>JADLZK010004649.1:1200000-2400000 GCA_015847255.1 Hyparrhenia diplandra | reverse complement strand
CAGCCATGGAGGCCAAAGCTCAGGTAGCAAATTCTACTCCATCATCTGCTACAAAATTCGACAAGATGCTGCAGCTCCGCACCCAGCCTGCCCCCAACATCGACAACACTCCCACGGGCATCGACGACAACCTGATCGACATCCACGACGAACCGGTGGCCACGACGGCAGAACCCCCGCAGCACACGGCCTTGCTGTCCGGCGACGCACGCGTCTACGACGTCACCTCATCTACCACCGACGACGCCCCCGCCATGGGCGCCGACGGCGGTGACGCCGCCGCCCCACGCCGCCCCCTCCAAGATCATCGCCACGCAAGCAACGAGAACGCCTACCCCACGGATGCACCGCTTGCCGCGACCCGGTCGATCGGGGATTAGGAGGCTACCACCGACATTCAACAAATGCTCGACGAAAAGCCTACCCAATTAGGCCAACGTCCCGCGGCTACTACAATGGCACAGATAAGTTCCCCGATCACTACCGGCATAATCTCTACCACTCGGGAACATCCGAGTGCCATCATCTTCGCAAGCACCAACGACACAACAACGCCGGCCGACGTCGACATCAACATCGCCGGGCAACGACAACCCGCGCGACGCCATGGACACCAACGCCGCTGACGCTTCTCCCAAGGACGCCATCATCAACCAAGACGTCTTCGACCCGGCATCATCGGCGTTGCCAACGGCAAGGCGGCTACCATGGGCGCTATGAGCGGTAACGACATCCTCAAGGATGCCAGCGCCAATGACGTTCCCCCAGATGTCGACTACGTCTTCACCATGCCTACCATCGACAACATCTACAAGGGCATCAACCACGACAACATCCTCGCGACCGACCTCGACATTGGCAACCATGACGTTCCCATCATAGGCGCCACGGCCGATGAGAACACCGATGCCCCCCCAGGCGCCACCACGGAGCCGGTCGTTCACTCGCAGACCTTCAACGCCGACCTTTGACACCTTCTGGACATTCGGCCATCATCGACAATGGTGGAGAACACCACCAATCAAGCTGCAGCTCCAGCTAGGGCGACATCGTCAGTGCCACGCAAGCAGAACATCAGGTACACAGCTGCCAACCTGACGACACTGGCAATCATCTTTCTTTTGCTCCTCGGCATCAACATGGCGCCACGGGAGAACGGTGTACCATGGTGCCCGACTCTCGGTTTTGGTACGTCCTTCAACGGCACCAGCAACAACCATCGCGACATCGACTACGCAACTTTGGCAGCACGGACGACTCCAGAGCAATACCAGTTGGCTCCCATGTTCCTCGACGATGTCTACATCCAGTACGACTACGCCAACAAGCCGTGGGCTGCAATACACAAGGAGGCACCGATGATCCACCTCGCCCCAGAGTTCATCCTCCCCGTCTCCAGCAAGTCGCGACTTCTGAGCTTCACGGACGATGACAAGAGGTACATACCACCAACATCAATCCCATACCTCGTTGACCTCGTCACTATCTCAGGCGGCTCGCTCCACCCCGAATGGCTACATCCACGGACTACGAGCTGCTTGGCCTCGCCGAATCATCAAACTCCAGGGCGGCAACACCAGCTTGGACTCAAGTAATGGCGTTCATCTTCCTCAACATTCATCGCTACTACGCCAAGGTGCTAGGTGGACTCTTCGTGAACACTCTTCAAGCCAAGATCTCCATCTTCGCCCGGCTCCTTCACTACAGCCGTGCGAGAACCGCTAAGGCCCAGGACGCCGCTTTCGGAAAGGAGGGGAGATATGTCATGATCCAAGGATGCAACGCCGGAAAGGAGCCCAACAAGGGGGGCCGCCGCCTTGGGCCCAAGGCCCGGGCGCGGCGCCTCAAGGCGGGCCGTCGCCGCCCACCGTGATCTCGCTCGCCATCTGCTTTTATTTAAATAAAATATATTATTAGGAATAAAGGAGAGGCATAAGTTTAGTACCACCTTGCTTAGCTTATAGCCGCCAAGTCTCCCTCGGACTATAAATACAAGGGGTATGTAACCGTTTGGAATTAAGAAGAAAAGTAAATAAAAGGGGTAACTCCCAAGCTTTCCAGCTTTCCAGCTCTCTCTCTCTCTCTCTAACCCTAGCGCGCGTCGCCACCACCTCCACGCGCCGCCGCCCTTGGGCCGCCGCGCTATTTATGCCGCCGGGCGCGCGGCGCACGCCGCCGCCGCCGCACCGCCTCGCCACCGCGCCATCACCTCCACGCTGCCACGCCGCCGCCGCCGCCACGCCGCCTTCCCTCGCTGCTACCGCCGCCTCCAGCCCCCGCCGCCTCCTCCCGCCGCTCAAGCCGCCGCCCTCTCTTCCTCCCTCCAATCCTCTCCCCAATTCCCATCTAATCCCGTAATTCCCGTGTCGGGTTCGTGCCCAAATCTAGCACGGTTCGACACTCGACCGGATGCATTGAGCCCCCAAACAAACATGTCTCTATCCTCTATTAAATTAGTATCATGGATCGAAGCAACAATTCTGTGCTGTCGATAGATTAGCTCTACTCAATTGTCTCCTGAATGAGACATTTAATGGAATAGTACTAAGAACTTGTGCCACTGAATCTTGTTTTGATCTCACAATATTAAAAAAGGGATGGGAATTTGTCTTTTAGGTGCTTATTACCCAACCATGTATCAAAACCGTAACCTAGTTTGGGACCCATCCTTAATTTAAAGTGGCCAAACTTCATAAAACAGTCTTTGACATTCATTAAACCTTTCCAAAAATGAGAATCAGACGGTTTTTTAGCACAACTTCCAATTGGTTTGTTTTTAACATACTTATTTCACAATACCACAAACCATCCTCATTTAATAATTTATATAGCCACTTACTTAGAAGGCATTTGTTCTCAATGCCCGCATTAAGAATACCTAAACCTCCTAGATACTTTGGTTGGCATAAAACTTCCCACTTTGTCAACCTATATTTCTTTTTGTGTTGATCATTTTGCCAATAAAAGCGTGATCTAAAAACAAATCGATTTTTTTCAAGCACCCCACCTGGTAATTCAAAAGACATCATAAACATCGGTAAGCTAGATAGCACCGAAGTTTATTAAGACCAGCCCGCCCCCTACTGTCAAAAGTTTTCCTTTCCATCTACTTAGCTTTTTTTTCTATTCTTTTCTTCTATTAACTTCCAATCTTTGTTGTTTAGCTTTCGACATTCATTGGGATCCCCGTGATACCGAAATGGAAAAGATCCGTAAACACATCCAAACAGTTCTTGAATAAAATTCTTCCTCGCTCTTTTGCTTTTCCAAAACAGAAAAAGCTCACTCTTATGGAAGTTTATCTTCGCCCCCCGATAGTTGTTCAAAGGTGGTTAATAATAATTTCATATTGACCGCCTTTTCAACATCGTGACTCATGAAGATAACAAGATCATCCGCATCTTGCAAAATGGATAGACCATCTTGAATAAGATGTGGGATTATTCCTTCCACCTGGTTTGCTTGCTTGGCTCTAGCAATGAGTATTGCCAACATGTCGACCCACTATATTGAATAGTATAGGCGACATGGGATCCCCTTGCCTAAGACCTTTTTTGGTTTGAAAATATGAACCTAATTGATCATTGACCTTTATGTTCACATTTCCTCCTTCAAGAAAGCATCTCACCCATTGACACCACGTGTCCTAAAAACCCCTTCATTCTCAACGCCTCAAGGCAAAAAATCCCGCTTTTACTTTATCATAAGCCTTTTCAAAGTCGATTTTAAAGATGATTCCATCTTTCTTTTTTTTTTGTGTGGAGCTCATGTATGGTTTCATGTAATATAACCGCACCTTCGATAATATTCCTTCCCGTAGAAAAGCTGTTTGTGATGGCCTAATAATCTTTTGTGCAATGGTTGACAACCTATTAGTTGCGACTTTTGTGAAGATCTTAAAAGAAACATTCAAAGAAATGATAGGTCTCAGATTCTTTGAATTACTTTCGCATCTTTCTTTTTGGGAGCAAAATTATATTGCCAAAGTTGAGCCGCCGAGTGGTAAATTCCCCTCATGAAAGTCTATAAAAAGAGCCATAATATCTTCTTTGATCACATGCCAAAAGACCTGATAGAATTCTCGGTGGGAAACCATCCGGGCCGGGGCCTTATTATGCTCCATTCGAAAAATCGCAGCTCTAATCTCCTCGAGGGAGAAAGGCTCCGTTAACAATTCATTTTCCAATGGGGACATTTGTGGGATATCCTCGGTCCATGTCTCGTCCAAATTAAAATGGGAGACATCGGAGGGTCCAAACAAGTTTTTATAATAATTGGTGATATGCTCTTTTAACCGAGCATCCCCTGTAAATTATATTGTTACCGTCCTCCAGTTTGGAAAATCCTTGTTTTCCTGTGTCTACCATTAGCAAGGAGATGATAGTATTTTGTGTTCGCATCTCCTTCCAAGAGATGCTTAACTTTTGCCCTTCGGTACCACTTTAATTCCTCTTCCCTTAAAAGCTCGGCCAATCTCGCATGCGAGCACATGCTTTAGATCCACTTCGGCTTGGTCTAAAAGTGAAGTTTACGCTTTTTATCCAACTCATCTAACTTATTTAGAAGGGCCACTTTTTCTTTCTTATATGCACCACTTACATTTTTTGCCCTACCACGAAGGTGTTGTCGCAACCTTTTGATCTTGTCCTCGCCATCTTTCAATAGGCGAGCCTTTGCGCTTAGAGTGTTCTCGCCACACATCGCTTGCCATTTCAAAAAATCCATCTCTCAACAGCCATCCCAGTTCAAATTTGAACCGAGGTTGATATGTTGTAGACGGGATATTTGTAGAAAATAGTAGTGGTGTGTGATCGAAATTTCTCTATTCGAGCATGTACAAATAGTAAGCGGAAATTTGCTTTCAAAGTCGAAGACAGGCTAGAATTTCATCCCAACTTTTTGAACGCGTTTGATTCTCGCAAATTATTGGCCCAAGTAAATTTTCTTCCTGACATCTCAATTTCTCTTAAATTCAAAGAGTCTATGACCGCATTGAACAGGAACGGCCACTTATCATTATAATTGCTATTATTTTTCTCACCTTGGCTCAGTAAAATGTTAAAGTCCCCGCCTATAACCATACGTAATGTTTCTTTAGAACATGCACGAACCAATTCTCGACAAGAAATTAGCCTTTGAATCCGCCTGTGCCGGTCCATAAACAGCAAACAAGTTAAACTTAAAGTCATCTTGTTTGTACCGAAGTTTGAATTTAATATAAAAATCCCTTCATCAATTTCGCCTATGTCAAAAGTCGCGGATGAACACCTAGTAACATTCCTCCGGATCTCCCACGTGGAGCCATATACAAGGCCACAAATAATCTCTCACCAAGCGCAGATATTATTTAAAGTGGACTGTGGGAAATTGGCCCTACCGGTTTCCGACAAGGCAATGAAATCTAGATTTTTTCTCTTTTGTTAGCTCGACAGGAACATGTACTTTTTACAAAAAGCAAACCCGTTACAATTCCAAAAAATTCCTTTCATTTAGAATAATTTTTGTAATTTTTTATTCTTGCCCAACTTCTTTTACTCTTTGCTCATTTTAAGATTAGCTTTTTGTTAGGTAAGACAGGGGTCAGAAGACACTGAGTATCAAATCCCCCATCACCCAACACTTCAGTAATCTCTGAGCAAATTAAATTTAGAGCCTCTATGTCTAAATTATTTTCATCAGAACAGACTGTTGAGCTATCATCAAAAAGTGTATTAGAATCATTTAAGTTAGGCCTTCTTTCAGTAAGACGCTAACATTCTAAATCTTTTAATAAATTAATGGAATTAAGAATCTAGCCAGGATCAGCCCCTAAGGAGATTCCTAAAGCATTTGTAGAACTAATTAAACAAGAATCATCGCGGAATGCAAAGGTACAAGGATGTGTAAAATTACCTTTAGTAGAAGCGGACTCAGATTCTGACGGGCCTTCAGCTTGGCCGCTTTTTCTATAGAGTCTTGGTTATTATTTGAAGCATTCCTCTTGCATGACCGTCCAGGTGACATCGTTCCACCAAACTGCATTAATGTCTTGTCTATATTTCCAGAGTCATTCAAATTTTTCAGCACCTTTGCATTCCACTGTCCTCCCTTATCTGAAGGTACCAGAACCACTGAACTTTTTGTCCCACTTGAGCTGGAAGGTGCTGGTGGTTTAGAACCACTAGCATTTCCATCTCCTTTTTTGTCATCAATGTCCATAGGCTTCCCCTCACCTACAATCTCTTTTGGATCACCATTTGGGTTAGCTTCCTTACCAGCCGGATCGGCTGGAGGATCATCATCCTCCATGATATAATCCAAGTCAAGCAGCTGTGGTTCACCATCAGGAATGTTGTCTTCTACTCCAAAATGTAGTGAAAAAACATCATCCCCAATAACACATCCGCAAACACAAGAATA
Source organism: Hyparrhenia diplandra (assembly GCA_015847255.1). Classification (NCBI taxonomy): domain Eukaryota; kingdom Viridiplantae; phylum Streptophyta; class Magnoliopsida; order Poales; family Poaceae; genus Hyparrhenia; species Hyparrhenia diplandra. Next base: position 2,393,601 of record JADLZK010004649.1, on the reverse strand, counting down.
AGACTGGGATCTAGCACTGCTACTTTTAGCCTGGCTCTTCCATGTTTCTTGAGAAAGTTCATGTCTATAGTTTTAGGGACACCCAGAATAGAGGCAACCGCCCAAATGATGGGGAATACCTTATGTTCTTTCGGTAATCCTTTGAACTGTACCCACACTTTCTCAATCTCATAAGAATGGACATCTTCTTTGATTAACTTTTCAAATTTAATTTTTCCTTTGACTAATTTGGTGTCCATTGCACCCTAATTAACCACAGCTTCAAGCCAATCTGAAGAGGAGAAATTAGTAATGAAGGTGTCACTCCCTTCACCTCAACCTCCCTCTTGAAGTTGCCTGGTAGTAGTTTTTCCAGTTCCATTGACAAAGACTCAACAGAAAGGGAACCTTCCAAGACACGCACCATAGCAAACTTCTCTTCAGCCTTTACCTTTGGTTGATCATTAGACACAGGAATATGATAAAAACCAAGCCCTTCCACAGCATAACCATAGGGCAAAGCAGAAGTATTTGTTTTCTTTCCATAAGGACAAACTTTTTGCACATGATCACCACAGCAAAAATCACAACATAAGATAGCCGTGCATTCACTTGTGATATGACCTTTTTGTAGCAATGATAACACATAGGTTTGCCCTTGCCTTTCTTAGGCCCTTTAGATGACTATGGAATATCATAAGCATTGTTTTCTATGTTTGGTGGAACAATAGTCACTGTTACCTCCTTTGTGGAGTCCCTGTTGGCTTGAGTACATCAACTTCTATTGTAGCTTGCTGCTGTCCAGGAAGCACCGCGTCACCATGCTGAGGAAGTGAAGGTCCTGACCCTGCCACCACCGCCTGCTGGTCTTGGGGCACCGACCCGGACTGAACACCGATCGTCATGGAGGTGGACGCCGGTTGTTGAGTCGCCGGCGCCATGGAGGTGGACGCCGGTTGTTGAGTCATCGGCATCACTTGAGCACTTGCCGCGGTAGGCTGTGCCGCAGTTGGTTGCGGCCACACCTGCGGCAGTTGCTGTGCAGCAACCACGGCGGGTTGCGGCCACGCCTGCAACTCAAGATGTGCCCCCGGGTTGGTGGAGTTGTTCGATGGATTTGGATGATCGTTGCCGGGATAATGGTACCTCGCCTGCGCCGAGTTTTGGTAAAACCATTGCCGCCGTACCCACCACCACGGCCTTGTCCTCCACCGTATCCACTGTTGTAGGGTCGCTGTCCGCGCCCTCTTTTGTGGCTCCAATAGCCATAGTTTGTTGTGTCCTCCACCATCTCCATACCCCCATAACCGCAACCTCCATAGCCCCGATCACGCCACGCTGGGCGCATAATCGCGTCGACGCCCGCGATGGCCCGGGTCGAAGCCTGGGTTGAAGCCGGATTGAAACTCGCCCCACCCCTTTCACCTCCTTGGTCACCACCGCCACCACCCATCCCGCCAGCCACCACCTTGAGCCGCCATGGATCTCCTTCCGAACAATCCGGCGTAGGGAACGACGGGATGGATCGAGGATGGATCGGATTGTGGCGGCTGAGTAGGTGTCTACGCCCCGGTAGTCTAGGTCGCGTCCTGGTGCGAAACATTGTTGCTGCTTCATCTGCTAACGGCTTGAATGGAGAAATCAAATTAGTGCCCATGTGGTGTGGCATCTCCCGGAGCCTGAGCCAGAGCCTGAGTCCTTCACGTGGGGCCAGCTTTCCCTCTCTGCGTCCATACACGAATACAGTTTTGGCTCCACCATATCATCCATATGCAAAAAAACAACTCTAGTTCCATGCCTTGCTGGCTAAAAGCGCACCTCCGTTCGAGACTATTAACTACGGCGAAGGAAGGAAGAAGAAGAAAGGAAGAAAAAAGGGGAAGAACTGAGGGAGAAGGAAGGAAGAAGAAAGGGAAGAACTGAGGGAGAAGTTGAGATAGCCGTCAGAGGACAGATTTTAGGTTTAGAAGTTCTGTTAATTACATTTAGAATAATCAGTTCTTTTTTACATCACATTTGCCACAGGCAAATGTAGGATGTCTGATGTATTTTCTGGAATATGTCTAGATCGACCTGCACTGCATCCACATTCGATCTTCCATGTTTTTTCTCTTGTACTTGTAGAATTAGCAAACAGGTTTTGCGAGTAATGCAACAGTATTTTATATCATTTTCACTTTGAGTTCTGCCAGATCTGGTGTGCTTGATGAAAGATTTGCGGTGACTTTAGTATTGTCTTTTCCATTCGGATTTGAAAGATTGGGGTACAACCATTTAAGACCCTCATCGACAAAGTCAGAGCAACCATTAGAATATAGGGGCAATTAGGTATATACGACCCAGAAATTGTTGCCTTTTGTATGTGGCCTTTTTTGAATTTGGGAATATGGCCTTCATTCAAATTTCTCTTAGGAATCTGGCCTTCCGTCCAAATCCCAATAGAGAGTATGTTTTTTTGTATACAACAAATGAACAAAAGTATGTTTTTTTTTTTTTTTACTCAGGGGGTAAAATAATCTTTTTACCCCTCCGCTAACATCGTTACCTCCCAAGCCGGATGGAAGGCCGATTCCTAAGAGAAATTTAAATGAAGGCCATATTTCCAAATTCAAAAAAAAAAGGTCACATACCTAAGATAACAATTTCTGAGAACCATATACCTAATTATCTCTAGAATATATTCTCAACAACATAATATTCTCCTCCTGGGACTGTGCACCTTCCCCGAGCTCCCCAATTGGCGACTGGTCAGCGTCGCTAGCCCCCACCCTTCTTGTCTTCCCTTCGGCCGCCACCGCCGCCTGGCAGCAGCCCAAAAATGGGATGTCCTCTACACTCTCCTCCCTCCCGCCCGTCCCCACTCCTCGACCACCTCTCCCCTCACCTTCAACTCTAGCAGGGCTGGCCGTCGGCCGCTGGCGGGGTGGATCTGGTCGCCATGTCGTTGGATATGGTCCACCAGGTGCTGGATCTATTGTCCTCGGTCGGTCGTCTCCAAGGCTAGCGTACGCGGTGGCTAGCGTGGTGCAGCAGCAAGCTGTTGCAGGGCTGGGTGGATCTGGCTCCTCGTGCCAGATCTAGCCGACCCGGTGCTAGATCTATCATCCCAGCTCCGTGAACATATAGTCCCTTTGTTTATCTAATTGTTTGTCCTCTAAGATACTAACCGCTGCGAGAGCGTGCGCATGTTAATGGACCAGTTTGTCTAATTGGTCAGTACGAAAAACATTTGACCCATGATATTCTTTTTGTGAAGCCTATTGATAGGTTCATTTGTGCGGCCTATGAGACTAGCTACAATGTGATGAAAAAATCCGTGTTGAGACGAGTCCTTTTGACATATACGGGTGAGAACTTGAGATTCAAATCCAATCACGGCTAACCTTGGTGTCGAGTTGCCGACTTGCTTGAGCCCGACTCCAGACCGTTGCGGGCTGGCGTGGCACCGCCGTCGCCCGGCGCGCCGGCGCCAACACGGCCCTGGCGTCCACCACCTCCCGCATCCACCTCCTTTTCCCCTCCAGCTCTCTCCCGAGCAGCCCCATCGTCGCGCCCGGTCGTGATGGGGCGCGTCCCGCGCTGATGCCGGCGCCCCTCCGCCGCCCGACCGGCCGGAGCCTGCTCGCCGCGCCGCCGGGCTCCGGATCGGCCGCGCATTCCCGCCCCCGAATCGGCGCCCACTGCTCTGCCCCTGGCTTGCTGGCCCCGCGGCCGACGCCCGCGCCGTGGGAGGGTCGCTCATTACCCGCCGCCCGGCCGCCGCCGCCCAGACCCCGCCACCTCGCTGCTTAGAGCAGCCATGGCCGCGCTCCGCCGTGTCGTGTGGGAGGCTCTGTCGGGGTCGTTGAGGCCGATGTCGCCCGTCCACCGACGTGCTGGTCGCCTTCCTCCGCGTACTCCTCGTCTTCTCCCCTCCCGGCCTAGGCTCGGGAGGTTCGCGGACGGGTTCGCCGCCACCTGCCCTTGCTAGACCGAAGCACCATCGAATGATGGCGCCGCATCGTCCCTGCCCGGCTCGTCGGGGCAGCCCGGTGCCCGACGTCGTCCTTGTGCACCCATCTGCTCCAACCTCATCGGCGTCTCCCGTCTCCTCCGGTGGCGACGGCCGCCACCTCCGCCCCGCTCCGGTGCCCGCGGGTCTCTCCCCCGACGCCGAACCTTCCCCGCCTCCGCCGGCAAGACCAGGGTGGAGCGCGGATGGAGGTCCCCGTCGAGTCCGTCGACTCAGAGACGAGGTTGACTATGAGGCCTCCCGTGCTACCCCGCGCCGCACCCAAGCCGCTCGCCGTCGGCGGATGTTGTCGGGCGCCACGACGGATTCTAGTGCGGCTCCCCACATCGACAGTCCACCGGCATGACAACAGGGCGGTCGAGCCCCCGGCTCGCGAAAGCAAGGGCGCGGCTCCCGGCGCCGGCGATTTCACCGCCCGACGGCATCGCTCACCCGACTCCTCCGACGACGAGGATGCCGCCGAGCCGGAGGCCCCGAACCGTCGTGCGGCCGCGGCTTGCTGTCCCAACTCTAGGGGCTATTAGCCGGAGTTGCGGCCGGGTCGCTGCCAGGCGCTATGAACGGCCGTCGCCGCGCCACCGTGGGTTGTCACCTTCGCCGCGATGGGCGAGGCCGCCCGGGCGCGTCCATCGCCATTCCCGCGTGCCCCTAATGCGCGTCTCGGAGGCCGGTTCCCGGACACCTACGGCTTGGTCCTCATCGGGTCGACCCGGCGTCAGCGTGCACGGCGCCTCGACTTCAACCGTCGGGCACCGCCGCCTCACCGCCATCGGGCGCCACGCTCCCTAACGCCATCGTGGCGTCCTTTGTCGACGCCGATGGTTTCACTATCGCCCGCAGGCGTAGGCGCAAACGCGGTCCTCCCCCCGCCTCACCCTTGTCGGCGGCCGCCCGGTGCCACCTTCCCTCATCGGCCTCTCGCTTCAACCGTCGGGCCGGAGACCACGTTCTTTGCCGGTGCACTTCTCCACCCCGTTGTCTCTCCCCGTCGAGACACCGGGCGAGGAATTGCAAGCTTCGGCGTTGTTGCCCACATCGGCACGTCTCATCGGGGTCGGGGGGCGCCATTACCTCGGGCGGCCACCTTCCTCCGGGCAAATTCCTTGTCCGCCTCCTTCGACGCAGCGACGCCGCGATTTGGGAGACGCGCCAGCCTATGCGGAAGCGGCGGCCTCTTCGTCGCCCATCAGTCGCCATGGGTCAATTGGTGGGCGCAAGGGATGGCGGCCGAGTTCACGCCGTTGCGGCGACGCCGCAACTCCACCACCCGCTTCACCCTCGACCGGGTGGGTAGAGCTTGTGGCGCTTGAGTTTGTTGCCGCGCCCGCGTCGCCATTCCTGAGCCTTTCCCCGTCGCTTGGGGAGTGCGGCAGGGCCCTCCGTGGGGCCTCCCTCATCGGCCGGGCCTACCTCGGTGAGTGTCACGCCGCCGCCCCATCCGCGAAAGTGCTCGGTCGACCGTGGGCGGACCAGGTACTTGCCGAAGTTCGCCACGCGGCGGCCCGGGGGCTCGACGGGACGACTTGCGCCTCGGATCTGCTCGATGCGGACGATGAGGGGGACGACGGCCCCCACGAGCTGCCCCCACACCCCGCCTCTACTCCGGCTCGGCGCTGCCCACCGCGCGGGCTGTGGACAACGGGGACCTACGGGGAGACGCCGTAGTGCGAAAAGCTGCCGACCAAGACTTCACGTCGCAATCACCCCGCCGCCGACGAGCCCGTGCTCGGTGGGACCGCCCACCCCTCCGCCGTCAAGATCACCGAGGAAGAGTGGACCTAAGACCAAAGACCCGCCTTGCCGCGTCGGAGCAGCCTGCGCGATCCAAACCCGAGCGGCAGCATTGAAGGTGTTGGCAAGCTCGAGGGCCGACCGGTCGACGCCGGCGTCGGACACTCTTGACCTCGAGTCGGCGGCCGTGTTCCGTATACTACGGTGACGATGTCTCGCCTAGCAAGCGACAACATCTGCGTGAGTCGTTCCCCATGATGCGGCCCCCCGCGAGGGCGAGGGCAACTTGATTCTTTGTCTGTCGCCGTAGCCGCGTCTCTCTCTCTCTCATCGCACAAAGAGTTTACCTTTTAAGTACAACTTTATCACTCTACCGTTAGAGCCAGCGATTGTTGTCTGCGTGTGTTTTTGTGCACCGCGGCCAATTGTTTTTAGCTAAAGTCTTGTAGCAAAATAACAATGTAAACTCTTAATGAAATACGTGTCAATGGACACGCTTTCAAAAAAAAAAAAAAACGAGTGACCTTTTCTCATGCCTCGGTTCATCATGACATTCCACAGAATGATGCTCAATTGAAAAAGCTTGAGACCGGCCAAGTCAAGTGCATGCATCGATGTTGACTTGAAGTACGGAGTAGCGCAGGTAGTAGGAGAAAAACGGATAGAACGGGAGGAAATCAAATGAGGTCCGTGTCGATCTGAACGTTGTGCCGGTTCAGAGTTCATCTTATCTAGTCAAGTCGGCGTAGCCAGAATTCTTTAGAGCATCGACTATACTGTGGCTAGTCTTCGAGATGGAAGAAAATGTCCGTGGAATATATTGTACTTGTATAGGAGTGGACCAGTACAACCAGTTAGTCCAGCTCCTTGCGGTCGTTCAAATATCTTCCTGTTTTCTTTGACCAAAAACCCGTGTTGACAGGACTACCACTACAGTACTACTCTAGGTACATATACTCCATTCCGACTATCTGGATCTGCACACAGAGCTCATCAGGAACTCTCTTTGATCAGGCCGATCAGGCCAACTTGGCCATGGCGGCCTTCCAGCTTCATAATAAACCTCCATTGTCGTCAGCTTCCCCTGTGCCATTTCTTCTTTCCAGCGTCCTGCTCCTCGTATGCTTGCTGCTCTCTTGTTCCCACCCTATATCCTGCACTTGCTCCGGCTCCCAACTGGTTGAGGCTACCTTGTGGAACCTCACCATGAGTGGCGCCTTCCACCAACTGCCTGGCTACCTGTTCCTCACCAACATGAGTACCTGCAGAACAAATTGGGAGAGGGTGGATTGCCGGGGCCTAGGATCCTACATGAAGACCAATTATCCGGCTTTCGACCTGTCCCAGAAAGGTTGGTTCTTCGTCCGGCAACATATTGTTCTTGCCATGGACTATGGTAGACATGATAAAGCGTCCTTCAGCGTCGCCTTGACCATGAGCCAGCCAAACAACCAGACGAAGGCAGCACATGGCAGCCTTGTGTTTGCCGTCGAGCTTATCCGTCCCCATCCAATGGACTTGTGGGACACGTTCACCCCACCCGATTTGCAGGTACTTGGCCCCTCCAGCTCCTCCAATCCCACGTCCTCCGCCCACAGTGGTGGCGTCCGCCTCTCCGCCGAGATCGGCACATCAAGCGATAATGGCACCCTGTTGCATCCCGGTGACATCATGTGGGTACAAATTGGCATAGATCCGCCAGGAAACTCTTCTGTAGCTGTGGCAAACAAGTACAGCGTGTGGATCGATTATGATCACATCAGCCACCGCATGTCAGTCTATGTCGACGCCGGTGAAGATGCATCAAAGCCTGCAAACCCGATAGCCAGCAAGAACCTCACCATCAGAGCGCAGTATGCAATGCTAGGCCTTTTCTCCTCCATGGGTCAGCTCCTACACGTTCAGACATGGAACTTGACGGTCGACGAGCTCCCTCATTTCCATGAGGAGCGAGTCACACTGGACCTGCCCTCTGTCATCGGATCCTCGGCTGCGACGGCCATCATAACTTCCCTTGTGTTCTTGTACCTCAACTCCAAGTACAGGAGGTGGAAGGAGGAGCAGGATGAGCTGATCAAGATCATGCAGGGCATTCCCGGCGTGCCAGCCCATGTTGACTTCACAGAGATAAAGAAGGCCACCAAGAACTTCCATGACACGATGAAGCTTGGGAAGGGAGGGTTCGGAGCAGTGTACACATGCAAGCTTCCTGCAGTGGCTTATACGACGGGGCGGCGACGAGACATGGAAGTGGCAGTCAAGAAGTTCACGCGTGAATTTGAGGACCACCGCTGTAGTGACTTCATCGCAGAGGTCAGCATCATCAACCGTCTGCGACACAAGAACATTGTCCCACTTATTGGTGAGCACAATAATTGCCCATGTTCTGTTTCTTTTGAACACCTTAGTACTTAGTAGTATATTTTTAGGTATTCTTGAATGAGAGTAGCAGCACTTAGTGCACAAAATTTTCAGGCTGGTCCTACCACAAAGGTGAGGCACTCCTCATCTACGAGTACATGACCAACGGAAGCCTGGACCAGCATCTCTTCCAGGACGGCAGCGCACAACAGCAGCAAGAAGGCACATCTCCCCGGCAATGGCACACCCGCTACATCATCGCCAGAGACATCGCCACAGGCCTGCACTACGTCCACCACGCGACATCAAGGCCAGCAACATCATGCTCGACTCCGACTTCCGTACCCGGCTCGGCGACTTCGGCATCGCCTGCACCGTCGCTGTCAACAGGAGCTCCGTCACGGGCATCGCCGGCACGTGGGGCTACATAGCGCCGGACTGCGCTATGAGCTACAAGGCCACGCGCCAGACTGACATCTACGCGTTCGGGGTGCTCGTCCTCGAGATTGTCACAGGAAAGAAGAACGGGGACTTCCCACTCCCACATGACGATGATGAAGACGAACACATCACTGACTGGATCTGGCGTCTCCACGGGGAGGGGAAGCTGCTGGATGCCGTCGATCGCAGTGTACTTGTTGCCGCCGCTGGCGGTGGTGATCAGCAGGATGACGAGGCCAGACGTCTGCTGCTGCTTGACTGGCGTGCACTAACCCCACCCCGTCTGATCGTCCTAGCATGGCTCAAGTGCTGCAGGTCATCACCAAGGTTATGCCGCCACCGGACGTGCCACCTGAGAAGCCGGCGTTTGTGTGGCCGCCCCGAGACTGGCGTTCACGCAACTCTGTGTATAGCACGGCCAGGAGTGACTGGGACCGGGACCTGGACGCGAGCTTGGCAAGCACGGCGGAGCTGGCGCAGGTCACCATGGAGTCCGCAGCCGTCGCTGGTGGACATGCTCCCGTTCGTAGCAGATCAACGCAGACTTGTCTTCGTGAGGGGGAGACTACACAGAGCAGGCGCTGCCCATGAAGGATAAATATACATAATCAGGTAATAAATAATAAATATATTCATATCCTTATATATCTTTTGGAAGAGTTGTTAAGTATAGTGCACGGGCTAGAGTGTGTTAATTAAAATCATTAGAGTAGCCAAGTACATTAGAGTTGTTAAGTACTGGCACATCCGGATTTAATTGAATCGTACAATTGTTTCGGCATAAAATACGAATCAATTCTTAGAAAAATTCTTGTAATGTTGACTTAATTTGCTTATGTGTCTACGATGTATTCTGAGTAAAACATCCGGGGTGTACCGTGTACGTGGTTTCTTTTTTTTGAGAATTACACGGTAAAATGTAGACACGCTCACAACACGCACGCACACTTACTCACCCTATGAACACATGTACGCAAACCCTACCCCTATGAGCACCTCCGAAGGACTGAGCACCCGACAGATCTGGAGATTCACGAAGTCACCAAAGGCACCTCGTCGTCGACGGGAACGTCGCTTACCACTTCATGCATAACGCCAAAGAAATCCTAGGAAAATCCAGAAAAGGTGAGAGCACCAGCATTTGAACCCCGGGTGGGTAGCGTCCCACTGAACCGTCCCTACCATTGGACTAGTTATTCACAAGTTGAAGCTGTGAACCAAGAGGTATGGGAAAAAAAAGGGTAAAGAAGTGATTGTTTGTTACCGGGTTGGTAGTGTTTAGAGGATCCAAAGATTCGAACACTATTCACAGGTTCCTTTACCATTCACCGGATCCATACCGTTCCTTATCAGATTTCATACTGTTTACTGGATCCATTACTGTTCCTTAATGGGTTGGTACAGGTTCCTTTACCATTCACCAGATCCATACTGTTCCTTATCAGATTTCATACTGTTTACTGAATCCATTAGGGTTCCTTAATGGGTTGATACTGTTTATAGGATCTGGTACTGTTGATATGACCAATTACTGTACCGGCAACGGGCAACGGGCCGCACTATAGGCTTACTGATCGCCCGTGAGGCACCGTTGCCCGTTGATCTACAAAAGAATAGGAATGGTTTAGGGACTTTGTTTAGGTTGGGATTTAAAAAAAAAAAAAATTTTAATCCATGAGGAATAGGAATTTTTTTAGGACTAAAACGAACATTTTTGACTAAAATATAGAAGACCCAGTTGGATAGTTTTTTTAGGACTAATACAAACATTTTTAGGACTAAAGCTCAAGCTCCGAGTCCGTCTCACTTGATGTGGTCCGGGCAACTTCTTCGCTGAGCTTCTGCCGTTTGGGCTTGGTTGGTCCAACTCTGCACTCATCTCTCTTTCATGTCTGTCTCAGTATTTGTCTGAGCTTCTGTCTCAGTTTTAAGGGATCAAATAGCATGTTCTGTTCGTCTTCTGCTTGAGCCATGGCCACTTTCGATTAAAAAAAAAAAAAAACTTTCGATCGTCAAGCGTGTCTACTGCGAGCGGCCAGTTTCAACTATCAACCGTGTATACTGTGAACCCCGAACGGGTGAACTCCCCCAAACTGCAGGTCACACGGTGTGGCGTGTGTTCTCAATCTCATCCCAGGTAGATTGTGGATGTGACTATGTGCTTTCGTTGCTTCCTTGGCTCCAAATAAGTCAATGGCATCTAAATATAGTTTGTTTACCGCAAGCACACCATCGAACGTTTGATAATAATTCTGTAGTCGTGTGTTTCTGAATGTCGAGTGAGTAAAACTGACTGCCGAGGTTGTGAACATATACAATTGCTTCTCTAAAATGGGTGATTGCAAGAGAGTTTGGTTTGTCTATGAGTGGTAGTATCTGGGGGCTTAGAGATTAATCGCGCTTTGCTGCAGGATGTGCGTCCTCTTTGTTTCGCTGAGATGAACTGGGTCTAATCTTTTTTGTCCTTCACTGAGCACATGTTTTTTTTTTCAGCAGAAGTAGTATATGCCTGCTCGTGTAACTTGCAGAGGTCCACATAAGCCCAAACGTTGCGCTAGTTTTGTCGTCAAACATGTTTTTTACAAGCCCAGCCAGCCCATTAGTATCTAACACCGCATGTCAGAGTTCAGTGGGCCTCAAGCAATGTGCCCTTTGATTTGGGGTAGTCTGATCTGTGGGGGAGAGAATGCATGATGGGCCGTTCCGTCAGACAGGAGGAAGACTGGCACGATCTCACGGCCGTGGGCCAGCTCACAAGAGTTTGGACCTCTTTGAATCTAAGCCCATCTACTTGGCCCACGAACTCTATCTCGCCCGTGCCCACAACGCAAACCCATCGACGCCGCAAGCACACTCGCACAGGACCATGACGGCGGCGGCGGCTCACAGTTGTCCGGAGGAGGGGGGAGCCACCGTTGGGGAGCACTCCCGGAACGGGTGAGCTGCGGCGCACGTGGGGCACTGACCTGCTTCATGTTCTGTTCGTTGGGAAGTGCGGAATCCTCGACGCTCGCCGGCGGGTCCTACCGTCCACAACACACCGCCGACCCGTCGACGTTGGAATGATTTCCAGTATGCTACCACTCGCTCCCAGTCCCGAACAAGGTTGGCTACCAAGTCTGATTTTTCCGCTCCCATGTTTCGCTCTCCAGAATTCCTCGGGTATCTTGTTCCGGTCAATATCTTTTTAATTTTTCAGGAAAACTGTTGACGCGAAGTTAGGTTGCAAACAACCTAGTAGCGAAATACACATCGGGCGGGCTTTGGATGTCCACGAAGGTTGCAAACAACCTAAGTAGCGGCCGAACACCGCAAATAAGTGATCCCAATGGTTACAAAAAAACAACCTAGTAGCAAAATGAACATGAAGAATCTCTAGATTGGTTTTGGCTAATTGATGACACCCTTTTGACTAATCTCTCTATGTTAAGTGTTTGATTTAGTTGGAGATTGGTCAAGCCAAGGTTGGTGCATGGTGGTCATGGTGGATGAGCCGAGGTGATCCAAAAGATGATCAAGTCTTCGCAATTTGGAATGTTTCGAGGTTCAAAATGAGCTCAAGGCAAAGGTATATCCATAGGGACATTTTGATTTTGCTTACTTCAAGACACCATGGGGGTGTGGATCGATTTAGGATAGATAACCGTACTATAAAAGAAGGGAAATCTTAATTGCAATGGTTATCTAGTGCCTCTAAGTGTGAGTCTCATTTGCATATACTTAACGCTTAGTGACATGGTGAGAATGCATGAGAGAATCTCATGAAAATTATTTGTGGAAATGCTAACTTAAGTGCACAATTTATTTTGGAATATATTTGTGGAGTTAGCACTTTTAAAGGAATGAAAAGAAAAGAAAAGAAGAAAGGGGCTGCCCCTGAAATTTCCTCTTCACTCAGCTTTTATTTCTAACCAAGGGCTCTCTGTGGTTTGAAGTTGTTGCTCTCTTCGCTCCCTACAACAGAGGAGGTCCTGCTCGAATTATTTCCATCCCGAACTGGAATTTGCGATGGCTGCTTGTGCTTTTGTTCGGTTGTGTGGACACGAAGGAGCCACGTCCTCTCGTTTGCATGCCTCAGCCAGGAATACAAGTGCGCTGCCGTTTCCTTCGTACTCCTGTGTGGAGAAAGAAATCGAGTAGGGCCTTGTTTAGATGTCAGTATTTTTAGCAAAAGTGACTGCTGAAATTCCTGTAGCCTTGACCGAAGACGTTTCGTTTGTTTGTAGTAAATATTATCCTACCACGACGTAATTCAGCCAAAAGAATCGCCTCCATGAATGCATATCTAAACCGTATAATTAGTTTTTTTTACCTACATTTAATACTTTCGAACATATGTCTTTTGGTGTATTTAATGTGATGTGATGGGAGGATTGCTAAAAACTAGCAAAGTTTTGGCTAAAAACTAGCCAACTAAACAAGGCCTAGAGCCCCTGTGGATGCAAAGACCGAGGGCGAGAGAGGAGGGCCAGCCTTGGGCGTTGTCGTCCTTTGATTGGCCAAGTGCATGCTGTTTCCTCCTTTGCCATTCCTGCCGTGTGCATTGTGGGGCCCGCTTGTCAGCCATGCAAGGCATATGACGGAGAGTGGCTCGTTCGTTCGCTGAGGGCAGGTACAACGATGGCCTAATAGTCAGTTCGGCGTTTTTTTGTTGATGTGGAGGAGAAAAGAGAGAAGAGAAATTTGACTCTAAGTTAAGCACTGCTGGCTCTTACAAATGCATAGGCAATAGTAGGTCCCCAATAGAGATGTATGTGAGAGGAGAAGGAAAGAGAATGAAACTATCTAATAATAAAATTGTTTAGAGCCAAGTAGAAACACAAACTATTGTATAAAACTTTTGCTTCTTATGACGGGCTTATAAGTCGCGATCTTGGCTATTATTGTTCTTGCTTTGAGAGAGAGGAAACAACATGGGACCCGCATCACTGGTGTGCTGTCGACCAACCATTTGCTGCCGGCGTGTGGGGAGATCGTGCACGCGCGTGCCAAGCGAGTGGAGGGAGCTGCCTGTTCGACCGTTGCTGCTCCAGGTTGAGGGCCCGCGCGTCAGCGTGAGTGGGTGGAGATGGCCTTTGGCCGTTGCGTGGAGAGGCCATCGGCTGCGCTGGTTTTACCGGCACCTTTCCCTTCCCTGTCCTTCTCTCTCACTCATTTCTCTCAAGCTCATTCTTTCAAGAACACAAGAGAAGAAAAGCTCTCCTCATCCTCCCCTCTCTCACTCCATTTATTTGAGCCCAAATTAAATGAGAGAGCAAGCTCTAGAGATCGATTTGAGAGCTCCAAGAAGATCTCCTCCCTCTCATCTCCTTCTCCATAGCTTGTTGCTCCTTTAAGAGAGGATTTGAGGGAAACCCTAGTGTGGTGCATTTGAGGTTGCATTTTGTGGCACTAGGTGATTCTTGCAATTGGGAATTTCTTGTTACTCTTGGAGAGCACCACTCCTAGACGGTTCGGTGATTGGTGGAGGCGCTGGCAAGAGTTGGTGAATGTTCTTCGCCACCTCCGGTGATTTGTGAGAGGACCATGCATCCTCGTCGAGCCGACAAATTGCAAGTAATATATTGCTCGTGTCTTGGGTACCTCTCATTTGCTTTGGGTGCAAGAAGCCTAAAAGGCAATTGGTTTGAAGTGAGCTCCATCTTGACCCACACGTGAGAAGGTCGACACAACGGAGATATAGCTTGAGTGGTGCTCAAGTGAACTTCGGTTAAATCTCCCAGTCTCTTCATTGTGTGATTGTTGTCTCTCGGTGATTGGCTTCATATTATTTATATTGATATATCTCCACCGGTGATTGGACATTGTGGTATATCACTCTACACTCTTGCATTACTTTGTTATTTACCTTGAGCTTGTGTAGTTTGTGTAGCCTTGCTAGTTTCTTATTCTTGTTTAGTGTAATATAGCTTGTTCACCAGGTTGGTAAAGTAGTGACTTAGCAAATTGAGTGAACTAGAGATCATAGCAACTAGCATTGTCAATAGGAGGCTTGCCGACAAGTAGAGCTTAGAGCAAACGCTTTTATCGCCTTTTGTTATACTAACAGTTGTTCTAGTGATCTTGTAGAAAATTTTATTAGGCTATTCACCCCCCTCTAGCCATTTAGGACCTTCTGTAACACCGCATCATGATCGACCACGAACGATCAAGGGATTGCTAGGGCCGATGTAGAGCTTGGTGGGGCGGCTAGAGGACCTTGAACGCACCTCCGAAGACCCGTCGGGAGGGGCGCGATATGGGAGCCCCTAGGAGCAGCGAATGCGCCTAGAATGCCAGCGAAGAAGCGCGGAGCTCGTCGTCGAACAAACAGGGGGTACGAGGTTGGAAGAGACAAAGTTAGGGTTTGAGAGTTGTAGTATGACGATTTGTGATAGATGGGATGAAATCGGCCATGAACCCCTTCATTATATAGGGGGGGGTGGTCTTATAAATTTTGGAAACCGTCTTAGATACGTTTCCAATCATAAAACTCGCCCAAAAAACCGATTAAGAATCGAATCGGTTCGAATTAGATTTTCCCAACTAGCCGGGGGTGGCGATCGTTGACACCTGTTATCATATAATTATATTAATTATTTAAACATGAAAAGGGGTATGAAAACATAATAACAAACTTAGAATAGGGTGTCACTAACATATTTCCACCCGTTTTGGTTAAGTTATGAATTGCGTGGACTAAACAGAAAACACCGCACTGCGGAGTCATACGACTACGCCGACGTAACGCAATTCAACTCCGAAAAGACCTTAGAAGGCTCGACTAAACCCGACGTCAAAGAGGCCCAACACCGAAAATCCATCATCTAGAAGACTCCGGAAGCCACGACGTGCCGAGGGACCCAGTGTGGCCCCACTGCCGGGCCTGGCCGGCCCAATAATGAGGCCGCCGCCTCCCCTCAAGCCGCCTCGGCCCTGCCTCCAGAAGCTTCCTCAACCGACTCTAAGACGCGATCTAAACCACTTGTTTCGTGTCGGTTTGATCCGAGGGCGACGATAAATCCAATGGATGTGCAATACATGGTGGAAGGATTAGTACCATATTGCCTGCAGAACGAGGAGGACAGACCAGAGGCTACTATATAACAAGACCCCTAGAACCCCCTTGAGGCATCAATCAAGTTCATTAATCATCAAGCTTCAAGATCCAAGTCATCAATCCCACGCTATAGAAACATCGCTTTAGGAAGAGTAGCAATCAAGGTTAGAACTAGTAGGAAGGGAGAAAACCGCCTCGACCGGCCGAGGCGGCTCAAGATCAAGATCGCCTCGTTCTTGTAAGTTCTTCATTGTAAGTAGTCTTCAAGTTCCGCATACACGTTCTTAATATGAATATCTTGATCATGTTTATATTCGAGATTATTTGTTCTAGTATTTACTTTGATTACACATTTAGCATAGTTGAATTATCAAGTATGTTCATGCATGGATTCGTATAGCCATCTCTTAATATTATGGATGAGTGGTAGAGACGATGTAATCGTGGTGATTAGATCTTATTTACCTGCGTTTGCACCCTATATGCCGGGTCGTGTGGTAGATCGTGGTAGTGACAGTACCATTGAGTCCTTTGCAATCCATCCCCCGTATGTAGGCCTAGCGGATGTTATTATTCTGGTTGTTCTAAGTTTCGGCCTTAGTCTTCACGGATTCTCGTCCTCATGTATGGATTTAATTAGTCTTTCTTCAATGATTGTTAGATGTATTGCACTAATCGTAGATCCTAACTTATAGTTTAGAGTTACATATTGGAGTTTCTAATGCTAGCTAACTTATGAGTTGCTTTCATCCAATCGCTTTGACACTTTCTATTTTGCACACCGATATGACTTGGTTGAATCTATTTATTAGAATATTTATCATTATCATTATTATGAACTTTTTGATCCTTGTTTAAGTAATTGATAAACTTAATACTTAAGCTTTGCATACGAGAGATGATTAATGTTTAGATACGTATATGCATAGTTAATTCATGATAATAGACTTCTTTCCCCTGTGGTATAAATTAACACCGGATCTTACTCCCTGGTTAAAATGCTACAATGGTATATTCATATCATCGTAAACTGCTTATGATACCCATTTTATTTATTTACTTATTGAGAAGTTTATCAAGGCATAGTCCTAATATCCTATTCTTTGCATATTAGTAGTTTAACTAGAGGGATGACAACCTTTTTCGGATATGCTATGAACTCTGCAATGAATATTTTCTTTTAGTTTATCCAAGCAACATAACGATATATATGTTTTTAATGCCATTGCTAGTGATAGGATTATTTCGCTTTCTAGTTAGTGACATTAGAAATACCAACAAGCATTTTTGGCGCCGTTCTTCTTGGAAAGAAAAGTCTTTAGCCCAATAAAATATAAATGTAGGAATAACTAGCATGCATCTCTCTCACGATTTTAAAGTATTAAATTTATCACTAATTGCTTAAACAAGTTTACCCTTGTTATTATTCTTTCTATCTATTTCAGGGGTTATGTATGAATAGGAATCTTCCTGAAAAACTTTATTTCCGATCCGAAAAGACTCTCGGCGGTGCAAGACCCAAGTTGAAGTCTCAACCCACGATTATTTGCCTCGGAAGATTCCTCCATTGTACGAAGCTTAGCATCCGTGTTCAAGTCATGGCGAATAAGACCCTCCGCGAGTACTCGCACCGACTACGGCCAACATCCGCACTGACCAACAAATGAGGTGGGAGACAAAGCTTTTGAGCTCAAGCCCGCACTCATCAACATGGTACAAGCCAACCAATTACGTGGAAAAGCCCATGAAGATGCCAACGCCACCTACGTAACTTCCCCGAGATCTGCGTGGCACTTTCACCATCAAAGATGTCCCAAAAGCGATGCAATCCTACTTCGTCATGCTCCCATTCTCACTCTTGGGACGAAATGGCAAAGGGTTCTACGCCAACAAAAGCAAACTCACTACTTGGACACTTTGCTCTACAAACGGCAAAATTCTTCCCTATAGGCAAAACCAACGCCTTTACGGGGAAAATCTCAAGTTTTCAGCAGCAACACGATGAATCCGTTCCGAGGCGTGGGAGCGCTTTCAAGACTACATCACCGAATGCCCACACCATGGAATGGAGAACTAGCTACTCATGCGGACCTTCTATCACGGGCTCAACACCAACACCCCGGAGACCATGGACGCCGCTAGCTGCTGGAGGTGCTTTCCTCGCCCCTTACACCGAATCAAGCTACTTGAACTTGTGGAGAAGATGGCATCAAACCAAGCTTGGAATGAGGACCGTCAAACCCCGCAAGAAAGAGAGAGGGAATGCACACCAAATTGCAAGGAAGTAGATATGCCGCCCGCTAAAATGGATCTAATTATGAAAAGACTTGAGGACAAAGCTCCCGAGAAGAAGGAAGTCATGCAACTCTTCGATTCCCCGCATGACATGTGAAGAATGTGGCAACATCGACACTTTCGCCAATGTCCCGAAATGGAAGAGGACGTGAACTACATCAACAACAACAACAACCCGATGATCGTCCCCCTAATCAAGGATGGAGTCAACAGAGACCCAACTACCAAGGTAACTACTCGTAACTATCAAGGTAATAACTCTTTCAATAATTTTCCACCCTTAAGAGAGTTAGTACAAAACCAAGGTAGACTCATGGATAATCTGCCTAAAAAGTTAGCTTCCAATGATAAAATGCTAGAAACCATTAGTACTAAAATGGAAAGCTTCTGCGTCTGCAATAAAGAACCAAAGATAGCTTTAATAAAATGATAGAATCTCGCTTATCTCACCGGCTTTATCTACTCCTATGCCTAACCGGTAAGATTCCGGGCCACCGAAGAATTAGAATCTGCAAACCCTTGTCGATGTCTACTATGCGTGTATTCGACCAAGGGTGCACAAGAAGGACCTAAGTGGACTGGACCGGGACATGCCCGCCAAGAAAGGAGATCCAGGGAGACCCGTCATCACCATTAGGATTGGCGCCCGCACCTTCGACGCGCTCTGCGACTTTGGCTCAAGTGTCAACATCATGCCTAAGGTAAACCTTGAGCCAGTTCAACTTTATTATACACAACCATGTGCCTACAACTTGTAGATCAGTCGCTATGCTACCCCGAGGGGATCCTGGAAGACGTTTGTCTTAACATCGGTAAGCTCTATGTGGCCACCGACTTCGTGGTTTTGGATACGGGCAAAGGTAAGAACGCCCGATCATTACGGGGACGCCCGCCCTTGCAACCACCAAGGCCATCATCTACGCCGACACCGCGAAGATCGTCTTCACCGCCAACAAACGAGAGGGAGAGATTCAACCGCAAACACAAGACCCTAGCTCCCCCTGCTCCACTGCACCATTACCGTACCGTAAGTACACGCACCACGGTTAAGGAGAAAACAAGAAGAAGAAGTAGGAACAAGAAGAACCGTCAACCTCGACCACACGTGGAGAATGTCTTGATGATAAATCAGGTCAACTCAGAACGCAAGACTCCACCAAAACAAGAGAAGCTAGACGACCCTGGAGTTCCATCAATCCACTGCTCTATTTATCAATATAACTTCCAAAGAAGTTGTTTGTGATACGAGATCGCATCAACTTAATGTCAAAGGTAACGATAAACCGATATATGGAAATTATCCTTTGTATCCTACCTATGTGATGCTTTGCAGATGGCGATCAATCATACCGATACCCCTAAGGACTTGCACGAGACGTCCCCCATTGCAATCAAAGACAATTATGTCCTCACCGACTTTTTGTCGTGGACATGGGAGAAGAAGAACAAGATCCTCCCATAGTACTTGGAAGACCGTTCTGAACACTACAAGAGCTATCATCTACATCGACGGGCGATCCACTTCCGGTTTAAAGGTAAGAAGATACGCTGTTTCTTCAATACTTATACTAACAATGAATAGTTTTCGAAAAAGACCAAGGGCCGTAAACGCCTCCCGAGACTACAACGGAAGTTGGACTCAAAGATGGAGGACATCAAGAAGATAGAAAAAGACATCGAGGAAAAATACACTCGGCTCCTCTTACCCATCTTAAACTCGGATCGGGCTACATCGAAAGGTCTCCACCAAAGAGGAAAACCCGAAGAAGAAAGAAGCCGAGCCCGTCAAGAACAAGAGTACCTCTTCGGAGACTCGACCAAAGACCTAAGCATCGCCAACCGAACAATCAACTTCCTCGGCTACTCCGTCTCACGCCAATCATTGAAATCCTTGAAGGACCCTTGCCGGGTACAACATTTACACGAGGGCCCATAGACGACACACCACGCCATGGGAGAGTAAGTACTGAAACTCTCGCCCGAGGTAACTTCGGTATTTATCTCGCATATTTAATTTTACTCAAAAGCATATTTCAATTAGCATATTTACTTTTTTTCTAAATCTGCACTTAGAAAATCATAAAAATATGTTTGCTGCATTTGCATCGAGTCTCTTAAAGCCCCATGCAAGCACTCCTTGCTTTGTGGAGGCATAAAAATATAAAAAATATAGTAAAAAAAAATATATATATATTTGCATTCATATGTTTTTGCATTAGCATCCTTATTGCATAAAAAAGATAAATATGTGGGCACATGAAGGTCCACACCTTTTTATATAAGAATCCAAAAAGAAGTGAGCACATGAAGGCTCACAATAAAACATCCTAGACTTTGTTCCTTCGGGTATGTGCGAAATTAATATTAACAGGGGAGAACATTGAAGGCGACCCCCGCAAAAAAGGAGCAAGTTCCAAGGATGAACAAAAAAGGACTACTTCAAGATCAAGCTTGGGGAGAGCACCCCGTTTACCATGATAAGTATTATTATATTAGTTAATTATATTTGCTTAGAGATTATGAGTCTTAAAGTCTTAGTGTTAAAGAGTCAAATAAATGCTTTGGAACTTTGCTAGATTACTTTCTTCCTTTTTATTATGATCTTGATGATATATGCTAAGGAAATGATGAATAGTTGCTCCGCCTTTTAATTCCTCTTAAAAGTACTTACACTTTGGACTTAGATTCTCCCAAAGCTTTGAATGTTCTAAACCTAATACCTCGGGGAAGCACATGCTTAATCCGAAGTCTTAGCATTGAAAGATAAAAAGTACATGAAAAGTTGAGCTTCGCTTTTATCACATTCCTAGAGATACTTGATTCCCGGTTTTTATCTTTAAAATTATTAAAATATTACATGATGAGTTCCTTAGCTATGACCCTTAAGAGTTTATCATTCGCATCAAGATCATCCCACTCCATTAAATAACTTATTTGCTTCTAATCTGAAGTACGCCTCCCATATTCCATTAAGCCATTAGCCATAAATATAAAAAAAAATAAATTCTAGCAATTTTGGATATGTCTCTCTCAATGTTTTTATGCTAATTAGATTACGGGCTACATTCGAAAAAAAAAAAAAATTTAGAGAGAAAAGTGAGACGAGAGAGGGAGAGTAACGGACAAAAAAGTCATATTAGGCGAGAAGGGCCTACCTCCCTAAATATATTTAGAGATGAATAATGGACACGGTCCGAGGGTGAGTAGGGCCCACATCTCTAAGGAGAGAGAAAAAAATGGACACAAGTTCAAGGCAAAGCCCACCTCTCCAAGAATGGATAGCCCAGTCTTAGCAATTTTTAGAAAGAGAGATATAGTCCAAGATGCTTTAAAAAAATATATATATAATATTAGATAAGGCTAAAGGCTATTTACTACCTTTCATCCTCATCCATTTCACCACTATCATCCCACTATGTATGTCCTCACACATGTGTAACTTCGCTACATACCATCTACTTAAGAGGGTCATACATAGGATCTCCGAAGTTTCTTTTGAAAAATATTGCAAAACCCCGGGATGATAGTTGATCGAAGAACTTGAGACATGGTACTTAACTTGATTGTTTTATCGTGTGCTTATGATTCGTGAAAAAGGCTACGCCCCATTGTAAAAGGTATGAGAGAGCAATCGGGTTAAGAGGAGAATTTATTTCCGATAAACACACAAGACTTCGAGGTATGAAAGCGTAGTAGCAACTCCCGATCCTATCAGTAGCATATAAGCTTTGCTAGGGACTAGCAAAGGGTAAGCTTGGGGAGTTTGTTGACACCTGTTGTCATATAATTTTATTAATTATTTAAACATGAAAAGGGGTATGAAAACATAATAACAAACTTAGAATAGGGTGTCACTAACATATTTCCACCAGTTTTGGTTAAGTTATGAATTGCGAGGACTAAACAGAAAACACCCGAATTCGTGAGTCATACGACTACGCCGACGTAACGCAAATTCAACTCCGAAAAGACCTTAGAAGGCTCGACTAAACCCGACGTCAAAGAGGCCCAACACCCGAAAATCCATCATCTAGAAGACTCCGGAAGCCACGACGTCGTCGAGGGACCCGAGTGGCCCCACTGGGGCGGGTAGGCCAATAATGAGGCCCGGCCTCCCCCCCGCCGCCGCCTCCCCTCCCTCGCTTCCTTCCTCAACCGACTCTAAGACGCCATCTAAACCACTTGTTTCGTGGTCGGTTTGATCCGAGGCGACGATAAATCCAATGGATGTGCAATACATGGTGGAAGGATTAGTACCATATTGCCCGCAGAACGAGGAGGACAGACCAGAGGCTACTATATAACAAGACCCCTAGAACCCCCTTGAGGCATCAATCAAGTTCATTAATCATCAAGCTTCAAGATCCAAGTCATCAATCCCACGCTATAGAAACATCGCTTTAGGAAGAGTAGCAATCAAGGTTAGAACTAGTAGGAAGGGAGAAATCCGCTCTCCCACCGCTCTGAGGTCGCTCAAGATCGGGCCCTCGTTCTTGTAAGTTCTTCATTGTAAGTAGTCTTCAAGTTCTAGACACGTTCTTAATATGAATATCTTGATCATGTTTATATTCGAGATTATTTGTTCTAGTATTTACTTTGATTACACATTTAGCATAGTTGAATTACTGTTATGTTCATGCATGGATTCGTATAGCGCTCATCTCTTAATATTATGGATGAGTGGTAGAGACGATGTAATCGTGGGTGATTAGATCTTATTTACCAAGGTTTGCACCCTATATGCTTGGGTCGTGGTGGTAGATCGTGGTAGTGACAAGTACCATTGAGTCCTTTGCAATCCATCCCCGTATGTAGGCCTAGCGGATGTTATTATTCGGGTTGTTCTAAGTTTCGCCTTAGTCTTCACGGATTCTCGTCCTCATGTATGGATTTAATTAGTCTTTCTTCAATGATTGTTAGATGTATTGCACTAATCGTAGATCCTAACTTATAGTTTAGAGTTACATATTGGAGTTTCTAATGCTAGCTAACTTATGAGTTGCTTTCATCCAATCGCTTTGACACTTTCTATTTTGCACACCGGATATGACTTGGTTGAATCTATTTATTAGAATATTTATCATTATCATTATTATGAACTTTTGATCCTTGTTTAAGTAATTGATAAACTTAATACTTAAGCTTTGCATACGAGAGATGATTAATGTTTAGATACGCATACATGCATAGTTAATTCATGATAATAGACTTCTTTCCCTCGTGGTATAAATTAACACCGGATCTTACTCCTGGTTAAAATGCTACAATGGTATATTCATATCTCGTAAACTTGGGATACCCAGTTTATTTATTTACTTATTGAGAAGTTTATCAAGGCATAGTCCTAATATCCTATTCTTTGCATATTAGTAGTTTAACTAGAGGGATGACAACCTTTTTCAGATATGCTATGAACTGCAATGAATATTTTCTTTTAGTTTATCTGAAGCAACATCTGATATATGTTTTTAATGCCATTGCTAGTGATAGGATTATTTCTGTTTCTAGTTAGTGACATTAGAAATACCAACAAATGACGAAAGTTTACAGACACCTAGACACCCAAGACATGTATGGGGTCTTGTCTGGGGTATTGTCTTGGGTCCAAAATTCATCCATTCGGACATTTTTTCGATCAGCGCGACGAGAGGAACACAATGGTGAAGTCCATTATTGCTTTTGAGAACCTTTTCATTCGGACATTTTTGGTTGTCAACATATGCCCCCCTGTTTTCAGGTGATAGATGCACGATCCTCGAAAACAATTGTAACTCAAAGAACACGAATGCCCATCGTATCGGTTTGCTTGGTGACTAAGGGCGATATTGGGTATCGGCCATTTTTTGTTGTAAGGGCGATGCATGCATCGGCCATTGTTTGAAGAGCACTTAGGCCTCTTGCCAAATACTAGGGAAATATTTTTTCAAGTATGTCCCGTTAACCGCATTGCCTTGGTGTTTTCCATCACTTGTAGACCGAATTCCTAGATGTCACTTTGACCACCTTGAAAGGACCTTTCCAATAGGGTGACCATTTGCCAAACTCATTGCTCTTGGAACCTATCGGTAATATAGTTTGCCAAACTAAATCACCGATTTGGAACGATTTTCTTTTATCCTTCTTGTTGTAGGCTCTTGCCATTTGGGCTTTATCCTTCTTAATCTCCTTTAAAGCTTGCAATCTCTTGTCGGTTACCGCATCAATATTATCCATCATCAAGTTATGATACATAGCAGGAGATAGATCATTCTGTTTAGCAAATCTATATGCATCCAAATTCACTTCAACAGGTAATACAGACTCTTGGCCATACTCCGACTCTTAAGGAGCAACTTTTGTAGCACCATGCCTTTATATGCGGTGAGCCAATAAAGCTTCTGACAAGACCTCATGTCACTTCCTTGGATGA
The DNA here is from genome assembly GCA_015847255.1 of Hyparrhenia diplandra. Taxonomy (NCBI): domain Eukaryota; kingdom Viridiplantae; phylum Streptophyta; class Magnoliopsida; order Poales; family Poaceae; genus Hyparrhenia; species Hyparrhenia diplandra. The sequence continues at coordinate 2,369,334 of JADLZK010004649.1, read as the reverse complement.
TCTTCTATTTTCTTTTAAAGATGCCACGCTGGCTAATCCTAGGTCCTGCTCACTACAAAAGCTTGGCTGCTCCTTTGTGTCCATGATCCATATTTGTGTCTTTCACCAAAAAGATGGACACGACACCTACTAGCTGCTAGTGGCCTAGTAATTATGTAGCACACAGCACAGCCTGACACTTCCGTATGTTCACGGGTAGAAATTAATATGCTGGCGAAGCAAGCACAATGTTCTCACTTTTGACCGTTGAACTGAGGATGATAGTGTACTAAGTATTACAGTGTGTGTTTGTATCTACTAAGTATCCTCGATCTCCTTGTATCGTTCTCCCCGAGACAGTGAGTGTAGGCGTGGTACTCAACGGAGCGATCCGAGTCACACTTGTTGTACTGCAGTTTGCTGAGAAGAAGAGGACGGACCCCTTCTTGGACGCAGCAAGCAGGCTGAATCTTTACGTGCTAGTAGCTTATTAGCGCTATTGCATTGGCACCGTCCCTTGTATCATGCACGCTGCTCGCTGCCAGTGCGTGCCGCTGCCTTCGTTTTAAGGGGCTGCTATAATTGAACGTTGCAGCGTCGATCGGCTAGTGGATGGCCGCACCGTCATCAACGTCGACCACAACCATGTCCTTTTTCTCTGGCCGGCCCGCGCCGCCCCACCGTCCATGTAGCATCTGCTGCGGCCATGGCAGAGACTGACCGACGGACGGATGGACGTTGACACGCCAGTAGCCTAGTACTGCTACTGTAGCCACTGTATTATTGATCCGTCTGCCGAGTTCGCATGCAACATGAATTATTGAGCCCCGCTGTGTGTTGTCAGTTCCGTCACCATTCTAGGCTACAGTATCCCTCTCCCATCCCACAGCAAGAGGCTATGCCAAGCTTTTGGAAGATTGGAGTGATGTGATGGCCTGGTGCTTATTAACTGCAATCCTCAAGCTGCCTCAGATACTTGGGGACATGGAGGAGCGGACGGTGCTTAGAGCAGCCAAAGACGAAGGGTCTCAATGCTTAGAGCAAAGGTGCTTAGAGCAGCCAAAGCCAAAGATCCGACGGTTTCCTTCATCACTCCCATCTCCAAAAATCAAAAGCCAAAATAATCAATGAATCGAAGTGTGAAGCATGCAGACTTGTTGTCCACAATGAATATAGAGTGTTTAGTTGTCAAGAAGTGAACCTAAAAATGCTATAGTACCTATCACATCGAATCTTTTTTCTCATGATTAGAATATTAAATCTAGGTAAATAAAAAAATTAATTGCACAATTTAGTTCAAAAGTGCGAGACGAATCTTTTGGACCTAGTTAGTCCAATTTAGGACAATAATTATCAAACACAAACGAAAAAGTGATACAAGAATGTCGGATGAATAATTTCCTTTGTTTGCGTCTCTCTCTGCGTTCCATTTCAAGCTGTGGAGAAAGACATGGACGACGTCTCCTGGTGGATGGCAATGATATTAGCTCATATTATATTTGCTCCTAGGCCTGGTTTAGATGGCTAAAATTTCTAACCCAACTTTCACTTTCTCTCCATCACATCACATTAAATACACCAAAAGACATATGTTTAGAGTATGAAATGTCGGTAAAAAAAGTAACTAATTACACAGTTTAGATGTATGTTGTGAGACGATTCTTTTGAGCCTAGTTTCTCCATGGTAGGATAATATTTACCACAAACAAACCAAACGTGTTACAGATGTGCTCTGAAGTTTAAACAATGCTGTTTGCTAAAATTTCTAACATCTATTAAACATTAAGGCCTAGTGTTATCATAGTCGTCCTCCACTCGTACAATGGCATTTGTTACTGCTAGCTACCTCTCCGTGAGTTTTTTCTTCACCGTCCACGCACAACCTGCACTGTGCAGTACTTGCCTCCGTCCCCATTGAGTTTGTCACCCTAGATTCCGTGCCACATTTTTCAATGCTTCGTCTTATTCAAATTTTTTACACAAATATAATTTATTTTATTGTGACTGCCGAAAACCGCGATGGATTTCTGCGATTTCCGCAATTCCTCCGCGAAGTAGATCGGAACGGCGAGGTAGGGGATGTAGGCGGTGACGATGACGACGATGAGCGGCGAGATGACGTAGATGGATGACGATGGAGAGGAGGTAGAGAGGGAGGAAGCGAGGGCGGCGGCGGAAGAGGCCGGCGCTGGCGGCGGCGAAGCGGCTTGGCGGCGCGGCCTGCACGGGGCGCTGGGCGGCGTGGCGTGCCAAGGGGCGACGGCGAGGGTGGCGGCGCCTGGCGCAGAGAGAGAGATCGAGAGCTAGAAGGCTGGAAGGCTTGGGAGTTACCCCTTTATTTTATTTTTCTTCTTAAGATTCAATCGCTCTGGGCCTTGTATTTATAGTCCGAGGGGAGACTTGACGGCTAAGCTAGGAAGGTTCTAGAGGTTTCCTTATATATTGGAATCCCTCTTTACAAGCATATTCCTTTCCTATTTTATGCCTATCCTTTATTCCTTTCCTATTTAAATATTTATTCCTTAAATAATATTACTTAATGAGGAAGCAAACGACGCTGATGATGGCCAGGTAGCGCGTAATACGGGCCAAACCACGCGGCAAGCGTTGCACACACCCCCGGCCATGGCGCTTGCCGGATCATGACATTTCTCCCCCTTTCGGCCGCAGCCCCTCGCTACCTTAATGGCTCGCGACCGTGTCGTAGTTGTTGCGTCGGCGAAGATGATGATGCTGACCTTGTAGCTGAATTGAGGGCACACGGATGGTTTGGTCGTCGGAGCCTTGTTGCCAATCCCCTCGGGCGGTACCCAAGGTGGGGCTCTCATTTGGAGTTTGATGCTTCCGGGCGAGATCATGGAGCTTGCGTTCCGCTGATGAGAGTTGAGGTGGAACGAGAGCCTCGTGGCGTGTGAAGTTGATGAGGTAGGGGGTTGATCTCGGTGGTATGTACCTCATGTCGCGATGCAGTGGGCTCGCGAGTTGGAGCTCATTGAAAACCTCAAGGGAGACGATGGCGTCGAATTTCGGGCGAGGTTGATCACCATGCTCCTTATGTCGGGCGCCTCCTTGCGCACTGCAGCCCACGGCTTGTTAGCGTAGTCGTACTGGGCGTAGAGGTTGTCCAGGAATAGGGGAGCCAATTGGATTGGCTCTGGAGTCGTCCCGGCTGGCATAGCCGAGTTGATGGCGCGATGATTGTTGAGTGGCGCCGTGGTGTCTGGTACGCCCATGTTCCTGACGTAGGTGTCGGGACCATAGGTGTAGTCGATCAAGGCGTTATTCCATCGAGGATGCATGATGTTGTCGCCGTTGTCGCCATCGATGGGCGCCCAAAGCAGCGGGTGAAGCACCATGGTATGGTGGCTCCGTTCTCGCTGGCGCCTTCTTGGTGATGCGAGAGGAGCCGAAAAATTACCGCTAGTAACCAATGAGTAGCGGCATACCTCGTGTCTCCGGTGGAGCGGGTGTACCGGCGTCGGTGTCTTGATAGGGCGCCTTTCTTGGCTCGCATCTAGCTTGATGGCGTTCTCCACCATTGTTGGTGTTGGCAGGATGTCGAGCAGGTGTGGCAGATCGTTGTTGTCGTGGCTCGACGAGTGAGTGACTGTCTCCGCGGCGGCTCTTGGGGGAACGTCGGTGTTTGCGTCGGCCGTGGTGCCCATGTGGGAAACGTTGTGGCGCCATCGCCGGCGTTGGCCCGAGGGGGTCGTCGTTGCACACACCCTTGTAGTTGTTAGTAGGCATGGCAAAGGCGTAGTCGGCGTCGAAGGTCGTCATCGGCGTCGGCATCCTCGAGGACGTCGTTACCGTTCACGGCGCCCATGATAGCGTCGTCGTTGTTGTTGAAAGCGTCGTGGTTGATCGCGGCGCCCTTGGGAGGGCGTCAGCGGCGTTGGTGTCCATGGCGTCGTGGAGGATGTCGTTGCCGGCGACGTTGATGTCGACATCGGCCGACGTCGTTGTGTCGTTGGTCTTTGGCGAAGGCGATGGCACTCCGGATGTTCCCTGCGGTAGAGGTGATGTTGGTAATGATTGGGGAACTTATACGTGCCATTGTAGTAGCCGCGGGGACGTTGGCCTAGTTGGGTGGAGGCTTTTCGTCGAAAGCAGGCTGGTGGGCGTCGGGCATAGCCTCGGATCGACCGATGCGGGCTCGCAACGCGTGAACGCCTTGGGGAAGACGTTCTCGGTACTTGCGGCGTTGATGAGCTTGGAGGAGGTGACGTGGCGGCGCCGTGAGAGGCGACGCCGCGTCGTCGGTGGCGCCCATGGCGGGGCGTCGTCGATGGCGGGATGACGTCGGAGGCGCGTACGTCGGGCGGCAATGCCGCGTGCTTCGGAGTTCTTCTTTGTCGTGGCCACCACTTCATCGTGGGACGGGGCGTCGTCAATGCTCGTGAGAGCGTTGTCGATGTCGGGGCGCCATGTCATCGGCGGCGTCGTTGGCGGCGCCGCGGGCCGTGTCGTTGTTAGGCGTCGTCGGGCGGGATGTTCATCGAGCTTTGCGGGGAGGGAGTTGAGGGTGGCACTTATCTCCTTTGTGAGCTCGGATAACCCACGGATCTCCGTCTTGAGCTCGACGATCGTGTGGCTGGCCATCGGATCTTGGCGGCGGTGGTGATCGGAAGCACTCGGTGATGGGAATCGCCCCGGTCTCCGGATACCAATGTCGAAAACCGCGATGGATTTCCACGATTTCCGGCAATTCCTCCGGCGTAGATCGGAACGGCGAGGTAGGGGGATGTAGGCGGTGACGATGGCGATGATGAGCGGGGCGAGATGACGTAGATGGATGACGATGGAGAGGAGGTAGAGAGGGAGGAAGCGAGGGGGGCGGCGCGGCTGCGGGCGCGACGGCGCGCGGGCGGCGGGCGGCGTGCCAAGGGCGGCAACGGCGAGGGGGGGGTGGCGCCGCAGCCTGAGAGAGAGAGATCGAGCTGAAGACCGGAAGGCTTGGGAGTTACCCCCTTTATTTTATTTTTCTTCTTAAGATTCAACCGGCTACAGGGCCCCTTGTATTTATAGTCCGGGGAGACTTGGCGGCTAAGCTAGGAAGGTTCTAGAGGTTTCCTTATATATTGGAATCCCTCTTTACAAGCATATTCCTTTCCTATTTTATGCCTATCCTTTATTCCTTTCCTATTTAAATATTTATTCCCTAAATAATATTACTTAATGAGGAAGCAAACGACGCGATGATCGGCAGGTAGCGGCGGGGGCGGCGGGCCACGGCGAAGCGTGCGCTGGGCCCTAGGCCATGGCGCGCTGGATCATGACAGTGACTTATTTTATAAGTAAAGATCTTTGAATATTGATTAATTTATTTTATAATTTGCATAAATATTTTGAATAAGACGGATAAAGTCAAAAAACGAAAAAGTTGGGACGGAGTGAGTAGGACGTAGCCATTGCTCTATTATTGCGAGACTTCGTTCCATCCTTTTCAAGTGATTATTTTTTCCCAACCGATCAACCCCATCTCTCCCAAGACCAAGAGAGGACGGACGAGCCACGGGCGGGCGTTCACATGCAAGCTTGCTCGGGCAGCATGTGCGGCAGCATGTGCTTGGGCAGGCATTTGTTGCTGGCATGCAGTGCAGCGACCTTTGTGCATGTTTCATTCTTTATTGCCATTTTACCGTCCACGTTGTCACGTAAACACAACTGTGCACTGGCTACTCTTTTTTTGTCATTGCACGGTCACGCCATCATGATCATGACACATATAGGGATCATATGTTGAGACGAACCTGCACTGTGTTAATCAGTTCATGTGTACGGCTCATTCATAATCCTTAAGAACGAGCAGCATGCATGTAGTGTGAACACATATCTGAGCCTATGACGACATTGGACACGGTACAAATAAATTAATCAAAGGGGCTGCGCGGATGCGGGACGTGGCAAAAATACAAGTTGTTCTGATACAAGTGCCACATCTGTGTAGTATATAAAAGATCTGCACGGATGCGGGACGTGCCACATCTGTGTGGTATATGAAACATCAGAGCAAGCAAAAATGCCAGTTGAATCAAAGAATACACATGAATATTTTTTTTATGAAACAGAAGGGGTTTTAACCCCCTACTCGGCTTTTATTAAAACAACAACAAGTCTTACAAATTGCACTTAAGATACATAGAAGGTTAAAAAGAAAATAAGCGAAGTAACATGTGAGATCTTTGCCATAAAACTAATCTAGGAAGAATATTATTCTTTGCTCTAAGCATAAGCAAAGCAAATTCTTTTTTGAACACTTTGCTCCTCTGAACAGAATGAGGGATGCCTCTGAAGACTTCCTTGTGTTGACTCCAAATCGACCAGCACATTGTAACAAAGATTTTCATAAAGAATGAAACATTAAGTTGATCCTTGACTGAAATTAGAATAATGTGATCCACACCACTTGACGAGGACATCCTCTACTATTACCTCCTGGCAAACATGCAACAAAAAAAAAAGGGCCAAGTGGCCCTGTTGTAGTCGTGCAGCGACCATGTGAGCCTCCTCAATAATCCCACCTTGCTTAACTTGGGAGGAGGAAGCCACCTTAAAAAGGGAGGAGTCACCCTTCCCATATCGACTAGTCTTTTGGGGGAGACTAGTGGCAATGCACGTGCGACACGCACGTGTTTATATCTAGGAAATATGTGACATCCTAGTATGTTAGTTCCACACTATTTATCAACTTACCATCAAAATCATGGCCAGCTAAGAAGAATGTAAGCAAGATCAACCTTAAAAGTTCTTCGATTAGACAGTTCTTGACCTTCACCAATCTTCATTCTCTTTAGTCTTTTCGCCAGTAGTTCTTGTATCCAGTATGTATTAAAATTATTAAATTAAAGAAATGTTCATAACTCACTTCAAATGTTCTGATGGCAATCAATTCCTCTCGAGGCACAAAATTTCTTCCTGATATCGTTTCCTCACCTAAGGCTGTAATTTGGAAAGTATCATGTTCAGAGCACGCCTTGTTAACAAGGATTATACCCCTGGTCTTCCCATTGATTTGGAAAGAGTTCTTAATTAAAACCATTCAGTTTTTTTCCTGACACCATAAAACACAATTTCACCCTTAGGTGAAATTTCACTATCAGCTGATACGGTCATGTTCATTGGCTGCTTCTCAACTAAAACTCACCAAATTTAATGGAACCAATACACAATACACATAATCTTTGTCCAAGTATATAGAATATAATGCTCGAAAGCTATTAATCCACGCTGTCATCCTTGTGAATGGTAACAACTTAAACATAGTCTATTAGACTTTTACCTGAGGAATTTTTGAACTGTCCAAGCTTCCATCATTATGTGTCCAAAGAGAAGGATCTTTATATAGTGGAAATATTTCGTTGCATTTTCACAAAGCAACACAGTAATGCTATTCTTAACAAAACAAATCAAACCTGCCAAGAGCAATTGGTATATGGAGTTTTTAGTTCTAACATTGAATTTACATCTACACTAAACCACTATGTAGTTTCTTTGTCCGAAATTCCCACAGTGCACCATCGTGTAGGGTACGAAGTAACCCATAAACAATATACATTATCCTGAGTCCTGACTTAAAAGTCCTTACTGTTCATCGGAGCAGGTTCAGTTTGGGCATGCTTAAAGCCTAGGTTACGTCGTACGTGCGTTTTTAGCATGTATCAAAGGAAGGACAAAACGATCGACCAAACCAATGCCAAGAAACTAAAGATGAGATATTCTAGATTTTATAATCAAGCAGGCATGATTATCCAATCTTAATTCTGCATGAAGGAACCAGGCACATAATAATAAAAAAATGACGATGTGAATAGATAAAGTTTTTTCTTAATGATTGGTTAATGGTGTACCTAATGATACAACTGGCTTACACCCTCTCATCGATCTGGTCCTTGCCCAATTCTTCTAAAGAATTCCATCATCCAGATAAACTGGCGATCATCTGCTGAGAAAACATTTTAGTTCAAATGTGGGGCATCAGTAAATACCATGAGAACAGGACAAATAGGTAATTAACGTAAGTACGGGAAGGGTGCCACAGCGCTGCTGAGGATTTGTCCGTGTGGGCCGAGAGATCCCTGACGGCGCGCGGGGAAAGAACCGCCGTGGACATGCATGGAATTAATCATGGACGGGATCAGGTTCAGGACTCAGGAACACTACCGAAACTGGATATTTTGTGAGAGGAGTGATTTTTCATGAGAGTGAAAAATAAACTCTCATGAAACTAATATTTTCATGAGAGTGATGTAAATCCCGCCACCTAAAACGCATTTTATGAGAGTACTCCACACAATGTCATGAAAAATGCAGTTGTTTTCGCGGAAGGTTTACTCTCACGAACATACAGAAGTCTCACGAAATCCAATCGTGATGGTTTACTCTCCGCGAAACACCATATAAATCACTCATGAAAATATCGATACAAATTTATGGCAACATCTACTTGTGAAGGTTTACTCTCATGAAAGAACCCAAGTCTCATTTAATTCCATTTGTGAAGGTCCACTCTCACAAAATACCATAAAAAAATGCAGTCATGAAAATATCGATACAAACTTGGTGGCAATATACATTCGTGAAGGTCAACTCTCATGAAAATATCAAAGTCTCACGAAAATCCATTAGTGAAGGTTTACTCTCACCTAATACCACAAAAAAAAAAAAAACATGAAAACACCGATGCATCACATGGTGGCAACAACCTCTCGTGAAGGTTTACTCTCATGAAAATATCAAAGTCTCACGAAAAATCCATTAGTGAAGGTTTACTCTCATGAATACCACAAAAACGCCATGAAAACACCGTTGCATCACATGCCGGGCAACAACCTCTCGTGAAGGTTTACTCTCATGAAAATATTTAAGTCTCACGAAATCCATTAGTGAAGGTTTACTCTCATGAATACCACAAAAAACGCCATGAAAAACACCGTGCAAAGCACATGGTGGCAACAACCTCTCGTGAAGGTTTACTCTCACGAAAATACCAAAGTCTCACGAAATAAATTCGTGAAGGTTTACTCTCAACGAAATACTATGAAAAACACTCATGAAAATACTGATCAAAATATGGGTTGTCATTTTTCAACAGAAAATAATTCCATAAATTCTAAAAATTGAAGAATACTTAACAAAAGGTTTTTTCATTTTAATCATGAAATTTTGTAACTAGTTTTTCTCCTTCGTACTAACTCCAAATGCGGTGATTCTTTTTTCCTAAATGTTTCTAAATTCATGCTCTATCAATTTATTGTGTTCTTATAGATATTATTTCTTTTCATATTTTTATGTCACTTTGTTATATCAATTCAAAATTTGGATTTCAAAAAATGACAAATCCAAGCAACATTTTGAAGGAGTAAAAAGATTCGATCGAAAAAGTCATGAACACCGAAGTTGTGCATCTCATCAAGATCTACAATTTGTATTTTGATCATTTTTTTTTTCATCGACAAACTCATGATAACGTTGTTCATAAATTTTAGGTATCTCTCCTATAGTTTATGAAACTATGAGATATCTAAAATTTGTGAACAACATTAACATGACTTTGTCAAATGGAAAAATGACTAAAATACCAATTGTAGATCTTGTTGAGTTGTACACATTTGATGTTCATGACTTTTTCGACTTAAGTCATTTCAAAACCAAATTTTTTGTTTAAAGTTGTCAAAATTTGAAATTCAAAATTTGTATCACTTGAACGAACTCATTTGTAAAAATGACCAATACATTCATGATAGCACACAATATGCTCTACAATTTTGGTGTTTATGACTTTTGCATTTGAAACACTAAAATTGGCTTAAATATAAAGTTTGTGCAAATTGAAATTAAAATTAAAATTTTTCGTGAGGATAGACTCTCACGTAAAATTTCTCCAACTCTCACTAAAAACTTGCTCTCTTCATTTTCGTGGGCTGAAACCGCATCCCAACTCTCACGAAAACTTGCTCTCCTTAATTTCGTGGGCTGAAAAATTACATTCCCGCCAAAGCCCGCCATGGATTGGCATTGGCGCCTAAGGCCCGGGACAAGTTTTTTTTTCCCCAAAAGACACCAGATGGACACTACCCCAAACCCTATCCTCCCAGACGCTCGCTCCTCCCAGTCGCTCCTCCCGAACTCGCGCCTCTCATCGAACAAAAAAAAAAAAAAAAAAAAAAACGCCGCCGCCCCTTCCCTGCCGCCGTCCTAGCCAACAGCCACGCCCCTCTCTCCGGCCGCCACCACGCCGCTCCCTCCGTCCGCCACCACCCTCTCAGGTCGCCCCCACTGCCAGGCGGGAGGCCCCATGGCCGCGGTGCTTCACTCGCCGGCGTCCTAGCCAGCAGTGACGACACCCTCTCCGGCCGGCGCTGCTCCGCCCTGCTGCCCGGCGGGAGGCCCCTCGTGCTCCTGGATCCCGCCTCCACAACCCTCTGTCGAAGCTTTGAGGAGAAGGCAACAGGGTTGAGCTAGATTTGGAGGAGAACCAGTGACGTCGAGCCGGGGATTCAGGGTCGTCGATCTGGGCTTCTGCTTCAATTCAAAGGTAATAAAGCTTCGATTTCATTCCCCCCATTTTTTTGTGCCATGCTCTAAACGTTAGAGGATTATATTGTTTGAGGATTACCATTCAGCTGCTGTGTTTTTTTCTTTCTATTTACGTGAGTATGCAGCAAGACAATCCTGCATTAGTAATACAAATCAATTTGTTCCACGAAGCAAAAGCATAGTAATACAAATCAGTTTGTCCCTTCCTGCAAAGAGTTATTTATTACTTCTTGTAGCTATTATTTACTTGACTGTAGTTCTTGTTAGATTATGTATAAACAGAAGTAATTAGTGCGTACCTTTTTTTTACAGCTCCGATCCAAGACCGCGCCCTGGATCCGCCTCCACTCTTGAGCTCTGTCGAAGGCGAAGGTTTAAGGAGTAGAAGGCAGCAGCAAGGTCAAGCTAGTTTGGGGGAGAAGGCAGCAGTGACGCCGAACTGAGGATTCAGGGTCGCCGATCTGGGCTTCTGCTTCAATCCAAGTGAGGTAACAAAGCTTCATCTTCCCCAATTTTCTGTTGCACTGAACTCAATTGGGATTATATGAATTGTGTTGTGTGTAGTATCAATTTTGCAAGGTCTGTACTAAATCCAAAATTTGGCTCACATCTGAACATAAGTGATGCTATGGTGTGTTCATTATTAATTTACATTGGTCTATATATGCTGAGTATCAAGTTTTCTGTTCGATGGTATGAAAAATAATGTTATTTGTGGCTGGCTGTTCGCTTTATATATATATATATATATATATATTGTTTTTCTTTTTGATAGCTGTGTGGATTTGTTCTATATCTAAAATTATATATTTTTGATAAAACCAGAACGAAGGGAATGGCAGAACGTGACTGGATGTACACTGGTTGGTCTCGTGCACAGCCCCCTCCTAATGATTGGATAGACAATACCAACCAGTTTTTGGATCGTGCCTTCTCTATGCCTAATCTAGTTGAAGACAACACCATTAAGTGTCCATGCTTGATATGTCGCAATTTTGTTAGGCACAATAGGTTAACAGTAGAGATGCACTTGTGTAGAGTTGGCTTTAAGGAAGAAGACTACAGGATCTGGACAGCACATGGTGAGGGACTTGCCGGTATGAAATCCTTGTTCTTTTGTGGTCTTGTATGAAATCACAGTATTCATAGATTAGAAATTTACTTGGTGCACATGTAGGAATATAAATTTGGCCCCTAATAAGGCCAGCACTGTCAACACATATGCGGTTATGAAGTCTGGATTCAAAAAAGTGGACAGCACTGGAAAAAAAGCGCTCCCATTCCCAGCCGGAAAGCACAAAGGCGCTTTGGTATGTGTTTCATCCATTTTATTTATGCATGGAGCACTATTATCCTGTTTAAATTCCCTTTGCTGACAGACTTGGCCAATGACCACCCTGCATTTTATTGGCCAATAACAATGACATATTTGAATCAAACAGTAGTACCAAGAAGAACCTGTCATTTTGGCCAGTTGAGGACTCTGATTGCACAGCTGCCTGTCTAGCTAAAATGTCTGCTGTGTGATTGAGGTTTCTAGCAGCCTCAGCCATGATTTGTAGTTTGGTTAAGACCCAAGTCAGATTTGTAGTTTTTGCACTAAATAGTAATGTGGTTCAAAATATTCATCTAAGGTACAAATAAAATTATTTATCTAAATACTCTCGCCGTACCTCCACTTTTTTCTAGCTGTATTTTTGGTCCATGGCAGATCCAAGTTAGATTTTCTAGCTGTACAAATAAAATTATTTATCTAAATGCATTCGTATTTTGTTTCAGGCTAACTACAGTTCAAGAACACAACTACCTGAGAATTCTAAAGATCTTGATGCACAGGCATTGTATGCCATAGAACGTGGAATGGCCCATGGCAGAGTGCCAATAGGTGATGGTTGTGTGGACAAGCAAGCACTTACAGCAACAGCTAAATCTCATCGTTCTTCATCAAGAACTGCTGCTTATCAAAACATGTTAGATGAATATGAGCTATTGCAGGAGAGGAATGATGCCTTGGAACAAACAAATAAGAAATTGAATGAGAATAATGAGATTCTCATTGAGGAAAATAGTGTTAATCGAAAGTGCTTATGCTGGTAAGGAACCACCTGCTGATCTGATTGATTTGAATAAGTACTGACCATATGCATTTGATTTCACGTGCTTACACATCAAAAAATTTCAGAAAAATTTTTGAAGATCTTCATAAGGAACCACCTGCTGATCTGATGGACCGCTTTAGCAAATCTTGAAGCCCGTCGCCATCTGGTAAGTGTGGTTCAATTCACCAAACCTGAGCTTAGGTTTCCACAAACATGCATTTCATGAAATCAAGTAAATAATAGATCGATACATGGTTGACTGGCTTCTCCCTTTTATCATCTGTAATTAGTAGCAGAAAAGAATATTTGTGAAATGATCATGCATAGTGTTGGGGCTAATCTAGTCTTTGAGTTATTTGTATGCACAAAAATGTATAATGGCTGATCTGATCTTTTTTTTACTTGAACACTGAAACGCTTCAAACACACTTTATCTTTTTTAGGTCTCTATATCATCACATGCTGCCACTCATCCTCTTGAAATGCTTAGCAATGCCAATGACATAGTCACTGATGATGATGACTATGACTACAATGAGATGGATGACAGTAACAGCTATGATGATGACTCTGATGAAGATGATTGTGGTTCTGAAGATTCAAGGGATTCAAGGGGCAGTGAAGATGACATGAGGGGCAGTGAAGATGACATGAGGGGTAGTGAAGATGAGGATGGCTGCGATGACAGTGGGGACAGCGAGGCTGATGTCAGTGATAACTGATGCAATGGATGTGACTGAAACTTGACCATTGCTAACCTTTTGGCTTCTTTTGCTAACCAGCCATGCTTGCCCATGCTTTAAACACTTGGATAGAGTGAAGTATGTGTGCTGGAACCTTGTCTTTCTTTTGGTGTTGTAGTAATTCTGGAACTTGTAATATTGGAAGGTTAGGACTATGTGTTGGAACGTAAAATGGTCTAAGACAGCCTTTTAGTGTGGTGTTTGGACACTTGGATGGAGTTAATTAGAATGTAATGCAATTGGAATCATATATATATATATATATGCTTGTTGGATTGATATTTGGATCATGTGTGTATTTGAAATTTGGTTTGAGCAGCTCCTGTTATGTAATTTTCATGACAGGCATTGACTCTCATGAAAATATACTTTTGTGATGGTTTGGCCATATCTTTTGTGATAGTGTGCTCTCATGAAATACTATATTTCCTGTTAAATTTTTAAACTCTCACGAATTTCATTATGCGATCTGTGACTCATGAAATAATTCCATGACATTGAGCTCTCATGAAATAATCGTAAGTCTCACGAAATAACTTGGTGACTCGTCCCCTCACAAAAATATTGTAAGTCTCACGAAATAACTTGGTGACGGTGGCCTCTCACTAAATGAAATTAGTCTCACGAAATAACCTCGCGACGGTGGCCTCTCACGAAATATTAAAAAAAAAACGCCATGAAAAGAAGCGATGCAAATCTGACGGCCATGACCTTTTTATGAGAGTGACCGTCACGGAGAACTCTCATGAAAAAGAATCCGTGGCGGTGAACTCTCACGAAAGTGTGTATTTCATGAGTGCAATATCAGAGAAGTACGTGGCGAGTGTACTCTCACGCATTATTTCCGTGAGAGTAAAACCGTTTTTTCGGACTATTTTTCACTCTCACAAAATATCCAGTTTCTGGTAGTGGAAGGTGGCTGAGGAAAGGATCTCGTAACGGCCGCAGAAGACGGCAAATCGCTGCAGCATCGCCTCCTGTTCGCGGACGCCGCTGGGTGGCGAGAAGCAATCGCAATGCCGCCGTGCCTCGTGTATGCGAATCCCGAGGCCACCGGGCGGACACCACCGACGGCTTGGAGGCTTGTTCTGGCGCGGGCCGCCTTCGCTTCCCGACCTCTACGACGCCGGCCCCTCTTTTCTGCGTGACGGAAGGCCACCGCTGCCGTCGTCGGGCGAAGTCGAGACACCGCGCGACGGGCGCATGGGATTTAACCGTCGTAAGTCGGACCGCGGATTGAGATCCGTTCACGATAAGAGGATAACGCGCCGCTAGATGGCTGACACCTTCTTCATGCCACCGTTGTAGATGCGGCAGAGGAGGCCTTCCTCGATCGCTGCGGAGGTCTGGATGGCGAGGTCCTTCCTCGTCCGTGTCACGAAGAAGAACAGGCGCTGTCGCCGAAAGTTGCCCCGACGGCCTCCCGTCCATCAACAACGATGCTGTGGCGGAAGGGCTCTCGATGCCTGGGGGCAGAGCACGTCGTACCTGTCTCCGACGGCAGCGGCGAGCAGCGTGTCCAGGCAGTTGAGATGCAGCGGGAGGGCAAGAAGAGGAGGCGTGCGGGAACTGTGGAGGCCGAAGGTTTGCGTCGCGCTCGCCGGTTTCCCCCGCGACAGCTTCACGTCCATTCGGGATGGTGTACCACGTTTGGAGGCCCGTTCCATATGTGCGAGTTGTGTGCGACGTAGTCTACGAAACACCCTGTAACCTAAGGTCGGTCCATATCTGAGAACCATCGGATTGGATCATCAGTCTAATCCAACGGATGAGATCGTGACATGTGCCTCCTAACTAATTCTTTCACTCTTTTTATAGTATAGATATAGATATAGATTGGGTCTTTCCCTGAGTGGGGGCACCGGAGTGTGGTGCTAAAATTGCCGAGGCACAACAGGAGGTCCTACTGTCGATTGGTGCTAAGATTGCGGGATTCGGGGAATTCGGATCGGTGTGTCGGGCTTTACATCCAACGTAAACTGAAAATCTAATAATAATGCCAGCAAGCCTTTGCAAAGGGACAGTGGAAAAAGAGGTGAGCAAGGTCTTCATCTCTATTCCCGGGCCTTAAGAGTGATCTTGTACTGACACGATCTTGCATGATTAGCC
This sequence comes from Hyparrhenia diplandra, assembly GCA_015847255.1. Taxonomy (NCBI): domain Eukaryota; kingdom Viridiplantae; phylum Streptophyta; class Magnoliopsida; order Poales; family Poaceae; genus Hyparrhenia; species Hyparrhenia diplandra. Next base: position 2,353,865 of record JADLZK010004649.1, on the reverse strand, counting down.
AAAAGAAGAACTTCCTTTTGTTAAAGCCACCGATAAGCCGGTGAGACCTGCCTATGCCCAATCAGATACTGATAAGCTCTGTGAGCAGAAAAAGATTGTCCTCATTAGTAACTTCAGATATCATGAGCATTTTGCATGTGAAGGTCTTGAATCATCACTGTGAAATCCTGTAACTGCTGAAGTCTTCAGCTGACAGAGGGAGGTGGAATAAATTATGGATTTCATGACTAACAGAAGCTTCAGAAACTTTGATCAAAGTGTTCTTGGCATAACAGAAGAGTTGAGGAAATAAATGACTCAGAATTACTAGGGTCCAAGAGTCAAGCCAGAGAAATACAAAATCTCTATTTTGTAAATTTACCTTAGCCATAGTTTTGAACTTAGGGAGGAGCTTCAGCAAATCTCTCCACCAAAAGAATAGAATGCTCCTCTTGGAGTCCCATCTTGAACATGCAGCCTGTTTCTCTTGTAGTATTTCTGCCAGACAAGTTGCACACAAGGGACAGAAGCATTGTTAAAAAATTTATGACGATGCTTGAGCAATAAACTTTCATTTTGGGTACTAAGGCCTTGTTTAGATTGCTAAAAATTCTAACCCAACTTTCACTTTCTCTCCATCACATCACATTAAATACACCAAAACACATATGTTCGGAGTATGAAATGTAGGTACAAAAAGTAACTAATTATACGGTTTAGATGTACACTGCGAGACGATTCTTTTGAGCCTCGTTACGCCATGGTAGGATAATATTTACCATAAAGAAACGAAACGTGCTACAGGAGTTTCAGTAGTCACTTTTGATAAAAATCCTAACATCTAAACGAGGCCTAATATCTAGTACACCAAGTCCACCGTCAAAAATACGGTTTTTTTAGTTGTGGGAAAGATGAATTATTGAGCCTGCCACGTTCGTACATTCATGGGGTTCAAATGCTGCGAAATAACCCAGAGCCAAGCAAGGGACTGTGTTCACCTTTACTTGCCTTGCCACAACCATGAAGTCGGTTACGGCCTGGGTCTCCCGGGCCCTCCACTAACATTCCATGGAGTCGGTCACGGGTTGCACTGGTGGGAGAGGCCGGTTTGGGCAGTGTAGGTGGCGAGGGCGTGGTCGGTCAAGGAGGATTGGCGGTTGCGTTTAGTCACGGTCTCACAGCAGCCAAGAACGACGATGGAGAGCTATTTGGAGGCACTCGAGTTGGAACTTGGAATGGTGTTGCATCCAACACCAAGAAACCACACATTGGAACGAATGTGCACATGTGAATCCCATCCGAGAACCGTACTCAGGAGTAGTACGTCCTACCAGTGCAGCATAATACCACAGTATTGTTTGTGAACGTTTGTTGCCACAGTATATGACCGGTACGTACTAGCCATTGCGAGTTCGGCCGAAAGGGGCGCCGCGTGTAGCACAGTAGGATCACGGGTTTGCTCGTCGTCGACTCGTCACCAGCTGGATACAGGGGAGGCGCAGGCGGAGAGGAATCTCTGTATCCAGCTTTTTTCCGATCCCAATCCCACCAGTGCTTCCACCTCCCCCTCTCCGCTTGCTGCTGCTCCACTCCAACGCTAGCAGCTGCTTCACTGCGCCGGCCCCCTTCGCTCCCACCCGCCGCTTGCCGCAGCTCCAGCCGCCGCCCGCCATTACTCCCCACCAACGCTCGCCGCTGCACTCCACCGCATTCGCCCCCATCAAGTGCTCTGTCTCCCACTACATCTCCCTTCCTCAATCTCTCTCTTTTGCATCGACTGCGCTCTTCTCTCCCACCACCGTCTTGCCTTAATGACCGGTAAGTGTCGTAACTACTTTTTTCCTGCTGTTGCCTAGATATGTTCTTGACTTTCCACCATTTTCTGTAATTCCAAATCCTTTATGCAGTTACGGAGTCACCAAGGTCTTTAAATCTCGTTAAGGGCATTCAACTATGTAGCTAGCTCCTCCGTTGGATTTAATTAAACCATGTATGGTGCCTTTGTTCAGTTCAGATCAGGAACGATTCATTGAATTTGCTTTGTTATCTATCGCTGCTATGCATCCAGTTACTTCGTAGAAAAAATTATTCCTAATTCACTGTTCAAGTATTATTATTTATTACTATAATTTTGTATGTGAAAAACAATTGACATAGGGCATATGTTAAACACCCCCCAATTTGTTCTAAGATTGTTGTACAGTTTGTCACTAGATGTCTAATTATCCATGTCAGCATATACTGTTCTTGTCATTAAGCACATATGACATGGAATTCCATGCTTTTTTAAATAATTGATTATGGATTCATTTATCTACAGCTTATCAGAATATTTTTTTCTTCATACATCTAAAAACTTCTTGCTCGCTTTTGACTATACATACTGGTTTATTCAAATATGATTGATGGGTCTACTTAGCCGTATATTGCTTGAAGCTTACAGGCTTGATCAGCCACATATTTTGGATACTGCACCTTGGTATTGTCCTATATTAAATTGAATTTCAATACCGAGATATATGCAACTTACCCAAGGAACTAAAATGTGCTTATTTACCAGAAATATTATGGCGCCCTTCTTTCCAGCTCTGAATGAATAAACATTTGCAGTGTTGTTGAGTTGTGCCAGGATTTCTTCAGTTTTTGCACGGTACATCAAGGACAGCTCGGCACATTTGGTCTGACAGTGATAGAAAGGACCAGTGGAAGCCAGCAACAGCACCTCAATGCATCTTTCTATGGTAGAGATAGTGCGTGCTGGACACCACAAGGCATTTTCACTTCTTCAGCCACTCTGTCATCTATCCTTCTCCCAAAGAGTGTAGTTGCAGCATTATGGGCTATGGCAAGCTTTTTGGAAGATCTGAGGTTTGGAGCGATGGCCTAGTGTTTAACTTGAAAAGGTTGATCTCATTCAGGTAATATAATGGCACACCCTTTGTTCTTTCTAGTGCATCACTTGTCGTGGCGTACGTTACCTTTAACATACGATTTATGGTATGTACCAGGGAATCTGAATAACCCATTTGCGCGTCCATCCTCCTTTCTTCACCTCAGCCCCTCCCCGCTGGGAAATCTCAGCATCGATTCCATGGAAGACTTGATGAAGAAACTTGGATGGATAGCCTGGTGCTTAACTGTAATAGGTTGGTTTCTGTCACCCATTATCAGCTTGCTCGTGAACAAGATCTTTGAGTACCTAGTGTTCGACATATCAAAAGAGCTCAAGGAGCTAGAGATCCACACTATCCCAACGCTGAAGCAGACGATTGGTGTCGCCGAGGAGAAGCTGGTGCTTGGAGCTGCCAAGACAAAGGGTCTCAAAGCGATCTGAAGATACTGGACATCATGCAGATGGATCTCAAGTCTGCCTTGTATGAAGCCGAAGACATACTAGATCTTCTCGATTATCGCCGAATCAAGAAGGATCTGAATCTTGGGGATGATGACAGCCGCTGGGTGGAGAACCAACTCGGTGCTGCTTGCGCCTGGATTGCCCGCTGCAAGGAGAGTTCCTTTGGGCGATGGATGCATGTCACCCTCGCAGCGGTAATGAAGAGCGCACAGCGCATGACCAGGCAGGGTCAAGGGTGGCGGCACTGGAGGAGCTTTGACCAGTTTTGCAGCCGTAGAGCCATACAAATCACGGGAGCTGCACAGAGCTGGCACCAGCAGCTAGGGCAACTATTCAGGCGTGTTATACTACGCAGAAATGGCAGACCAAGTGTGCTTCTTCCAGTTTCTATCAACCAAACGCCACAACCCCCATGTCTTCAGTCTGGAGGCTCTGTGTTTGTTCCAGAGGACACGGTAGATGAGGAAGAAATAGTGGTTGAAGAGACACAAGTGAAGGAAGGACATGCAGAGGAGACGGTGGACGAGGAAGAAATAGTGGTTGAAGAGACACAAGTGAAGGAAGGACACGCAGAGGAGACGGTGGATGTGGAAGAAATAGTGGTTGAACAGACACAATTGAATGAAGGACAGGCAAACAAGATACAAGGAGGAGAGGGAGAGATGTCAAAGGAGATAGAAGAAGGTTGTGAAGGAGGAAAGATGTCAGAGGAAGAGATAAAAGCAGAAAGTACTGAAGGAGAAGTGAGAGAGGCGTTGTTAGAGGAAGAGATAGAAGATGAGGAGGAAGGAAGAGAGGGAGATCCAAGTTCTTTGTCAATACCGTTGAATTGTGCTAGATCTGTGCTCACATGGTTTGTAAAGCTCTGTTTTTATCGAGACTGGTCATATGGAATAGTTGGCATCAATAACGACAAGGTACCATCTTACTATCATTTCAGATTGAGATACTGAAATACCATTATGGCATAATTGTTTGCCATTTGATCTTTCTGACATATTCGTCTACATATTCGTCTTGTTATTTCTAGAAATACCAGATAATTACAATACTGAAATTAAGAGTCCAGCGCACCATATTTTGTTTATGGAACATTCATTTTTGGCACATTCATTTTTCTATGCATCTAAATATAATAATATATATGTCTAGATACGTAGCAAAAACAGATGAACTAAAAAAGTTAAAGCGATTTATAATTTGAAACGAAGGGAGTATGAGCTATTGACTTATGCAAAAGTAGTCAATACACTCGACAGTTCCTTGCAACCAAAGATGATGCATGGTTGATGGCATAGTGCAATTAAATAAAAATGTTCCATTTTAATAAGATGAATCTGAATACTTTTTATTTAAATATTAATTTCAAATCCACTTTTAGGAGTTTTATTTTGCATTTATAGAATGACTTCTCTTTTAAAGTAAAAATAAATTGCAATAATATGTGGCCAAGATAATTATTTGAAGCTTCCTTCCTGCAGAAGGATGGCAACGTGCCTATTACTGAAAGAATCAGATTAAGGAAACAAATAAAGACCATAGAAGATATTCTCACTTCCTCGAAGAAGTCAAATCTGTTGAATCAGAGTAGCAGCAGCACCGCCAAGGATGATGACAAGGAAAGTAGCAGTAACAGCACTGCCAAGAACAGTGACAAAGATAGCACAAAAGAAAGCAGGCAACAAAGATAGCAGTAACAGCACCGCCAAGCAGAAAGAAATTGACAAGTTGTACAGAAACATTGAACAGAAAGTGTTCGGCGAGACAAGGACCGTAAGCATATAAGTGAGATGCTTCGTCAGGGATCAGGTACCAATACAGCAAGCTCGAGCACCAGTAAACCTTATTCTGTGATTGGCATATATGGCATTACAGGTTCCGGAAAGACTACCTGGCACAATATGTTTCTGACTATGAGAAGGAGGCAGGACATTTCGACCCTGTCGTGTTCATTCAAGTAGGGAAGACATTCAGCGTGAGTGATATATTTCATGATATGCTGGAGCAGATCACACAACAGCGACCCTCTGATACCAATGCTGACAGAAGCCTAAAAACAGAGTTAAAGGATCTTAAAAGTCTAAAAGCAGAGTTGGAGAAAGAACTGAAAGGCAAATGCTTCTTGTTGACATTGGATGATCTCTGGGTCAATGGTGACAATTGGAAGGAACATGAAATTCTACTTGATGTGCTTCGTGTTGGGCAGAGTGGAAGCCGAATCTTGGTGACAGCTCAAAAAAAAGATGCAGCGGCAGCTTTAGGTGCTCAGGAGCAAATCCCAATACCTAATTTAGAAGAGGGGCAGTACCTCTCAATGTTCATGCATTATTCGCTGGGAGTCAGTCAAGTCACCAGTACTGATTATGCAAGATATGAAGCAATCGGTAGAAAAATTACCAAGAAGCTTCGTGGGTTACCCATTGCAGCAAGAACAGTGGCAGCACGGCTTAAGAGTAATAACAGTACTGATTTCTGGGAAACAACAGCAAACCTTGACGTGTTGAATGAAACAATGGGAGCCCTATGGTGGAGCTATCAACAGCTTGGTGGTGACATCAGGCGATGCTTTACATACTGCAGCATTTTCCCCAAAGGATATAGAATAAAACCGGATGAGTTGGTACGCATCTGGATAGCACAAGGATTCATAAACACCGGGAGTAATGTAACAGAGGAACTGGAAGATGTGGCCCAGCGGTACATTGATGAGTTACTAAAATTCTCATTTCTGCAAGAGCAAGTAACAGTTATTACAGAACTCACAATTCATGACCTGCTACACGAATTGGCAGAGAGGGTTTCTGGAAGTGAGTTTGTCAGAATTGTTTTGAATGGCTCACCAGTAGATATCCCACGAGGGGCCCACCATCTTTTCATTGAGACAAAAAATGTAGTAGAGATCAATGAGAAAATTATGGATCTGGGAAATTTGCGAACCTTGATCATTAATGAGGATCCTTATGTGGAGTATCCAGAAAAAACCATGAAAAGAAATCATGAGTTAGAAAAATTCCTGGGGCGATTGTTCATGAGGCTGACAAAACTGCGGGTTCTGGTCATTGAACTAAAATTTTCCTCAGAAGAGTTGTCACTCCCAGCATCTATTGATCATATGAAGCATCTACGTTATCTTCATTTCAATTTTCATCATGGCTCGTTCCGGCCTGATTTTGCCAAGCACATTTAGCAACCTTTACCATATCCAGATCATAGATATTCCTTGTATAGAAGCATCCTGTCCTGAAGATATGGCTAATCTAATCTATTTGCGGCATTTGTCTCATGAGATATTATTCCCCAACATTGGAAGGCTGACATCACTCCAAACACTGGCATTATTCATAGTGGAGAAGAAACAAGGGCGTGAATTGAATCAGTTGAAGCATCTGAACAAACTTCGAGGCACTCTGATGATACAGGGTCTTGCATTTGTCGGAAGTAGAGAGAAAGCTCTTGAAGCACACCTAACGAACAAGGAGCGACTCATAAAGCTGGAACTGGATTTCTACCCATGGAATAGTCATCCAGATGGAAAAGCGGAAGCAGAGGTACTTGAGGGCCTTTGCCCCCCAAAGGATCTTCAAGAGGTACTTGAGGGCCTTTGCCCCCAAAGGACCTACAAAAGCTCTGTATCGTGAACTACTGGGGTTCAATGTATCCTAGCTGGATGTTAAGTTGCCACCATCCAGACGCCCCAAAGCAACTGCACAAACTTGAACTATTTTGTTGCAGCCAGCTGGCATTTATTCCTGAAGGTAGTGAATTCTTTATTGGTCTGCGTAATCTTACGATTTATTCTTGTGACTGGGATAGGTTACCCGAAAATATAGATCAGCTCTTGTCGCTTCAGAAAATGAAAATTTCGTCCTGTGAAAACATGAAACATCTTCGGACTCTGCCCCAAGCTCTTAAGGAGGTTGTAATCATGGGGTGCGACATGCTCAGAAGTTTTGATATTTTGGACTGCCCTAGACATGAATTCAAAATGGAAAAGGAGAAACTTCTTGAAGCTGGTACGTCACTGGAATACAGCCAAGACATTGCACCTACCGGTACTCCACAACAATCTCGGTATCCAATGATTCGTTGTCCATGCCTAGTGTCTCTAAAAATACACAGGTGTGGTAACTTGGTAACAATTCAAAATCTACCACCGTCCCTCAAGAATTTGTCAATCTCCCATTGTGCAGAGCTCTGTTCCGTGTCGGGGCAGCTGGGTCTACTCGAGAAACTACGTATTTCCAACTGCAATAAGATGCAGTCAGTCGATTCCTTGGGAGACGCGTCATCATTAAAAAACTTTATCTTTTTAGATGCCAATGCCTCTCATCCTTAGGATCCGTGGTGGTTATGGGAGTTACTTGGCTCTTCGGGAGCTTTGTATCTCAAACTGCCCTGCTATGGATATGAAGCAGTTTGACAAGAATGTGCTTGATGGCCTTGTCTTCGAATCCATATCATGCGCTCTTTCAAGCAACCCAAATTAAAGGTATACTGTTAATTTTTTTTTTTTATTTCATTAAATTACTCTGCCTACGTTTTATATACGCGGCAACTCTGTACTATGTAAACCTTGATCAGGCACGAGACCCTGCCGCGCATTTATTATTAATATCTGGTGGATTAGTCTTATGTGGGTGAATATCTGCAGCCTGGTTTTTAGACTGTCCTTTTTGTCATGATGTAAACCCATGCACATTGTTGGTTCATTTTATATGGTTATTAATTTCTATTCTTGGATGCACAGTAATAAGTAACGTGTATTTTCCATTTTCAGTGATAGCGACTAAACCATGGGAAACTTGGAAATATGCTATCCCATGGTGTTGAGATGGGGTGGTGCGGCATCATCGAAGTAGTACTGAAATGACTAATGAGATCCTGAAACCCTTGTTGAGGAGCTCAAGTTGTCCTGGAGAGAATCAGTAACCCATGTTGAGGAGCTCAAGTTGTCCTGGAGAGAATCAGTTCCAACTTTCAGTACCGGAGATACTCATGGAGCAGAGCGTTATTGTCCCATTTTCTATTTGCCAGGCCCAATCTATGACGAGGCCAGATTCTGTTTTGTTAACGGCACATATGGTTCTTTGCATAAGTTTGGATCATGGAAAACTTGCCTTATTATAGTTTCTATGTTAATCCAGACCCGTTTGGTTTGGGAGCGTGTGTGCGTGTTTATTCTCACCTGCTGCTGTGTATGGTCATCAATAAATGAACGGAAACAAGCAAGTGACCGTTTGTTTGCGGAACATATGGTTTGTTGAGTTCATTGTCTGACATGGTGTTATCAGTCTGTAATCATTGTGATCCATGTTATTGCATCCCTTGTCTTCAGTCTTCCGGTTTCAGAAATTGATCTCTGCACCACCCATTTTTCAGAAGCAGTTGGGCATTCAGACATTCAGAATAGAGTTGGCGGGAGGGAGTTTGGTGTGCCGAGAGTGATGACGTTTCGTGTAGGCCCATCGGAGTGCGGCCCTGAAATTCATGATCCGGCGTTTGGCCCATACAGAAGTTTGGGCTTTTCCCGGATGTGTGCGTTAGACCCATCTTCATTGTTTACTGTGGAGCAGCCCAGCGTCGTCAGGCCACAGCACGACGACGCAGCAGCTGAACACGAACCCAGGCCAGCAGCAGCACACAGTGGACGGCAGCGGTTTGGCGCCGGTGTAGGGGAGGCACTGGTGGCGGTGGGGCACTCCGCCGAGCGATGGGAGTGCAACACCGGCGGACGGAGCTCTGAGCAGCAGTGCCCAATGGCGCCTCCTCGGTGCCCGGCATCCATTTCCCTAGAGATTAACCTGTGGGTCCCACTGTAATCTGATCCACAACGCACCGGGCTTCAGCGCCATCAGCACGCGATCAAGCCGGACAGTGGGGGGGGGGCCTGGCACCCCCAATGGGCTACTAATCCCCATATATATGGTCTAATTTATTAAGCCCAAACAGTCCATTAATCTGAATATCAAGCGACGCTCGGCTGCTGCCTGCTACTCTGCTAGGAATATTAAGCGACGTATCGGTCTATTCCGCTTCTGCCGGTTTGTTTCCTTCCATCGCGTCGCGCGGTTACAGGTCAGGAGATATGACGCCTAGTCGCGTAGTCGCCCTCGCCGCCACGCCGGGCCACGCCGACGCCGCAGCTGTCGGTTGGACGCTAGACGCCGGCGGCAGGCCGGACGTCTACGGATTGCCTGGCTGCTGCAATACGTAACTAATGTAAATTGTAATACCCCCTGTCCGGCTGTCCCCGCTTATGATCTTATATCAAATCAATAATCATCATCTCCATCTGAATTTAATATGAAGAAGAGAAAGACTAACTATTGATAGTTTTTTTTAAGCCGGTTGGTTCAGCTGCTAATTGTATTGAGCAAATTAGAAACCGAGGAACAAATGTGGAAGAAGTGGGAAGAGAGACTCCAAATTCAAATGATCAGAGTGGTGCTGCTGCTGAACCATTTGTTGCCGAGGTTGCCAAGGCCGAGCCCGAGCGGCCTGAACCTGAGCATCAACCAATTGTAGCCAGTAGATTTGAGAGAGATCCTGATAAACGTGTTCAAATCATGGATTTGCCGGTTGATCAGTGTTGACGGTAAACAACTACTTACCAAATACCATCAACCAACACCAAAACAACCTAGAGATAGGTTTTTACAACTAATATATTCCATAGTTTTGGTGTTTATTTGGACTTGCAGGTACCTATACATATACAAGCATTTTGGGCCAAAAAGAATAAAAGAAAAATACATAAATAGAAAAAAGGCTCAAAAGAGCAAATGGCAAGCCCAAAGGAGAAATGGAACAAAACACTCAAAACAGACCGAGCACAGCCCACTACACAACTTTTTCGGAGGAAGATGAGACGGCCCACCAAAAATCAGGCGAATCAGCCCGCAAGACCTCCGCAGAGGCGGTTCGGGCCCAACTTTGGCGAGGCGGTTCGTCCCCTTTCCAAAAGTTGTGAACCGACATGCGAAGGGCGGTTTGCTCCGGTTTGGAAAGTGTTCAAGGTCGGTTTGAGGGTTTTTAGCACTTAGGTCCCTCTCCCTCATGTATAAATAGGACCCCTCTCTCTCCCCTCTCATAAGCAATAAGTCATTGAAGGAGAATCCAGCACAAAATAGCAAGAGAGTAGAATTAGTTCCTCTTCTTCTACTTCTCCTTCTACATTCTAGAGAGTGAGAGAGGGGGAAAGGCTAGAGAGAAGCTTTGTTCTCTCTACTGGGTTCTCACGGATTGCCTCTTGGTGTACCGCAGGCCCTAGGAGGTTGGAGTGCCGGACTTGTCGGTACCCGCCCTGCTTGTACCTCTGCAAGCTACTTACACTTTGGTAAGCAGTCTTGTGATTATCTTGCAGCTAGTTAATTTTCGAGTATATTATCTTCGCTATTGTCCACTTGCGGGTTCGGTAGTACGTCTTAGGGCGTTAGTTCTTGGTGGAGGAACTCCATTGACGGGGAACCTTGGCCAACATCAAGAACCGTGAACAATAGTGAAAACGTGGTGTTTGGACTAGCGGTCACCTATCGTTTACCAAGCATCCCACGGTTGAGGGGTAGGCGGGTCGGGTTGTGACAAAATTTGGACCGCCCTCCCAAATCCCCCACGCCGCCGGGTGTGGGTTAGTGCTAATTGCCGGGACACCGCCCCAGATTGGGCGTGGTCGGTGCCCGAAGTGAGTAGACAAATGTAACTTAGAAATCCCTCACCGGAAAACTTAGCCTATAACACTAGTCATAGAATCAAACCCTTGCTTAGGTAGACACGCCGCCGATAACCCTCTCGCACGACCGTCCCTTGTGTAAAATACGATACCGCTACCACCACCGGTGAAGTGCTACAACGGTATTTCCGTGCGCTTGCATGATAACTCAGGTGCGTTAAGAAACACCAACAAGCATTTCGGGCGCCGTTGTCGGGACGGTTGTCGAAGTTGTATTTCGAGCCTAGTGGACCTACGTGCCCGGTAGTATCCTAAAACACAAAAATACCAAAACAGCCTCCATGGAGCAGTCCACCCTATACACCTTTTTTTCCGCTCAAAGGGCGAGCTCTTAGAACCACTCCAATCCGCGAAGCCAATCACGACTTCCGAGTTTGAGCTCTGCCCCGCTTCATAGCCATGGTTGGGGCCGAGCCTTTTTCGTGCTCGGGATTATGAAAACCCATACTATCACATAAGGGAGTTTGAGCAGCTACGTGGATGCCTAACGATAGTAGGCATGACACTTGACACTCTGAGGTGGAAGTTGTTTCCGTTCTCTCTCACTGAGAGGGCGACTCAATGGTACGCCCATAACGTAGGGTTGGTAAACGGAGAATGGGAAGAATTGCGGCGCATTCTCGCATAGCGTTCTTTCCTCTATCCGAGGAATCGCAGCCCTCGCGACAAGAGATACTCAACTTCCGACAAACACAAGGTGAAACCTTGGGTGCAGCCGGGACCAGCTTTAACACGCCACACGATCCGCCCAGACCTATCCATCCAACGCCATGTGCTTTTACAAAGATTTTTGGCTAGGATTGATCCGAGATCTGCCCTACTGCTTGATGCATATTCCGGAGGGTCGTTTTCCCATAAAACACCAGAAGAGGCAGAGGCTATCCTAAACCGTATTCTAGAGAATACCCCTCCGTGTAGAACCCAAGCAAAGACCAGAGGAAGTCTCTTCGGCTGAGGCCGAACCAGATAAACCTATAGAGAGACCCTCGCCTGAACCAGAACTCCTGAAGATCCTAAAAACGGATCTCCCGTTCTTCGAGGTCGATATTACCGAACAATTTGGTGACACCTCGAAGTACAGAAGGAAGAAACCACCTATTCCAGCTATTCCTAAACCAGCCCTAGATGAACTTTTTCTCCAGGAGTCTGTTAAGGAATTGACAGCCATTATGAGCACGGAATGGTTACAAGAGGAAGGACCTTCTTTCGAAGAAATTCAGATAAGTTGCCCCTCTGAACCAATTCATTGCAGATTTCAAGTGGACATCGTGGAGGTCATGTACAACCCAGCTGTGGGCATAAACATAATATCCAAAGACTTTGCACAAACCTGTGACAAAGACGCCCTTAGGACCCCCACAGCCCGAACCTTGCGCATAGCTACACGCACTACCATAGAATGCAGCGATGTTATACATGACCAAATTCTTCAACATAGGAATGTCAAAGTATCTCTGGATTTTCACATTTTTGATATCCAAGAATTTGACATCCTAATCGGGCATCCCCTGGAAAAGATTTTTGATCTACCAGAATCCAGGGATTTAGATGTTAAGCTCGGGAAGGAAAAGTTGTCTATCCCTGTTACTCGAGCCAAAAACTCGGTAACAGATCCCTTCCTTGAGTACAACATGCCCGAGGAGGTCAAAGGAGTTATGCTATATGAGAACCCCAAAACCGACCTAGAAAAAGACGCCCAATTCTTTGTTGAAGAAGAGGACGACTCAGGGGAAACTATAGAACTTCCCAAAGAGGAAGAGCTAACTCGCCTCCGTTGAGCTTAAACCCCCGCCCCCTGTGCTTACGCTATGTTTTCCTTAACGGCGATTCACAAACTCCGGTCATCATTAGTGATAAACTTAGTGACCAGGAGACTACCCAACTCATAGTCGTCCTAGAAAAACACAGATCAGTCTACGGGTATTCCCTACAAGACCTAAAAGGGGTAAGCCCGACATTATGCACACATCGCATTCCTATTGACCCTGACAGTAACCCATCAAGCGAACCACAACGCAGGCTCAATAATGCGATGCGTGAAGTCGTGAATAAAGAAGTTCTCAAACTTCTTCACGCCGGGATTATTTATCCCGTACCACATAGTGATTGGGTTAGCCCAGTCCAAGTGGTCCCTAAACGGGGAGCAATGACAATCGTTGAGAACGCTAAAAACGAACTCATTCCGCAAAGACAAGTCACAGGGTGGAGGATGTGTATTGACTATAGAAAACTTAACAAGGCAACAAAGAAATACCACTTTCCGCGCCATTTATTGATGAAATGTTGGAGCAAATTTAGCAAAACATTCTTTCTTCGCTTTCCTTGACGGGTACTCGGCTACCACCGGATCCCGATCCACCCCGATGACCAAAGCAAGACCACGTTCACATGCCCATACTGAACCTATGCTTACCGTAGAATGTCATTTGGGCTGTGCAATGCACCTGCTTCATTTCAGCGGTGCATGATGTCTATCTTCTCAGACATGATCGAAGAGATCATGGAGGTCTTCATGGACGACTTCTCCGTCTATGGCAAGACTTTCGAAAGTTGTCTGAAGAACCTAGACCGGGTCTTGCAACGATGCCAAGAAAAGGACCTAGTGCTTAACTGGGAAAAGTGCCATTTCATGGTTCAGGAAGGCATCGTTCTTGGGCACTTAGTGTCCGAAAGGGGGATAGAGGTAGATAAAGCAAAAATAGACGTTATCGAAAAAACTACCACCCCGAAAGTGAACGTCAAAGGGATTCGCAGCTTTCTAGGACATGCGGGGTTTTATAGAAGGTTCATAAAAGATTTTTCGCAAATCTCGAGGCCCCTCACGAACCTGTTAGCTAAAGACGTACCCTTCGAGTTCACAAATGAGTGCATGCACGCTTTCGAAACCCTAAAGAAAGCACTCATCTTGGCTCTGATCATCCAACCCCCGGATTGGTCGTTGCCATTCGAAATCATGTGCGATGCTAGCGACTATGTCGTTGGTGTGGTTTTAGGTCAAACCAAGGATAAGAAGCAGCATGCTATCGCCTATGCGAGCAAGACACTGACAGGAGCTCAACTTAACTACGCCACTACAGAAAAAGAGCTCCTTGCAGTAGTCTTCGCTATCGAGAAGTTTCGCTCGTACTTAATAGGTGCGAAAATAGTCATCTATACAGATCACGCTGCCCTCAAGTACCTTCTTACTAAGAAGGATGCGAAACCTCAATTGATCCGCTGGATTCTTTTACTTCAAGAGTTCAATATAGAAATAAAAGATAAGAAAGGAGTAGAGAATACCGTTGCAGATCACTTGTCGTGTATGCAGGTAACTAACATGCAGGAACCCCCTATCAATGACTACCTGCGCGACGACATGCTACTCATGGTGTCGGACGTCAACCCATGGTATGCAAACATTGTCAACTATATGGTTGCAGGTTATGTACCACCTGGGGAGGATAGACGCAAGCTCCAAGTTGAGAGCAGACGACACCTATGGGATGACTCATACCTGTATAGGGTGTGTGCAGATGGCTTGCTAAGACGGTGCATACCAAAGGAAGAAGGGAAGCAAATAATAGAAAAATATCATACATCCTCCTACGGTGGCCATCTAGGAGTATTCCGTACACAAGCCAAAATCTGGCAGTGCGGATTCTTCTGGCCAACGATGTACGCTGACACGAAAGAGTTCATCCGAAGATGTTACAGCTGCCAGAAGACAGGAAACATCACAGCTCGTGATGCAATGCCCCTGCACTACAACCTTCAAATAGAAATATTTGATGTGTGGGGCATTGACTACATGGGGCCTTTCCAAAAGTCTCATGATTGCGAGTACATCCGGGTGGCAGTGGACTACGTGTCAAAGTGGGTTGAAGCAATGCCTGCAGAGTCGCTAACGGCAAGCATGCGCGACAAATGTTCCATGAAATAATCTTCTCCGTTTCAAACACCACGCATGGTGGTAAGTGACGGAGGATCTCATTTCAAGGAAAAGACCTTCAGATCATTCTTAAAAAAGCTTGGCGCCAAGGACAACATTGCTACCCCTTACCATCCGCAAACTAGCGGGCAAGCCGAAACTTCAAATAAACAAATAAAGAACATCCCGCGAGAAGACAGTCGATGAGATGGGGAAAGGCTGGAAGACCAAGCTACCCGATGTCCTCTGGTTTTGACAATTGATGACACTATATGTTGCTAATCCTTTGGTATAAGTGTGCTTATGAGAAAGGTTAGCATTGGTGTGATGTGGAGCCATATGATCATGGACATGGACGATGGATGGACATGATGGATCATCGAGCTCATGGTGTGGAGATGGAAAGGAACCCGGTGTCAAGACAAAGGTTTGCTCAATAGGGTTTTCTTTCGGTGGTCAAGACACTTAGCGAGTGTGACCATGTTGGTATTTGTTAGCCTACAGGAATATTATGATGGATAATCCGCAAGCGAACGGATACCGGTGAGCACTTCACCCGGGAATAGGGCTTTTAAATATCGAATCCACAGGGAGAAGGTGAGAGGGTATGTTGAGGTGTATAGCTAAATCCAGAGTGGCTATAAACTAGATTAAAAGAGAGGTAAGGAGTTCTAGTAGGAAGGTCTTGTTCTCACTTCAAGTAAATCATTTGCATATTGTTCTTAAGAGGGGTTGTCATGAAGAAACTCTTAATAAAGGGATTCTACGCTAACAACGCAGGGTCTCCTACGATTTCTATAAACGGAGCAGGCATATAAAGGAATCAATGGTGTCACATCACCACCACGAACAGCCTTTTAACGGTTAGTGTTTCACCCCGGCTTATAGAAGGTATTCGTAATAAGCTAGTCAATCTAAGCACCACGCTTACATTAATCTAACAACTTTAATTCAAGAGCTACAGGAATCAAAGTAATCTTATCAAAGAAATACGAACCTTAAGAACAATAAAGACAATATCACTTACTCGAATGGAATTCGAACAATCCACAAGATCTCAGAGTCATGCTCCAATGGCACCAACTCCAGAGGAAGAAGAAGATGGAGGCGCCGACAGCTCCGGGCCTTCCTTCAACTCCCCCTCAACTGCGCTCTAATTCTCTCAACTTGAAGCTCTACTCTCAACTCTAATCTAAGGCTTCTAGTTCTACATCTTGTCTAATATTCTATTTCTAGTTCTTGAACTAGAGCTAAGCCGTCGACTAGAGCTGGATCTGATCTGATATGATGATGAGTTGATCTGAGATGCCTGAAGCCAGGGGCCTGGGGTCTTGTTATATAGGAGCCTCATGTCCTACCTCCTAGTTCCCTAAGCCATATGGTACTAATCCTTCCACCATGTATTTAATATTACACATGGGCTAAATTCAAGTCTGGGCCTTTGATAGTCTTCACCGTAGCCTTCGGATCGAACCGACACGAAATAAGTGGTTTTGATCGCGTCCTTGAGTCGGTTGAGGAAGCTTCGGGAAACAGGGGCCGAAACGGGCGGAGGGGGGGAGGCCGCCGCCTAATAGTTGGGCGGCCCGCCCGCAGTGGGTCCCACTCGCCCCCGCGGCGCGTCGTGGGCTTCCGGAGTCTTCTAGATGATGTATTTTCGGGTGTTAGGTCTCTTTGACGTCGGGATTAATCCGAGCCTTCTAGGGTCTTTCTCGGAGTTGAATTATGTTACGTCAGCGTAGTCGTATGACTCCACGAATCTCGGTGTTTTCCCTGTTTAGTCCCCTCGCAATTCATAACTTTACCAAAACTCATGGAAATCATTAGTATAAATCCCTAATAAGGTTATCTAATTATATTTTAGTCCTTTTCCATGTTTAGTTGACAATTAAAAGTATACGTTAACAGGTGTCAACAAACTCCCCACACTTAGACTTTTACTCGCCCCCCGATAAAAGGATGGTCTAACTTTAATGTAACCGTAGAGACAAAAGAATGGATCATAATTATACTCCATGGTCATACCTGCACTTTGGGATATCTCGAGTATGAAATGGTTAGAAACAGATCACCTTAAATTCTTAAACCAAGTCACTTGGAGAGACTTTGCATAAGTTTTAAAAAGAAAACATAGCTCTACTTACTCCTTTGTGATACTCTCAAGTCTCTCAAAATATATTATATCCTCACAGTTCATTTATTATATCATATGTGGAGCTCAAGAACATGTAGCACACTTACCTTGTATTTATTGCTAAGTCAACTGTGGATCCATGGAGATAGATGTCATAAGTCATAGATCAAGATGTGCATGTGAGTCAAGATTATTATTATCAATGCTCTCTCTAGTTGAAAATCGTCTATCTCCTTTTTTTGGAACATTTATATTTATTTATTTATTTATTTTCCAAGCGAGGTAACCAGCTATTTAATGGAGAGGTGGGTTCTACTCACCCGCATGACACTTGTCCATTTTTACTCTCTCAATTATTAGAGAAGTGGGCCCTACTCACCCTCGGACACTTGTCCATTATTCTTCTCTTCATTTTTGCCTTTTTCTTTTCTTAGAGAGGGGTTCTTCTTCGACCCGTAGAACACTTGCTCATTTTCTCCTCTCTCTCACTTTTCTCTCCACTCTTAGAATTTTGAACATTTGGCTTTTTCATAGCTGTACCTTTTTCAACAATTAAAATTATGGGAGATAGAGATTAAAACTTTTTTAGAGCATGGATACTTTAGTGAAAGCAGTGTATGTGATCTTGATCTTAGACTCTGCACAAACTTCAACATGGGTCGTGGTTTTGACAAAGCTCAATACAAGAAAGCAACAATTAATTAGATATATCTTTAATGATTGCTACGGCTCTATTAGGATGTATCATTGATCACAAAGGAGAAGCATAACTAATGATTTTAATATTTTGAAATAAATAACTCTCCAAAGACAAGATAAAAAGAAAGAGGATCTCATTATTCTAACTTTATTATTTCTCATGTTTTAAGCAATTAAAACATCCCAATAAGTGATAGGTATATGTAGGAATTTAATTATGCAAAACTTTGTTCATGGGTTAACAAGACATCTTTTTCATATAGGGAAAACATACCATAAAAGAAAAGACTTATTTTAATTCGGAACGAAAAGTAATTTGTGAAAATTGAAAGGTTTTAGCAAAACCGAAGCGGTGGATCGAAATTGGGCCTGGAGTGGGGCCAGGCAAGGGCTGGTCGGCCTAATAATTGGGCCGTGTCGGGTCGCGGTTCGTCGTGCGAAGTTGATAGTTCCGTCTTGGTTCCGAATTTCTTGATTTTGGTCGCGAAGAATTACGTTTGGTCGTCGAGGATTTCCCCCACACTTATTTTCTGTTATCTTGCATACAAAGCATGGTGGAGACAAAAACATATCCAGAAATATATGGAGAATAATTGACTCAACTTGTGGATGACTTCCATAAGAGCACCTAATATTTAATAGTAAACTAATCTTGACTAAACCGAACTAAACAAATTAATTGAACTAACTTTAAGACTTAAACGCTAAAGACTTATTAACTCTAATCAATGCAAACATATATAATAACTAGCTAATACTTTAAAAGATAGAGATACTTATCGATAATCGGGGTGCTCTTCCCCAAACCGGATCTTGAAGTAGTCCTTTCGTTTGTCCTTGGAACTTGTTCGTCAAGGGTTCTCCTTAAATGTTCTCCCCTCGCAAGTATTAATTCCGCATATACCCTAACAAATTCTGGGAACATATTGTGAGCCTTCATGTGATCACATATTTTTGGATTTTTCTCAAAAAGTGTGGACCTTCATGTGCCCACATATTTTTGATAAATTTTTTTCTATGCAAAAAGGATGATGATGCAAAAACATATGGATGCAAAATTTTTGTATTTTTATGCCACCACGGTAAGGGAGTGCTTACATGGGACTTTAAGAAACTGGCTGATGAAAATGCAAAGAAACATATTTTTATGATTTTTATGCAGGTGTAGGAAAGTAAATGTGCTAAAGGAAATATGTTAATTTAAATATGGCGTGCGAGAAAAATAAATATGCGTATAAATACCGAAGTTACCTCTCGGCGAGAATTTTGAGTACTTACTCCCATGGCGTGCGTCATCGATGGCACCTCGTCGGAATGTCGTGGTTCGAAATAGTGCCTTCATTATCTCGACGAAAGTGGCGAGATGAGGTGGCCGATGGAGATGGTGTTTGTTTAGTTGATGACGCGGGTAGTGGTAGGTCTTCCGAAGGTGTACTCTTGACGTCCTCTTCAAAAGGGTGATGATTCTTTCTTTTTCCATGTCGCTTCTTCGGAGGAGACCTTTCTTGGAGTGGTAAGTGCCGAGTGTTCGGTTGGTCGGGGCCGGCGAACTTCTTTATTCTTTCTTAATGTCTTCCTTGTTCGTCAACTCCGTTCCAACTGGTCTTATGATTTTTAGCAGCATCTCCGCATCTTGTTTTTCTTGGATCTTGTGGTGAGGTAGGCAATAGTGGTGGTATAAGGCCCTCTTGATGGAGTATGGGGATGACCTACTACTTTTGTCAAGTGGTCTACACCTCCAGTCATGTCGTGCTCACTTTGATCTTCCTTGATCACTCCTCAAGTGCATCATCTGATCTTAATAGCCACTTGGTGATGGCGTTGCCCATGTTCTTCGCCGATTCACCGCTTGAAGGAAGATTGGATGGTGGCGGGCGCGTCTTGTTTAGTGTGCATATTTGTAGGTCGGGGACTTCTACTTGTAGGAATTGGGGAAGTAAGACTTCTCCTCTTATTGCGCAAAGTGAGTCCCGCTTGCAAAGACAAGGTAGAGATCAAGTGCAAGGGCTGCATCGGTGGGAAAACACCAACGAACCAAAATTTTATTTACTTCTACTCTAACCTTGTGGCACTTTGAACAAGATAAAGATAATGTAAAAGTTCTTTTTATGACAAGGGTAGTGAGATCAGAAGATGAATCTAGCACGTAAAATCTTTTAGCAAAATAATGAGCGAACAAGAAAGTGATGCTAGAAATTAAAAAGCTAACATGCCGAGTTAACAAAATTAGATCGGGGGAACTATAGCTCTAGCATGTTTCACTTTTTCATTTATGAGGATGCCATAGTAAAAGGGAAATCTTAATGACTACTTACCTCAAGGTGTTACCTTTATTATTGGAGTATGATGGCGCTATTACACCTTGTGGTGGTCCTTTTTTTCTTCTTGAGTGGCATGTGGAGTGACAGTGCATGTCGGGAGGAAGAGGATGGCTTATTTATCTTCAATGGAATTGGCCTCCCTCCTTGATGCTTCCATCACCCATGAATTCCTTCTTCGAGTGAGCTCTTCCTTGGCTCATCGGAAATTCTTTTATCTATAAGTCATGTCTCACATGTCTTGCTCCATCTCTAGTGAGTTCATCTCGACCTCCCCAAACTTGTTTCGAAGTTTATTATTTTTTGCGAGGGGTTAGTCCAACAAAGATATACCAAAGCATCTACTATAGTTTACTATGGTTCAAAAGTCAACCTAGACACCACGCCTAATTTGATTTAGGAAGGCGTTCTAGCCTAAGCACCACGCTTAATTTAAAAAAAAAAGCCTTTAGAAGAAAGATCACCACACCTTATGGGTTCAGGAATCAAACTAAACACCATGTTTAACTTCGAGCCATGAAGACAATTTAAACTAAGCACCATGCTTAATCTTAAAGGTGTATGAAAATACTTCAAAACCTAAGCATACTATAGCAAATAACGGTAGCATGAAAGCATTACAAAGATTTATTCAAATAGAGATGATAGAGCATGATGAGTGTTTTAACAGACCGAGCATGGCATGAAGGTAAAAGACAACCAAGCTAATATAGCAACATAATAATAAATGTTTCTATTCATGTAATTTAATGTTGCGTAATGACCGGTTAGGCATACCTTTTATTGTCATCCTTCGTTCTTCTTTACTCCAAACCTGGCATGGTCAAGGACAAGAATACCCGAAGGAATATTTTTATAATCATATAACATAGGGGTATATAGTAATATATAAGTCTTATAGTATTTCCCCTAGAGTGCTTGTTTTTAGGACAAAAGCTCGTCCTTGGGAAACTTTCAAATTATAAATGAAATGGTTTCCCTTATATTGCCGCCTCAAAATTTCAAACCGTTGGAATATTCATTGATAACCACCCTTTCTAAATTTTTAAGAAAGAGAGTATGAGGGGGTTGGAGATCTCATGTGCGCAAGAATTTAGATGGCAATCACTTTAGGAGTTTTCAAATGAGCATGGACTAAGCAAAAAGTTTCATTTATGAAGTAGTCTTTATGCTCATTGATGTTCTCCAGAAAATACGCTCCTCTTAGTCTTCCTTAGATTGTTCATAATATTTTAGGATCGTGAGGAGACGCAGGAAAAGGGCACAAGAGGGTTCATTGGGCTCAAGGATGTGGTTAAAGATGGGTTTTGAAAAGAATTATCTAATTTGAACATAAAGAGAGAGACAGGAGTGGCTTCGTGATGGCTTTGCTCTCTTTCTATGGCATGATTAGATATGCCATCCTTGAGGTTCCCTCAATGTCCTTGCGTAGCAATAAAGGTGCTTTCTAAGAGATTTTCTTAAAAGAGGTTTGGATTGTATATGGTCTCTTATGAAGCTGGAAGTTCGTGAAAACTCATCATCTAAAGAAATATCCAAGGGTTGAATTTCTTCTCCCTTAAAGGTTTTTAGCGCATTGATGGTTTGAGGTTGATAGCTAAGTCTTGGGATCGGAGTGATGGTGATATAGCTATCGAACTTCTTTTTTTTTTTTTTTTTTTTTGGTCGGAGGATGATTCTTCTTCCTTTGGGTGGTCATAAAGATCTGCTAGTATATGGGTTTCACCCGCCGAGTTCGTCAAAGCAAACCTTGCTTAAAAAGGGAAAGAAAAGGTTCCTCCAAAAACTCGCATGATGATCATGCGCACAACACTTTCATGATGTCGGCAAAGACTCCTACCATAGAAGATATGATCCTGCTTCTCACTCCCGAGAAGTATTGTTTCATGATCATTTTGATCAACCGTAGGCGTAGCCGATGGCCGATGTAAGGATGAGATCTAAGGATTCTAGTGGCCGAGCTTCCGCTTAAGGGTGCAGTATAAAGATAGATAAATATGGAGTCAATTGATCCCACGAAGATAGAAAAAAGATGAGAAGATAGAATAAAAAGAAAAAGATAAAAGTATGGTACAAGATTTAGCTATAGTTTTTCAACGTGGTTTCAAACCGTTCTCCCCGAAGAACGGCACCGAGAAATGCTTGTTGGTATTTGTTAACCTACAGGAATATTATGATGGATAATCCACAAGCGAACGGATACCGGTGAGCACTTCACCCGAATAGGGCTTTTAAATATCGAATCCACAGGGAGAAGGTGAGAGGGTATGTTGAGGTGTATAGCTAAATCCAGAGTGGCTATAAACTAGATTAAAAGAGAGGTAAGGAGTTCTAGTAGGAAGGTCTTGTTCTCACTTCAAGTAAATCATTTGCATATTGTTCTTAAGAGGGGTTGTCATGAAGAAACTCTTAATAAAGGGATTCTACGCTAACAACGCAGGGTCTCCCTACGATTTCTATAAACGGGAGCGGGCATACAAAGGAATCAATGGTGTTTGTCACCACCACGAACAGCGACCTTAACGGTTAGTGTTTCACCCCCGCTTATAGAAGGTATTCAGTAATAAGCTAGTCAATCTAAGCACCACGCTTACATTAATCTAACAACTTTAATTCAAGAGCTACAGGAATCAAAGTAATCTTATCAAAAAATACGAACCTTAAGAACAATAAAGACAATATCACTTACTCGAATGGAATTCGAACAATCCACAAGATCTCGAGTCATGCTCCAATGGCACCAACTCGCAGGAAGAAGAAGATGGAGGCGCCCGAGCGACTCGGGCCTTCCTTCAACTCCCCCTCAAGCTGGCGCTCTAATTCTCTCAACTTGAAGCTCTACTCTCAACTCTAATCTAAGGCTTCTAGTTCTACATCTTGTCTAATATTCTATTTCTAGTTCTTGAACTAGAGCTAAGCCGTCGACTAGAGCTGGATCTGATCTGGTATGATGATGAGTTGATCTGAGATGCCTGAAGCCAGGGGCCTGGGGTCTTGTTATATAGGAGCCTCATGTCCTACCTCCTAGTTCCCTAAGCCATATGGTACTAATCCTTCCACCATGTATTTAATATTACACATGGGCTAAATTCAAGTCCGGGCCTTTGATAGTCTTCACCGTAGCCTTCGGATCGAACCGACACGAAATAAGTGGTTTTGATCGCGTCCCTGAGTCGGTTGAGGAAGCTTCGGAAACAAAAATAAAAACGGCGGAGGGGAGGCCGCCGCCTAATAGTTGGGCCGCCGCCCCAGTGGGTCCCACTCGGGTCCCGCGGCGCGTCGTGGCTTCTGGAGTCTTCTAGATGATGTATTTTCGGGTGTTAGGTCTCTTTGACGTCGGGATTAATCCAGAGCCTTCTAGGGTCTTTCTCGGAGTTGAATTGCGTTACGTCGCGTAGTCGTATGACTCACGAATCCTGGTGTTTTCCTGTTTAGTCCCTACAATTCATAACTTTACCAAAACTCATGGAAATCATTAGTATAAATCCCTAATAAGGTTATCTAATTATATTTTAGTCCTTTTCCATGTTTAGTTGACAATTAAAAGTATACGTTAACAGGTGTCAACAGACCACACTTAGGATAGATAGCCGACTATCAAGAGGGGAAATCATCGGCTAACTCGAATTGGAAGTGCCTCTAGGTTTAACTAACTTGCATCGTGCATTTGAATTGAGAGCACTAACTTCGCACTTGTGGAAAGCGGGGATTGATTTTTCGGAAAACGGCGTATATTTTCCATGGCGCCGGATGCAAATCTTGTGAGATTGCTAACATTGGTGTCCAAGCTGATCTTCGACATGTTGGCAAAGTTCTACAAGTGACGGAAGACGGAAATGCGAGAAGAAACGGCGATGAAATGACGAACGCGGAGCTCACGGTGTCGGCCGGACGGGCGGCCGCAGCCGGATCGACATCGGCACGAGTACCGGCCGCGCCCCGGTGCCCGTGTCCGGTCACTTCCGTAGAGGTTCGAAAGTGGCCTCGCCGAGCGATCAGCGCGTCCGGTCACTTTGATCGGACAACGGCGTCGGCGTCTGGTCACCGCCGAATTTGAAGCCGGCGGCCGTTGGCGCCGTTGTCGATATCGACCGGATGCACGGCCGGCGCGTCCGATCATTGTGATCGGTCGCGTTAAGCTCGGCGCCCGTCGGTACAAAATGTTTTGCCTCGCCCATGGGCGTGGAGGGGAGGCTATTTAAGTGGGATGGCCACCCACTTTGGAGCTCTTTGCCCATTTGGATCATTCCTACTCCATTGCAAGTTGTGAGACTCCCTCCCACTCATCTCCTCTCCACTAACCCGATTCTTGGTGGGATTGAGTGTGATTCAAGTGCATTGGTCTTGGTGGTTGCATCTAGAGGCACTTATTCTTCGGAGGAGTGCGGATTTCTTGTTACTCTTGGGAATTTGCCCTGGTTCCTATCGGCTTGGGTTCGGTTGGGTGTTGAGCTCGTCGGTGATTGTTCGAGGCCATCGCCCGGGTTCTTGTGAGGGGTCGTTCCCTACCCCGCGGGAGATTCGCGAAAAGGAGCACTAGTTGAGCGTGGCTTGTGTTACCCCAACTTGTGATTGGATTGCTTGAGCCCACCGTGGGATTGGCACCGCCATTTGGTTTAGCATCCATAAAGTTGGTGTGTCGCCACAACGGGACGTGGCGTCTTGCGGCAAGCACGTGAACCTCGGAGGAAAAAATCATCATGTCTATTGTGTTGAGCTCATTGGAGATTTCTCATTGTACCACGGTGATTGGCATCAACCTCGACACGTCAACGGTGGTATTGTATTCTAGTATCCTAGCATTACTTTCATAGCTTATCTTGTTAGCTTGAGTAGTTTGCTTAGGTTGCTTAGCTTTGTGTAGAACTAGAGGTAGAACTAGTTAGTGTTCTTGCTCACCTAGGAGTAAAGTAGCAACCTAGCCCTTGTGTGAATTAGAGACAATAGAATTTGACTTGTGGCTTGCCTAGCTAGTTCGTAGCATCGCTAATTGCTTCGCCATCTTATTTGCGAATTGGTTTGGTTTAGTGTTGTTGAAGGATTTTTTAATAGGCTATCACCCCCCTCTAGCCATTAGGACCTTTCGGCGCACAACATGGTTCTTTGTTTGAGTGCGGGAGGCGGGCGGCTGGGCCCGGTTGATGATGGGCGAAGCCGGCGGCGGGAACACTCCACTCTCAATCTGCGCTTGTCGCGCGATCACGGAGTGTGGCTCAACCTCGTCCCCGGAAGGGCGCGGTGGCGGCACGCGTCGACCATGGTGCCCGGCCCGGCGAGTCACGGAACTCTGTTGTCGGGGCGTCGGCCTTGAGGGCGGCGGCGACCGCCTCGCCGCGAGCGACACAGGGCGGCTCAGGGAGCACGGGTAGCTCTGTCGAAGGGGCCTCCACGGCGGGGCGGAGGTCGTAAACTCGGCCGCCACTAGTTCCGCCCACCGGTCGGCTGCACCAAAGGGCGGTGTTGGGCGGGCGTCCATGGCGCCCGCGGCGCGGGTCAAGCCACGGTTTCCACAAGCATTGACCCCCCAAACATGAGGCTCCACGGCAGCGGCGGCTCGGTCGCCAATGGGTCGATGCGGCCGGCGAAGCTGCCGTGGTGGTGACCTTTGGCAAAGGGTCCAGCCGACTCTTGTCGGCAAACGGGTTGGCTACCCTCGAAAGCTTGCGTCTACACGCCCGGCGGCAGCGGCGGCAGCGGTGGCCCGCGGTGGCGGCTTCCATCGGCGTCGCGCCGCCATCGGCGAGGCACCCCGCAAGCCCGCATCAACAAAGCGAGGCGCCGGGCGGGAAGAATCTCCCCACGGATCGGGGCCACGCGATCTCAACTTCGCCAAGAACCCCTTGGCGCCACGAAGTCGGGCGCCCGGCTTCGCCCGATGCAGCCCAGGTGGACGGCGGTGCATGCAATCGGGCCGGTGCCTCGTGCTAAAGCCGATGAGGCGGCGGGGCGGGGCGTCTGCCCCAGGCGGCGATGTGGTCGCCCGCCAAGCGATTGAAGTAGAGGCTGTTGGCGGTCATTATCGAGTATATTATACCGCCAATTTATTCCAATTTATGAGAAAAGGGGCAAACTTATGATTACATAAACCTTTACTTCTAACCTAGTTCCACTTGTATTCTAGAAATTATGTTTTGCAGGTATAAAAGTGGAAACAGTGCAATCATCAAATTAAATAAACTAGAAAGCGCATTTCAATAAAAATACGCCAAGGAGGGAACAATGCAAGGGGACTAAACTCCGCACAAAATCTGGGCTTTGCACCACCATAGGCCCAACATAGAAGCAAGAAGACACGCACACCGAAGGCCGGGGCTGGGAGGCCCGGCCCGGGGGCTTATCCCCGAGGGGGCGGCCGCCCCGAAAAGTGGCAAATCTCCCGCCCTTTTTGTGGCGGTTTGCTCCGATGTTGGTGTGGCGGTTGCATGCGGTGCAAAGTTTGATTTCGCGCCAAAAAGCCCCGGAGCAAGGAGAACCTCCCATTCTTCCCACCTTCACACTATTTAAAGAGAGGCACTCCCCCCTTGTAACAACACACATTCACACTACAACATTCTCACCTTGAGCACTACTCTCTCCTCATTAGTTTAGTTTAGTATTGGAGTTAGGCAAAGCTTCAAGGAGGGCTTGTCTCCTTGGAAGGATCTTTTGGTAATATACTATGAAGTTCTTTCCTTTATTCAAGTCTTATTATTTATATCGCAATGCATATAAACTAGAGTATAGTTATCCTCATGTTATATTCATATTATGCCAACTAGAGTATAGTTAGTATAATGTGATAATTAACATGACTAACTTTAGGCTAATTGAATCATACTTAATTCTTGGAACGTAGTAGGGCTAAGTTAAAGTGGCGGTCTGGTGTACCTTCGGGTTTACCTTTACTCTTTCCTGTCGATCCGTAGGGTCGGGGTACCGCGGGGAGTTTAGGTAGTTCCCTATAACACGTAAGCATGGTGCTTAGGTCTATAGGGGATCATTCGGGAAATGCCGGCATCCCACGGTAGTGAGGTAGGTGGCGGAAGGTGACAGCTCCGTCATCCTCTGTACTCCTCCACGTCCGGGTGTTGGGTTGGAGTCTTATCAAGTGCAACCGGCTGGTGGATGCCAGCCGCTTAGCATCTCCTCATCACTTTAGCCCATCTCTATTATGAACCATGAATGACGTATGTCAACTGTAGTCTAACGCATTGGCGATATTAGAAAAGCCAACTCAACATAGATTTTCCTTTTGTATTATTTTCTATTTATTCCTTTAGTGCTCTAGTAGTGTGTGTGTCACCACTATCTCAATACCGTTTTCACTTACCCCTGTACATGATTAGTGGCTATCCATACATACATTGTGGGCTATCATTATCATTATATTAAATCTAAGCCTGCCTTCCCATGGGAAAATATAAATGAACGATACCCGAATACTCACCGGGTGAAATGCTACAATGATAGATCCGTGCGCTTGCGGGTTGATCCTTGCAATATTCATTTTTATCTATCACTTGTCGTTCCCTTAACACATATCTTTTAGTGACTGCACTAAGAAATGCCAACAAGCATTCCTAATGCCGTTACCGGGAATAGGTTTAATATCTATTCCTAGTACTAACGTTAAGAAACGTCAACAAGGCCGACGAAAGTGAGGGCGGCGAGGACGTGGGCGACGACGGGGGAGGTGGTGCGGCGGCGCCCGGCGACGACTCTCGAACAAGCGTGAAGCCATTAAGCGTCGACAGTCACGATCCCGAGGAGTGTGGTCTTAGAGAGGTAGAAGGGCGACAAGGGAAGGCAACCGGCCGAGCCGTTGATGCACGGGCACCGCCGACCGGTTGTGGGCGAGTCGCGGTGTACCTGGCACGCAGCGCCGGAGGGAGGGTAATCGAAGGAGCCGTCGTCGTCCCGGACTGGCGCGGCGACGTCGTCGGCGACGGCGACCATGTCACCCTTCCAAGGAGAAGGCGAAGGGGTGGTGTTCTTTGGACCCCTCACAAGGCGCCCGCGTAAGCGGTTGGCGAGGGGGCTCGGCGGGGCGGCCCACGGCCGCGTACCGCGAGAGGAGGGCAAATCATCACCGGACGTGTCGTCCTCATCATCATCGCCCACGGCCCGATGCTTTGCGGCGCCCCCCGGCCGGTACCAGGTTGGAATGGCAAGGCATGGGGGGGGGAAACACGGCCGACCGAGGGCGGGGGGCGAAAGCGGATGGGGGCGGCGTGGGTCGGGAGGCCATGTCGCGGCCCTCATCGTCCTCGAACGTCTTCAACGCTGAAGCGACCGTCGGTGGCCTTGGCCCGGCCCGGCGCCCGATCTGCGGCGTTGCCGGCCCGGAGCCACCGAGACCTGCGGACGGCGGGGATGGGTTCGGCGAATCCACGGCGGCCCATCGGGCGGCACCGGCGGCGGCATCGGGTGCGTGACAACATGCCAGGGCGGCTTCGGGCGTCGCCACAAGCGCTGAGTCCATGGGCGAGGCCTCGGAGTGAGGCCCCCGCGGTGTTGGTATTTATTAAGTGCAAAAATAATGTAAAGGATTCTCGCAGCGCCTGAGTAACATATACCATTGTAGCTTTTACCCTGAGTATTCCGCAAGAGTATCGTTATTTATATTTTCCACGTAGGGAAGCAAGGGTAAAGACTATGATAAATTACCATCATGTATCTACTAACTTATTATACCAACTAAACTAAAGTGAGGGGGTAAATAATGTATATGATAATTAAGAGCACTTAACCGGGAGAATATTATAATATAGAATAGATAGCTAGGTCGAGAGGACAACGGAGAGATCTAGGTTCTGAATACTTCTCTAGTACTTTGGTTCTTGAGTAACTAAGGCATGAAAAGGGTATAGCGATCATATAAGAACACTTCGGGACATCGGAACACTAGCCGCGGAAAGGGATGAGAAGGGGGGCTAGGAAGCTCGACTACGGTCCTACAACACCAATCGAACGTGGTGGAATACGCCGGCCGTCCGTGGTCACCACCACAGGGCTACCACAACTATCCGTGGACCTGGGTGCAATCTAAGGTAACCTCTAGTCTAGACACCATGTCCACACTATTAATTACTACTCTAGTCACAATTTATAACTAAAGCACTCGATGCGGCGAAGATCCTATGCAATTATATAACAACTATATTCTAATCAATAACATGAAAGGCATAAAAGTACTAGAAAAAGATAAATATATTAAAGCATAAGTCTTACGGTGAAAAGATACAAAGACATACCAAACGCGAAGACTTCTCGAGCAGAACGCTAGTTCCACTCTCCCTAACTCTCTACTAGATCTATTCTATTACATTGTAGTTGTTTAATCTAATTCTCTCATATTGACAAGAGACCATCCATTCATGGGACAACTCTTAAGTCAATCTGGGTACATGGCTCCTAGGGGTCTAGGGGTCTTTATATATGGGTCTTCGTCGTCTCTTCAGCTTCGGCCAGCGATGTGGTATTAATCTTGAATCAATCCCGCACTTCTACCGTCGCCCTCGGATCAAACCGACATCAAACAACCGGTTTAGATCGCGTCTTAGAGGCGGTGGAGGAAGCTTCCGGAAACGGGGCCGACGTGGCGGAGGTGGCAGGCCGATCGGCCCCATTATTTGGCCGATCGGCCCAAGATGGGCCCCACCTGGGCTGAGTTTTTGTGGGTGCGTGCGTGTCGTCGTGCCGTTTCCGAATTGTATTTGTTCGCGTCAAACGGAGTCCGGATGAGGGAGTTATGCCCGTTTTACCGAACCCCGCTCTGCGACTGATATCTTCTGATTCTGGACTCCGAATATGGCAAATGATATATCCGTTTCGATCATCTCGACGAGCTCTTCGTAATGTTGTACTTTGATTCTTCATTTGAAGTACTTCTATGTTGCTCTTTTGTAGGAGTTGGATCGGAATATGATTGGGACACGTCTTGGAGTCGTATGTCACACCAATTTAGTTGTTTCCCTGTTTAGTCCCTGCAAATTATAACTTCACCAAAACTCGTGGAAATATGTTAGTGACACCCTATTCTAAGTTGGTATTATTATTTATACCCCTTTCTCATGTTTATTTGATTAATAAATTTATACGATAACAGGTGTCAACAAACTCCCCCAAGCTTACCCTTTGCTAGTCCCTAGCAAAGCTATATGCTATAGTAGGATCAGGAGTTGCTACTACGCTTTCATACCTCGAAGTACTATGTTTTCAAAAATAAATTCTCCTCTCAACAAGATTGCTCTCTCTTACCTTTACCATGGGGCGTAGCTTTTTATAAACCTTAAGCAATTAAAAGACAGAACAATCAAATCAAGTACCATGTCTCAAGCTCTTCGATCAACTATCATCACTGGGGTTTTGCAATATTTTTCAAAAAGAAACTCGAGAGATCCTATGTATGACCCTCTCAAGTAGATAATATTTATAGTGAAGTCACACGTAGTAAAACATATATGGTGGGATGATAGTGATGAATGGATGAGGATGAAAGATAATAACTAGCCTTTAGCCTTTTTCTAGTATTTTTCTCAAGCATCTTGGACTATATCTCTCTTTCTAAAAATTGCTAAGACCTGGGCTATACATTCTTGGAGAGGTGGGCTTTGCCCCTGACTTGTGTCCATTTTTCTCTCTCCTTAGAGATGTGGGCCCTACTCACCCTCGAACACGTGTCCATTATTCATCTCTAAATATATTTTTATTATTAGGGAGGTAGGCCCTTCTCGCCTAGTATGACTTTTTGTCCGTTACTCTCCCTCTCTCGTCTCACTTTTCTCTAAATATTTATTTTTCTTTTCTCTTTTTTTTTTTTTTTTTTTTTTTTTTTTTTTTAGAATGTAGCCCAGCCTCTATTTGGCATAAAAACACTGAGAGAGACATATCCAAAGATTGCAAGAGTTTATTATTATTATTTTTTTTTATTATTTTTTTTTATAACATGGCTAGTGGCTAGTGGAGTTTGAGGATGCGTACTTCGGATTAGAAGCGGCGTATTTGGTGGAGTGGGATGATCTTGATGTGAATGATAGACTCTTAAGGGTCATAACTAAGGAACTCATCATGTAGTATTTTTATGATTTTCAAAAGATAAAACCGGGGAATCAAGTATCTCTAGGAATATGATAAACAGTAGCTCAACTTTTCATGTATCTTTATCCTTCATCGCTAAGACTTAGATTAAGCATGTGCTTCCCACAGTGTGTTGGGTTTAGAGCAAATTAAGCATTTAAAGCTTTTGGGAGAATCTAAGTCCGAAGTGTAAGTACTTTTGAAAGGAATTAAGGCGGAGCAACTATTCATCATTTCCTTAGCATATATCATCAAGATCATAATTAAAAGGAAGAAAGTAATCTAGCAAGTTCCAGCATTTTATTTGACTCTTTAAACACTAAGACTCATTAAATAAGACTCATAAGACTCATTAACTAACTAATAATTTAAGACATATAAAGGTGATACTTATCGTGGTAAACGGGGGTGCTCTCCCCCAAGCTTGATCTTGAAGTAGTCCTTTGTTCATCCTTGGAGCTTGCTCCTCTTTCGGGGTCTCCTTTAATGTTCTCCCTGCTAATATTAATTCGCACATACCCGAAGGAACAAATTCTAGGATGTTAATGTGAGCCTTCATGTGCTCACGTCTTTTTGGATAAAAGGTGTGGACCTTCATGTGCCCACATATTTTTGAGAATTTTTCTATGCAAAAAGAATGATGATGCAAAAACATATGAATGCAATATTTTTTGGGTTTTTATTTTTATGCCACCACAGCAAGGAGTGCTTACATGGGGCTTTAAAGAAACTGATGTAAATGCAAAGAAACATATTTTTATGATTTTTTATGCAGGTGTAAGAAAGTAAATATGCTAAAGAAAATATGTTAATTAAATATGCCGTGTAGAAATTAAATATGCAGATAAATACCGAGTTACCTCTCGGCGAGAGCTTTGAGTACTTACTCCCATGGCGTGCGTCATCGATGGCCCCTCGTCGGAATGTCGTGTCTGAAATGATGCCTTCAATGATCTCGATGAGTGGCGTAGATGAGGTGGCCGATGGAGATGGTGTTTGTTCAGTTGATGACGCGGGTAGTGGTAGGTCTTCCGAAGGTGTACTCTTGACGTTCTCTTCAGTAGGTGATCTTTCTTTTTCCATGTCGCTTCTTCGGAGAAGACCTTTCTTGGAGTGGCAGGTGCTGATTGTTCAGTTGGTCGGGGCCGAGCGAACTTCTTTAATTTTTCTTAATGTCTTCCTTGTTTATCAACTCCGTTCCAACTGGTCTTGTGATTTTTAGCAGCGTCTCCGCGTCTTGTCTTTCTTGGGTCTTGTGGTGAGGTAGACAATAGTGGTGGTGCAAGGCCTTCTTGATGGAGTATGGAGATGAATGATGACCCATTGCTCTTATCAAGTGGTCTACACCTCCGGTCATGTCGTGCTCACTTTGATCTTCTGGGTCACTCTTCAAGTGTATCATCGATCTTAGTAGCCTCTTGGTGATGGCGTAGCCCATGTTCTTTCTTGATTCAATTTGCTTGAAGGAAGATTGGATGGTGACCGTTTGGCGGCGTCTTGTTTAGTGTGCATATTTGTAGGTCGGGGACTCCACTTGTATGATTTGGGGAAGTAAGATTTCGTCTTTTTGCATGAAGTGAGTCTACGCTTTGCAAGACAAGGTAGAGATCAAGTGCATGGGCTCTGGGGGTGGGAAAACACCAACGGAACCAAAATTTTATTTACTTCTACTCTAACCTTGTGGGCACATTGAATAAGATAAAGATAATGTATAAGTTCTTTTTTTTATGACAAGGGTGGTAAGATCGGAAGATGAATCTAGCATGTAAATCTTTTTAGCAAAATAATGAGCGATCAAGAAAATGATGCTAGAAATTAAAAAGCTAACATCTTTGAGTTAACAAAATTGGATCATGTGAAACTATAGCTCTAGCATGTTTGACTTTTCATTTATGAGGATGCCATAGTAAAAAGGGAAATCTTAATGACTACTTACCTCAAGGTGTTACCTTTATTATTGGAGTATGATGGCGCTATTACACCTTGTGGTGATCCTTCTCTTGTTCTTGAGTATGTGTGGCTTGTGGAGTGGCAGGGTGCATGTCGGGAGGAAGAGGATGGCTTAATTATCTTCAATGGAACTGACCTCCCTCCTTGATGTTTCCATCACCCATGAATTCCTTCTTCGGTGAGAGCTTTTTCTTTTTATATCATGTTGTATGACACTCTTCATCATTGAATAGACATAGCACAAATCCTTTTTACGCAAAATGTTAGTGGACACATACCCAAGGGAATATACAACATGGTTGAAGTAGGGGTTGTTGTCCAAGTTCATATGATCCAATCTATGCTAATAAAAAGATGGTTCCTTGATTAGCCTGATTTTATTTATTCATATCTTATAACTCTTTTTATTTATATGGCTGCACTCTAGTATGTGGATCAAGGTAAAGGTAACTTGTAACAAAAGACAGAGTGAATGATGTTGATACTTACAATTCTTCCATGAATGAGCCGTGTCTTTCGCACAAGGTTGGAGTTCATAATCGCCTTGTTTCATTTAAGATCTGAGTTCATCTCTTGACTTACCCGAATTGGAATTGTGAATTTTCTCGGGGTTAGTCAATAAAATATCAATGTCTACACAAGCAATTTTTAGTTCAATAACCAAACTAGACTCCATGTCTAATTTAATCAAGGAAGGCTATTTAACCTAAACACCATGCTTAATTTAAAAGCCTTTAGAAATATCCTATATGCCTATAGAATACTCCCAAACTAAAGCATGCTATAGAAAACAATTGTAGCATGAAAGCACTATTGAGATAGAGATAAAAAGAGCATGATCAAGGTGAGGATTTTTTTTTTTAAAGATGCAAACTACATGAATGTATGCAAGGAATTAAACATGCAATGGATCTACTATGATAAAACATAGACTAAGCGGAGTGAATGCATGAGTTGATTAAGTAAACATGCAATGCAAGAAATTAAATGATAACTACTTAGTTAATTTATAGTCAAGATTATCTCACCTTTTAATCATACTTACCATAATGTGCAGCTTCTATGTACGTCACTTGAGATGAGTGCATTGAATTCTTGTGACGGCGACTTCTCCTTCAATCTAAACATGGTTAGAATAATATATATTTAAATACATACCTTGAGATAGCGAGGGTTCCAATGTGTGATGAACCTTGAATGATCGGGCACCACGGGTTCTTCAATCTTTTTGTTTTTGTTTTTTTTTTCTTGTGGAATCTTGTCGGAAGGTCGCAACGACATCTTTTGTCCCTGTTTATTCCACACTCAAACGAGCAAGGGTAATCCTACTAAAGCTAGTTAATACACTAAATTAGCGGATATCAAGATCATTATCAAAATCTTTACGCCAATTGCTTCCCGCAACGGCCAAAAAGCTTATTGGTATTTATTAAGTGCAAAAAATAATATAAAGGATTACGCAAGCGCCTGGAACATATACCATTGTAGCTTTTACCCTGAGTATTCAGTATCGTTATTTATATTTTCCACGGGGAAGCAAGGGTAAAGACTATGATAAATTACCATCATGTATCTACTAACTTATTATACCAACTAAACTAAAGTGAGGGGGTAAATAATGTATATGATAATTAAGAGCACTTAACCGGGAGAATATTATAATATAGAATAGATAGCTAGGTCGAGAGGACAACGGGAGAGATCTAGGTTCTGAATACTTCTCTAGTACTTTGGTTCTTGAGTAACTAAGGCATGAAAAAGGGTATAGCGATCATATAAGAACACTTCGGGGACATCGAGAACACTAGCCGCGGAAAGGGATGAGAAGGGGCTAGGAAGCTCGACTACGGTCCTACAACACCAATCCCGAGCGTGGTGGTGGAATACGTCGGCCGTCGGTCTGTCACCACCAGGGCTACCACAACTATCCGTGGGATTTGGGTGCAATCTAAGGTAACCTCTAGTCTAGACACCATGTCCACACTATTAATTACTACTCTAGTCACAATTTATAACTAAAGCACTCGATGCGGCGAAGATCCTATGCAATTATATAACAACTATATTCTAATCAATAACATGAAAGGCATAAAAGTACTAGAAAAGATAAATATATTAAAGCATAAGTCTTACGGTGAAAAGATACAAAGACATACCAAACGGCGAAGACTTCTCGAACCTAAGGAGCAACAGTTCCACTCTCCCTAACTCTCTACTAGATCTATTCTATTACATTGTAGCTGTTTAATCTAATTCTCTCATATTGACAAGAGACCATCCATTCATGGGACAACTCTTAAGTCAATGCGGTACATGGCTCCTAGGGGTCTAGGGGTCTTTATATATGGGTCTTCGTGCGTCTCTTCGGCCGGCGGGCGATGTGGTATTAATCTTGAATCAATCCCGCACTTCTACCGTCGCCCTCGGATCAAACCGACATCAAACAACCGGTTTAGATCGCGTCTTAGAGAGGCGGTGGAGGAAAGCTTCCGGAACGGGGCCGGCGTGGCGGAGGTGGCGGCAGCCGATCGGCCCCATTATTTGGCCGATCGGCCCAAGATGGCCCCCACCTGGGCTGAGCTTTTTGTGGGTGCGTGCGTGTCGTCGTGCCGTTTCGAATTGTATTTGTTCGCGTCAAACGGAGTCCTGATGAGGGAGTTATGCCCGTTTTACCGAACCCCGCTCTGCGGCCCGATATCTTCTGATTCGGACTCGAATATGGCAAATGATATATCCGTTTCGATCATCTCGACGAGCTCTTCGTAATGTTGTACTTTGATTCTTCATTTGAAGTACTTCTATGTTGCTCTTTTGTAGGAGTTGGATCGAATATGATTGGGACACGTCTTGGAGTCGTATGTCACACCAATTTAGTTGTTTCCCTGTTTAGTCCCCGCAAATCATAACTTCACCCAAAACTTCGTGGAAATATGTTAGTGACACCCTATTCTAAGTTGGTATTATTATTTATACCCCTTTCTCATGTTTATTTGATTAATAAATTTATACGATAACAATGTCAGCGAGGCGACGGGCGAGCTGGGCGGCACGGTCGAAGGTGGCGCATCGGCCATGGTGACCCCAACGGTCGCGCGGGCGGGTTCGACCCAGCCGTCACCATCGGCGTAGCGCGGGCCTGGACGGCGGGAAGCCACCCGGCGGGGCACGACGAGTCGGGGGCCCCCGACGTACCCGACGGGAAGGTGGCACGGCGAACGGCGAAGCCGGAGAGGGGCTGCGGCGGCGGCGCCGCCTCGAAAGAAGAGCGTTCGGCGAGGGCGGGCCCGAGGGGACGCCGGGAGGCATCACCCCGCCCCATGGATGGATAGATCAAGAGGAGGCGAGCTCGGATCTGTGCTTGGAAGGGACGGGGAGGCTGCTGTGATGGAGCTCGACGGAGGCGGCCTGGCGGCGGCGCTGTCGTCGCGAGTGGGAACGGTCGGGTGGGTGAGCGGGGTCCATCCTACCCAGCTCACTTTTCTGATGTGCCTAATTGCAGTACCGTCTGTAGCCGGAAAACACATGGATCCGGTATTCATGTCGAATCTGTTTAGGACAGACTAGATGCGTGAGCTCTGAGTTAGAAGATGATTCGTATGGGGTGCGGACGTGTTAGCAGGGATCGAGACGTTTCAACATTTGTTGGTGCAGGGCAGAGATTGTAACTCAGCTTTGGTTAGTTTAGATACTAAGAGAGAATCCAAAAATAATGGGAAGAAGATGCTGCCTGAAACATTTTCAGACGCTCGATCGCGTGATCCACATGCATCTGTTCGACGCGTACGTTTGATTATTATTGGACCGTCCAAACTGAAACAAAGGTGTGTGGGCTCGGCGCTCTGCCGGCCGTGTACCAGACACAGCAGCCTTGTAGCTGGAAAGTTGGACGAGCACATGCTGCGTCGTGCGGCCGGTCGAGACGAATTATTGAGACTGCCGTTGCTACTTTCAATGGGTCACGATTTTTCTGTTTGTAATTTGACTAGTACATACTGTGTTATATGAAAGATCAGAGCAAGGAAAAATACAACTTAACTCCAAGAACAGACATGAATATGACCGTACTAGCGAGTAAGTGGCCACCTTTGTATATACTTTCACTTACTTATTTGCAAAGATGAATCAGTGAGAGCCTGCCACGTTCGTACATATTCACGGGTTGCAATGCTGCGAAAGAACCCAAAGCCAAACATTTCACGTCGTCACCTTTAGTACGTACCATATTGTGTTCTTTAATTTCCAATCTGGGAGAGTTTCTAGTGTATTGCTGTTGATAGATTGGGAAGAACATGTTGATTGCTTGTGTGAGAAGAAGGTATGAGCGGGATCTGATAGGTTGTTGTCTGGCGGCGGCGGAAAAGTCCTGTCTCTGCGTCGTGCGTCTAGGGAGGAGTACTTTGCGTCGCAGTGTGTCGCGGACAAGGTTGTAGGGGGGGCCATGCCTAGGAGGAGAAAGCCGTGCGGCGTGCGCATGCCTGCGAGGAGAGAGCCATGCGCGCACACGCCTCCTAATTAAAGCGCGCGGGGTGTGCCTAGCGTGGTGGTGTGCAGCCGGAACCAGAAATTCCTGCGCACGCATGGAAGAAGAATCAACGAGCAGAATTGCAATACAAGAACGAGAGGGAAGCAGGAACGCAAGCATGCAATCGACCAGTTGAAGAGTCACGGACGGCGGCGGCGGACGACTGCTACCTACATACGTGTGATTGTGCTTTGTTGGCTGCTGTGGACTCTCCGTGCTGGCCTGTGGGTGCAGCTACTTGGGTTGAGGGGTGCGAACATGGTAAAAATCCACATAGGCTCTGTTTAGTTCCCCTCACTCCCTTTTCAAAATTCACTATTCATCTATCATATAAAAATCTTTTCTTAAATGTAGGGAGGCGCAAATGTAGGTAAATAAAAAAAAACTAATTACATAATTTTTATGTACAAGACGAAGCGATTCTTTTTAGCTTTTTTCACGTCGTGGTAGGATAATGTTTACCACAAACAAACGAAAGCGTCTTCTGATGACTTTTTGATTCGAAACAGTGTTTTTTTCCACTTTTCTACCAACTAAACACACCCATAGTACAAGGCTTATACGATTTCGGCGTCGGTGCGGCCGCTCCAGTCCGGCCAACGTAGCTCCGCCCGTGCATCGAACATTGACAATGTGTACAGGTACCAGTCACTAGCCACCAATCGATACTGTTCGTCGCTCGTTGCCTCAACACAATTGGCTCCTGGTGAATAAGGACAATGTTTTTGCACTACTTAGACTAGGTGCACTGCTCTGCTTGAAACAATCCGGTACAAGCATTTGCCATGAGAAAATTGTGCAGCGGCGTCCTGTACCGGCTAATGTGGTGCAGGGGCCGCACTTGCCACTGAACTGGACGTTTTACCGGAAGCAACCACATGCGTAGGAGAGAGGGAGAGAGGGAGAGCAGGCAGTGGCGTATCCTATTATTCAAGTAACTACAAGATGTTATAACTTACAAAACCAAAAACCAAATTAAATAAATTCTGATTCTTCCATTGAATTCGTTTTAATAAACAATTTAAAACAATTTCTCACTTCGGCAATATTAGATAAAATTATATGTAAGCCCTACTAATAGTAGTTGGTATAGAGCAGACATATAAAGGATGGATGGGTGCGGGAGAAATTGGTATAGAAGAGAGAATGCTAGTGATTAGGACAGATAGATGGTGCATTTAAACGATGAAGAGTGCACATAGTCTTAGCCCTCGGTACCCTATAAATAGAGTGAGGCAGGAACAGCATATTCCATATTGTTTCGTCGTCATTGGACCTAGCTAGGTACCCAATCAAGCAACCATGGCCGGCACGTTGAAGAAGCGCGGCATGCCCCGGCACTGGGGTGGTGGCTCATCGCTGTCGGCGCCTTGCGCGCCGCGCTTACCTGGTCGTGCTTCTTGGGCTCGTCATCGCTCTGCTCATCCATCTTCTCCGAGATATAGGGTGCGTGCTGGTAACCTTCAAAGTTCAATTTCCATGCTGAGCTCTCAACTTGTAAGTTGTACGGTATACACACCCTGCTGGTGGTCTTTCAGTGACCGGCGTTCATGGGCGCACGATGGCGATGTGGACGCTGCTTTCGTGCACGCTCTGCTTCCTGTGCGCCTTCAACCTCAGCAGCAAACCTCTCTACGTGGCCACCTTCCTGTCCTTCTTCTACGTCATCGGCTTCCTGGGCGTCGAGTGCGTGGTGTACCAGGCCATTAGTGCAGCTAGTCTCGCCCCGTTCACCTTCATCGCAGGTACGACACATGCATGCATACTTGAACAAACTCAATTTTTATGTCGGCTACAGCTAAATTAGCACTGTATTAAGTTTACTTTGATGACCATGATCCCTAATTTCAATATATAGGGACATCCATGGTCTGGATGCTACTCCAGTGGAACTCGGCCGATGACCATGGCACCCGGCCTCGTGGGGTTACTTCCAAGCAGGCATGACATCGCAATATAATCCCAGTAGCTGCTGGCCGGATCTTTTCATGTCAACTACCCAACGTAGCCTCAGTTGTCACCGTTGGCTTCATCTATGTTGGATTGAATTTCTTCTGTATTTGATGTGCGTTGCCAGATGCATGTTTATCTTTTTAGAAATTAAAAATATGATTTTCATAATAAAACTATTATGCTTTTGAGATTTCTTTACTAGAGAAGAGTACTAATAGATTAAGGTGTCTTTTTCAGCATCAATGAACTCAAACATGGTCTGTCATTAAGTCCAAGCTCAATATCTCAAGTTGGCGTCTAGTCATTCCTATGTCAACATTCCCTGGATTGGTTTATTTATAAAATTGTGTTTTTATCTGCTGTTCAAACCCGAAGGGTTATGGGATCGCTACGCTAGCCAGAAAACAAATTTTTTCTACCATAAACCAAGGATCTACTCGCTAGTTATAGATCACGGAGCGGAAGCGTCGACCGTCGGCGTAGATATGCGCGTCGCAGCAGTGCCGTGCAGTTGCGTGGTCATCCGTCACGTCCGTCCTCGTCGTGCGGTTCGTCCTTGTGCTCCGGATCACGGCACCTCTCAGAGGTATCCCACACGTACGGGGAGGAAGCAATGCACCTCCCGGACTGCTAGGTCCTTGAGATGCAAGAGGCGGGCGTGGGCGTGGCGTAAAGTGGTGTGGAATTGTCATGATCCGAAAATCCAACTCCCGGAAAGGAGCCCAACAAGGGGCAGCCGTCCGCCTTTGGGCCCAAGGCCCAGCGCGGCGCGTCTCATGATGGGCCGTCGCCGCCCAGTCACGTGATCTGCTACGTCATACGCTTCTTTATTAAATAAAATATATTATTAGGAATAAAGGAGAGGCATAAGTTTAGTACCACCTTGCTTAGCTTATAGCCGCAAAGTCTCCCTCGGACTATAAATACAAGGGGGGTATGTAACCGTTTGGAATTAAGAAGAAAAACAAATAAAGGGGTAACTCCCAAGCTTTCCGGCTCTCTCTCTCTCTAACCCTAGCGCGTCGCGCCACCACCTCCACGCGCGCCCTTGGCATGCAGCGCGCGCTGCTTGGCGACTGTAGCGCGTTACCGCCGCCAGCGCCCATCACCTCCACGGCCTGCCACGCCCGCCCGGCCCGCCACGCCGCCTCCCCTGCCCTCTGCCGCCCCGCGCCTTCCCCTGCTCTTGCTTTGCCCAGCGCCCCTCTTCCTCCCAAATCCTCTCCTAAATTCCATCTAATTCCCGCGATTCCCGTGTCGGGTTAAATGGCCCAATCTATGCAGTTCGGCGGTTTGGTATCCCGAAGACGAGGAGCGATCACCCCCACCACGTGGATTAGAGCCCCGAGGAGTTCACCGGCTCAAGGAGATCCTCGGCGTCACTGCGTTCGGATCAGCCGCCGCCCGACAACATGGAGACCATGCTCCGGCGCATGATGCGCCTCCATCACCAAGCGCCCCGACTGCGGAGATGATCAAGGCGGAGGACAGCCCGGCGATGCGGTCGCCCCATTTGGCCGGGCGGTAGCCGCCCACGAAGACGCCCGCCCCCCTCCCGCCGCCCGAACCGTCGGCGACCCGGCGCTGTACCTCCCGTCTTGGAAGAAGATCACGTCGCCACCAACGATCCAGTGGACATCGATGACATCTCCACCAGCGTCGCAACACAAGTTGCGCCCTCTACTCCATCGCCCGGCTAAGTCGTCACCTCCTCCAAGCTCATCAAGCTGCAAGTCAGAAACGTCTTCCCCAAGGCCGTTCCGCGTTCGCGATCGGATCGGTCAGATCAGGAGAGCTCGCGGCGTCCACCGGTACCTTGCCGAAAAGCCTACCCAACTAGGCCAGCGTCCGGCGGCTACTACAATAGCACAAATAAGTTCCCGATCACTCACCGGCATCATCTCTACCAGGAACATCACGGGTGCCATCGTCTTCGCCGGCACCAGCGACACAATGGCGTCGGCCGGCGTCGACATCAACGACACTTGGCATCGACACCTGGACAACATCGGCGACATGAGCGCCAACATCTTCGCCGACGAGAACATCACAAGCTCCTCTATCACCGGGCAAGTCCATTCAATTCAACAAAGGAGCTTCTACTTCTATCCCGGTGCTCCAACGATGTCGCTCGGCGTCGTCAACCAAACGTCTTCGACCCGGCATCATCGGCGTTGCCCAGCGGCAAAGGCGGCTACCATGGGCGCTCTGGCGGCGCGACATCCTCAAGGATGCGGGCGCCAACGTCGTTCCCCGGATGTCGACTACGTCTTCACCATGCCTACCATCGCCAACATCTACAAGGGCATCAACCGACAACATCCTCGCGGCCGACCTCGACGTGACAACCATGGCGTTCCCATCATAGGCGCCACGGCCGATGAAACACCGATGCTCCCCGAAAAGCCACCCGCGGGCCGGTCGTTCACTTCCTTGGACGCCGGCGATGACTGCGACACCTTACGGACGGCCGGCCGACATTGACAATGGTGGAGAACACCATCCATCAAGCTGCGGCTCGGCTAGGATGACATCGTCGATTACCCGCCCAAAGCGAGAACATCGGTACCGCGGCTACCAACCTGGCGACAACGGCAATCATCTTTCTTTTGCTCCTCGGCATCAACATGGCGCCACGCGGAGAAACGGTGTACCATGGTGCCCGACTCGGTTTTGGTGCGTCCTTCAGCGGCACCAGCAACAACCATCGCGACATCAACTCACGCAGCTTTGGCGACGCGGACGACTCGAGCAATACGGTTGGCTCCCATGTTCCTCGATGATGTCTACATCGATGCGACTACGCCAACAAGCGTGGGCTGCAATACACAAGGAGGCACCAATGATCCACCTCGCCCCGAGTTCATCCTCCGTCTCCGGCAAGCGCGACCACGAGCTTCACGGACGATGACAAGAGGTACATACCACCAACATCAATCCCATACCTCGTCGACCTCGTCACTATCTCAGCGGCTCGCTCCACTCGAATGGCTACATCCACGGACTACGAGCTGCTTGGCCTCGCCCAGGAATCATCAAATTCGGATGGCAACACCGGCTTGGGCTCAAGTAATGGCATTCATCTTCCTCAACATTCATCGCTACTACGCCAAGGTGCTAGGTGGACGCCGTGAACACTCTTCAGGCCAGCATCTCCATCTTCGCCCAGCTCCTTCACTACAACCGTGCGAGACCGGTAGCGGGGATGCGTTGCTTTCGGAAAGGAGGAGATATGTCATGATCGAAAATCAACTCCGGAAAGGAGCCCAACAAGGGGCAGCCACCGCCTTGGGCCCAAGGCCCAGGCGGGCGCGTCTCATGATGGGCGTCGCCGCCCCATCCACCGTGATGCGCTCGTCATGCGCTTCTTTATTAAATAAAATATATTATTAGGAATAAAGGAGGGCATAAGTTTAGTACCACCTTGCTTAGCTTATAGCGCCAAGTCTCCCCTCGGACTATAAATACAAGGGGTATGTAACCGTTTGGAATTAAGAAGAAAAATAAATAAAGGGGTAACTCCCAAGCTTTCCGGCTTTCCGGCTCTCTCTCTCTCTAACCCTAAGCGCCGCGTGCGCCACCACCTCCACGCCCTTGCCCTTGGCCGCCGCCGCCGCTAGGCCTTGCCAGCTGGCCTGCCCGCCCGCCCATGCCGCCCCGTCTCGCCACCGCTATCACCTCCACGCTGCCACGCCGCCCGCCCGGCCGCCACGCCGCCTTCCCTGGCACTGCTTCTTGCCGCCCCCCTTTCTCCCCAATCCTCTCCTAAATTCCATCTAATTCCCAGCGATTCCGTGTCGGTTAGTGCCCCAATCAAGCACGGTTCGGCGGGGAATAGATAAGTTTTTCAGCCGGCGCCCATCTCTCATTATATAGGTGTCCCTAACAGGCTCCCGAGTTGGAAGCCCATTCGAAAGCCCTAAGCCTCGCCTAATTGGATCAAATCCGAAGTAGGCCTTCTTCCCCTTAAGCGTGCGACCATATGGGCTCACGCACACATAGAACATGGCCCCAGTACTCCTACTCGACCAATAGTCGACAATGGCCTCTAGCAAGACATGCCAACTCCTATGTGTGCGCAATGATCATATCAGACGAACCACACAAACCATATACTCGTTCACTATACCACAACCTCCACACAAACCATATACTCGTTCACTATACCACAACCTATCTATAGCGAGCTACGGATGGTCGTTATAAGTCAGTTTAGCGACATACAGACGGTCGCTATAAACATATAGCGACCAATGTAGTCGGTCGATATAACTGGAGTCGCTATAAGTTTATAACGACCGACTTACTTATAGCGACCGACCGTTCGCCGATACGTTAAACATACAGCGACCGACCATCCAACGCAGTTACAAACTTATAGCGACCAATGGTTTGACGCTATATATTATATAGCGACCAACCATTAGACACTCTACATATAAGAAAATTATAGCATAATATTATAGCTTATACCTTAATCTCATGATTAGTACTAATCATACGAGCATTCAATAGACAATTCCATTTTGAAACAATAGACAATTA
The DNA here is from genome assembly GCA_015847255.1 of Hyparrhenia diplandra. Lineage (NCBI taxonomy): Eukaryota > Viridiplantae > Streptophyta > Magnoliopsida > Poales > Poaceae > Hyparrhenia > Hyparrhenia diplandra. The sequence continues at coordinate 2,309,716 of JADLZK010004649.1, read as the reverse complement.
CAACACAAAAAGCTCATCATAATTAACACTTATATTCCACAAATATTATAGCCATAAGCATGTACATTTGTACAATTGTGCTTTGGATAATCTACAAATCACCTACCACACAGCCCATGCACTTCTAAAGAGTTCACTATAGAGAAGGCTAAGCATGTATACATCATAGCAACCCAAAAGCTCCACGGGCTCCTCGGTCGCCTCCCCCAACGAGGCGACGGGGAGCCTCCCTCGATCCCCTAAGCGCCGCCCTACACTCTCCATCTCCGGCGCCTTGCCCCCGCGGGTCGCCCGGCAAGGCGGACGGGGCGCAAGGAAGGCGGCGGCGGGGGCCTATGCGGCGTCGGTTCCCCCACTCTGCCCGGCGGTTGGGGAGTTCGGCGAGGGTAACCAACGGCGGCAGGCTGGTTCGGGGCCCTTACAGGGATCCATGGCCATGGTGGCGGATCTGTCCACCGGCCCGTCCGGATCGGCGGCGCGGCAGCTGGCTGGGCCGGCGAGTTGGCATCTTGATCTTGTGGCGGCGGGCTGTCTCGGACTCCCACTCCGACCCGACCGCGGTGGTGGTGTCGGCCATTGGGTCTTCGAGGAAAGCGTGATTTGGAGCGATCACGGGCGTCGGCTAGCGGTGGCGGTGGAGCGTAGGAGCTTTGGGCGGAGGCGGTGAAGGGATACGACCCCATGGTGGCGCGGTCGGTAGCCCATATCGTATTTGCGGAGAACCGGTCGCGGGCTGATCGAGGGCGACGGGACGATGGGCGTCGCGATCGTCGACCATGGTGGCGGTGCTCCGGATGGCGACCCGGTGAAGCAATTGGGTTGGCCTGTCGGGGATGAACGGTGGCGGCCACCATGGCCGCTCCTAGCGTTCGTTAAGGTGGAGTCATGGAAAGGGCGGCGAGGATGGCGGTGGAGCGTCGACGTTTGTTTTCGGATCGTATTTGGCGATGGTACGTCGCGGAAACCGGTTGCGTCTTCTTGGCGTGGCCCTAGGGGACATGGCATTGGCGCTCACTACTACGATGGCGGTGGCGCCCAAAGGCGCCACTTTCCTCGCCCGGGAGGCGCCGTCTTTCAAGTGGATCTCTACGGTGAAAACCTACACCCGGTTCGGTGGGCGGCGATGGCGTCTTTGGATGGCATTTTCTCGTTGGAGGCGTCGGGCTGTGGAAGATCCCTTGGATGTCGGTGGGCATCATCAAGGTGGCGACTCATCGCTGCAGCTTATGGGGCCTTATGTTGTTGCCGGGGTTCACGGGATCCGGAGTCTCAATGGTGGATGATTTAGTTGTTTTTTAAGTGCACCGGTGTTTTTTATTTGACTTTTGTCTTACTTAATAACTGTTTTTCAGTTGTAATTTTGTTGGCCCGATGCATCCTCGGATGGTTGGCGAATTTAATTTCCTTTATCTAAAAAAAAAAAAAAAGCTACAGACCGGGAACACATCTTAGTCCACCACGCCCTTTAGTCCATCTTCCATGATACGAGTAGTTCTAATGGCTTGTTGACACCATCAAGCATGTTGCTTACTGCACCTCCCATTAACACATCTGGAAAAAGGAAGATTGTGTTACCAGCTATCTCAGGCAGCAAGTGGACTTGTGCAAGTAGGCAATTCATAATAATTTAGGGCCTATCCAAAGCATGTCTGACTGGTAAGTGTGACTAATAGTAGTTCTAATCTCAAAGCACTAAGTTTCTATTATCATGCAGTAGTTCAGCACAAACCTTGGATCGAGGGTCTGGTATAGAAAGGAGGCACTTCTTCCTCTCTGCAAGTAACTGAATCAGATATCTGCCAAACAAGAACCTTGGCGTAAATGACAATATCAAATAAGTGACTGGTTTATTAATAGAGATATCTGGAAGTTGGCTGCAGCTAGAAATATATTATAACAACAATCTAGATTCTGCATCACAGCTAGCACTGATACTACAAGAGGAAATCCTCTTTAGCAACGCATATATTCTAACAACAAACTAGAACAAAGCAGTGAAGCAGTGCAGATAAAACCAAGATTCATTTGGATATCTATCCAATACATCATGTGTCAAATATATTTTTAGCATGGAACAATTATATTTAGTTTGTCTAGCATAAGCATGCAGGATCCATCAGACGTCATGTTACATGCATATGTGTTATTAACATTAAAGAAAAAAGAAAGTCCACATGTCTTGGCTAATATTCATCACCTGTACATTGTTCTGACTTTGTACGTGGAGGTACATGAGATACCAAATTATTATCCCCCATCTCATTGCTTCTTCTCTACTTGGGAGAAGTAAATCTTTATCGACATTGACGTTTTCTTATTCCTGTTATCCACCTGCATACACATTCACTGCATACACATTCACATAAAACAGTAACGTTTAATCTATTAACGATCTTAACACTCATCTCAGACATAGATGGAAATATAACTCGTTACCTGTCACACAATCCTGTATTGGCATCGGATCAGACATAGACTACAGGACTGGGATCAGAAAGTGTCCTTGAACATCCACAAACTAATGGACTCTCATGAACATAACAGCATGAGCACGGACATCATATTATTTAGGCTGAGGCACAGGTATTTATGCCATGCCCAAAGAATGTCTAATTGCTCGGCTCTAAATTTTGATTATTGGCACCTCCATAAAACCTAGCACCACGGCCAATTCAAAGAATAAGCCATCAACAGTCACTAGACACCGCTTCAAATGTGGGAGAGCCCCAAACAAATGGAGAATCAATGTCTCCAATGAACCAGTAATACATTCAAGTCCACGACATTATCATCTGGCACTCCCAATCGCAGCATGACCTGTCAACAGGGAGCTAGGAATAACTAGCAGCAATTTGCAAGGATCAGGACACACCTGGCCTCTGTAGCAGCAATCTTTATCGACATTGACTTTGTTCTGATTTTTTCGCAGATTCCCTGATAACCTAACTTGTTGACAGTCTAAAAGGTAATATATGGCAAAAATGAGTGTATCTTTTTTGTGGTATCTCTGTTAAGCATTCCATCGAGCACATAGTGAACATACATTTTTGCTGATATAGAAGAATCAAAGAAGGGAGATAGCACGTGACCTTGTAGATCAAGGGAATAACAGGTTGCTGACAGAATCAAACATCGGAGATGAAGTAGCAGTCGCCATGCTTAGCTTGGTCACTGCAGGCACCACGCCAGAAACTTTGTGAAAATTTGAGAGGGAGAGACCATACCTGAATGCACATCTTCACGGGGAGGTGTAGGATTGGACTAGGTTTTGGATTGAATAGCATTGATAGAGGTTGTGCCAGATGCCATCCTCTAGCAGATCCACGCCGCCTCCTTGTGCCGTGCGTTGGTTGGGGGCAGGGGCTTTGCCCGATGGAGACCTCTCGCCCAGATCCACCAATGGTGGAGTCGAGGATGGCGGGGAGGCCGTCCGTCGCGAGGGGCCTCGGCGCCCGAAGGCGGCGGCGCCGCCTCCACGCCGCCGATGAGGGGGCGCGGCGCCTTCACGCCCGGCCCAGCCGTGAATCGTCGGGAAGTAGAGCGAGGCGTGGCGTCAGTGGGGCGTCGAGGCGGCGGCGGCAGGAACTGCTTGCCGGGCATGGGGCGGCAAGTCTGTGGCGCCTCGCCCCTGGAGTGCAGGAGGCCCAGGAGGCGGGCGGCTGGAAGTGGAGAGGCACTAGGGTTTGGGATACGGTTTGGGATACCGGCGCCAAATCTGCTATGACAGGTGGGGCCTACTTAATTTTAGGCGCCCGGGCGCGCCGAAGTCTCCTCAAGTCTCCTCCATTCCCAAATCTGCGCTATATGCCCTCTTAAGCCGGCGTGTGGGTCGTAAAATTTTTGGTGCCCTTTGAAATTATAGGCGCGCGAATGTGCTAAATTGTAGGCGGATAGGCCCAATTCAATATACGGACCGACCAGATGGACCCAATAAATGACCTCTACCGACCAATTGTCAATGCTAATTAAAATCAAAATAGCGACCAACCTACAGCCGCAATAGTAAGATATAGCGGCCGGCCGTCCGTTCTGAGAGATATACCGACCGACCGCCCCGCTATTTCGATACTTTTTTAGCGACCATTGGTCAGGCGCATAGTGGGTTGTGGTGTAGTGGTTATTCCCTTGTCTCCACGATATTTGGTCCAACTCATGAGTTAACACTTAACCCAAAGCACGGCCATGCATTTCTTGATCCAATCAATCGAGTGGTCAGTTATATCTCTCTCTCATGGAGAGGGGCAATTCCATCTTGATTGACTATGTACATGATGTTTCCCAACAAACCCAAGACCACCTTTATAGCTACCCAATTACGGAGTAACGATTGATTGTCCCTAAGTAGGTCGTTTCACATCTTGAGTACATACGACAATCTCAGGTCTAAGGACATAACGTACATGATGCTATAAAAGAGATAATAATAACATCTCGTGTAGGTGTCAATCCGGCCCCATGTCATACATGTGCCCACACTATTAGTTTGACATCTCCATGCCTATGACTTGTGAAACATAGTCATCAACTAATACGTGTCTTGATCTAATATTCATGTGTGTTCTCACATGAACTCCGATTAAAGGGACAATTATTGAATAACCAAACACGTAAAAGAGTTTGACAAACAATTCACATAATTGTTGATCAATACAAGTTGTCTTTAATGGATATTCATGAACACATAATATATCATGGATCCAATGAAGGAATACAAATCATCTCTATGATTAGCTCTAGGGCATATTCCCAACACAAACAATATAACAAGTTTAGTGCCATTAAGCGTGCGTTGCTATGGAAACAAAAGCTCCCGGCCGTATCCGGACATCAACCACTGAACCGTTGTGGCGACCCACCTCACCTCTCCACACCGGAACCGGTACTGCAAAAGACTTGAATGCCCTTACCCGGACATGGATCCCCTCGTTTCCTATGTCTCGTTAAAAAAAAAATGCTTTGCATCGGGACCCTTAGGCTATTTCGAAATTCACACTAAGCCTTACTTTGGAAAACTCTATTTCTAGCGCTTTTACCTAACTAACCCCGAGATAGAATTCAAATTGCGTTGAAGCCCTTCTCTTCTTCGTTTTCACGGGGCGGAACGGCGGGACGTCGGCGCCGTGGGATAGGGGACCGGCGCGTCGCGTTACCGCCGACGGCGGGGGCCACGCTTCGGCGGTGAGGAGCATGGCGCTGGACGAGGAAGGGCCACGCCACCACGGCCGGCCGAAACACACCGGCAGGTGGTAAGGTGCTTCGCCGGCGGCTTTCGGCGGCGATCTTTGCGGGCCCTTCCCGGGCTCCCCGGTGGGCGGCTTCCTGCTAAACCGCCTACGTGACGGCGGCGGCGGCTGGGGCTACTAGGCGAGCTGCTAGGCGAGCTACTAGGCGAGCTAAAAAAAATAGCGGCAACCGGTAAGGTGCTAATTGGAGAGTGAACGTTCGGTAGGATGCTAAAAAAGTTATATATCTCGATGAATATAAGATAAGATGAAATCATTGTGTTCCATGCTACTCCATCCCTTGTGCTCCTGTGTTAAAATTGAAACTCTGCACCAACCATTTTTTTAGAAGAGTGCTCATTCATAATGAGAATAGAGGACGGAATGTTGGGCCAATTTTAGTTGATGGCTGATTTTGGCTGAGCTGAAAGAAGATAAAGCGCAAGACAAAAGCGAACACAATGACCTCGAGTGAGAGTGATCGCGTTCCATGTAGGCCCATCCGAGTGCGGGCCTAGGGCATTCTTGATCCATTTTTTTGGCCCTTGAGAATTTCAAGCCATGGGCTTTCCTCTTGTGCGCGTTAGCCCAGCTGGGTGGCCCCCGCGTCGACGGTGTGGGGGCTTTCTGCCCGGCCGCGGACCCGTGTTGAGACCCTCCCGTTTATATGTACTCTGCCTGCACAAAGATTAGTCATTAGTCTCCTCCAAAACGTTTTGGGCATTCACTATACCACAACCAATCTATAGGGTCGGGCCGACAACGGTCGCTAAAACTTAAAATTAGCATCCTACCATCGGTCGCTATAAACTTGTAACAGAACATCGGTCGCTATATTTACTCGTCTTGTGAACATCGATTCGCTATATGCTTGTGGCGAAGATTCGGCCGCTATAAACGAATCGAGAGTCGAACCATCGGGTCGCTATAGTCCATTTTCATTGTGGCGCTGGCCCAACCCACTCGCGCAGTGAATTGAGCTTGGCCCACTAGCCGTAGACTCTAAAAAAAAAGGAAAACCCTATCCTCTCCATCAAAAAAAAAAGAAGAAAAAAAAAATAAAAAAAACTATCCTCTCGCCACCCAAGGGGCACGCACACATCTCACGCATGCACACATCTCTCACACACGCACCCAGCGCCGCCCGCCACACACGCACCCACCCAGCCGCCCGGCCGCCTTCGGCCGGGTCCATCCGCCGCAAGCCCGTGCCGTCCCCTCGCCGTCGTGGCTAGGAGAGGCGATGTGGCCCGGCGTACAGGACGCCATCCCCGCCCGGTGTCGCCTGGTACTCGCCCGCCGGTCTCGCGATTATTTTTTTTAATCTATAGTCAAAACTTGTAACTAGTCTTTCTCCCTCGTACGAACTCCGAATTTGATGATTTTCCCCTAAAATTTTCTAAAATCATACCCTACCAATTTATGGTGTTGACTTTCCCATTTAAATTCATTTTGTAGTCAATATGCTTATATAATTTATTTGTTCTGAAATAGAAAAAGAAAAGAAAAACAACTAACTTGAGCCAATACCCTGAAGGCGCAGCTACGGTCTCCATTGACATGAGTCGTCCATCTATTGATCCAACGGTTGAAGTCCTTACATCTCAAACCCTGAGCTTTCGTCCGAATCCTGATTGACCTCCTCGCTCTCCCGCGCCTCTCCCAAATTTCCAAACTTTCAATAGCAGCGCCGCAGGCAATCCCCACCTACCCCGACCCGCTGCTTGCGGCCCTCGGCGCCTCCTGCTTCGAGCTCGCTTGGCGCACCGACGAACCAGGGCGCGAGGCCCTCGTCGCGCAGACGCTGCCCTCGCTCGTCGCCCTGACGCTCGCCTCCGGCTCCAGCACTCGGCCCGTCCTCCGCCCGTGCTCGTGTATTTTCTTTGTTTTCCCGTTACTCCCCTTCTTGCTCGATCTCTTTGTCCTGAGTGTTTGAGTCGATTTTGCTTGAACTAATTGATGCTTTGACGAGTGATGGATATTCCTGCCAAGTGAAATCATTTAATTCCACTCGTGCATCAAGTTCCCAGCAGATTTTAGTTTTGGGCGACTTTTCTCCGTTCTTGCCTCTGATCTGAAATAGCCGGAGTTCCAGTTGTTTTCAGGCAATGATTTTTAGGAAATAAGTTCGTGTTGCGGTCAATTTCTCCTGGCCAAATTTTGAGATCAAACCACTGCGATTTGATGGAGTTCTCGCTGATTTTTGAGACCACGTGCTCGTCTGTTCGTGCGTGGTGCTCCTCTCTGTTCGTCAGGTGAAAGGAAGTGCAGGGATCTCGGTTGTGAGCGCTCTCAGCTGTGCTCGTCTGCTACCTGTGCTGCTTCGGGTGTCGTTCTTGTTTCATCGAGTGTGCTGCAGTACCAAATCAACGCAAGCAGCCAGCACCAGGTGCCTCAAGCAAATGGTAAGTAGGTAAGCAGTTCGTCTCAGTTCATCTTTGTCTGTCAGTTGCAGCAGCACGTCAAGCTCTCATTTTTTTCTAGTTGTTTAGCACCAGCGTGACCAGCAGTGAGTTCCTGAGGTGCCGTTTTCAAGGCACAGCAACCATGTTTGAGCTCTGATCTACTTGCTTGCTGTACTATGATTCGTTCCTGCAGGTTCTACTTGCTTGCTGTACTATGATTCGTTCCTGCAGGTTCTAAGTTGAGGTATGAGCAGTATTTGAGTTTGAGAATACATTTGTATGGTCCTCCAGGTACATATGTTGACACCATCTTTTCTTTTCTTTGTTGGTATTGATCCTCCTAGAGGGGTGCTTTTGTATGGTCCTCCAGGTACTTACAAGACCATGTGTTGGGGGGAAGCCAGATGTTGGCCACCCCCTTATTCGGCCATAGGAAACCTTGTGGAGAAAGGGCACAGTCCAGATGGGGCTTACGCCACAGATGCCGAATGTGAAGAACATTCGGCCTTGGGACGTGGCGGCTTTTTGCGCCAGGGTACCCGGCAAATGCCGGATCGCGCGCCATTCGGATCATCGAGCCGAAAAGCATCGCGCTCGTCTTTACCTATCGAAGGGCAAGGCATACGGCCAGAAGGTATGAGTCGAGGCTCCACGCATGGCCATGGATGGAAGCGTGACTCGAGGCGGAGGGCGAAAGGCACTCCTCTCGGTCCAAGAGACAAATGAGAGGGCTTTCGGCTCGTCCTCGCCCCGTGCTCGTGGGGCGGACGACCGGCATTCGGTCACCTTGCCGAATGCTTTCGAGCTTGAGAATAGGCTTGTCGGACGGCCGAGTCCGCGTCATTCGGCGACCCCGGTCGGATGCTTGACATTCTACGCGCCGCCTCGATTCGTCATTGTCCCCTTTCGTTCGCGGGAATCGCCGGATGGCGCCGCGTGGCCCGTTGGAGTCGGTGGCGGCGGGGCGTGAGAAGACCAAGATGCCCCGGAGTATCGAGAGGGCAAAGACAAACCGCCTCAAAAGTCTAGGGGTAGTTTGGTCATGTATGCGTCCACGGTCCGCTATAAAAAGACCCCAACGGGCATTGTAAAAGACAGATGATTTTTGGAATACAGGCTAGAGCGCTTTGGTCCATTAGGTGTCTTGGCCGTCCACCTCTTTTCGGGGCAGCCCGCACCGAGGCTGCCCCGAGTTCCGATCCGCTCTCCTTAGGGCGCCCGGCCGGGTTCCCGAGTCTTGATCCGCTCTCCTTCGGGGTAGCCGCCCGGGGCTACCTCAACATTGGCGCCCACCGTGGTTGTGCTCGGACATAACCATGGGAAGGCCACCGAAAGGGCGGCAGCATCGGCAGCAACCTCGGAGCGGGATCGGTCGATCCGCCCACCGAGGATGTCATACCTTCGGATCGCCACGGGTCCGTAGGGGCCAACAATCCAGCGGCTTCAAGAAGCCGGCGCGCAAAGCTCCGTGCAACGATGACGAAGAGCCTCCAAAGAAAAGATGAGCCAAAAGGCAACGAGCCCAATTCAAAGGCTAAGTTTTTCAATTAGCAACAAGAATAGTCCCTTGTCTCTTTTTTTTCTCTCTTTCATTCGCGGGGGGAGATAACGAGTATACCACTTTCGGCAAAGGCACATTCGGCGCAGTCGAAACAGACTCTCCCATGAACGCGAAGGGAGGGGGGAAGAAAGGCCCTTGAACCTTTCTCCCTTCACATTCAGGCCCCAAGATGCGAGCCACAACAAAGTCAGTTGAAGGGCCAGACCTTCATCGCTAACCGAATCAACCTAATTCGGTCCCTGAGCAACCATTTCATCGATAGACAGCCAGCAAGTGGCGATAGCAATAAGAGCACGCAACTAACCACCATAAATGCCTTTTTGGCTAGAGTTTTTACAGATCTCTATTCATCGTTGAATGATCTTCAGACAGGTCCATAAACAGGAGAAGCAACCCCTTTTGGGGGGGCGAAAGCTCCAAAGCGGTTGCCCTTCGCCAATCGGCACGGGCACGGCAACACCGCCTTAAGATCGAGCAATTGTGTTTCGGCAAGGAAGAGTCTCACATAGGCTAACCCTTAATTCCAGGAGTTCGAACAGACTGGCAAGCATGGAAGGCAGCACATTCTTCAAGGGTGAAGGGTAAACCCAAGAAGATGAACCCAGTACCCTCAGCGTCTTCAGGCGGAAAGAGCCAGGGCTAAAACATCATCTTTTCGCTCACAGCGTCTCACTTCAATTTTTTCATCAGCATAGCTACTCCGGCACTAACGTATCTCTGCAGAAACGCTTCATGTTATTTCGGAAGGGCTAAAGTGTCGGAACGAAGGGACTTCGAATCACTGCCATTTGGGCAGCAGCAACATCTCTGGACGAACAAAATGACATCGGTCCAGCGAAAGGAAAGAACCGGAGCATCTGACGATAGCCAAGTTTTCGAGCACAAGTGCCGAATGCAAAGTCTCTCGATGAGAGCAAAGAGCTAAGTTTTCGCTTTCGCTCAGCTCCTTAACTGATATCCTGAACCTCGGTCACGAGGTGCCGAATGGCTCAAATTACGCATATGACGAACTGTAAAATGTTTCAATCGAGGATATGCAGCGAAGCCTTTACTTCTACTGAAGCCATGCAGGCCAAGGGCGGCGCACTTAACCGAATCCATGCAGCCAAGCCAATCAGCTGGCGAAACATGCTGGACGAATACTGTACATGCGGACAAACGAAGTCCTCTCTTAGCCGAATGGAAGGCAATTCGTCTTCCTTGGCCTGGAAGAACAAATACACTCCAGTGCCGATAGCTAAATATTATTTGTTTGGCCCCTATGTACTGCTTCGGCAGTCACTATCACTAACACACACACACTTCTTTTGGTACTCCTTTGGAGACAGGTCCTCAATGCAAGAAGCATTGTGCCAGACCGAATGCACAAAGCTTTTGGCCTTCGCACTTAGCCTGCGCAATAGTCCATGAATGCAGGGATTGCCGTCAGGCAGCCGCAACAGCACGCGGTTTTCACCCATGAGAAGATAACCGGGAGGTGGTTCCTTCGACCGAAAGAAGCTTCATGAACTACTTGCACTCGCCCGCTGAAAAAAGCAGCCACCCGTTCATCCGAAACCGTACGCCCAACTTAACCGAACTGCATGCATTCGGTTGCTGAAAATAGCCATCTATTTATTCAAAGTAGTACACTTGTTCATCATCTATATCTGCTTTAACAAGCTAACCACATGCCTAAGCTTAGCATGCCCGGAATAGTACTTCCTTTCGCAGGAAAGAGACAGAAATGAAATTGTTTCGGCAATCAGTTGATTCGGCTGCATTTACAACTCAAAAAAAAAGAGGCGCCTCTTGCATGCTGACCTAGCCAGGTCCTTTAGCTCCGTTTCTCTTCCAGGGGAACACACAACGGGGAAGGCAGAACTTCTCAGGAGCAAAGTGCAAAGTACTCGAAGACATTCGGTTCGGCTATAACGCATACATATGCTATTCCAGAAGCATCAAAGTTATTCGGCTTGCAACTCACTAACGCATGCAGCTCTATTATTCGGCATCCTCATTACAGCATGCATCTTCCATTTTTGGCATGCTCTGTATATAGTGGGCATAATTGTCCGCGATGAGTATAGCAGAACTACGCTACTCAGTTCGACTCAACGTAGGGCAACCGAACTGCATGCATTCGGTTGCCGGAAGAAGCCATTCGTTCATTCATTACAGCATGATCAAGCTAACCAAACTGCAGGTATTCGGCTGCCTGAAATATCCCGGGTACCGAAAGCGGCCATCAACCCCGAAATGGCGCAAGTCCATCAAAAGAGAGGAAACGGAGCATGCAGCAACAACTAATTCTCCTTCATATTCATTTGAGTTTCATTTGTCTATGAATTATTATCAATCTTGCATGCGAATAACAGGACCGTCACAAGCCTACAATCAGTGAATCGGTCAAGCACTTCAACTGAAGACGCTCAGGGAAGTCAGGCTCCCCACTCGGAAGCCGTACAGCTAAAGCGAGTCTTCTATGAAGGAGTCGTCACCAAAACAAATGAGCCAGCAAAGATCTCGGCAAAGTGCGGATCAACAACTCCGCACTATCGACCGAAAGCATTTACTTTCGGCAAACACATCGTCAACCGTAGGCACCACACTTCGGAACATAACTCGCTACCAAATGAAAAGCAAAGAGGTGTTTCACCCATTCAGGGAGGTGAAGGAACCTCAGAAAATCCTTCTTTCTGCTCGGGTTTTCAGGAACCCCACTACCGAACCAAAAATAGGATTCGGTCGTGGGTTCTGCCACTTAGCATTTTCTTTTCATCAGAAATATTATATTGCAACTATTGCATCCGGCAATCGCTAACCATGTTGGGTTATTGATCTTTAACGACTGCGAGGCCAGACGGTACAGGTCTTCGGGTCTCTAACAGCTCAGCCACTTGCGTCGACCGAAAGCTGGTTCAGCCTGTGGCAACACCTAAAGAGGCGAGCTTCGGCTCTCTACTATGCTCGCCTGCATCTGGGTGATGAGCGCACGCATTCATGCATACATATGCAAACATACATACATTAAAGGAAAAAACCATAGAACAAATATTTAAAGGGATCCACGCATACATATGCACACATATCCCCGCATGCGCATGCACACATACATCATCAAGTGCAACAGGGACAGGCCAAAAGTGCCACCCCTGGACAAAATCCCGAGGCAAAACCTCAGGGTCGGAAGGCGAATAGAGCCGCTCTTCCGTCTGTGCAAAAAGCAAAACAGCTAAAAGCTCGAAGATATAACCGAAAGTCGCACAGGAGAAAGGCCTTTAAAGCGTAAAGCTTAAGAAGCTACACGGTCGAACACGACAGGGACATGCTAAAAGTGCCACCCCTGGACGAAATCCCGAGGCAAAACCTCAGGGTCGGAAGGCGAATAGAGCCGCTCTTCCGTCTATGCAAAGCAAAACAGCTAAAAGCTTTCGTAGATAGAATCGAAAGCCGCACAGGAAAAATGCCTCCGAAGCGTCAGGCTAAAGACGCTACGCGGCCAAATGCCACGGGGACAGGCGAATAGAGCCGCTCTCCCGTTTACGAAGCAAGTAAGCTAACGTACATGGCTTTCGCATTTAAATCCGAAAGCTACACACGAGAAAGACTTCCGAAACGTCAAGCCTTAGGGGCTCCACGTGCACCACGAAAGGTGGTAAATACATTCAGTCAAGAGACATATCGGTTCGGGATTACAGCTAAAGTCAACCCCGGCGACATCATTCATAAAAGGAACTGTTCCTCACAATGGAAATCATAGTTCCGCAAAAGGGATACTTCTGCCTAAACAAAGATCTTTGGTCACTGACCATTCAGGTCGTCCATAAGGAAAATAAATCAGCCGAAAACAACTTGCGACAAACTCGCACTTGTCATATTCGGTTAGATCGCATCCGAAAGATTATGCAGAAGAATTCTGCAAACAAAGGCCAAGGTGCCGAAAGAAGGGGCCAGAAACGGCCTAAAGCCAAAGCGAAGACAAGAGCTCTTCCTCAAATTCCGTAAGAACAGGAAAGCCCAGACTACATAATGGATAAAAAGACTCCATACTTTACCAGAAAAGGCAAAAAAGCCCAAGATCGCGTTTCGACCGCATAAAGGTGGAACGAATATTTCCAATCACTGGGAATGAAGTAGGAACGGGTCGACAACCCAAATGAAGCGCCCCAGAAAACAAGGGCATACACGGCAGCCATCGAGCGCAACCAAAAGCCCCCTAAATGCTTCAGCCGAAAGCAACATCTAAACAGATACGGCCTCAGGCGGCCAGGTCAGAAGGGTTTCGCGTATAATAGCGCAAACCTAGCAAAATGACCAGACCACATTACAATCTAACCAGAGAAGTTGGACGATCCAGCAACACTGGTTCCATGTCAAAAGCACTATCAAAGGAGCTTTCGGACAACCCACAATCAGGCAATCTAGCCGAATGCCATTTGGCGCAACATGCCATCCGAAGCCTAGAGCATTTCGGCAGGCTTAACGATCATCTCGGGCTCCACTCGCCAGGGCCAGACCCTAGCGGCTCAGCCCCGCACACCAACCGAAAGCCAACCCTTTCGGCCGTGACGCCGGAAGATGCGAGTATCAGCTCTTCGGCAGTCATACCCGGGCACGGCCAGAAGGCCAATTCACCCAGGTACAAAAACAAAACAGAACGGCTTCGGCTTTAGGACGGCCCAGACCCGCCTCCTGACCGAAAGCCAGCCCACCGAATTAGGTACCTTTCGGTTGAAGGCACCGGAAGGCCCACGACTCGGCCATCCACAATGATAGGCGCGACACATCGGCAGCAAACCCAACCCACATCCCAGAAAATAAGGGCACTGGGTAGGACACCTTTCGGTTACACATGCCGAAAGGCTGCCGTCAGGCTGTCAAAAGACGCATGGTTCGGTTTTGCATTCCGGAAGGCCAACAATTCGGCTTCGCATTCCGGAAGGCGCATGATTCAGCGCGAAGAACGGAAGGCCAGCAATTCGGCTTTGCGTTCCGGAAGGCGCATAATTCGTCTCACGGAGACGAAAAGCGTACCATTTGGTCCCGCCAGCACGCGCCAACAAAATCGATTGATCGCGAAAAACCAAGGCAATAGCCGAAAGACCCACGTCATTCGGCAGATACACCGAAACTCCGGGCCTTTTGCGGCGGATTCAGGCCAAAACCGAATCCTACGCCATCCGGGCAAATGGCCAAACTACCAAAACTCGGCTTCTGTCGTCAAGCACGAAAGCGAACGAGATAGTCTTCGGCTTCTCAAATGAGTTAACTCTGTTCATCAACCGAAAACTTGTCCCCTCCGTCTGTAGAACCGAAGGGTGTTGACATCTCTTACACGATCCTCTATTAGGAAGGCGAAAAGAAATGTATTAATGGTATCTATCTAAGGTTAGCTTGGATGTGGGATAAATCTCACACTCCAATGTTAGTAAAAGTCTATGAGGGAGTTAGGGCGGTGTTAGTTATGGTAGTATTGCTTTTGCAACATTATCCATAGTGGAGATAATCTCACTAGGATAGGAACAAGAGGTATACCATACATTCCAAGCTTTGCCTACGCACTAGTCTGTCACCCTAGCAGCTAAGCTCTAAGAAATGCGTGCATGGTATTCTTATATATGCCTTGGCTTCTAATAAATATGAAATAAGGTATCTGCAAGCGCACAGATAGAATCACCACTTGTAGCACTTCACCGGGAGTAATCCAGGTTATCGTATTTATATTTTACCGCAAGGAAGGGGTAGGCTACTAAATAGATTAATTGGTCACGTGCAGTGTTGTCAAGTAAGGTAGCCATGATCTAACTACTCTGAACAGGGGTAAGTCATATAAAGATAATAATAAATGATAAATGCCAAGTCAAAGATCATGGTATGCCACTAGTATCATATCGGCTGTTAGCATGGTATAGATAGACTAGTCAGAATATTCCTATGTTACTCCTAATCACATGTCAATGTATACTAAGATTAGTGCAGTACACCTAGTAATCATGGCAAGAAGGCAATATATCTACGCACTGTGGACATTACTAAGAAAGATCAGGAATAAAACCAGACAATCATAGCAATATCGTCCCACTAGTCCTAGATACGGGGGGTGGACTCCAAAGGACTCAACAGGACTGTCACTCCCGCGATCTACCACACTACCCGGCAAATAGGATGCAGCCGCAGGCAACCTTTGTATAAACACCACGTTTACACATTGTTTACCACCCACATAGTGTACATCTAAGCAGGCGCTATACGACTCAATGTTTGAATATAAAGGCAATCTAGCTATACTAAGTATATAATCATAATAGACATTGAAACACATAACTAAGAATATAGTCATTAAATAGAGCAATGTCATAACAAATGTACTCGAACTCGAAATACTTACAGAGTGAATACAAGAGAGAAGTCGCGAGAAGCTCGGCTTCCACAACTCCTTGACGATCAGGAATCAAGACAAGCTTGCCTTCCTCTAGATCTAACTAGGTAGGCTAATGCTCTAATATGAGGAACTAGGGCTTAGGATCTTGACTTGATGACTTGATGGAATACAATGAATTAGAATGAATTAGGGTTTCACCCTGGGGGCAGGGGGTCCGCTTATATAGCCCTAGGCGATGAACCGTAGCCCTTGGATCAAACCGACCTTGAAGAGTGGTGTAGATCTCATCTAAATGTCGGTAGTAAACCGACCTTTAAGCCGAGGCCGACAGTGTGGGACCCACCGGGCGGTCGCTAGAGGCTCCCTCGCGATCGCCCGGGGTCTATGACCTTCGGGTCCCACCTTCCGTGTGGTGTCTTCTGAGTCTTCGGAATGTAATGGTCCACTTTTTGGATAAGATTGCTTTTACGGTCAAGTCTCTTCTTCATATGGCAAGTAATCTCTCGGGCTTTTCACTTTCCTTATCTCGCTTTTATCCGTTTTAGTCCCCGCAAAGATATAAAATACCAAAACTCGTGGAACTATGTCAGTCAAGACCCTAGACTATGTTGTAATTTGTTTTTAAGCCCTTATTTCATGTTTAGTTGACTAATAATATTATGCTATAACAGGTGTCAACAAGTTCCCCAAAGCTTACCTCTTGCTAGTCCCTAGCAAGGCTTAAGTTGGATCAGGAGTTGCTGCAACGCTTTCACACCTCAAGAGTACACATGCTTTCAAACAATATTTATCTTCAAATAAGAATAAACTACTCTTTCAACTTACCCGTATTACCTTTCACCGTGGAGCTTATAGCTTTCTCTTTAGTCTAAAATAATTGAAAGGTAGAACAATCTAGTCAAGCACCATGTTTCAAACTCTCTGTTGAACTATCCTTACGGAGTTTTTATAAGTTTTCAAGATAAAACTCAAAGTTCCGTTTGTGTGACCCTCTCAAGTCTCTCATTTGTGGTATTTGTGGATCCTCACTTAGGCAATAATGCTTGTGTTGCCTTTCTCTCATAATATATGTGGTATTTTTGGTTAAGGCGGTAGGACACTATGCCTTCTTCTCTCTCACCCTATATCTATAGGCTTTATATCTGAGCTCTAGGCGGGAGAAACTATCTACTTACTAAGCATATGTTGTAAATTCAAGCAATGGATCCAAAGTTACAAGTCACACCGATCAAGTGGCATGTGTATGGAAAGAATGATGGATGGAGACTAATTCTCTGGATGCTCCTTTGAGGTAGTCTTCTCTCTTTTTGAATCTTTTGGAATATTGGGACTGGGTTGTATATATTTATTTTTTCTGGAGAGGCGAGCATCTAAGTACTCATTGTTTTTATTGGACTTTTGTCCCTTTTTTTTTTTTTAACTCTCCTTTTTATTCTTTTTAGAGAGGTGGGTCCTACTCACCCGCGGACTTGTGTCCTTTTTCTCTCTCTTATTTTTTTTTTTAGAGATGTGGGCTCTACTAAGCCCTCAAACTTTTGTTCTTTTTCATCTCTTTTTTTTTTTTTTTTTTTTTTTTTGAATACAACCCAAATCTCTTTTTCTTTGTAACTTTTTCGGAGAGGGATTAAGGTAATGGAGCCCTTTGTAAAATGTTGGCTAGCAATGGATGGATGGATATAGGAATATTTTTGGTTGCTCTATCCCGGGGTTGGAGTAGAACATTTTTTTGGATGTATAAGTGTTTGTATGGTGGTGGATGCTTTGTGGATGCGTACTTCCGGATGGAAATAGCATATAGATGCATGGAGTGGTGGTAGAGTGTACTTGATCAGCATGACAAGTTTCTAAGGGTCGACAAAGATTGAACAAACTCAATGCAAAGCAAGAAGCCTATATATATGTCTAAAGGTTTTCTTATTCTAAAAGCGAGTATATATGGTCTGTGGTAGGAGGTTCAACACTCTGGTCACATAGGAACTTATCATGTGTATTTTTAATTTTTCAAAATAAATCTCCAGAAATCTAGTGTCACTAGGAGTAAGATTAATAGCAGCTCGGACCTTCATATATCATACCCGTCAATTACCTAGACTTTAGAGCAATCATTGCAACCCACGAATTCAGGTTTAAAAGCAAAAAGCAGTTGTGCAATTAAGGCTCAAGATAAAGCTTGAAAGCTAGGTACTAGAGAGGTATTACGGCGGAGCAACTATTCATCATCTCCATGTTGGCAAATTTTAAGGTTCATTTTAGTTGAGCATAAGCGGTTAGGTGTACACTCTCTTTTGTTTTCACTCTATGACACCAAGACTCTTTAAACGACTAGACTTCACAAAACTAGACTCATAATAAACTCTATAGCAAACTAATATAAATAGATAGTAGTAAAGATACTTATATCGGATAATCGGGGGTGCACTCCCCAAGCCGGGATTGAAGTGTAGTCCTTGATGATGAGGAAGTTGAGGTAGATGGCGGCACTAGTGTCGCCTATCATGTCTCTTCTCCTTTAGAAAATCCTGCCAGTACTCAAATAGACAACAAAGCTAGTGGAACTTGATTAAGCGTTAGAGGTTAGCCACATTGCTTTAGGTTGCACAGGAATTACAAAGAAGGATATATATATTTTTTTGGATTTTTATTTTTCTATGCAAAAAGATAAAGAACTTAGGCATGCATCTTTATTTTTATTTTTTATGCCACCACAAAAAATAGTCCCTAAGGCGTGGACCTTGAGGTTACTCACATGGGGCTTCAAGATTAAAGCATGCAATATTTTTGTTGTTTTCAAATGTGGATGCAAAAAGATAAACATGCTATGTAATGTGAAAAGATAACTATGCAATGCTGGAAATTAAATATGGATAACTACCGAGTTACCTTTCGGTGAGGGTTCGGCGATTAGAGTCCTCCGAACAAGACTTCTTACCTTACTTCTCATTATCTAATCTTGGTGGTTGCGTTTCCTAAGTTATTAATCTCTCGGGATGGCATCACCTATGTTGCTTGATTGTCCAATGGTTTTGAAGTGAAGCTTTGACACAGGAATCAAGCAACATCTTGTTTAGTGTGCGTGCCTTGTGGGTCCGGGATTTATTTATAGAATTTCAGGGAAGTGATGTACTCCTCCACGTTTTGCTCTTGGCATGTCCCGCATGAAAAGACAAGGTAGAGATCAAGTGCATGGGCCCCTGTTGGTGGGAAAACACCAACGGAACCATAACTCTAATTATTCTTCTCTAACCTTAGGCACATTAAACAAGATAAACTTAATGTTTAAGACAAGGTCGAGGTTAAGCATCAATGATTTAATGATCATAACTATCTTCCGAGAGCGGGATGTGCAACATTTTTATCTTT
The DNA here is from genome assembly GCA_015847255.1 of Hyparrhenia diplandra. Lineage (NCBI taxonomy): Eukaryota > Viridiplantae > Streptophyta > Magnoliopsida > Poales > Poaceae > Hyparrhenia > Hyparrhenia diplandra. The sequence continues at coordinate 2,290,804 of JADLZK010004649.1, read as the reverse complement.
AATGGTTAAAGACTATGGGATCGGGGAGAGTGGTGTTTAGGAACAAAGGAACAAAACATGTGGAGTTAAGCAAAATGGATAAGGTTGGGTTATGACTCCAACATGCTTGATTTCTATTTATTTATGAGCATGCCATAGTTAGGGGAAAACTTAGTTGTCGATAACTTACCTCAAGGTGTTACCTTTTGTTGGAGCATGTTGGCACCGTAACTCCTTGTGGTAATTCTTTCCTTCTTCTTGAAGCTTTCCTTATTTGGCCTCTTGTGTATCTTGTTCCTAACTTGTCTCCTTTTATTGCATCATTCCTGCTTTCTGTCCTTTGAATTGTGCTAGGACCTTTTTGCTCCTCTTATGGTTTTATTCCTGCATTATTAGTGGACAACACATACCCGAAGGAATATACAAGTAGTGCAATGATAGTGTTGTCAAAGAGCTAAAGGTTACCTTCTATGTAGCGTGAGGAGTGATGGGGGTATGTGAGGAGGAAGAGCATAATTGGATTAATCTTTGGTGGAGTTGGTCTTCCTCTTCCATGTCTTTGATCACCCTTGCGTTCATCCCGGAGCGAGTGCTTTTATTTGTAGACTTTGTTTGTAGCACTCCTCTTCTTTCTCTTGATTTACCAATGATTGCTTCTTTTCTCGTAGGGAATTGGAAATGGATCTCTCCGGTCGGATGTAGATGATGGTGCATGTAGTGTTGAGGAACGGTTTCCCCGGCACTATGGGTGGATCCTATTCTCCCCATGTTCATGAATCGAAGTTGATGATGACATTGTGCTCATTGAGTATGTCTTTGGCAATTCCTTCTAGAGATCGAGGATGATTCGTCCGCCATCTACTTGTTGCACATTTGTTGGGTACAAAGGCATTTTTACCAAATATTAATTCATCTGTTACCTTTGCCATTTGCTGTCGGGTTATTGTGCTGCAATATTTGTTGTTGAAGGTCAACTGGTTGATGGATCATGCTGTTGTTGGGACACCTGGATCTTTTGCAGTTTGCGTAGCATTGGAGGTTGGAGTAGACGATTGTTTTTGGAATGTACCAAGTTAATCATCATTATTTTTATTGTAGGCTGAGCCCTCTTGTTCTTGTTCTTCCTTCTCCGGTTGATCTTGATCTACGGTGTCGTCTCATCAAAGCATGGGTCCGTCGGTGAGCAGGAGCTGTGAGTGTTTGAAGTTAAATTTCTCCTTTCTCTCCTTGATGGTGAAGCAGATTTTTGGACTGTTGGCGTAGATGATAGCTTTGGCCATGCTGTAGAATGGCCTGGCTAGAATGATTGGTGCCCTTTCATCTCCTCCTGTTTCAATAACTACAAAATCTGCTAGCACATATGTTGTCCAACCCATTCTCTCACGTCTTCAGATATTCTCTTGGGGTAGCAAAGTGACTAGTCTTCAAGCTTTGGCATGATGTCGATGCTTGAGCCAAAGTCACATAGCGTGGCCTCAATGGTGTTGGATCAAATTTGATGGAATTGAGTGGTCTCCTTGGATCTCCTTTCTTGGGTGGTAGGGAGTTGTCCTTTTATCCATTCTTCAAAAGTTCTTCAAAGTAGAAACCTGAGTGGTTACCATAGTAGTTGGGCCTCTGTTGGTTCCAATCTTGAGATTTCATTGAGGATGATAATTGCTGTTAATGTTGGTGTAGTCCACATCCTCTCAAATCTCTGGGCAATTGTATGCCTTATGTTGCCACCTTCTTCGCAAAAGCTCTCTCTTCGAGTTTCTTCTTTATTAGGCCCATCTTGGTGGTCAACATCTATAGATTTAAGCTGGTGCATTCCTCCTGCTCTCTTGTGGGGTTGATGTTATTTGTTCTTACTCTGGATGGAAGTTTTCTTCTCCACAAGCTCAGTAGTTTTGGTAAAGGTAAGTGATAGGGAAGCACCTCAGCAGCAGCATCCATGGCCTCACGAGTCTTGGTGAACTCGTGGTAGCGTGTCTTCATATATAATTAGCCACTTCATCATCCCATAATGTGGATATTCTGATATATTCTTGGAAGTGTTCTCAAACTTTAGGGATGGATTTATCATGCTTTGTTGCTGGAAATTGGATATCTTCTCCCGTAAGGCTCTTGTCTTGCCTGTAGGAAAGAACTTGACTGGAAAGGCGGTGAAATAGAGTGACCAGGTGATGTTTCTTCTCTTCATTTGCATAGACCCACTACTTTGCTTGTCCCAAATGGGAAGAGGCAAAGTAGGATGGCGTCTCTTGGTCCTCTCTTGATGATGATAGTGTTGTAAATTTCCTTCATGTGCCTTTCCACAAAATTGGCTGGTCTTGAACCATGTTGGTGAGCCCAAACTTGAGATAGTGTCTTGTAATCCATGGACTCAAAAACTGGTGTTGAGCTTCGCCTTGATTAATCATCGTCCGGGACAGAAGGTGTTGAAGTTTTTTCTAAGCTTGAATCTTGCCCTTCTGATTAATACTTTAGGATCTTCAATATAATTATCCGGACGGTCACTCCAATTCATTCATTACCCTGCATAAGATAAACACAAGTAGACAAAGCAAGGGTAATCCTGTCCGAGTAGTGATCAATGGGTCCTTAATACCTTACGTGGTTGCAAGTGATATTAATCTACCTATATGAGTGTGTTCGTTTGGCTAGCACCCTTCCCCGGCAACGGCGCCAGAAATGCTTGTTGACATCTCTTACACGATCCTCTATTAGGAAGGCGAAAGAAATGTATTAATGGTATCTATCTAAGGTTAGCTTGGATGTGGGATAAATCTCACACTCCAATGTTAGTAAAAGTCTATGAGGGAGTTAGGCGGTGTTAGTTATGGTAGTATTGCTTTTGCAACATTATCCATAGTGGAGATAATCTCACTAGGATAGGAACAAGAGGTATACCATACATTCCAAGCTTTGCCTACGCACTAGTCTGTCACCCTAGCAGCTAAGCTCTAAGAAATGCGTGCATGGTATTCTTATATATGCCTTGGCTTCTAATAAATATGAAATAAGGTATCGCAAAGCGCCGCATAGAATCACCACTTGTAGCACTTCACCGGGAGTAATCCAGTTATCGTATTTATATTTTTCACCGCAAAGGAAGGGTAGGCTACTAAATAGATTAATTGGTCACGTGCGGTGTTGTCAAGTAAGGTAGCCATGATCTAACTACTACGAACAGGGGGTAAGTCATATAAAGATAATAATAAATGATAAATGCCAAGTCAAAGATCATGGTATGCCACTAGTATCATATCGGCTGTTAGCATGGTATAGATAGACTAGTCAGAATATTCCTATGTTACTCCTAATCACATGTCAATGTATACTAAGATTAGTGCAGTACACCTAGTAATCATGGCAAGAAGGCAATATATCTACGCGACCGCGTGGACATTACTAAGAAAGATCGGGAATAAAACCGGACAATCATAGCAATATCGTTCCACTAGTCCTAGATACGGGGTGGACTCCAAAGGACTCAACAGATTTGTCACTCCCGCGATCTACCACACTACCCTAAAAATAGGATGCAACAAGCAGGCAACCTTTGTATAAACACCACGTTTACACATTGTTTACCACCCACATAGTGTACATCTAAGCAGGCGCTATACGACTCAATGTTTGAATATAAAGGCAATCTAGCTATACTAAGTATATAATCATAATAGACATTGAAACACATAACTAAGAATATAGTCATTAAATAGAGCAATGTCATAACAAATGTACTCGAACTTCGAAATACTTACGAGTGAATACAAGAGAGAAGTCGCGAGAAGCTCGGCTTCCACAACTCCTTGACGATCGGGAATCAAGACAAGCTTGCCTTCCTCTAGATCTAACTAGGTAGGCTAATGCTCTAATATGAGGAACTAGGGCTTAGGATCTTGACTTGATGACTTGATGGAATACAATGAATTAGAATGAATTAGGGTTTCACCACTCAGGGGCGGGGTGCCGCTTATATAGCCCTAGGCGATGAACCGTAGCCCTTGGATCAAACCGACCTTGAAGAGTGGTGTAGATCTCATCTAAATGTCGGTAGTAAACCGACCTACGAAGCTGAGGCTGACAGGTGGGACCCACCTGGCGGTGCGCCAGGCTCCCCAGCGACGCCCGGGTCTATGACCTCTGGGTCCCACCTTCCAGGTGGTGTCTTCTGGAGTCTTCTGGAATGTAATGGTCCACTTTTTGGATAAGATTGCTTTACGGTCAAGTCTCTTCTTCATATGGCAAGTAATCTCTGGGCTTTTCACTTTCCTTATCCGCTTTTTATCCGCTTAGTCCCTGCAAAGATATAAAATACCAAAACTCGTGGAACTATGTCAGTCAAGACCCTAGACTATGTTGTAATTTGTTTTTAAGCCCTTATTTCATGTTTAGTTGACTAATAATATTATGCTATAACAGGTGTCAACAAAGGGGACAAACCTCGTTGCTCGGACTATAGGCTTCCGGGGGGCTACCATGGACCTTACACGCTCTCCCACGTGAGTAGCATAATACCACCGGACATTAGCCAAAGACGCCGATGTTCCGAACCCCCAATGGGACAAAAGCATGGATTCTCCACCCCAATAACTACCCGGAGAGTCCTTCATCGCCACAATAACTGAGCAAAGCCACATAACGGCCGAAGGCTCGGGTTTTTCGGCCTCATACGCCGAAAACAAAAAGCAATAAGAACCCAAGGGTACCCAAGTTCGGCCATGTCAAACCGAACAAGGATGGCATGAGCCCGAACACATCGGGCAATGTCGCCCCAAAGATATCCGTACACGGAAATCAAACAACGGAGAATAATTTTTCACTAGATAGAGCTAAAAAGTTAAAAGCGGACCGAAGGGCCGAGCAAGTCAAAAGCACAACCTCGCCCATCGTCCGAAAAATCAACCCTTTCGGCTAAGAGGCCAAAAGACATGGGTTTTCGGCTTCACAATAGCCCCGCACGTACAACATCCGAAGGCCAACCCTTTCGGGTACAAAGAGCAAAGCGGACGAGCCCTGACACAAAGGGGCTCGGCCCTGCACATCATCCAAAAATCAAACCTTTCGGCTTCGAGACCAAAAGAGATGGGTGTTAGCTCTCTCGTGGCATCACCCACACGTCGCCTGGAGGCCAAGTCCTTCGGGCGCAAAAATGAATCAGACGACTTTCGGCTATCCGGAGGCTCGGCCCCATAAGATTGACCGAGAGCTTTCTCGCAGAAGTAGGCCTCAGCCCAGTGATGGATTTGCCTCAATACTATACTTTTTGCGCAAAAAGCTGCAAAAAACCACTAGGAATCAGCTAAAGGCGTAAACGTCTAAACGACTCCCGCCGTAGCTCGTGCGCACCAAAATCGGGCGGCATTCAGCCAAAGTGCGAAAGCACAAGCACAACGGGCATATCAGAGTTCTGGTTGCTCGAAAGCACAGGACCTCCACCCAATCAACCGAATGGGACAATATTCGGCAGTTACAAACTACCGAACTAAACCACATAGCTCCAAGCGTTCACGTCTGTGATCTCGCACGACTAAGTCAAGGGCAGACCGCATACCAAATGCACAAGCAGCCCCAAAACAAACCTGAAGATTCCCTGAACATCGGGCATCATTGCCCCGCTACGGCTATCCGTAAAGAGGTAATCAAGGGAGAAACTTTCTCCCACCTAAGTATAAAAGCGCCGAATCCTTCTCATTCCGGGCGAGATTGCCCCAAGGCGCATTTCCAATCAAAAGCGAAGTACATGCAAAATGTACCGACTTTCGGTTCCGATAATTCCGAACCTAAACGCTGGAACAAGCACATAAAAGCTTTAAGGCCATTTCGTCATCACAAAGCGTTTCAAAATATCGCAAAAAGGGGAGGGGTTTCTTTAACAAGAAAATCTCATTCACCAAGGTTTGCGATAGCGAAACTTTCGCACCAAGTAGCCGAAAAAGGCTAAGCAAAGCACAATGCGCTACACACAAAATCCAAATCGTCAAAAGCATTTCCTAGAAGTGCATCCATCGCATCAACCGGTTATACGGCCAAAAGATCGGCAGAGATACCAAACAATCGCGTGGGCAATCTCGCTTCACGTCAAAGAAATGCCGCATTACAATAAGCGGTACCGGGCGCCGAGCCTTTCGACCATGCTCGTCGGCTCGCTTTCGGATTAATCAAGGCCCCTTTGGTCAACCTAGCTTGCCGCTCAGACGGCACGAAAGACCTACAAAAACGCTCCATTATCCGACCATTTCGGCTAACTCGTCGACAACGCGAGTCAAAAAAGCGATCCATCTGATCAGGGAACAATCGTTGGTAACGGGCCCGACGCGCCGCTCACACCAAAACCTTCCCTCTCGACCTTCAAAGGGTCCTCATCAACAATGTTTTCGGTCCCCTCCCCGGACCCGCACGAAGCATTAAAGACTGTCTAAGTCACAAAGTGTCAAGCTAGCGATACTCAAAAGAAACCAGAAGATCGGATCGGATCCGCGGCCCTTAGTCTACCCCCGTCTTCATCGCCAGTGTGTAAGCGGATCATCGCCCGGCCGTCGCCGGCGGATCATCCGATCTGAGTCCATCTCGGCGGGAGGAGGAGCACGGGGGCTACACGCCGCTTCCTTCTCATTTCGGGCATTGATGTAGGTCATCACTTTCGCCACGATGTCGACCTTCTCCTCCCCGCTCTGAAAAAAAGAGAAAAAAAAAGGGCATTCGCAATCGATTTGAGAATAGCCTGTCATTGAGAAACAGAGTGCATTCGGCCAAGTGGTCGCACAAACGGGAACGATTCGAGTAACGTACCCCCGCTCTTGAGAGAGCGCCGCTTGTGGCGAATCACGACCTCCCTTACGCCAAAACTCGTCGTAAAAGCATAGAGAGCGCGTAGGACTGGGCATCGGCCGGAGTCTTCCAATAGCTCGGAAGGATCCTCCCGGGGTTGAATCTTACCCGGATGATCGCATTCGGCCTCAAGGAGTGCAGTGCCGAAAGCTCTAAGGGTCTCAAAGCAAGCATACCCTCTCCCGGTTTCTATGCGTCCACCCAATCCTTTCAGTCCGGTCACAAGCCAAGTCGGCAGCTTGGCTCGGGCTCAGTCCGGCAGGTGGATCGGATTCGTCTCCAAAAGAGATCAATAGGTCTCGGAAATGCCTGAATCCCCTCCCGAACCTCGCACTCGATCCCCGAAGTCACGGACGAGTGACGCCTCTCTGACTCAGCAAGGGCAGCATTCAGCTCTTGAATCTTCTTCTCGGCCTTGTCCAAGCCATCGATAAGCATGGCCACTTTGCCTCTCTCGGCTGAAGAGCTTGCGAGTACGAGTGTCAAGACCACGAGATGCTTCTCCAAGGTCCGGCCAGCAAGAATGGTCTGTAAAAAACAAACAACATATTCACGGATCAAAAAGATAAAGTGAAGAAGTAGCAAAAAGAAAAGTGCTACAATAAAAAAACGCATTGGTTACCCCCCATCGCATAGTACTTCAGTGCGTCAAACATCTGCGAAGGGGGAAGTTTCAGCAGATCTTTTTCGGTGTGCGGCGCCGAAAAGGCCGAAGCACACCTCTCCCCAAACTCAACTCCTTTCCCATTAGGAAGGAAGGGCAAACTGCGGGGCTCATATTGGCGTCAGCCGAGCATCGGACGCGCCCCCTAAAAGAACGAGCAAAAGCGATAAGTTTTTTCTCGCCTAAGGCTTAGAACTCCCGAGAAGAGCTCGAGCAAGAACAAACTTTCTTTTCGCCCAGGTCTCCAAAAGAGAACTCGGGCGAGAGCATACCGTGGCCAAATAAACAACCACGGGTAATCTCGCAAAATCATAGGGGATTCCCACAAGAAACTCGACCCACACGTTACCTTTCGGGCGTGAAGAAGATGGAGCAGAAAAACGAGGCACCGGGACAGCCGGGTCACCTTGGAGATTTTCTTCTTCAGCCCTCGACCGACAAGGGGGCTACTAGCGCCTCTTTTCATAGGAACGAAAGGATCGGCCAAAGCTTATCCTCATCCCGAAAGCACCGCACGTGGATCCCGAACCCTCCTTGGCGCCATATAGCCGGGTTCACCACAAACAACCCGCAAAACAACGATTCGGCAATCAAGAACAAAAGCTGTACAAAACTTTGATAGGCCATGACTTGGCCAATAACAAAACACACATGGCAAAAAGCATTCAGAAACCGAATCAGCCGGTGTCAAATAAAACACCTTACCTCATCAAGAGAGGCACGCCGGTCCAACCAATCGAACTTTATCCAAAGGGCGTATCGCCTTAATGTCATCGGTTTCCATCGGATGGATAGGAGCCGGCGCCGGACGCGACAGCCCAAGAGCTGGAGCTGAACCCACTTTTTAGTCCGGCCGGAGAATCTCTGGTCCCGCACCCACCACACCACAACCTCGCCTCCGAGCGGCTTTCGCCAATTTGGCTTCGGCGGGACTAAGCCGATTGGCATACTTGACCCCCATTAGGTCAAAGATTCAGTTCACCCTACTCTTGTTGCCCAGGACACGGAGTCGTTCCAAATGCTCCCGGTCCACATAAGGACCGACAATGACATCGGCCGAATCGCTAATAGATGAAACGAAAGCTTCGTCTGTAGCAAAGCGTCGTGGTCGCTCAACGCGAGCTAAGGGCTTCTCGACATCCGGCTCAAATCGGCAGCAAAGGCTAAGGGGAACACCAAGCGCCAACCATTCTTCAACCAAATCACGGCTAGCGAACCTTTCGGTAGTATGTATGAAGGCCAAAGTGCCCTTCGCATCACCAGGAGCACCATCAACATATGGAGCTTTATGGAGACCCCGAAAAGGAGTCATCTCACTTACAAGGCCGCTGTTCAGACATAAACCGGTCCTTTCGACCTCAGGCACGGTCGTCGCGCCGACTTGAGCATAGAACCAGTACTTCGTCCAGTGAAGCCATTTGATCTGGTAAGTCGGAACCAGATGCGCAAAGTTCTTGCGCGGGATAAAGGTATAACCGCCGAATTGGATAACGCATGGCTCTCCGGTCCAGCGGTCCCGAATCCGATTTGGTCGAAACTGACATTCATAAAACTTAGCAAATGTATCCACGCACAAAGGCGCCCGCAGCATTTTCATCGCCATGACGAACATCCCAAGACGGGAAATCGAATTCGGCGTCAGATGATGAAGCTGAAGGCGGAACCGGTTAAGAATCCCGCTGACAAATTCATCCTCGCACGGCAGTCCAAAGCCTGCCCGGAAGAAATCTTTAAACACAAGGGCTTCATTGGGTCTCGGGCAGGGAACTCGTTCGCCGGAAGCTAAGCACGGTGCGCGCCAGAAGTTACCCTATCCATATAGCCCGGCTCAACAAACTTGTCCGGATCAACATCCCCGACGCGAGAGGCGCCGGCCAATAAGTAAAACGCCTCGGCACCGGATTCGGATCTCCCCGCGCCTTCGGCGCGAACGCCACTAGTGCTATCGAGGAGTCCATCTCGGCAAGAGATTCATCGGTAGAATCATCCGGTGAATCCTTAACCGGTAACCTCTACCACCTCGTCAACCACTGTACCTTGGGCAGATTCGCTAAGTGTGCCTTCGCTGTCGGTGTCCACCGCCGACGCGCCAGATTTCGTCGCGTTCGACCGAAAGGCAAAACTCGTCATCGCGAGTCGAGAACTCGTGCGTGTGTTCCGACATCTATCAAAGGCAACTTAAAAACACTACACAAAGAGCACCGACCGAAAGAAATAAGTAGGTCATCTAAAGAGCGTAAAGAGATCATTCGGAAGGGAAATTCACCTCGGCCGAAAGGGCAAGAAGTAGGCACCGAATCAAAATTCGTGATCAAAGCCGAAAGCCCTGTGAAGCGGCGTAAAAACGCGCAAGTCCCTCCTCCTTCGAGTTTGGGAGATAGGAGGGCACGGCGGGCGAGCTTTATAGCCCCCCTGGGGGCTCGTCGCCCAAGAGCCCCACACGCGTGGCTAAAATGTCGGGGGCTCGTGGCAAGATCATTGACAAGACCGCTGGTCACCCGAACTCGTCGGCTCAATTACCTTAAAAAAAAATCAATCATCATCTGCGGACTTGGCACAAAACCCAGCCTACACAATGTTCCCTTTCGACTCAAGGAGGGGGTTTCTTTAGCAAGCCGAATAATTCGTGGGGTCGAAGGGATCCGAAAGACGAATCCCATTCGCCCTGAGGGCTCTGCTGGGGAAGCCGATGTTGGCCACCCCTTATTCGGCCATAGGAAACCTTGTGGAGAAAGGGCACGATCCGATGGGGCTTATGCCCGTGATGTCTTTAAATGTGAAGAACATTCGCCTTGGGACGTGGCGGCTTTTTTGCGCGAAACCCGCAAATGCGGGATCGCGCGCCATTCGGATCATCGAGCCGAAAAGCATCGCGCCTCGTCTTTACCTATCGAAGGGCAAGGCATACGACCGAAGGTATGAGTCGAGCTCCACGCATGGCCATGGATGGAAGCGTGACTCGAGCCGGGGCCGAAAAAGGCACTCCTCTCGGTCCAAGAGACAAATGAGAGGGCTTTCGGCTCGTCCCGCCCCGCTCGTGGGCGGACGGCCGATCGGCATTCGGTCACCTTGCCGAATGCTCGAGCCGAGAATAGGCTTGTCGGACGGCCGGAGTCCGCGTCATTCGGTCGGCCCGGTCGGATGCTTGACATTCGGGCGCCGCCCAATTTCGCCATTGTCCCCTTTCGTTGCGGGGAATCGTCGGATGGCGCCGCGTGGGCCCGTTGGAGTCGGTGGCGGCCCGGGACGTGAGAAGACCAAGATGCCCCCGAGTATCGAGAGAGGCAAAGACAAACCGCCTCAAAAGTCTAGGGGTAGTTTGGTCATGTATGCGCCCACGGTCCGCTATAAAAAGACCCCAACGGGCATTGTAAAAGACGATGATTTTGGAATACAGCTAGAGCGATTGGTCCATTCGTGTTCGGCCGTCCACCTCTTTCGGGGCAGCCCGCACCGAGGCTGCCCCGAGTTCCGATCCGGCTCTCCTTAGGGGCAGCCCGGCCGGGGTTGCCCCCGAGTCTTGATCCGGCTCTCCTTCGGGGTAGCCAGCCGGGGCTACCTCAACACCATGCTTTGCCATATAGCATTTACAATGTTACTTGTGAACTTGCAGTTTCAGGTTTCTTGTGTCACATTCCACTATTCTTGATTTTCGGGTTGAGGGAGGCTGAGGCACACATGATGCTGTCACCACGAAGCCAACATGTCATTTTGCCTTTGATAAGATGGAGATGATGCATTTTGTACTAAATATAGTTAGATTGTGCAAGCAAACATATGACTTGTGCCTGCCATTTAACCTAGCTAGGTTGTATGTATGCCTTTTCTTTTGTAACCATGACCCATCATGGATCAAGATGATAGAACTTGATGAGACCAATCATGCATGGCTCAAGATGATAGAACTTGATGTTTGTAAAATGTTGGCTTCAATGAAAAATTGGGATAGCTTTTATCTCATAATGTGGTTGATAAGTGTTGTGGGCACATATGTATATGCTTGATGACTGGTAACAAACTATCGATGTTTATTATGTATATATGAGAAATATGGTTTCAATGTGAAAGTGCCATTTGATACAGATAGACTATTGGTCGCTACAAAGATTTATACCTTCTCACCATCGGTCGCTAAAATGTGCGACAGAAATATCGGTCGCTATATCTTTTGCGTCCAGCTATCGGTCGTTATAGGGTGATCGGACGCTATAGACCTATAGCGACACCAGTTACAGCGACTCATACATCGGTCGCTATAACTTTATAGCGACCGATGATCCAACGCTTTAGCGGCTTATAGCGACCATTTATATGACGGTATAGATTGGCTGTGGTATAGTGATTGCAGGAAAAGTTCTGGGCAATACAACGAATAATCAGGCTACTCTCCTCAAAAGTCATGAGTCGTCATGACCATAACTGCAAACACACGACAACACTTTTTTAGATCACGCAGAGGCACATATTTTATTAAGCAGATACTAGAATTTTCAGTCACACAAACAAGCAGCTTATTAGTAACAACCGGCAAACACTCGACATCATGCAAGGTAAAGGTACACACGCATGCAAAGGGTAGCATATATCCTACCAACTCTAGCAGCTGGTAACTGAAAACCAGCCAACGACAGTGCTTTGAGCACAGCATGCATCATGCATGAGCATGGCATGGCTCTTTATTCAGAAACACACTACTACAACACCAACCACAAGCAAGAGCAAGCATCGAGCCAATCGGAGACATTATTTGTTTCTTCCCCTGACAAAGCTCAAGGAGAAGCAAACTCGAGTTGCATCCACGCAGCAGACGGCCGGCGTCTGGCCGGTCCGATCAGAAGGCCTCACCCAGGAACACTGCCGCCGGCGCCGGCGTGCAGCGGCGTTCGCAGAAGTTTGTGAGCAGGTCCTCGCAGCGGTAGGTGCGGACGGGGCCGGGGCGGCCTGCGGTGGAGGTGGCCGGCATCTCGATGCCATCGTCTTCGGCGGTGAGCGTGTAGCTGACACACTTCTTGCACTCCGGGCGGCACCCGTGCAGCGAAATGTCATCGCACCGGCACTTCGGCGGGTTCATCCTGAGGCAATAACTGCAGTCGTCGCAGCACGGCCACGAGCTCGCGCCGGCAGCGTCCGCGGCGACCGCCGCTCCAGCTTCCTCCTTGTATCCTGTGGCCACCAATAACAGCAAGTGTGCATGCATCAATAATTTATAATAAGTGGTGATCCTGGAGAGAGTTTAGAGGGCATGCATACAAGAGGATTCTGACTCGTCACCTTTGCAGAGCGGCAGATCAGCTGCGAGGACGACGGTGAGAACAGCTAGAGTGACACCAAGTATGACCTGAGGCCTCATCTTTTTTTCCTTGGCAAGAACAGAACAGGCCACAATGCAAAGTTTGGTTGGTTGGATTTTCTTCCTACAGCGATCTGTTTGAGGCTCGAGGCCTTCTTATAGGAGGGTTGGAGGGGAGTTTTTCTTAGTTTAGACCAAGAAACCAAACATTTCAATTTCAATCTTCAAAAGGGTGTCCCAAACTAAATGTTTAGGAACTAGAACTTTTAGTGGGGCCAAAAGTCATGCATGACTCATCAGATACTATAGTGACACCACATGCATTGGTGTGACTAATTAGTAATTACTAGCCAATAAAGGGAGATCATGCTAGGATATACTATCTTACGAACTACATGTAGTACATGGTACTTCTATTTTTAAATAGAAATGAAAATTATTTGGGACTATCTTCACACCAGACTACAGCATTGGGCATCATATATGGGAAGTGGGATGATTGTTTTGACTTGACGCATACTACCTCTATTCCAAATTATAAGACCTTCTAGCTTTTCTAGATACATTTCCTTTACTTTGTATCTAGATATAGTGTATACTTAGATGCATAGTAAAATCAATGAATCTAGAAAAAGCCAGAAAGTCTTATAATTTGGAATGGAGGGAGTACTTATCAAGCTGAGCTTCTGAGATCAGTGTGTGATAGTGTCACTAAGCTAGAGACTGAAAAGCACAATGGCTATGTGTGTTTCATCAGATTCTTCGCTGTGGTGGAACATCAAGTTGTGGAAATGCAAGACAAGATAAGACATGATTTCAGCTCAAAAAATATAAGACATGATCATCGAGAAATTTGTCTACAGATCAAAAGATTGCCAGTATAGCATGACTAAAAACAATAATCCTAGATATCATCAAAGATGATCCAAATGCAAATTGCAAAAATCCAAATCACATAAGCACCATGATGTCTTAATTTGTGGGGCTAGAAAAGTACAAGTGACGGTCAACAGATTTATGCACTACCAGAAAAGGATTTGCCTTGGCGGCCAGCATTTTTCTTGAGGTCCGATTTACGTAGTTAACTTTGAAGTGAAGGATTGTACTTGTAGGGGTTGGCAAGTTACTAGAAAACCTTGAAGCCACGTTCTAGCTTTCATTGCAAAACTTATTAGAAATGGATGATTTTGTCCATAAATACTTGTGTGTAGACTGAGGAAAAGAATATACAGGTCGTTATTAGAATGACGTCCAAAAAGACTAATGTCCACATGTATGTTGACTTAGGCTACAAAGTCCATAAGGTTAAACTGAGAAGAAAACCTATGAGACCTGCAAAGAAGCAGTATAATTAAAAGAAAAATTTATACAAAACATAATTTGTAATTTTTTATAGTCTAACAATAACAAAATGTCATATACAACAAAGAAAAACATAAAAGATGGATGATGATTATTCAAGATGCCTGACGCTGGCTAGTGCTAGGCCCTGCTAGCCACTACTTTTGGCCCATGCATCTGTCTCCTTTTTTCACCGAAAGGATGAACACACAGCAGCAATAGCTGCCAGTGGCCCGGTAATACTATAGTAGCGCACAGCCAGCCAAGAGACAGAGAACTATTGTTCCGTGCGTTCACGGGTTGAAATGCGGACCGGAAAGGCAGTGCTAGCACGTACACAAGCACATGCTTGCACCGTCCAGATGAATTATTGAGCCTGTCGTTGCCGGACAATCAGTAAGCAGGCCCAACTGCAACGACGTTAACGTTAGAATGGAAGTATCACTTTCACTGGCGTATATGGAAGATTAGAGGAAACAAAAATACAAGCTCCCTCGGAGAACAAGACTATAAGAGTGGACGGATAAGCTAAACCCTCGGAGAACAAAAAATACAAGCTCCCTCGGAGTTGTGACCTACTAGTATGGTAGCTGGTTAGTGGTCGATCACCGTCCCACGGCGTGGTGGAAATAGATATCCAGTTATCCGTAGTACAGCTGGATTTCATGCATGCATATTGAAAGGTCTTGAATATGAATAGCCACTTTGCATCTATTTCATATATGTTGACCATTTTGTATAGTGTAGGGAGAGTGAGCATCTTCAAGAATACAAATTAGCTAGGTATAGTGTAGGGAGAGTGAGCATCTTCAAGAATACAAATTAGCTAGGTTTTATATTAAAATCTCAATTCAAGATGAATGGCACCGGCTAACAGCTACTGTAGGCCTTGCACTGCTTTTGGCTCGTTTAGCCCATCTATGCTCAGTTTCGCAGACAATGCAATATGGGCACGGTAGCAGCTGCTGCTAGTAGCATAGTACACCACTGCACCGTGGCACACGACGAGGAAGAGCGAATTATTGAGCCTGCCATGTTGGTACATTCATGGGGTGAAATATGCTGCAAAGAATCCAAGGTAAAAATGTTGGAGAAAGGTTCAGCATGTTGATCTAGCAAATCGGTCGTCATGGTCTGTCTGGTGGGGTCGGACGGAGAAGAGATAGAAGGGTGGAAATATTAAAATCTACTGTAATGGCTAGTTTTGGGTAGTTAAAATGCATATTATATAGTGGATTAATGGTTCATCATCGGGTGGATTTTCCGCGTCTGTGAGGTTTTCCGGGGCCGCTCTGGTGGCCATGTGCCCTGAAACGTCTGCAGATGTACCGTCACCGTGATTCAGACTCATGCATGTGGTCTGATGAGTCGTCTTTTCGAGGCGTACGATGACCGTCCAAACTGCAACACAGGTGTGGTGTGCGGATGTGCGGCAGTCCACTTGAGCTCGAACGCCGTGTGGCAGATGCCCCTGCCTTGTTGTAACCGGAAAGATGGACGAGCAGCACATGAACTGTCCAGCCGCAGGTCGAGACGAATTATTGAGCCTGCCCCAGTCCCCGTTTGGATTGCTAGATTGTGCAATCTAAAAGAGCACCCAAACAGTTTAGATATTTAACCAGCTTACAAAATCTAGAGAGTTGAAATTCTTAAACTTTGCCAAGCTAACCAACCCAGCTTCTAATGTTAATAGACAATTATACCCTCCCTATTTGTACCACGAGCACACATCAATCGTTCTCTGTAAGGTATTCTGGTATTTTGCTCCATGGAATGCTATAAGCGAGCTTTGAGAAGAAGTTACAAATCCAAACATCCTCTTTTTTCCGATCAAGGGGCTTCCCCATTTCCCTTAAGATAACGGAAAGGAAATACAGCATTCAAGAGTTTTCAGGTAGCACAAGACCGTTCAAAAACTAGAAGAACGACTACAAGAACGGGGGAATCACATCAACCCAAGCGACATCAGAACGACTATTACAAAAGCATGGCAGATAGCACAGAATAACTTGCATCACAACAGAGAGCTTGGTCTTCTACTCTTGCTCGTTTCCAGCAGCATATCCTCGACTTCTCCTGTCAGCAGCATCGCGTGCCCACCCTGGTCCTGATGCAGCAGATTAACGTTGGACCCAACTCTCCTTGTCTTCCGCCTTCAGTAAACCTGCCCAATATTTCATCAAAGCACACGCATAGCTCAATATCTCCAATGGATTTTTGAGCACTTTTCCATCAAAACATACTGCATTTCTTCTTTTCCACAAGGCCCAGCAAATTCAGATGGCCCAATTGCCTGAAACTGATTGTTTTGTGGGATCCACTTCTCACACCATAACCATCCTTGTTCCAAGGATGTAGGTATTTCATTTGCACTAACACTAGCAGCTATAATTGACCATATGCATTTAGCAATAGAGCAGGTAAACAATAAATGGTCGACATTTTCAGGCTGGTCAAAGAAATAACATGTAGGATCTCCCTATTGCGGCCTCCGGCTCCACTTCTTCCGGGTTCTTCTACGGCGAGGACGCATCCCCAACACCAGATTCGATGCCATCCTCGACGCTGGTCACCAAGACTGACCGGTGCTCGGACTTCCCCGGCGTTGGGTAGACCTCCAAGGACGTGTCGGACGCGCTATGGCTTGACTTCCGGCTAGGGCTCGACTTCTAGCGGCGTAGAAATTGAGAATAAGCGTCGCGGCATTTTTGTGGCGGCCTTTTATAGCCCTTGCGATTTGTTTCATGGCTACTGAGCATGCAAAAAGAGTGGATCTGAGTGATTTATTTTTATCATTTGTGGTGTACTCATCAACATGAAATTAAATTTCAGTAGCCGGAAAACACATGGATCCGGTTTTCGTGTCGAATCTGTTTAGGACAGACTAGATGCGTGAGCTCTGAGTTAGAAGATGATTCGTATCGAGAACGGACGTGTTAGCATGGATCGAGACGTTTCAACATTTGTTGGTGCAGGGCAGAGATTGTAACTCAGCTTGGTTAGTTTAGAAATAAAAAAATAATGGGAAGAAGATGTTGCGTGAAACATGTTCAGACGCTGGATCGCGTGATCCACATGCATCTGTTCGACGCATACGACGTTTGATTATTATTGGACCGTCCAAACTGCAACACAAGTGTGTGGGCTCGGCGCTCTGCCGGCCGTCTAGCAGACGCAGCAGCCTTGTAGCCGGAAAGGTTGACGAGCACCATGCTGCGTCCTGCGGCCGGTCGAGACGAATTATTGAGACTGCCGTTGCTAGTTTCAATGGTTCACGTTTTTTTCGGATTTTCTTTTTGTAGTTTGACTAGTATACTGTGTTACTCCCTCCATTTCTTTATACATGACGTTTTAACTCCTGTGAAAAATTTCAAAATACAGGTCGTTTTAGGTCCTGCACCCTACTGCCAGTACGCCCAGCCTGCTAGTCATCCATCCATCGATCCCATCCCTGCCTCCCAGGATCCACTAGTAGTACTCTCGTACATGAATAAAAATTTAAAAAAATGAGATCGTGGGAGCGATGGGAGGAACCTTATCCTTTCCTTGACTCCATCCCTCCCGTGGCGAACAACGGCGAAGGCAGCCGCTCGCTCTCATCATCTCCCTTGAATCCCGAGCCAAATCCCCAACTGCAGGTGGCCGGCGGCGGGACATCCCATACTTCGGGCGCGCGAGCGGCTACGGACTGCCGGCGCGTCCAACAGGCCGCGCGGCCTCGAGCGTCGGAGTGCGCGTGGGTCTTCACGCCGGCGGGCAGGCGTCGCCTGGATCCACGCAGCCGACGCCGGCGGCCTCCGCGCCACACTGGACCAGCTGCAGCAGCAGCAGCAGCTCGCATGCGGCGACTGTGACGCCGACGACGAGGCTTGCGTGCTTCTGCTCCCGTGCCGCCACATGTGCCTGTGCCGCGCATGCGAGCCCGCCGCCGAGGTGTGACCCGCCTGCGTCCGGTCATCGAGGTGCAGCTGTCGCCGGAGTTGCCGCAGACCTGGGCGGAACAACATCGTCAGGTCAGGCGAGGAGCGGAGCCTCGCGGGCGGGACCATCTCTTGGACGACCGGTGGAGAGAGAATAACGGGAGGGGACCGAGAGTCTGAGCAGAATAGGGGCACGCAGGTCATTAACCAGCGTTCTTGGTAGTGCTGTCCGATCCTAAGTATTCTGGTATGGAGGGAGTATATGAAAGATCAGAGGAAGCAAAAATACAACTTAACTTCAAGAACAGACGTGAATATGACCGTACTAGCGAGTAAGTGGCCACCTTTGTATATACTTTCAGCTACTTACTGTATTTGCAAAGATGAATCATTGAGCCTGCCACGTTCGTACATATTCACGGGTTGAAATGCTGCGAAAGAACCCAAAGCCAAGCATTTCACGTCGTCACCTTTAGTACGTACCTGGCTGTAACAGCCTTGAAAGGAGACGGGCTAGAACGGCTAGGCCTGGGTCCCTCCACTAAAAGGACACAGCAAGCACGCAGAAACTTGGACTGTACGTGGTGGGAGAGGCCGGTTTGGGCAGCATAGGTGACGAGGGCGTAGTCGGTAATAGAGAATAGCGGTTAGGTTTAGTGACGGTCTCACAGCAACAAAGTACGACGATGGAGCTAAAACTCGAGTTGGAAGGGAGACACACACACCAAAAAGAAATGAGACGAACGGCTACATGGTTACGTTCTAGAGCGCGTGATGGATGGAGAACGACTCGTAGCTGGGGAATGGTGTTGCGCGATGAGTTTTGTGCATGACACGTCCCTCTCAGTAACTCCATAAATCTTTGCACTGTCATTACAACATCCACGACCAACCACACATTGCCACGAATATTCAGAAACTAGTGAGAACGATAGCTGCAAAGACAGTGCAAAGAGATATTATGAACAATACCACAGTAATGTTTGTGAACGTTTGTTGTTCTCACATTTAGCCTAGGAGGAGAAAGCCGTGCGGCTTGCGCATGCCTGCGAGGAGAGAGCCATGCGCACACACGCCTCCTAATTAAAGCGTGCGGGGTGTGCCTAGCGTGGTGGTGTGCAGCCGGAACCAGAAATTCCTGCGCACGCATGGAAGAAGAATCAACGAGCAGAATTGCAATACGAGAACGAGAGGGAAGCAGGAACGCAAGCATGCAATCGACCTGTTGAAGAGTCACGGACGGCGGCGGCGGACGACTGCTACCTACCGGAAAATTGTGATTGTGCTTTGTGCACCACATTTGCCATGAGAAAATTGTGCAGCCAACAAAGCTTGCCACTGAACTGGACGTTTAACCGGAAGCAACCACATGTGTAGGAGAGAGAGGGAGAGAGAGGGAGAGCAGGCAGTGGCGTATCCTATTATTCAAGTAACTACAAGATGTTATAACTTACAAACCAAAAAAAACCAAATTAAATAAATTGTGATTACTCCATTGAATTCGTTTTAATAAACAATTCAAAAACAATTTCTCACTTGGCAATATTTAGATAAAATTATATGTAGGCCTACTAATAGTAGTTGATATAGAGCGAGCATATATAAAAGGATGGATGGATGCAGGAGAAATTGGTATAGAGGAGAGAATGTTAGTGATTAGGACAGATAGATGGTGCATTTAAACGATGAAGAGTGCACATAGTCTTAGCCCTCGGTACCCTATAAATAGAGTGAGGCAGGAACAGCACATTCCATATTGTTTCGTCGTCATTGGACCTAGCTAGGTACCCAATCAAGCAACCATGGCCGGCACGTTGAAGAAGCGCGGCATGCCCCCGGCACTGGGGTGGTGGCTCATCGCTGTCGGCGCCTTGCGCGCCGCGCTTACCTGGTCGTGCTTCTCGGGCTCGTCATCGCTCTGCTCATCCATCTTCTCCGAGATACAGGGTGCGTGCTAGTAACCTTCAAAGTTCAATTTCCATGCTGAGCTCTCAACTTGTAAGTTGTACGGTATACACACCCTGCTGGTGGTCTTTCAGTGACCGGCGTTCATGGGCGCACGATGGCGATGTGGACCCTGCTTTCGTGCACGCTCTGCTTCCTGTGCGCCTTCAACCTCAGCAGCAAGCCTCTCTACGTGGCCACCTTCCTGTCCTTCTTCTACGTCATCGGCTTCCTGGGCGTCGAATGCGTGGTGTACCAGGCCTAGTGCAGCTAGTCTCGCCCCGTTCACCTTCATCGCAGGTACGACACATGCATGCATACTTGAACAAACTCAATTTTTATGTCGGCTACAGCTAAATTAGCACTGTATTAAGTTCACTTTGATGACCATGATCCCTAATTTCAATATATAGGGACATCCATGGTCTGGATGCTGCTCCAGTGGAACTCGGCCGATGACCATGGCACCCGGCCTCGTGGGGTTACTTCCAAGCAGGCATGACATCGCAATATAATCCCAGTATAGCTGCTGGCCGGATCTTTTCATGTCAACTACCCAACGTAGCCTCAGTTGTCACCGTTTGGCTTCATCTATGTTGAATTGAATTTCTTCTGTATTTGATGTGTGTTGCCAGATGCATGTTTATCTTTTTAGAAATTAAAAATATGATTTTCATAATAAAACTATTATGCTTTTGAGATTTCTTTACTAGAGAAGAATACTAATATATTAAGGTGTCTTTTTGCAGCATCAATGAACTCAAACATGGTCTGTCATTAAGTCTAAGCTCAATATCTCAAGTTGGCGTCTAGTCATTCCTATGTCAACATTCCCTGGATTGGTTTCTTTATGAAATTGTGTTTTAATCTGCTGTTCAAACAATATTACAAGTTTAGTGCTACTAACTGTCGTTGCTATGGAAAGAGAAAGCTCTCAGCCGTATCCAGACATCAACCCTGAACCGTTGTGGCAGCCCACCTCACCTCTCCACGCCGGAACCAGGCTGCAAAAAGACTTGACTGCCCCGCCCCTGGACATCGATCCCCTCGTTTCCTATGTCTCATTAAAAAAAAGAAATGCTTTGCATCAGGACCCTTAGGCTATTTCGAAATTCACTAAGCCTTACTTTGGAAAACTCTATTTCTAGCGCTTTACCTAACTAACCCCGAGATAGAATTCAAATTGCGTTGAAGCCCTTCTCTTCTTCGTTTTCACGGGCGAACGGCCGGGGCGCCGCGCGCCGTGGGATAGGGGACTGGCGCCGCGTTGCCGCCGGGCCGCGAGGGCCACGCCGACGGTGAGGGCCGCCGCCCGCCGGGCAGGGAGGGCCACGCCACCGGCCCGGCGAGCACACCGGCAGGTGGTAAGGTCGCCACCGGCCCGGGGCTTCCGCAAAGCAGTTACCGTCGCGGGGCCTTCTTCTCCGGTGGGCGGCAGCCTGGTTGCTAGACGCGCCCGGCCGGGGCGGCGGCACGGCAACTGGGCTACTAGACGAGCTGCTAGGCGAGCTACTAGACGAGCTAAAAAATAGCGGAACCGGGTAAGGTGCTAATTGGAGAGTGAACATTCGGTAGGATGCTAAAAAGTTATATATCTCGATGAATATAAGATAAGATGAAATCATTGTGTTCCATGCTACTCCATCCCTTGTGCTCCTGTGTTAAAATTGAAACTCTGCACCAACCATCATTGGGCCAATTTTAGTTGATGGCTGATTTTTGGTGAGCTGAAAGAAGATAAAGGCAAGACAAGCGAACACACTGACCTCAGCGAGAGTGATCGCGTTCCATGTAGGCCCATCCGAAAGTGCGGGCCTAGGGCATTCTTGATCCATTTTTGGCCCTTGAGAATTTCAAGCCATTGGCTTTCCTCTTATGCGCGTTAGCCCAGCTGGGTGGCCCTCCGCGTCGACGGTGTGGGGGCTTTCTGCCCGGCCGCGGACCCGTGTTGAGACCCTCCCGTTTAGGAAAAAAACTTGGGTGGACGTCCCACGCACAGGCGCCCCCATGTGCCCCTGGCGCGATGCTCGCCACGTGCCCAGCGTTCGGATCGGACGGCGACACGCGATGGCTTCTTTCCCTTCCTCGCGCGCGGCTCGCCCACACCGGCTTCGCTCGGCTGCCGCGTCGAAGATCTCCTACAGGTGTGGATCGAGATCGAATACGAGAGGTCGAGAACCCACCGCTAAGGATCGGTCCATGTTCGTTGACTCGGTCGTTAGCCAGCGCGGATCCGCTTCTTGGGCAGCAGGGCACGGAATACGGTGGTGAGGTCGCGGACCACGGGGAAGAAGGTCCGATGTGCTGACGGCGTCGCAGAAGACAGGAACCTGCGCTTGGCCAGCGGCGACGACGGAGGCGCCCACACCGGCTTCCGTGGCGCTGGCGGGCACTCGGATAGCGGCAGCAGCTGGGTGCCCTCCGACGTCGGCGTCGTCGGCTCCGTCTCCGAGTCGGCCTACCCCTGCTGCTGCGTCTCCGCTGCCGGCAAGATCACCACCCACTCGGCGTCTGGCGCCGGCGCCGTCGACGACGAGGCCACCGAGGGGGCACGCAGGAGCGAGCCCCGGCGCCAGCGGCGTAGTCCTTATCTGCGGCAGCGCCGGGTGGACATCGGCTGCCGTGGAGTTCATCTTGCCGGCCGCCGTGGAGCGTATATCACGGCATCACCGCAGGTAAACGCGTGCTGTTCGTGGCCGAGTATGAGATCTCCAGCCAAGGACACAGTGCGAGCTCGAGGCGGCGCTGTTCGTGGCCGAGAACCCAACGTATGTCTGGTCGGCCACCGTCGACGACCGGTAGATTTGCCAAGACACGAGCGGGACGCGCGGCCTGGCCACGCCACCGGCATCGGCTGCCGACGCGGTCACCTACACTCTAGCCGCGTGGTCGCGCCGTCGTAGTCGATCCACACCTGCAGCTTCGACGCGAGAGCCGAGTGCAATGGGGGAGCCGACGCTGGCGAGCCGGGCGACGCAAGGGAAAGCTGTCATGGTGCGTGTCGCCGTACGATCCGAAGGCTGCGCACGTGGCGGGCATCACGCCAGGGAGCGCACGGGGACGCCTGTGCGCGGGGCGTCCACCCAAGTTTTTTCCCCCGTTTATATGTACTCTGCCTGCACAAAGATTATTCATTAGTGTCCTCCAAAACGTTTTGGGCATTGCAGGAAAAGTTCTGGGCAATACAACGAATAATCAGGCTACTCTCCTCAAAAGTCATGAGTCGTCATGACCATAGCTGCAAACACACGACAACACTTTTTTAGACCACGCAGAGGCACATATTTTATTAAGCAGATACTAGAATTTTCAGTCACACAAACAAGCAGCTTATTAGTAACAACCTGCAAACACTCGACATCATGCAAGGGTAGCATCCTACCAACTCTAGCAGCTGGTAACTGAAAACCAGCCAACGACAGTGCTTTGAGCACAGCATGCATCATGCATGAGCATGGCATGGCTCTTTATTCAGAAACACACTACTACAACACCAACCACGAGCAAGAGCAAGCATCGAGCCAATCGAAGACATTATTTGTTTCTTGCTTGACAAAGCTCAAGGAGAAGAAAACTCGAGTTGCCATGCATGCAGCAGACGGCTGGCGTCCGGCCGGTCCGATCAGAATGCCTCGCGCAGGAACGCTGCCGCCGGCGCCGGCGTGCAGCGGTGCTCGCAGAAGTTTGTGAGCAGGTCCTCGCAACGGTAGGTGCGGACAGGGCCAGGACGGCCTGCGGTGGTGGTGGCCGGCATCTCGATGCCATCGTCGTCGGCGGTGAGCGTGTACCTCACGCACTTCTTGCACTCCGGGCGGCACCCGTGCAGCGAAATGTCATCGCACCGGCACTTCGGCGGGTTCATCCTGAGGCAATAACTGCAGTCGTCGCAGCACGGCCACGAGCTCGCGCCGGCAGCGTCCCCGGCGACGGCCGCTCCAGCTTCCTCCTCCTTGTCCCCTGTGGCCACAAAAAACAGCAAGTTGTTGAGTCAAAATTTTGAGTAGAGTGTGCATGCAAGTTGTTGAGTCAAAATGTATAATAAGTTATGATCCTGGCGAAAATTTAGAAAGCATATGCACGTTGATTCGTCACCTTTGCCGAGTGGCAGATCAGCTGCGAGGACGACGAGAACAGCTAGAGTGAAGCCAAGTATCACCTCAGGCCTCATCTTTGTTTCTCCTGGCGGGAACAGAACAGGCCACAATGCAAAGTTTGTTGCTTCGATTTTCTTCCTACAACTATCTGTATGAGGCTGGAGGCCTTCTTATAGGAGGGTGGAGGGGAAATTTTCTAAGTTTAGGCCAAGAAACCTAATATTTCAAAAAGGATGTCGCAAACTAAATGTTTAGGAACTAGACCTTCTAGTGGGGCCAAAAGTCATGCATGACTCATCACGTACTATAGTGACACCACATGCATTTGTGTGACTGATTCTAGTTCTAGTCAACAAAGGGAGATCATGCTATGATAAACTCTATCTTATCAACTGCTCCACAGGTAAAAAAAAAAAAAATGGTCCAGGTAGTACATGGTACTTTTGTTTTCAACAGAAATAAAAATTATTTTGGACTATCTTCAAACGAGACTATAGCATTGGACATCATATATGGGAAGTGGAATGATTGTTATGATTTGGTATGCCTACTTATCGTATTGAGCTTCCACTAGTAACGAAATGATTTTGCACGATGGGCGATATTGATTTTTATTTTCGTGGCGGGCACAGCGCCCGTCACCTACTCAAGGTCCGGCCCGATTTTCTATGGCGGGGCGCTTTATGCCCGCCACGGAAAATGAACAAAAAATAAAAAATGCACGGTAGGCCACTGCTGCCGGCCCGATAACCCACCGAACCCGCCGTTTAGCGCCGCCCCGGCCAGGATCCGCCGTTTGGTGGCCCGATCCGCCGCCACGGCGGATTCACCACTTTCGGTGGGTGGATTATTTGCTTTCGGTGGGTCGTAGCTCGAGGATCCACGCCCGGACCGGCCATTGCTTTCGAGCCCGTGACGCCAAATCCGCCATGGATGCACCATGCATCGAGTATCCACAAAGCAAGGGAGGGGTGAGGGATGGATTTGCCATGGATCCGCAAAAGGAGATCGAGGAAGAGGGTCATATCCTCCGATCACCATGGATCGCTTGCATGAAGAGGCCTAGTCTCGGTCCGCTGCTTCGCCATGGATCTGCCGCGCCCCTTGCCGGTGCGCCTCCGATTCGCCGAATCCGCCTCCGGACAAGGCACCGGCAAGAGAGGGGAGAAAGGGAAGGGACGCCATGGGGACGAGGGGAGAAAGAGGGCGCCGATGGGAGCAATGGAGGGGCACCGATGGGAGAAGCTAGGAGGAGGGGGCGCCGATGGGAGATCGATGGGAGGGGCCGGTGGGAGATCAATGAGGGGACCGGGGAGGGGCCGCAGGGTGAGGAGTGGGGCGCTTATTGGATAAGCATGGTTGGAAACCCTAAGTCTTTATATTTATACCAAGAAAGTTATCGGGCCTCATTGGGCTTCGCCATTTTCGGTGATGGGCTTTTAATGTGCCCGCCACGGCAAATCGATTAACCGTGGCGAGCAAACCCCGCCCGTCGGTAAAATGAAAAAGTGCCCGTCACGGTTAATGAGGGCATTAACCGTGACAGTCAAAAGAAGTGCCCGCCACGGTTAGTATTTTGGGTGTCTCACAAAATCATTTTCATTAGTGTTCTTAGATCTCGCGCATGATATTGTCACTAAACTAGAGCCCGAAAAGGTCTATTGTTACATGAGTTTCATCAGATTCTTTGTTGCGGAATACATCAAGTTGTGGAAATATACATGACAAGACATATGATCATTGAGAAATTTGTCTTGAGACAAAAGATTGCTAGTAACATGACTAAGGAAATAATCATTGATATCATCAAAGAGTTAAATGCAAAATAGAAGGCCCTTAAGCACCATGATGTCTTAATTTGTGGGCCTAGAAAAGAAGGAGTGGCGGTCAACAAATTTAAGCATGCAGTTGACATGGAAGTGAAGACACATTAAAGTGACTAGAAAACCCCTGCAGCCTTGCCTTGCATGCTCTAAACTTTCATTGCAAAACTTAGTAGAGAGTACAAAATGGATGACCTTGTCCATGTGAATACAAATAGCCAAAGACTTATTTCCACATGTCGAGTTAGGCTACAAAATCTAAAAGTTTAAACTGAGAAGGAAACCTAGGAGGCCTACATGCAAATAGAGAGTATATATATATAATTAACAATTTATACAAAAGAGTATACTTTACAAAAATTTTGTAGTCAAACAATAACAAAATGCCATATCCGCTCAACAAAGAAAAAAATCAAGTACAGGATAAAAGATGGACGAGGATTATTCAAGATGCCTGACGCTGCCTAGTGCTAGGCCTGCTCACTGCTTTTGGTGCCCATGCTTTCAAAAAGATGGACACGGCAGCAATGGCCCCTAGTGGCCTAGTAACTAGTAATAGTGTAGCACACAGCCAATGCAAACTTATTGAGCTCTGTACAATCACGAGCTGAAATGCTACAGTCACGACCTGAAAGGCAGTGCTTGCACGTACACAAGCACATGCATGCACCGTCCAGCGGCTGGTTCAGACGAATTATTGAGCCTGCCGTTGCCGGACAATGAGTGAGCAGGCCCAACTACAACAACGGTAGAATGGAAGTATCACTTTCACTGGTGTATATGAAAGATTAGAGCAAGCAAAAATACAAGTTGTGAGTTATGACCTACTAGCTAGATAGTGCAAATAGAAATCCGCAGTATATATAGCTGGATTTCATCCATCCATGCATGCATATTAAAAGGTCTTGAATATGAATAGGGATGAAAACGAAAATGACAGTTTCCCATTTTTCGAAGTCATTTTCGAGTTTTTTCCGATTTTGATGCCTAAATGGAAATGGAAGTGCTAACTGAAAAAAATGAAAATGACAATGGTATAAATAAATGGAAACGAAAAGCGAAAACAATTTTGCCCTCTTCCAATCGTTTACTCGATTCTCAGTATTTAAACGGTAATTTATCGCCGCTAATTACCGAATCAAAGGCACACACAACAAACTTGCGCATGTGGCAAATATTTTTTTGAAAGCTAACTATGCTGTGTTTTGGATTGAGGGTTGGTGCGGGTTGGTGTGGGTTCGACCGTGTGAGCCCGCGTTTGGATGAAAAGCAACGTGGGTTGGGTTGGGACTCGATAGAGAATATGCTCTCCGGATGCGTGTCGACGGGATTCCTAAAAAAAGAGCGAACCATTCCGACCCACGCCGACGCCGTATGGTCACGGTTTTTTTTTTATCGACCGGTAAACCGCGGCTTACCGTGGTAACCGGACTTACCGCCCCGATCGGGTTACATCGCGGTAAAAAAAACCGTCAAATTCAAATTTGAAAATTTGAAAAAAATGTTGAAAATATTCTATGAAATAGTTCATGATTTATAGAAGCCAATGGTATAAAAATTTGTCAAATTGGAGTTGGTTTGGTATAAAAAATTTCAAATCTAAGTTTGAAAAAAAAAAAAAAGAAAAATAAACAAAAGGCCCATTAAGGCCCATTAAATCATGAAGGTCGAAAAACATACTAAACACACTCAAATTTAAGTAATTTTGACATCATTGGATTCTACAAATCTTGAAGTATTTTTAGGAATTTTTTTTTAGCATTTTATAAAAAATTACATTTTGAATTTTGAAAAACCGTTCAAACCGCCGCATCGCTTCGGTAAACCGCTCAAACCGCTCGAAAACCGCTCAAACCGCCCGGTTTACTGGCCGCAAACCGTTGTTACGACCCATTCAAATTTGAATTTGAATTTGGGCGATTCGGCCGCGGCCTAAACCGAAAACGCTCGGTTTATCGAAAACCGAAGCCGGCGGTTTGAGCCGACCGGTCGGGTAAAAAACCTTGCGTATGGTCCCGTTCTCGCTCCCGTCCGCCCGGCGCGGCTGGCTGGGTGGGGTGCCATCGCCGTTCGCGCGCTCCCGTCCGCCCGGTCGTCCGCGATCGCCGTCCGCGGCCGTCGGCGAATCGCCCGTTACACCGCGCTACCTCCGCTGAAGCCCTCCCGCACCGTCAGACGCCGTTGCGCCGCCGCGCCTCATGGCCGACCGCATCACCGTTGCGCCTCCGTGAGCGCGGGCTCGCCGTCGGCCGCCGCGCTGGAAGTGACCTCCGCCGCCGTTGATGCGCGCAGCGTGCTCGGGCGGCGGCGCCGACCGGCCTCTCCGCTGCCGGCTGCCCGCGCGAGCTCCCGTGCCGTGGGTGCGAGCTCCATAGCCTCCGCGGGATCCCAACCTCGATCCGATCCATTCCTACGATGGTAGGAGAATAATCTGAGCATATGACAATTGGGTCCCACAACCGATTACCGATTCTAATTGTAAACTACCATCCATCCCAATTCACTCAATCCTTCCAACCAAACGGATAACTGGAATCACTCCATCACTTTAACCAAACACAAATGGGGTTGAACCCAACCCTCAAAACTGGGTTGGACCTAACCCAACCCGTTGGTCCCCAAACCAAACACTACCTATATGGCAAGGATTGTACACATATAGGAGCAACCTCTACTTAAGAAGGAACTCTAATGATTCATGTTTTTATCACTACGCTATGTCAAGTCAACTAAGAACATGATCGTTTATTTGTGTCATTATCAAGAACTATGATGATGTTGCAAGTTATATGGCTCTTCTCATTTCCTACAGATTGGTGTGTTTAACGTTTTGAGGATACCGTTATCGCTATATTTTCTGACCGACTATATCGTTTTCGAAATTCCTAATATCGGCGGCACATTCATTTCCGACAATATCGTATTGATTTCGTTTTTCGAGAAAAGAAAATGAAAGTGAAAGTGATTTGGCCTCCTTCCGATCGTTTCCGACCACGTTCATCCCTAAATATGAATATCCAATTTTCATCCATTTCCGATATGTCGGCCTTTTGAATAGGAATCGAGAGTGGTGTAGGGTGATGAACTTCAAGAATACAATTTAGCTAGGTTTTTAACTACTGATCTTTCTTAAGTCAATGTTCAGAACAAATATGAGAACTTAAAAGTACCTGAAAGTTCCAATGGTACTTCCCCTACCATTGTAAAAGAAATTTGCATATATATCACCTGAACAAAGAAAAAAGAATCACGGGATAACCCAAACATAAATGGTGGGCGAGGGCTATTCAAGATGACTGGCACGGGCTAACAGCTACTGTAGGCTTTGCAGTGCTTTTCGATCTGTGCTCGTTTAGCCTATCGATGCCCATTTTCGCAGACAATGCAAGATGGGAACGGCAGCACTGTGGCACACCACCTAGAGCGAATTATTGAGCCTGCCATGTAAGTACATTCACGGGGTGAAATATGCTGCAAAGAATCCAAGATAAAATGTTGGAGAAAGGTTCAGCATGTTGATCTAGCAAATTGGTCGTCATGATCTGTCTGGTGGGGTGGGACGGAGAAGAGATAGAAGGGTGGAAATATTAAAATCTATTGTAATGGCTAGTTTTGGGTAGTTAAAATGCACATTATATAGTGGATTTATGGTTCATCCGGTGGATTTTCTGCGTCTCTGATTATGCTCAATCCACGTCTGTGATGTGGTTTTCCGGGGGTCTGGTCTGGTGGCCACATGCCTGAAACGTCTGCAGATGTACCGTCGCGGTGATGCAGACCCATGCATGTGATCTGATGAGTCGTCTTTTCGAGGCGTACGATGACCGTCCACTTGTTGTAGCCGTGTGGCAGACGCCCCTGCCTTGTTGTAGCCGGAAAGATGGACGAGCAGCACATGAACGCACATGAACGCTGTCCAGCCGCAGGTGGAGACGAAATATTGAGGTCCTGTTTGGAACGTAGGAATCCAAAACGCAGGAATAGAAAAAAACGCATCAATAAGGAATGTTGAAAAGTGAAAAACTACAGGATTTCAAAACACAGGAATAAAAATTTTTGGCCGTTTGGAACACAGGAATTCATAACATAGGAATCCTATGTTAGGCAAATAAGAGTGCTAATTATATTTTAGTGGTGAAAATTAATGATGACACTTAGGTGACAGTACTGTCTTTCATTCAACATGACCCACAAGGTGTGGGTCCCATAACTAATGTATACTCCGTAGTCGGAATCACATAGCCCCAACCGGTTGGCCCGCCATCCTTTATCTCGTGCGTCCAGACTACTTCAAGATTCGTGTCCTCTCATTCCCGGCTCCGGTTCCACTGTTGTGTCCCACCAGCTCCCATTCCCTCCCTTCATTCCCATCGATCCCCGCACTCCTCTTCAAACTCTTTCCACCGTCGCTCGCTGTCTCTCCCTCCCTCTCTCGTCTCCGACTCATCTTCCACCTCAGTCTTCTCCCCATCCTCTCTCTCTACCTTCACACCTCTCTCTCTGATTTGAATCCCTCCGTCTCTCTCTGTTACTCTCCTTCAGATCCGAAATAATCTCTCTCCTCCTCACTCCCTCAGATTCAGAAATTCATCTCCCTAAGAGTACAGAGCTGTCGCCGCCACTGCCTTCTTCTTCCTCCTGTTTCGTCGACGACCGCAACAGGTGTCCTATCTCCTCCCATTTCTCTATTTAGCATCATTCCTCTCTCTATCTCTGAACTCCTCTCCTCACCCGTACTCCTCTCCTATGCTGCAGTTCCTCACGATTTGGTGGATTCACGGTACTTGAGATCTGTTTTTTCTTTCCTTTTTACCTTTCTGATTCTGATATATTTATATGTACATATATTTTTTGTCTACAGATCTCCCGATGTGCTTTGGCTATCCACTTTTATTTATTTTCGTTGCTCTCAGATCTGTTGCTGATATATTTAATCGCAAAACAGGTGAGCTACTACTTCGTCAAATTACAAATGTCTGTAGTAGCAATTTTTCATAGATAAACTTAGTTATTTGTTAATGGATGTTTTTTGTTTGTTATAAAGCGGATGGATTTTCCTTGCTATCCACTATTCTATTGCTGCAAAGTGCATACCACCTAAATGGTGCGTAATGCTAAAACAGGGGCATCAACCTAAAACTATAATTTCTTTTTTGTTATATAGCAGTATTTCACAACAAAGTTAACATTTATCAGGTACATTTCTAATTGTTCCTTTTTTTACTAATAATGGTAGTTATTATGACATTTCGAAAAGTACATGAGGATCAGTTATTTCTTTTATGCGTGTACATCCTTCTCACTACAGGAAGCGGGTCTTCGCCGACCGCCCGGGACGGTCGGCGAAGACCCAAAACGGTCGGCGAAAGCCTTCGCCGACCGTAGTGGTCGGCGGCGGCTCGGGCAATTTTGGGTCGGCGAAGACGATTCGCCCGACCGCCCAAAAAATGGCACCCGTCGGCGTATCTCTTCGCCGACCGCCCAAACACCGGCCGGCGAAAAAAACTTCGCCGTTAATCGGAGGGGTCAAGTTGACGTCGTTATGAATTCTTCAGCCGGCCGCCGGCCGATCGGCGAGAATTAGGTCGCCGACCGCCGTGCGGGTGGGCCCAAGGCAAAGGTTTTATCCTTTTTTTTTCAATTTCTTCGCCGACCGCCCCTCCGGGGGGCGGCAAAGCAAAGTTTTTTTTTTTTTTTTTTTTACAATTTCTTCGACCGTCCCTATGGATGGGCGGCTTAAAAAGACTTTTTTTTTTTTTTTTAATATCTTCGCCGACCGTCCCATGGACCCGGCGGTCGGGCAAAGGAAATCTGGCGGCGAATGCGGGGAATTGGCCGAACCCGGCGGTTCCCTCCCCCAGCCTTCGCCGACCGGGGGTAATTGCGGCCGGCGAAGCCACCTTCGCCGACCGTTTTTGCCAAAAAACGGCCGGGCGGCCACGAAAAAAATTTATTTTTTTTGTTTTCGCTTCCCCTTGACAAACAAACACATATAAATATATTTCACATCCATTCAATCACGTAACATATATATATCAATATATCACACCTCCGGCACATGAAACACAACGATATATCACATAAATAAGTTGCACACGTCCAACAACATGTCCACAAGTCCAACATCGAGTCTCACACGTCCAACAACATGTCCACAAGTCCAACATCAAGGTCACAAGATAAACAAGTCCACAAATGATCTAAACAAGTCACGGAGTCTCACAAGTTCATGCAGGTGGCGGAAATGTTCGAAAGGCGGAACTTGATGGTTCGGGGACGGGAAGCCTTGCTCCACACCTGAGCACTGCCCGCCGGCCGATTCGACCCCGTCGATCCTGGAGTGGAAGCCTTGCGCAAAGAAGACGATGTTGCGGTGTTAGACATGATTATTTGAAACGAAAAATCGAGACCAAAGCAATCATACTCACGGGAGTACCCACAACCGGGCCGGCAGTGCGGTGTGCAACGGCGAGCCCTAGGAGCCCAGTGGCGTAGCCAATCCACCTTGCCGTGGCAAGGAACCTAGTAAGCTCCCCTCGAACTTGGCCGCCATTGTCGCCTTGGGCCTCCACCTCCCGACGGCGCGTCCTCTCCCTTCAAGGAAGCCGCCGGGCGATCGGCGGGTCCGGTCCGCCCTCCGTGCTCGGACGTCGGAGAGTCTCAAGCCGGAGTCACCGATGATGCCGCCGGCGACGCCCAACCTCCCGTGCTTCTTGCCTCCAAAAGTGGACATGACGACGTCCGTGTCAATGTCATGGGCGCCCGGATCGTAGTCCTCCCCATACTTCGCCGAGTCGCCGCCGTGTACTCAACGATCCGCCGCCCACACCGGAGTTGCCGCACGCCGTCGCCGGGTCGTTGACGCCATAGGACACGTCGAGGCGGCCTTGTTCTTCTTCGACATGCGTAAGGCCCGCCCGGCCGCCGCAGTCATGCCTGGATGTGTCTTCACCGTGAGAAACAAAGGAAGAGGATTAGTGAGCCGGAAACAAAAAGGTTGAGCTTAACAAAAGAAAAGCGCTTACCCATAACTCTTTGTACTCCTAAGGCTCAACCGCCCTTGGTGGTGTGACTGACCTTCCATGACCAAACGCCGGTCTCGGTTCGGCTCGTGCACCTTCTTCCACTCCTCCGTGAACCACTTGTCCACGATCCGATCCCAAAGAATCCCCATGGCCGCGTAACCAAGTCGGCTTCATCTGCAGTCATGCAAAAAGGTCACATTAGAAGTTCACATTGACTATATTAAATCTCAAAACAAGCATGCAATTAGTGTCGCTTCATGTACCTCCAAGAACTCGCTTCGCGGGTCAACATCATTTCCTTGCATCCTCCTTTAGTACTTTCGACCCAAGACCGCTGCATGGTAGTTTATGATCGCACGGTACTTTGCATCCGAAAGCATATCGGTGGACGGTTTTTTTGCGCTTGTTCTCAAGCACCATTGCGGCTTTGCACCTCATATCCTTCCTCGCATTTGAAGAAGTGCCGCATACAAAGACGATATCAAATTCATGGTTTAAAGAACGCGATGTATTGAGAAAAGGCTTTGTGCGCGAGGGCGAGTTACCCAAAACTCCCGGAGCACCCGCCCGCCTTGTGGTGTAGTCCGAGTCTTCTCCTTGGTAGTAGGTCGCCCAAAGATGGCCGGCCCCGTATGCCCGCGCGACGTGGCAGACGCCGGGTAGTGCCGCTTGCATAACTAACCCGACGATGCCTGGGCGGGCTTGCGTGAGTCACCGCCCGACACTACGAGCCGGTTCTCGCATAATGAAGACATGATATTAGTTTCACTGGCGAGTAGGCATAATGAAGAAAATGAAGTTTTTCTAATGAAGTACGCATGTAAATGTACTTACCCGGTCCCCCCCTGGGCGACCACGGGCGGTGGTCGCCCACCGGAGCCCGAGGCGCCGTGTGGGGGCCTCGCAAGTAGACCCCGGGCGCCCTTCTTGCCGCCGAAGTCCGAACTCCCCCGGGGGCCCGAGCCACCGTGACGCGCCTCCCCGCCGTCGGGCATCGGCGGCGGCGCGGCGTCCGTCCCCCGCCGGCGGTCTTGGCCGGCCACCACCCCGCGGGCGGCGTCGTCGCCGCCGGCTCCACCTCGGCCTGGGCGTGGGAGGCGTGGCGCCCGGCACGAGGAGCCCGCCTCCTCCGTGAACCCCACCTCCTCCGTCGGCCTTGTCTTCGCCCGGTTGTAAACCTTGGACAAGGCACGACGACCGGCCGGGACCGTCGTCGTCCTCCTCCACGACCTCCTCCACGACCTCCCGCCATCTTTGCTCGATCACCAGAATCAAAACATGAACAAGGCATAATTAGAGACACATGCATTGTAATCAAAATATAGATAAGATATAATTACAAAGATAAACAAAATGACATAGTATTACATGTATTAGAAGTAATCGGGATCATCGTCCGGGGAGCGTTTCTCCGCTCGTCATCGCCGCCAACATTCTCCAAATCACTAAGAGAATGCGCACTTTGATTGTTGGCTTCATTGAGCGCCCTCAATTTTCTAGCATTTCTATTTCCTTTGCGTCGAACACCTCAACACGCCGCCGTCATCGGACATTTCATCGTCCACTTCCATTCCTATATCTCCGAATAGGTCTATCACAAAACTCCCAGGCACGACCCTCTTCTTGATAGAACTCTCCCTCATATGTGATTGGGTTGATCAAGTTATAATCTTCATCATTTGGGACGGTAGTTTACCATGCGGCGCTACCTTCCTCGCACAACCTCCCAACCCTTAAGATAATCTTTGTCTTGGCAGGGCATATGGCGGGTAATAAACC
Organism: Hyparrhenia diplandra; assembly: GCA_015847255.1. Classification (NCBI taxonomy): domain Eukaryota; kingdom Viridiplantae; phylum Streptophyta; class Magnoliopsida; order Poales; family Poaceae; genus Hyparrhenia; species Hyparrhenia diplandra. The sequence continues at coordinate 2,256,126 of JADLZK010004649.1, read as the reverse complement.
CGCACGGCACGTTGAGCCACAATGTATATATCGGATCGTGGATACACGGAATGCAGGTCGAACCGACTAGCCCAATTGCCGGCGCACGTTTAGTACATTCAGGTCGAACCATTGACATTTGAATACCACGGGTTTCGTATGCGGGCGCCATAAAATGAAAGCTCATATATTTCTTCGACTCGCCATGGTATTGATCCCATTATTATCGATTTGTTAGCACGCCGTTTGTGGTACTCCGGTTGGGTCGCCCCTGCTCGTAGCTTGTCGTGTGGAAACGATATCCATTCACGTCATAAGCGTTAAATGACCTAACCCCTGTCATCACGGCCCGTTTGCAACGGCAACTAGCTCGCATTCTGATAGAAGCGATCGGTTTGGGCCCTTCTCTTGAACCACGAAAATGAAATCGGGTCTCGTGGTCCAAAGACCTTGTGAAAGAAGAGTATCAAGTTCGTGTGGCTCGCATCCCCGCCTCCGCACCAAGTCTCACGAATGAATTCACGTTTGTACGGATCCACCTCGGGCGAGTTGGTCAAGACATATAGCATGATCTTTGTGCCACTCTACGTTGCTCAACCGCTTGCCGGTAGCCGCACCCGCCTTCCGTCATCGACCTTGGAAAAGGCCGAGCTTCGACTTATTTTCGTCAAAGATTGTAACGAGGGATTTGGTCATGCACGCTAGGAATGTTCTCTCGTATAGTACTTCTGTGAAGTTTGACACCTCCTCCACAACGTATGCCTCTCGGAACTTAAGGCTCGATTTTGGCTTTATTTCTACATTTTCTCAAGCGTACACTCTTTAGAGTTCTCTCGATTGGGTAGCACCAATGATACCGCACCGGGCCCCCATACGCACCTCGCATGCGGGAGGTGCACAATCATATGTTTGCATCGACAAGAAGAAGCCCTGGGGAAGATTTTCTCCAACTTACAGAGTAACACAAAGTGCGCCTTTTCCAACCGTCTCTGAGACGGCCCGAGAGATCGCTTTTGAACACAAATGGCGGAAGAAATAACTCAACTCTCGCCAAAGACTAGCCATACATTCTCGGGGACAAAGCCTCGAGTCATCGTGGGAAGCGGTACGCTCAAGCCATACGTGATAGTCATGACTCTTCATCCCATTGACTCGCATAGTAGTTAAATTGACTCCCCTTCACATTGTGTGCATACCCATCCGAAACCTCGTTGTCTTCATCCATTGAAGTACCTCTCTTTTTGCCTAGACAACACGAAATCGACATTGGGCCTTCGCCATCTCTTGCCGCCTGCGGGAGGCCTCATCTCTTGATTTGGTCTATCACAAAGTTTTGCCAGGTCCACTCTAGCCTTATTGTTGTCCTTAGACTTTTCAGTGTCCATGAGTGTGCAAAAAAAGTGCTTCACCGATATTTTTCTCGCAGGTGCATGTGGTCAAGGTGATGTGGCACAAGAAGGTCATCATGATAGGGAGCCTCTCCAAGCCCGACTTATGAGTCCACATATGCCGCCGACCATACCCCACAAAACCACCGCCTTGTTCATTGGCCACAAGAGAATCTAGCTGAGCACGGACCTCGGCACCAGTCTTCATATGCGGCCGAGGTTACTCGTCACTACTTAACCCCGTTTGTAAAGTACTTCGTGGTCCGCTCCGAATGGATGGTCAAGAGGCGTGAACCGACGATGTAGGTCGAACGACGAAAACTTACCCCCGCCGCAACCCGATGAACTCGCAGACTTTCCTTGCATACTAGGCATGGGAACTTGCCATGAACACACCACCCTGAGAACAACCCATACGCCAGGAAGTCATGAATTGAGTAATCGAACCAAACATACATTTTGAACACGCGCCAGAGTTCTGGCCGTATGTCCATACGCCTTCATCCCAAGCCTTGATCAATTCATCGATCACACGGGCTCTACATACACACCCATCTTATTCCCGGGTGGCGGAATTATGTTTACAAGAATATGGTGTCCCGTTGAAAGGCGACGGGGAGATTCAGGGGATAACGAATACGGGCCAACAAGTGTATGGGGCCGCATCATGCCATAGGGATTGAACCCATTCGTTTGCCGAGCGGCGACGCGCATTACGCGCCTCCATTGCTTTCTCGGGATGTTTTCCATCAAAGTATTGCCATGCTTCACCATCCGATGGATGTATCATCTTGTCCGGAGTGTATCGCTTGCCATTTTTTGTGCCACGTCATCCGCTAGCGCATTCCTCGGTCCATGTATTGTCGCCGAATCCTCGGTACAAACGGTAGGTACCGTAGTATTTTTTGGCGACCTTGTTCCGCTCATCCGACCATCTCCACTTGAGGCCTCTTCGCACCTAGAGGCTTTGCACTTTCCGACGGTCGCGTTGCATCGGCGTGCTCTTTCCTAAATAGGACACGTGACCATTCTCGCAAGCATGTATGCGCTCATACGGCATCTTAAGTGCCGTGAAGCATTTCGAGTCATACATGTTGTCGGGTAGGTTATGGCCCTTTAGGCGAGGTGCCAACAATGTACAACACCCTATCGAAGCCCGTTTCGACCGATGTTCAATTCGGACTTGACCCTAGTAAGCGACAAATGCCGGGTCCACCGCTAAACCGTTGTGTTCTCATGAAGGGGTTTCGCGGCGAGTCCAACATTGCATAGAAATTCTTTGCCTCCTTCTCCATCGCCTCCTTATCAACCGCTTCGTTGAACAGTCCTTGGTGGGCATCATCTAACATATCTACAACCCCGGCATCACCATCACAATCCTCGAGGCGTGCTCTCACCACCTCCTCTCTCATACGGTGTGATTCACCATGGTGGACCCACATGGTGTAGCCCTTGGTGAATCAAAAATCTAGAAGATGACGTTGCATATCCTTTCGCTGACTCTTCTCGTGTTGTCACACTTACTGCAGGGACACCAAACTAGCACATGACCACGAGCACTAGCCCAAGCCGTTTCCAAGAACTCATTGGTCTTCTCAATCCATTCTTCGTCAAAATCACGCTTACTTCTCCGACCGTCAGACATCCACCGGCGGCGTCCCATCCTTTAGCAAGCACGAATTCCAACCATGAGTTCGATCTACATGGCGTTCCTACTCTCTAATAGGCCGGGATAGGTCCTAATCCCACCAGCGGATCGTAGACGGTCGCTTTCCATGCTCGATCCGGCCGGGACGAGATTCGGCACACCTCCCCGCTGTTCTCCCGATACACGTCCCGGAAGGGAGAGCGTGCATCCCATAGAACGGGGGGAGGTGATGCCGAACTCGTCGACGGAATCGACATGGAAATGAACCCATCTACGCATCCGCGGCCGTCCAAAATATAAAAACAATCCGAAAGCAGTCTGATGCAGTAGATATGCAAAGAAATACATACCTCCAACCGTATCTCTTTTTCGGACGGGAGACGCCTAACTAGGTTACGCGACATACGACCATCATATGTAAAGAGGGGTTATACCTAGCGGTGCGAGGCGACCGGCGATGGCGGTGAAGTCACGCATACTCGGCTCGCCACCCACGGCCCGTCACATGAAAAAAAGACAGTTCAATTAGAAATTTCGGCCAGAACCTCCCCTACACGGTGAGGTTTTCAATTCCCGCAAGAAAACAACGGCCGCGATGGCCGACCAACACATATGCATACACATCGAACTCAATTCTTCATTGTCGGCACACATTCACAACGACGGTCCCGACGCGCCGCGCATGCTCACCTAGCTATGGCGGTGGGCCGAGCTAATCGGCACGACGACGGGACACGAACCGGCTGGGCGTCGACCTTCTCCTCCTCCTCCTCCCTCTTCCCTCCTCGTCCTCCCCGCAATTAAACGTCGGCACACATACACACATTCACATTCACATCCATATGCACTTTCACAATGGCGACATCTACAACTCGGAAGAAAATGTCACCTTTGCCTTGACCGACTCTGGCCGAGACGAGCGGCGGCGACGCGACGAGAGGAGCAAAGACCGGCAAGAGAAGACCTTCTTCCCCTCTTCTTCCTCCTCCTTCCCCTTCTTCTTCTTCCCCTTTCTTCCCCTCTTCTTCCTCCTCCTTCCCCCCTTCTTCTTCTTCCCTCTTCTTCCCTCCTCCCTCCTCTTCTTCCCAGCAAAGAGAGGGCCGGAGCGTCTGGGCACGGGGGCGGGGGGCGGGCGTCGGCCGCCTGGGGCCGGGCCGGGGCGTCGGGGGCGCCGGCGCCGGGCGCTGTGCCGGGCGTCATGCCGGGGCGGCGGCGGCGGCACGGGCGCCGGGGTCGGGGCCGGCGGCGGCTGCGCGGCGGGGCGTCGGCCGGCGCCGGGGGGCGGCAAGCGGCGGCCGGGCGGGGGCGCGGGACGGGCGGAAGCCGCCGGGGCGCGGACGGCAGCGGGCGCGGCCGAAGTCGGGGCGGCGGGCGGGCGCGGGAGCCCGGCGGCGGCGCGTGAGCTCCGCGTAGCCGCGGGCGTGTGCGTGTGTTCGCGTGGCGTGAGTGTGGTGTGTGTGGTGTCCGAGTGGATAAGGTGGAGCGGGGTGGGTTTTTGTTTTTTTATTTATTTCGCCGACCGCATCTAGGAAACTGGCCGGCGAAGAAGTTTCGCATCGCCAGCCGCGGAACGGCGGGATTCCCCGCCGACCGCTCCCGACACCAGCCGGCCCGCGTTTTCATTTTTGCCGCCGACCGCCCCGCACCACGGCGGTCGGCAAATTTTTTTTTTTTTTTTTAAACCGCAACCCGCTGGGACACGTGTCGGTCTTACTCGCCGACCGCCGCTGGGAAAGGTGGTCGTCGAAGAGTAATGCGCCGCCGACGCCCCTATGCCACGGCGGCCGCGAAGATCTCTTCGCCGAGGGCACTTGTGAGCGCCTCCGGCGATTTCTTTTTTTTTTGGATTTTTTACTTCAAAATTTTTCCGTAGATTAGATAGGTTGTTTAAAAGAACATGTCAAAAATTGGGACATTTTCCGCACATTTAACTATTTTTTAATAGTTTTCTTCTTTTCTCGAATATTTTTTCCCACCTCAAATTTGAACTACAGGTCCTCGAAAAAAATGAATTTATGTGATTGGAAAAATAATATTCTTGTTTGTTAGTATATTTTGAGCCCTCATATATGGATCGCGAGAAAATTCAAAGATCTTGTGCCCTAGACATTCGATTACATCGTGGCGCGATTCATTTTAAAATTCTAAAAAAGAAAACGAAGTCGAAAATTCATGAAATTTGACGAGGCATCGTTATATTGCATGTTCAATCCATGGAAAAATTTGAAAATGTTTCATGCAAGTTTGCATCCCGATCGCCGAAACCTAGACATCTCAACTAGAGTTTCTATTATCACATGTTAGAGATGTCCCCGTAATCGCCACCGAGATGCAAACGTCCACGAAATCGACTCAAACTTTTTCCGTAGTGTACACATGTGATATAAGGACAACTCGTCAAGTTTCATGATTTTTCAACTCCGTTTGAATTTTATAGAATTTTAAAACTATCGATCCGCAAGTGAGTCGACGTGTTTCGCGCACAAGATATTTGAATTTCTATGCTCGGCCATGGATGAGGACTCAATATGGACTCACAATCATGTTTATCATTTTTTGAATCATTTACACCCATTATTTGAATCACTTGCGGTTCAAATTTTAGATTTCAAAAGAAATTCAAATATAACATGAAAACTCATAAAATATAGTAAAATGTTTAAAAAAATCCCAAACTTCAACAACGAACTAAATATACAGTAGCTAAGCCACGAGAAAAAGTTGTGATAGCAAATTCAAAAAAAAAAAGTTTGCACTTCGCGACCGATCAAAAAGGCGGTCGGCGAAGACAATCGCCGACCGCCGGGGATGAGGCGGTCGGCGAAGAATCTTCGCCGACCGCCCGGCCGCCAGTCACGTCGGCGAAGATCGACCCTACGTATCATTGATCGCCACGTGGCTTCCACGAGCCGATCTTTTATTTTTTAAAAAAAAAAATCTTCGCCGACCGCCTCATGTCCGGCCGGTCGGCGAAGGGCCTACCGGCATTTTTACCGGACACGTGGGCGCAGGTGACGCCGGTTTTTTATTTTTTTGAAAAATACCTTCGCCGACCGCCCGGACGGGCGGTCGGCGGTTGTCGATCTTCGCCGACCGCGGACGGCAAACGGTCGGCGGTTGGCATGATAGAAAATCAGGACGGCGTCGTCGGGGGGCGACGACGGGTCTTCTTCGCCGGCCGCCGACGGTCGGGCGAAGAACTCTCTTTGCCAAGCGTTTTTCGCCGACCGCCAAACGGTCGGCGAAGAGATCGCCGCCGACCGTTACTCTCGCCAAGCGGCGGTCGGCGAAGAAATCTTCGCCGACCGCGGTTTTCGGTGGTCGGCGAAACGCAGCACGGCCGGCGACGACCCGGTTTCTGTAGTGTCTTTTGGCGCCGTGATCTGAAGCGCATTGTAGTCATTCTAATTAACTGGTGTTTACAACCATGCTGCTTTTAGGTGATGCTTTTAAAACCAAGTTGAGGTCCTTCAAAACCTTAAATGTTGTTTTGACTTTGGCTTTTCTAGATACCAGTTATGATCTATACTAAGATTATTTCATTTGTGTTGTCTTTGGTACTTCTCGTTTAATATCACTTCTGTAGATGAGAACAAAATAATTTATGTAACTTTCGTAAACCTTTCTGAGTCCAATGACTCTTTTTATCAACATATTACTTTAAAATTATTCCTTGCAGGAGGTCCTAAGGTACCACTTGTATCACAGCTGGCAAGTTGTTTGAGCACCATGCTTGCAACTTTTAGCATGTCAGTTGTATTTTTAAAAGATCTAGTAGGCAATCCTATAAAATTTGGCACTGCCATCTAAACTTATTTAGTCATACAGTTCAGATTCCATTGCCTGTATATAAAGTTGATTATGACCAAACTTTTAAATTAGATTCTAAGTAAATGTATATCAGGACCTTTGTACATCAAGAATGCATATGTTTTATATACTTATTTGGTTTGATTGCAACATTCCATCTTTGGTACTTTCCTATGACTGTCAATCTCTTGGTACCTATGAATAATAGAGCTGCAATGAACTGGTAGCGTTGAATTATGTGTAAGCTTAATTCACCTGGCCTAATATACTGTCTAGGTGAGCCACATTGAATTATGTTTAAGGTTCATTGTTATGTAGACCTCAGGTTTAGATCTTGATTTTTGGAACAAATACTGATGTGCACAATCAGTGGGGAATATTAATTTTGGGCCATTCACAAAATCATAGAATAGAATTATGTTCATTGTCTACCTTCCAGTTCCTATCCTACTCTTCTAGGTTCATCCTTTTTTATCCTATAGTCCCTCCTCACTATTTTTGGTGTTTCTGTGTCCCCTTTATTTTTACAAGTATGGTTGCTATATGGTGCTATGTGTGATAACCTTTACCCATACTATGGTCTAGGGATATAGATAATACTTTTACTTTTTCATGCTAAAGTTACGAAGAACAATGAACTTGTTAGATGCTTCAAATACCTTCTCTCACAATGTACCTTGCTCCATGCTTCTTTATCTAGATAATAATAGTTCATTGACTGTATGTTAACTTGATATTCTGATATCTCTCCTGTAGGTCGTTATCTATATTCTGCTGCCTAAATTAAGCTCAATGTTGATACCTCGAGGGGGCCAATTCTACATATCAACGTGAGTACCAATTCTATTTCACCCAAACAGCACTGATCTGCAGATTTTGAATTTTCTTGTAACAGTCGTAGTCATCACTGGAATAAACTTGTCTTTCAATCAGTGCTGAAAGTTGTGAATTATGAAACAGATCATCTACTGCATATCAACATATTTTTTTTAGTGCTACTTTGTACAGAAGTATAGAAGTAAAACTTTCTTATTCAGTTTCAATCCATTTTTTTGAATGCTAATGTATGCCATTTCTGAAACAGATATCTCTAGTTCATTTTTTTTTCTAATATATATACAAACCAATCCTTGTCATATCGGCATAATAATATATTGTCATTTTGCTTTGTGTAGGTTGTACCAGTTAGCTTGGGAGATATGCTGATCTGGTAATCTTTGTTGACCTTCCTTTTTTAATCAAACCACACTTGACTCGATCTAAGCACTAACATTCTTCATTTGTGCTTAATATATCATGAATGATTGACCATACAACACATAGTCATAGGTGCCAAGCTAGCTAGGAGTTAAGTTTACCACAATTTGAAGACGATGCTCTCTCTGCTACCTGATGTGGATCTCTGTTAGTTGTCTACACTTTACATGGCCAGTGCATTTGATTAGTTCATACAACTAGTGCTGTTGACATTTTACATGCTCGGCACATTTCATTACTTTCATTTTGCCTGTTCATGGTTTCTGTTGAAGAGTGCATCCTTTATGGTGCCTTATTTGTTGGGAGCAAGAAGAAAAGAAGGAAGCCAAATTGCACTATTGTACCTACTCTGGATGTTCCTAGCAACTAGTGTTGCCTCCAATGTACCTACTCTGTTGTTTGGTAGAACAATGTTTTAGTTATTCACAAGTCCAATGTACCTACTCTGTTGTGTAATAATACATAGCAGTTCAAATGCAGTTCAAATGCTTCTCTAAATAATACATAGCCATAAAACAGTGAGAAATTAACAAGCCAGAACGCCTTGAGATGGACCAATACTTCAGGTAGGTAGAGGCAGCACAAAGACATGACATTGGTGCTATGATAAAGAGAATTGATCATATCTAACTAACTAAATAGCTAGATTGCTCTTCACGACAAGAAGCTTCCATGTAAATTTCTACAACAGAGGCATGTTCATAGGGGTGAGTATGCGTGTGTGTTGAGCGTTTGTGTTGTATTGTGTAACCGCAAAAAAAAATGTTTCTCATTATAAGAAAAAACTTGTAAGCATATATTATCCGACTTATAAAAGTCCGCTTCTGCCCCAACACCGGTCCGAACCCGTGCCATATCCGACATCCTAAAAATCCATATTCGCATCCGAAACCGCATAAGATCCGATCTGCTCCGAAACCGATTAGAAAAAGAGGATTAGGATATGGGGGAATCATTATCCGCTTTTCATCCCTAGCTGATGCACTTTACCCTTCCATATTTAAGAGGAAAGGTTCCATATTTAAGAGGAAAGGTGGTGTATAGCCGAGTCAGACTTAAAAAGTTCTACCGACATGACAATCGACACTCATTTTGGGTTCCTTTGGGGCAAAAAGGTAGTAGTATCCTTGGTTCCTAAATACTATATCTATTTAAAATATTTATGAGAAGATAACTAAACAAAATAAAAAAATAACATAATTAACTTGTGCTTAACATACTTGTTCCCAAATACTTTGTATATATAAAGTAATAGTACATTTAGTAATAGTACATTTAGTAAATTTAGTATATATAAAGTAATAGTATATTTAGTACATCAGCCCCTTCAGCAACCATAATAGTATAAGAATCATGGACTACAAAAATATTTATTAGTATAATAAGGCATATTTTGCTACAGTACAATAGTACATTAGAAGGCACGCCCCATCGCGTGCAGGTAGCAGGCCGTAAAGTTTTGTATAGAGGACTGTAAAACATTTGAGAAAAGTATATATGGAATAAATTTATGGACCGGTCGTCGATGACAGACAAGATCACATAATATATATTACGTATGATGTTAAAGTTCTTTTGTAAGGAATGCTGCACAAAAACAACGGTTCTTCAACGTCATGCATGTCGCGGTCAAACTTATCTGAACAAACATGTGGCTTTCTATAAAATATCTCTGAATGACAATCAAAGGGCATTCAAGCTGTCAAAGATACTGGGAAGTTTTCACGGGATCGGCTTGATTCTGGCATAGCTTGGATCAAGAGAAGTACCATCCTGTCCAAGCTTCGATTAACATGGTCGGCCTTTTCTTTTTTTTCTTTGGTGTGAAGTAGTCGCAGTAGAAAGCATCGCAAGTATTGATCTGCAATTATCAGTCCACATAAAGTAAGATCCAATTATCAGTCCACATAAAGTAAGATCCAAAACAGTTAAGCTGCACATCAGCCAGCCACACCATCATTGATGGTGCAGGAATGGTGCACAACGGAACATACCACGGTGATTGAGGCGTCGTTCTTCTTGCAAATCAACCATGCCACATCGGTGTCTCAACAGCCATTTGGGCCACCAGTAAGCATATGGCCTAGCGTCAATGGCCACAACAGACAGGAACCCAAGGTGAGTTTCAAAGATTTGGAAGACCAGGTCTCCTTTAACAAACCATTCATAGAGAGCAGGAACACAAAAGAAGGCTGAAAACAAATCACGAAAAACATGGTGGCCTAAATTTTGGAAAGGGAATAAATGCCCGTTTAGCATACACATGCCTATAAATGTGAGCACTGAAGCACATGTGAGAATTAATTACACTATGCTCAGTTTGTTGAGGTTCCCAAATTAATTTGGCAGCATGCAAATTCAACTACAATCAAAGCAAATCAATGAGGAAACCATTCTAAATATGAAAGTAGCAGTATAAATAAGAACAGTTAAGCAGCGCACACTGGGGGCGACCTGATTAAGCTAGTACATTCATTCTAAGCCACATAATTAAACATATTATCTTTTCTGTAACAAAATCATAGATAAGAATAGACATGTACATCAGACAACGTATCATTTACCTGCATCCACGCAGCTAGCAATTGTGCCTTTTACAGAAAATGCTATGAGACCCATATGGCAAAATGCCTTTGCACAAAAAGGCCAGCTATACCTATTACTAAATTGGTTGTAGTAAACATCATGAATCCATAACAAGGTCTGTTGTTGCCAAGATTTTCAACATTGTTTAAGGCACACTGAACTTTCTATTTGACATTTGTCAGACCACTGCTTAGAGCACAAAAGAAGTAATAGGAGGTACCTCGACATGTGCTTCAGATTTCCCTTGTCTCCTTCAGTTCTGAAGATAGCAGGGAGATACATATAAGTAAACAACCATAAGTTGAACCTTAAGAATAAAATAAAGAGGGAAATCAGACTAACCGAGAGATTGTGGAAGGGATCACATCCTGTGTGGAAACTAGAAAGATTCATCAAGGCCTCATTCATTCAATATTACTGCTACCATTCCTCTCGCCCTTCCAGAACAGAGCCATGTGTGAAGCTAAAGAAGTGCAAAGGAAATATACTAATCAGTTATCGGCACAGAAACTTATAAGCCTAATTTGTTTTCATGATAATTTAGACCTCACTACAAAATGTTCATAAATCTGTTTTCACGATAACTGTACAACTCAATGCAACTTAACGAGATCTCTTCCCATAAACATCCAAAAAAGTATGGTTCAGGACAATGACAATGTAAGGAACAAGGTTAATAATTCAGCCTGTGACAGCTCATCTACTAGTGAATGGACATGGATAGAAAAAGATTTGATTAACAATGAACAAATGTTAGCTCTGCGCATAATTAGAGCCTAACTCGACTGGACCCAAAGATAAACCGTCCTTTTAGACTGAGCTCTGATCCTCTACTTTTCTATGTAAGAAGCCAATGAATTTTTTTAAAAAATAGGAGGCAATTCAAGAATAGAGTAGATCCGGGATTTTAGATAACCTCATTACACAATGAAAGCATTAAGATCAGAAACCCGTGGTGCCAACATGCTATGTTTTGTAGTATGTCGGAAAAGAACATGATGGCAGAGAACGGGTCTGAAAATAACACACCGCAAGCGGAGCTGAAAATGACTTGCTAAAAATTCAGAATTGTCTTGAACTATGGATACCTCACATCAGTATGAATGTATGATATACACAAAGTCAGTTAACTGGAGATTTAGTGTAGTGCTCCATACCATACTTCCAATTATATGACTAATAACAGACTTGCTACTACCATTGGAAAACCATGGACTCCTTTTTCCACCAAAATATTGTCCTTGGTCATGTTTGTATTGGCATGATTTAGCTGGTTGGAATATCAAACTGCAGATATGCTAACTTTTTAGAAAATGCAGCTAAAGCAGGTCTTCATGGTGTTTGGATGCTCGTTTTTAAATTTTAGAACAGAGCATTGCTTGAACAAATAAAGCAAAAGGTAAGTAATAGGGTAACAAATTTACCTGAAAGATAAAGGATGCTGTGTGGCTGGTCCTATTTGAAAGACACATGGCTAAAATACACTGGGTAGCAGTGGAAGGCAGCAGCACAGAACGAAACCTACGGAAATTTGATGCACAACATTAGGAAACCATTGAGATACATGTAAACAATATGTCAGCATGTAAACAAACAAAAATAGGTTAAAAATAAAGAATAAAGTGAGTAGATTAAAGGCAACAAAATATATGGATCTGAGAAAAGTAGGATACGGATTAGAACGTAGACATTAATCATTACCAAAAATAGAAACATTTTGCCAACAATAGCTTTACAGATGACGGCGACGGCCACCAAGGAGGGATGATACAGCTGCAAGGATGTGCAAGGGAGATGAAAACAACATACACAAATCCATCTCGACTTTCAGCTAAAAAACAAATCTGAGGTGAGAGGAAGAGACGGGTGTCGGATCTGAGGTAGAAGACGAATCGGAGAAAGAGAGATGGGAAAATAGACGGTGAGAGGGAGAGAAGGAAGATGGAGGTAGAAGAGAGATTAGGGCCGGGGGATGAGAGAAGGGGGCAGTGGTTTGCAAGAGAAAGAGGTCGGGGAGAGGATGGCATCGAACTGGGGGAACGGAGAGAAGAGAACGGAGGTAGAAGAGAACTCCAGATGGGAATTGAAGGGATGGGAATGCAATGAGTCAGACGTATGGTAGGTGAGAAAGCCAGGAATAAAAAGCAGGATTGGGAAACAGAAGGGAAAAAGGGGCGCGAATCTTGGAACAAAGACAACCGGAGGATAATGTCTGGCCGGCCAGGCGGTTGTGGAAAAAAGGCGTTGCTCCGTAGTAGCTCTCTCGCCATCTTGTGTTCTTTCGTTCTTATCAAATGCTCTGCTCGTTTTTTTAAAAAAAGGTGCTCTGCTAGCAGCAAATGGCAGTGAAGCTGAGCGCTAAGTGCAGTGCACATAGAAGGGCTTGCTCCACTTCATGCACTTACCTCGGGCTTCAGCGAAGGGAAAGAAAACAATGGATCAGACTGGATTCTTTCGTTCCTGTGAAATTGCCTTCTAGCTACAGTATTCCAGAGGAATGGGCAATTCCTCCATTCCAAACGCTCATTCCAGTTTCCTTTCCTCCGTTTTTTATTCCTCCAAAATTTCTATTCTATTCCTTCAATTCAAACACGCCCTGAGACTGCCCCAGTCCCCGTTTGGATTGCTCCACATTGTGCAATCTAAAAGACCACCCAATTAAACAGTCCAGCTTTTTAACTAGCTTATAAAATCTAGGGAGTTTAAATTCGTACAATTTGCCAAGCTGACCCAACCCAGCTTCTAATGTTAATAGACAATTCTACCCTTCCCTATTTGCACCATGAGCACAAATTAATCATCCTCTCTAAGGGTATTCTGGTATTTTTGCTCCTTGCAGTGCTATAAGCGAGTTTTCAGAAGAAGTTGCGAATCCAAACAGCCCCTCATTTCACCTTTGATAAACCAGCTTATAGGAATTTGGCCAATAAAGGGAGATCAAGCTATGATAAAATTACTGTCTTATAAACTGATCCACATGTAGTATATTGTACTTTTTGTTTTTCAACAGAGATAAAAATTATTTTGGACTACCTTCAGATCCACGACTATAACATGGACATCATATATGGGAAGTGGGATGATTGTTATGACTTGATGCCTACTTATCAAGCTGAGCTTCTAAGACCAGTGCATGATAGTGTGACTAAACTAGAGACTGGCTACATGTGGTTCACCAGATTCTCTGTTGTGGAACTTGTAGAAACGCATGACAAGGTAAGGCGTATGATCATTGAGGAATTTATAGTGAGATCAAAGATTTCTAGTAACATGACTAAAAAAAATAATCCTTGATGTCAACAAAGAGCTTAATGCAAATTGCAAAATCCAAAGCCCTTAAGCACCATGATGTTCTTAATTTGTGGACCTAGAAAGTAGAAGTGAGTCTAACAGATTTAGGTAAGCGATTAACTTTGAAGTCAAGGCATGTACTTGGGGGCTTGGACATACTCCCTCCGTTCCTAAATAAGTGTCACTTTGCGTTTAAGAGAAAAAAAGTCTTTGAATTATATATTAAAAAAATATTAATAATTATGGTATATAATTAGTACCATCGGAAAGATCTTTTCATCTAGTTTTTTATCAAAATTATTTGAAAATACAAATGTTGCACGTATTTTGTATAAATCGATTCGAATCCTTTGTGGCACACCAAAAAACGTCACTTATAAAGGGACAGACGGAGTATATGCGTGAGCTCTGAGTAAAAAGATGATTCTTATTGAGAGGGGACATGTTAGCTTGGTTCGAGACGTACGTTTCATGATTTGTATGTGCAGAGATTGTAACTCCAGCTCGGTTAGAGAGAAACCAAAAATAATGGGAAGAAGATACTGCCTGAAACATTTTCAGACCCTTGCGTGATGCACATGCAGACACCTAGATCGTTTGATTATTATTGGACCGTCAAACTGCAACACAGGTGTGTGGGCTCCCGCTCTGCCGGCCGTACAGCAGACGATGCCTTGAGCCTGCCGTTGCTAGACAAGCAGGCCCAACCAAGTGCACAGTCACATTTGAATGGGGCACGGTGTTTTCTTTTTGTAGTTTGACTAATATACTGTCTACATATCTTTTGTCCAAAAGCTGGGTATAGCATGTATTGCATCTAAGAAGAGAAAATTACATGCCAGCTACGAGAGAACACTAATAGCACAGGATACTGGCCACTAAGATAGTAGTAGCAAGTAAACTGGATTAAACAAACTAGCAATAAAAAACAGATACAAAGAGCAATGAAAACCCACAACACCTAGGATCTACAACTGTACCTACAAAACCACATCGCAAAGTTCACCCATATAGAAGACCATCCCATCGGCAAACGGCGACAAAGCATCCACCAACAAGCCATAGTGGCAAAGCATCCACCAATGAACCAACCAGCAACCATCATTCTCGACGGCTCAGCAGCTGCCCAAGAGAAGGCCAACGACAAGACAACAAAGCATCCGCCAACGAACCAACAACCAGCGGCCGACACTCTTGGCGGCTCAGCAGCTGCCCAAGAGGGGGCCGATGACACGAGACAAAGCATCCGCCAACGAACCATGACGGCAAAGCATCCGCCAACGAACCAGCGACAATCCATTAGCGTCCCTCTTGGTGGCTCATCACCGCCCCTAAGAGAATGTTGACAACACGGCGGCAAAAGCATTCGTCAACGGCACGCGCCGCAAAGCATCCGCCATCACCGAACCGACAATCGAGTTGACGGGTCAAAAGCTGCAAGATAAACTAAACCGTATGGTAGTAGGGTGCGGCGGGCGAGAGGGACTCTGTGAGGAGGCGAAGGTAGGCATGCTAGATCTCGGTGGCTAGAGGCATGGGACTCGAAGGATGACACCTTCAGAAAGGTATGTGGCGCCAAGAACGTCAACGTCATCTGCCCGATCACCGTCGGGCCGATCTTTCACCCACGCCTTGTACCAACCACCAAATAACTCGCGGCCGTGCGTCCCCGGCCCGCGCTGTGCAGGCCCGACGGATAGCCAAGCGGCCCTATAGGTGAAGGAGACGACTTGCGTCACCCATCCCAACAAAGCCACCATGATGACGTTGACCGGTGCGAACAAACCGCCATCAGCCACACCACCTCGGCGCAGCCGACATCACCGAACCATCGAAGAGCCCGGCCAAGCCACACGGTTGAGGCCGCTTGCAGCCTTGACACCAACTGTGCCCCGACCCACTAGAGGGCGCCAGGAGGCAAGGGCGAGCCACCAGATACACTCCAACTTGGGGGGAGCAACCGCAAAGACCACCCACGACCCTCGAGCCCGCCCTCGAGCCATGTGTCGAAGACCGTAGGTCCGACCTCAAGACCGGCGCCGCCCATCGCCCATGCCGCGAGGGCGACCGGATCACCGCCCACGGTCCAAAGCGCCAAAGAACCCGGCCGAGCGGATATCGCCGGTAGGCGGCGGATCCGCCCGCGGGCGATTTTGCGCCGCTAGCATGCGAACACGCCGGAGGAGAAGGTGTTGGAGAACCAACGGATAGAGAAAGGGGAGGGGGAGGAGAGGAGAGGGTGTGAAGGTTCGGTTGTCTTGGTCGCCACGGCCGATTCTTGCCGTCAGACGCGGCGATGGCGACGGAGAGGAGGTGATCGAGGGGCTGGGCGACGCAGACGAGAAGCCCGTCGCCCCGTTGGTAGAGCGCGGGGGGGGGGGTTGGTTAGTCTCCTAGTCCTACTGGCATTGGGCGGAGTATATATAAAGATCAGAACAAGCAAAAATACACATACACATGAATATGACCGTACTAGCTAGTAAGTGGCCACCTGCCCTAGTAAGTTTCCTCGATCTGATCTAGGTACACATAATCGAAAAAAACATGGAATATCCGACTGTCTTCCGTATCTATGAGCAATGCATACACGATGAAACTAATAAAAGGTATTTTCAAGATGATCTGTGATACTTCTTTTACTATTAATGATGTACCCAAGCTAGGAACCTATATTCAAACGTTATCTCTAGAACAAATGATTAATGACTAACAATATAAATTTCATATTCATAAACAAATGTCATGTTCAATTTAATATTGTTTTGATTTAGTATGGATCTGATATATTTTCTATTTCGGATCATATTTAAATATTTTGTTTTGCATTATTGAATGTTATTTGAATTTACTTTCATTTACTTATTTTATTTTAGATATTCTTTACATGTGGTTCAAGAATGTATTATTTATAATTTTTGTCTATAGTTTTAATGGTTTATTCATTAATTGATCAATACATTATTGAATATGTATTTGCATAATGATTTTGTTCTTCTAAAACAGTCGATAAATATGTACAAATGTAGATATTTGATTGGAGTATATATATTGGTTCGGCACAGAAATGCGGTTTCTTTTATTACTTGTCAAAGATGAATTATTGAGCCCTGCCACGTTCGTACATTCACGGCTTGGGCCTGGGACCGGGACCCTCCACTAAAAGGACGCAGCAAGCACGCAGAAACTTCCCATGGAGTCGGTCACGGGTTGCACTGTACGTTGCACTGTACACACACAAAAAGAAATGAGACGAACGGCTACCATGGTCGTGGGATGGATGGAGAACGACTCGTAGGGAATAGTGTTGCGCGATGAGTTTTGTGCATGACACGTCCCTCTCAGTATCTCCATAATCTTTGCTCTGTCATTCCTGCATCCACGACCAACCACACATTGACACCAAAGACAGTGCCAAGATTTATGAACAATACCACAGTAATGTTTGTGAAAGTTTGTTCTCACATTCACATTTAGCCGTTGTGAGTCGTGGTGGGCCGGAAAGCGCGTCTAGCATATCACATGGGAGTCGCAGGGGAATCTCTGTATCAATCTCGATCTTTTCCAATCCAAACCCCACCTCTCGCTCTCGTGCTCACACTAGTGTTTCCACCTAGCTCACCGCCCCCAATCTCCGACCTCCCCATCTCCGCCGGTGTTCTCTCGTCGGCGGCGCCCAAGGGAAGTCACTGGGGTGCCGGGATCTGCCATTGTTGGAAATGTAGCTTGTATTTGTCACTTGTGCCGCCCGTTCATCATCCGTCCATCTTCTCCCCTGTCCTAGATCTATCCAAGAGAGAGCAAAGCACCACAAGCCATGGCAAATCCATGGGGCATCGCAACGATGAGCCCAGCAGTTGCCGTTCTGGGTTGGCTGCTGTCACCCATCATCAACTGGCTCCTGCAGAATCTCTTCGCCTACCTCATTTTTGACGCGACCAAAGAGCTCCCTGAGCTGGAGCTGGTCACTGTCCCAGCTCTCAAGCTCACGCTGAGAGAGGTCGAGGAGCAGCGGATGCTGAGGGCAGCGAGAGGCGATGAGGGTCGTCTCGACCTGATCTGCAGATACTGGACAAGATGGATATGCGTCTCAAGTCTGCCTTGTACCAAGCGGAAGACATCCTGGACCTTGTCGAGTACTACCAGATCGAGAAGAAAGTGACTGGTGGTAACGGCAGTAGCTGGGTGAAGCGGCTCATCACCACTGCTGTCGCGTACATCGCCAGCTGCTGCAGATGGGGTTGGGTCGCCGGCTGCTGGGGGATCTTGATCCAAAGATGCATAGATATAGGGATCTTGATCCAACGATGCATAGATATCACCCCAGCTCCGCTGCTGCAGTTCGTCCACAGCATGAAACAGAAGCTGGGGCAATTATTTGGAGGTGTCACCAGCCTATGGAATTCATCTTCACTTATACCAGTTTCCCAAGCAACATCCACTGTCCGGGTCCGGAGGCTCTGCGGTTGCTGCAGCAAGATCGTCGCAAGCATCACCAGCCGCTTTCGGTCCCTACTCAGCTGGTGTACTGATCGGATTCCTGATGCCCGGTATTACAGGGACTGGTCATATGAACAAGTTGGCTTCAATATTAATGAGCAGGTACCATCTGATCAGATCATTGTGTCACTTGTGAGTTGCCATAGTTCCATCTGAACTTACAATTTTGTCATTATCTGGCTTTAGAAAAATAAATTGTTCATTGTCACTTGTGGGTTGCCTGAAAACTCAAAATATCAAGCAGTTGAAATATTCCAACTCCCATTTTCTGTTTCTATAGCACCAGAGCTACCACTGTGATGCTGCTTGATATTTATCTTGTATATATTCTTCATATTGGTTCTGTGAAATATGTCACTATTATTTGGATGTCCTCCTTTTCCATCTTACTATTATATAACAATATTAGTGGGTACTATACCACCTAAATTACCCACCATGCCACACTATATATGATACATATTCTAAGTAATCTCTTTAATTTGCATCTAAATTAACAGTTTTTTGTTTGTGTGTCGCCTAGTTTACGTTGGCATCTCACCAGTTGTATAACTAGGATGTAACTAAACTCTCCAACTTCTCTTAATGCAAAACGGGCAATGTCGGTTTCGAAAAAAAACACTAACAGTTTTGCCACATTATAAATTAAAGAAAAGACCCAATCAAATATACATCTAAATTACCAATTCCTACTAATATGGAAAAATTTTAAATAACCATAAATTGCATATGTGTGCGTATGTGGGTTTTTTTTCTAAATACTTTACTTAAAAACTAACTTTAGTAATTAAGAGTGCAGTCTGTATAGCCTAAAAAATCCACCAGAGCTCCATTAATTTTATAAAAGATAGAGATACAAATACAAGTTATAATCGCACAATAGTCTCATTTCGCTTGATGTAGCAACTAAAAAGAACAAAATTCAAAAGCCAACATCATTATAAGCTGCGACTAGACCGACCACAATTTAAAGTAAGGTTTTAATTCAATGCATACTGGTGAAACACTAAGGAACCATGTAGAGGGGAGAGAAAAAAAGATAATGGATATAGATGAAAAAACACACAATACATTATTGGTAGCTAATTTGTGTATCTTCGATCTAGTTTGTGCAAGCGTGCCGGTTGACGGACTAGTAATGAATCATGTGTAGCACAGGATATAGCTGCAACCTGCAAGACTAATTTCAAGATTATTGGACAACTAGAACGATGCGTATCTTTGTTTAAATATACATACATATGGGACAAGCACAACTAATGTATCGTTATAGTTGCGTGCAAAAAGTAATCAATATACTCGACAGTTCCTTGCAACCAAAGATGATGCATAATTGATGTCATAGTGCAATAATTAAATAAAAAAATTCCATTTTTATAAGATGAACATGAATACTTTTTATTTAAATAATAATTTAAATCCAGTTTTAAAGTATTATTTCGCATTTATGAATGACTAGTGTTTTCAAAATAATTATAAGTCGCAATAATATGTGGCCAAGATAATGATTTGAAGCTTCCTTCTTGCGTAAGGATGGCAACGTGCCTATTACTTGAAAAGAATCGGATTAAGGAAACAAATAAAGAGCATAGAAGATATTCTCACTTCCTCAAAGAAGTCAAATCTGTTGAATCGAGAATAGCAAAGAAGACCGCCAAGGATGATGACAAGGAAAGTAGCGATAACAAGACCGCCAAGAACAAAGACAAAGATAGCACAAAGAATGCGGGGCAACAAAGATAGCAAGAGCAAGACCGCCAAGCGAAAGAAATTGACAAGTTGGACGAAGCATTGAACGTAAAGTGTTCGGTCGAGAACAGGACCGTGCGGATATAAGTGAGATGCTTCGTAAGGGACCGCACACCTATGCAGCAAGCTCGAGTACCCGAAAACCTTATTCGTGATTGGCATATATGGCATTACGTGGTTCGAAAGACTACCCCACGCACAATATGTTTGTGACTATGAGAAGGAGGCGGGACATTTCGACCTGTCATGTTCATTCAAGTGGGGAAGAAATTCAACGTAGGTGATATATTTTTTGATATGCTGGAGCAGATCAATCAACAGCAACCAACAGAGTTGAAAGGTCTTCAAAGTATAAAAGCAAAGTTGGAAAAAGAACTGAAAGACAGATGCTTCTTGTTAGTACTTTGGATGATCTCCGGGTCAACAATGGCGAGTGTGAAGGAACGTAGGATTCTACTTGATGTGCTTTGTGTTGGGCAGAGAGGAAGCCGAATCCTGGTGACAGCTCAAAAAAAGATGCAGCGACAGCTTTAGGTGCTCGAGGAGCAAATACCAATACCTGATTTAGAAGAGGAGAAGTATTTCTCAATGTTCATGCAATATGCCCTAGAAGACAGTAATGTCACTAGTACTGATGATGATAGATATAAACAAATAGCGAGAAAAATTGTGAAAAAGCTTGGCGGATCACCCATTGCAGCAAGAACGATTCAAGCCAGGGCTTCAAATAATATCAGTATTGATTTACGGGAAACAACAGCAAACCTTGACGTGTTGAATGAAACAATGGGAGCTCTGTGGTGGAGCTATCGGCAGCTTGGTGGTGACATCAGGCGATGCTTTACCATCGTAGGATTTTCCCCAAAGGATATGAAATAAAACGAGATGAGTTGGTTCCCCTCGGATAGCACAAGGGTTTTTAAACACCGGGAATAATGAAACAGAGGAACTGGAAGATATAGGCCGAGAGATACTTTGATCGATTCTTGACATTCTCATTTACGCAAGTAAAAAGAACATATTTTGGCAAGGAGACCGAGGCATTCACAATACATGACCTGCTCCACGAGTTGGCGAGAGAGGGGTTTCTAGAAGTGACTTCTTTAGAATTGGTTACAATGACCCACCTAAAGATATCCCTGGAGGTATTCACCATATCTTCATTGAGACCAACAAGGCGGCCAGAGATTGCGGACAAAATTGTGGAGATAGAAAATTTGGCGCACCCTCATCATTAATGCGTGGTCATGGCACAAGGAAACCAAGAAAACATATCATGACGTAGAAAAATTCTTGGGGCGATTGTTTATGAGGCTGAAGAAACTACGAGTGCTGATCATTAAAGTAAATTATTTGTCAGAAGGGTGGCCAGTCCCGAGTCTCGGTTCGGCATCTATTGATCACATGAAGCATCTACGTTATCTTGGTTTCCATTTTTAAGTAGCGGGTTCCATCTAATTTTGCCAGGCACATTTAGCAAGCTTTACCATATCCGGACCATAGATATTCCTTGTGAAGAAGCATCCTGTCCTCGAAGATATGGCTGATCTAATCTATTTGCGGCACATCTATGCTCCGCTGTCTTTCCCCAATATTGCAAAGGCCGACGGCACTTTGCAAACACCGCCAAAGTTCATAGTGAAGGAGGAACCAGGGGCATGAGTTGAAGCGGCTCATGCACCTAAACGATCTTCGAGACACTCGTTTATAACGGGGCTTGTGTTTGTCGGAAGCAAAGACGAAGCTATTAAAGCCCGCCTAATCGACAAGGAACGACTCGGAAGACTGAAACTGGACTTTTGTTGGTTGTTGAGGACAACGGACTATGGCAGGTGGTTCAGGAGGCTTCCTGGCGACGCAAAAGCGAGGTGCTTGACGGCCTTTGTCCCCAAAAGATCTTAAAGAGCTCTGTATCAAGTACTACAGCGGTTCAAGGTATCCTAGTTGGATGCTGAGTCACCACGGACCAGACGCCCCAAAGCAACTGCACAGACTTGAACTCTTTTGTTGTAGCCAGCTGGCATCTATTCCCGAAAGTAGTGAACTCTTCATTGGTCTGCGTGAGCTTCGCATTGAACATTGTCACTGGGACAGCTTGCCCCAAAATATGGAGCACCTGGTGTCGCTTCAAACATTGGACATTCAGTCCTGCAAAAAGATGAAACATCTTCCGACGCTGCCCCATGCTCTTAAGATTGTTATCAGTGGGTGCGACATGCTGAGAAGTATTGGTACTATTATGGATTGCCCTAGACTTGAATTCATATTGGAAAAGGAGAAACGTCCTGAAGCCTGTGCGTCCACTGGAATACTGCCAAGACACGGCACCTTATCCATGCCTAGTAACTCTAGACATAAGAGAATGTGATAACCTGGTAACACTTCAAAATCTACCACCGTCCCTCAAGAGTTTGAAAATCTGCCGGTCGCGGGGAGCTCTGTTCCGTGTCGGGGCAGCTGGATCAACTCGAGGAACTAGATATTTACAAGTGCAATAAGTTGCGAGTCCGTACAATCCTTGGGAGACGCGTCATCATTAGAAACACTGTCTCTTTACAGCTGCCAACGCCTTGCATCCTTAGGATCCAGCGGTGGCCCTGGGAGTTACTCTGCTCTTCGGAAACTTTGGATCAAATACTGCCCTGCTATGGATATAAAAGCAGTTTAACAAAGATGTTCTTGATGGCCTTGTAGAGATAGACATATCACACGCTCTTTCAAGCAACCCAGATGAAAGGTATACTGTTCAATTTTTTTCTTTATCTCTTTAAATTCCTCTGCCTCGTTTTATATACGGTGCAAATCCATACCATGTAAACCTTAATAAGGTACGAGACCTTGCAGCTGCATTTATTATTGATGTCTGGTACATTAGTTTTATGTGGGTGATGGTCTGCAGTCTGTTTTTTAGACTGTCTTTTTTTGTCTCTGATGATGTAAACCCCTGCACATTGTTAGTTCATTTCATACGGTTATTGATGTCTATTCTTGGATGCACAGCAATTAGTAACATGTATTTTCCATTTGCAGGTACTAAACTATGGGAACCAAAATCTTGAAAATATGCTAGCTATCCCTTGCTGCTGGGATGGGGTGGTCCGGCATCATCCAAGTAGTACTGAAGTGACAAATGAGATCCTGAATCCGTTATTGTTCTGGAGGGAATCAGTTCCAACTTCCCGGACTGCAAGCACTCATGGAGCATTATTGTCCCATTTTCTATCTGCAGAGCAGGCTATGATGGCAAAACCGGACGACTGAGTTTGGATCGTGAAAAACATGCCTTATATATTATAGCTTCTGTGTTAGTTCATCTGATGTGTATTGTTATGAAAAAATGAAAGGAAACAAGCAAGTGAACCTTTAATTTGTACGTGGACTATATATGCAGACTTGGCTGGGCATCCGGCTTGCATACATAAGTTTCATCTTGTTATTCAACCCAGACTAGGGTGGGCACTGTTTGAATGGTTTGAAACCCTTTATTGAGTTGGTTGTCAGACATGCTGTTATCAGTCTGTAATGTATACAATGATGAAATTATTGTGATCCATGCTATTTCAGCCCTTGTGTTCGGGTTTCAGAAATGGAACTCTGCGGCATCCATTTTTCAGAAGCAGAGTCACACAGACAGAAGTTACGTATGTATGGGTGGTGGGTGCCTTTTGGTTTGGGAGCGCGTGTGCGTGTTTATTCAGACGTGCTGCTGTGTATTGTCGTCAATAAATGAACGGAAACAAGCAAGTGACCCTTTGTTTGTGCAACGTATGGTTTTGTTGAGTTCATTGTCTGAAATGCTATTATCAGTCTGTAATGTATATAGGAGTGAAATCATAGTGATCCATGCTATTGCATTCCTTCATTCCGGTTTCAGAAATGGAACTCTGCAGCATCCATTCTTCAGAAGCAGAGTGGGCATTCAGAACAGATTGGCGGGAGGGAGTTTGCACTGACGAGAATGATGTCGTTCCGTGTAGGCCCATCGGAGTGCGTGCCTTGGAAATTCATGATCTGGCTTTCGGCTCGGCCCTTACAGAAGTTTGGGCCGTGGGCTTTCCCGGACGTGCGTGTTAGCCCAGTAGCTGCGTTGTGCCGCGGCCTGACGACGCAGCTGCCGAACACGAACCCTGCCCGCCGGCAGCAGCAGGGCGCAGTGGACGGCGGCGGGAAGGCGCCCGTGGAGAGGGATGCAGCCAGCCACAGGGGACGCCAGGGGACGGAGCTCTGAGCAGCACTGCACAATGGCGCCTCGTCGGGGCCGGGCGGGCCTTTCCCTCGAGCGTGGTTCGCCTGCGGGTCCCACCGTAGTCTCGTCCACAGCGCACCGCCAGCTACGGCTCCGGCTCCGGGCTCCGGCGCTGTCGGTACGCGTTCAAACCGACTACCCTTCCCGACCAAGGTTCACTACGAAGTCTGATTTCCTGCTCCAATGCTTCGACCTCTGAAACATCTCAGGTATATCTTGCTCTGTCCGTTTTGCTTGTCTTGTGCAGAGCTTGCTTCCACCCTTTGACTGAATTTCTCAGAATTTCCATCCACTGAGTCCGTTGATGTGCGGGATGGTGATGTTCAGTAATTAGAACGACCTTGTTGTCGTAGGTGATCCAAAGTATCACTACTTCGTAGATTCAATGTCTCTATCCCCTATACGATGGCAGGCAGACTCGATCTAATCCTTGAACAAAGAATTGTCTGGGCTTTGTGACAGTTTGCAGCTCCCTTATTCAACATATGGCAGGTTTGAAACCGTCTTGTTTGTTTGTTCAGTTCGTTGTCTGACATGCAGTTACCAGTCTGTTTGTATCCAAGGATGAAATCATTGTGTTCCGTTCTATTTTGCCTCCCTTGTGCTCCTCTTTCAGAAATCAAACTCTGTAGGATCTATTTTTTAGGAGCATAGTGGCCATTTACAAGGCATTCATAACATGAGCAGAGAATGGAATAAATAATAGATACAATCATACGGATGTATCGATGGAGGAAGGGAAAAGACTCATGGCGGAAGCCAAGAGGCCCTTTAACTAAGTGTAGCTGTCCTCCAACCCACTCTTTTTTTCAAAAAAAAAAAAAAATACTTAGCAGGGTCTGAGCCTTTATATGATCTTTGCTAAGATGAAAGGTTTTGCGACTTTCCACAACTTACCAAATACCAACCCCATCCATAGTAATGTTTCAGGAAGCCAGGATTTTGTCTATCCCACAGTATTATATCTCCTATCTGGATATCTCCAGACTATAGTTCATTTGTTACCTTATGTGATTTTGCTTAAAACTCTTTCGCTGGTTTTCACAAACTATTCAAGTCATGCAAATGCAACATCCTCTGTCCCTGTGAGACTAGCACACAGATGGAAGCAAGGTTGAATCTGGTGCTCAGTCAATCGAACTTGAATGGTCAGTCTATATTGGGTACTATGATATTATTGTGTTATATGATGTTGTATCCCTTGCGCTTCTTTTTAACAAATGAAACTCTGCACCATCCATTTTTCAGAAGCAGAGTGGGCATTCATCAACCAATCTGGCATTGAGAACACAAAGTTTTGAGTGCGGGCCTCCAATGTAGGCCCATACGAGTACGTGCCTCGGATATTTCGTGATCCGGCGTTCAGCCCTCAGATTTTTGGCCCTGAAGACGATGGAGCGGCCCAAGCGTCGTCAGGCCGCGGCACGACGACGCATTGCACGACGGCGCAGTGGGCGCCGTTGTAGTGTAGGTGGAGCCAGCCACCGGTGGGGCACTGGCACTCCGACGAGCGATGGGAACTATTGCGACGCCAGGGACCGAGCTGTGAGCAGCAGTACCTGACGGTGCCTGCTCGGGGCCGGGCGGCCCTTCCCATCGAGGCTCGCCATCGGATCCCACCACAACGCACCGCCGGCATGCGTTCAAGCCGGCTACTATTCCCGAACGAGGTTGTCAGCGTCCTAATCCTCAACTCAACAATAGCACAAACATGAATAGGATCCAAGCCAGTACACAATGTTCTAGAAAGTTCTAGTGAAGGAAAATCAGTACAACCAGGGAGGAAGAAGGATTAGAGGAGGAAGATACAATCTAGCCGAAGCTAGCCTCGAGCAATCGCTCGCCTCGACCCGAGAAGAGCTCGTCGTCGCCGATTCAGGTTCTGGTTCTTGGACAACCCGTCCTGGTGATGGTGGTGATCTCTTTATCCTCCTTGCTTCCTCGTTGGTCAGATACTGAGCCCAAGTATTGTCCTCTTGGCCCAAGCCCAGTCCACATGCCCCTTCTCTAGCCCAACTAGCAGTATTTCCAGCAAGCTCCTGACATACTTCCCCTCTTGAAACACGGCTTGTCCCCAAGCCGTGCGTTACAATGTTCGAGATTTGAAGAACTTTAGATAAGCCAGGATCCAAAGGTACTTGGCTTTGTGATGCTGAAACAACATATGCTATTCTACATGATGTGGTACAGAATGCAAATAGTTGTAATACCATCAATCTTGCTTTCACTTCTGATGAAGAATATAGCAAGCTGCGCCACTGTCGGTTCTCCCAGGTAATGATATGCTGATCCATCAGTAAGGGACAGCATGTGTTGTTGTTGTTGATCATCCATATGTCATTTGCCCACAAGTCATTCAAATTGTAGCTGTGCAATGCTTCAAAACAACCGGGATCCCATTGCAATAAGAAACTGTGTATGGTAGTATGCAGTGCAGATAGCCATTGTTTCTTGTCATCAATCGATGCTGTTCTTGAAGTAGCAAAAAGGTTTGGTAGGTAATCTAAGTACTGATCCAGTAAAATAATCCTACTTGTCATCATAAGCTCACTGATTGGCAACTCAGATTGCTTCTGCTCTTGTATGCACAATTCAGATTGCCACCACTTGTCTTCAAGCCAAATTTGAGGTTGTATTTCTTCTTGGCTGCTTGCAATCATGTCACTAACAGGTGGTGGCCAAGGCTGTGGCACCAAAAATCCAGGGACACTACTATACTCAGGTGAAATGGACACAAACAGGTCAACACCCACAATTGCAAGGATCTGCAGCTAGTGCCTGTAGTAGTACTTCAGAGTTTCGGCTGTGATGTCAGCTGTGTATGATCCATTGTACTCTGATCCATCAGAAAGATAGGCTCCATAGTTCCCAGTGAATGCATTAACCAGAGCACAGTTGTAGATAGTCTTGGACTTCCTATGTGCTGACTTCTAGAATTCAACTCGAGTTTCAATAGCCAGTTTTACACCAGCATTAACCAGAGCACAACTGTATGCACACAGTTGTAGATACAGCCATGGGGGCTTCCAGCCATGCATCAACTGAACAGATTGTTCATCAGTTATGGTGCCCTTCACTTCCTAGGCCCTCATTTGTACTGATTGCTCATCAATATCCCTCTGTGATTTCAGCTCTAACTGATGATGCTTAGCATTAACAATGCCACACTGAGATAGCCATGGTGATAACAGATTAAAATACAATGCTACTGGCTTTCTTGGCAGCACCTCAAACACATCGTGTGCATCAGAGACGCTAGTGCAAAAAGAAAATTTATCCAAGCCAACAGATAGAACATGGCTGATGCTGAAGTAGTTGGTCACAGAAGTAGCAGTTGTAAATATCCAGGCAATGACCGAAGTGAGCATAGAATTCTGACTGTAATCACTCAGCCTGAGAGCAGACAATAAACACACACGGAAACTGATGCCTTCAGAAGCAATGGCCAAACAAGTTGATGCCTTCAGCAGCAATGCATAAGACCCACTCAAAGTATAACTGCTGCTGTCAAGTAACCTCATAGACATGATTATGCCAGTAGATACTAACAGGATGCCAGGATCAAAGGTGTGGGTGCAGTTGCTATCCATGCATGACCTGCTGCTAAAACTGGATGTATTTGGAGGGCATAAAAGTGACAGTGATGAAACCAAAAGAAACCAAGTCCTGAACACTCTTGCAAACACCCCCGGAGGCCATGGCACTGATCTGAATGACTGAATATGAAAACCAAGCAGGCAACGGTATCTCGCAACCATGCCAGTATGACTCTTGATGAAGTATTGTTTTGGAGTGTCGAGCATCATAGGAATGCAGGCATACCCGTACAGGTGTAGTGTCGAGCACCTGCTGGTCAGCATCACTTGGACGAGCTTGGTGGAGGTATCCAACGTCTCATGGCCACCAGCGTCGGGGGCCAGGAGGCAACCGCCGGGGTTGTTGGTGGTGAGAGACGGGCGGGCGCGGCCCTGCTGCCGCAGGCGGATTTGCTCCAGCGGCTTCCCGAAGCGGTCGGTGTTGACGGCGATGTCGGCGTGGCCGACGAGGAGAGGGGCGCCGCGCCTGATTGGGCTCCAACGACAGGAGAGCACCGTCGTGCGCCCGGCATCCTTGATGGGGAGACGAGCGACAATGTTGCGTAGGATTGAGTCGGGGAGGCAGCTGAGGCGGTCAATGCCGCCCAGGTCACTGCTGCTGGAGTTGGGAACCTCGCGCTCGCGGTGGTCGGAGTTCCCCAACACTCGAACATGAGCGTCCTGGTAGGGAGCGGGCATCGAACACCTGGTGGGCGAGGTAGCAGCGACCTTGGTGACACCAAACTCGAAGCCGTGATCCGCGTCCTGGTCAGGAGCGAAGGTTGGGGAAGAAGCGAGCGACGCTGAGGAGATCGACGAGGCCTTGGCTGCAGTCACCATCGTCGCAGGGGCCCTGACGAACTCGCAGATGGGCGTGGGATTTGACGGAGGCGAGGAAGCTGAGGAGGAAGCCATCGTCCCGCTGGAGCTCGCGGTGGTGGAGTTCGCGACCTCGGTCTCGCGCTCGTCGGAGTTGGCGGCGAGCATGGAGGCGGTTGCTGGCGGAGGTCGCTGGAGGCTTGCCGCAGAGGTGCTGCAGCGCGGATGTGTTCGGCTCCAATGTCTTCACGAGGAGTCATGCTGTTGTTCAATACGAGACTGCATCCCCTTGAGCAGCTCCACCAGGTCACCGATCTGATCCTCCATAGCCATCAGCTCGCCGAAATCAGCGGATCCCGCCGAGGATCGACAGCTCCGGTACCAAATGTCAGCGTCCTAGTCCTCAACTCAACAATAGCACAAACACGAATAGGATCCAAGCCAGTACACAATGTTCCAGAAAGTTCTAGTGAAGGAAAATCAGTACAACCAGGGAGGAAGAAGGATTAGAGGAGGAAGATACAATCTAGCCGAAGCTAGCCTCGAGCAATCGCTCGCCTCAACCCGAGCAGAGCTCGTCGTCGCCGATTCAGGTTCTGGTTCTTGGACAACCCGTCCTGGTGATGGTGGTGATCTCTTTATCCTCCTTGCTTCCTCGTTGGTCAGATACTGAGCCCAAGTATTGTCCACTTGGCCCAAGCCCAGTCCACATGCCCCTTCTCTGGCCCAACTAGCAGTATTTCCAGCAGGCTCCTGACAGAGGTACGCTACGATGTCTGATCTTCCGCTCCCATGCTTCGCCGTCTCAAACTCCTCTGGTACTTTTTGGATCATATTTCTCTGGTATTTTGCTGTGTCTGTTTTTCTTGTCTTGTGCAACGCTTGCGCACTCTGACTGAACTTTCCAAAGTTTCAGCGTGGCATGGTGATGCTCAGCTGGTTTGATTACTAGACTGAGCTGTCTAATCAAGTTATGCAGATGCAACATCCTCTGTCCATGTGAGACCATCACAGAGATGGAAGCAAAGTTGAATACGGTGCAGGCAATCAAACTTTAATGGTCAGTCTGTATTGGGGTTGGAGTTCTGTGATATTATCGTGTTCTAGGATACTGTATTCCTTGCGCTCCTGTTTAAGAAATGAAACTCTGCACCATCGATTTTTCAGCAGAGTGGGCATAGCGTATGAGTGGTGGAACAAGAGTTTGGAGTCATCGCGTCTGGTGTAGGCCCATCGGAGTGCGGGCCTCGGATATTCGTGATCGTGTTGGCCCTTTATAGTTTTGGCCTGTAGGTTTTCCCCAGATATGCGAGCCCAGCTTCCTGGGTGCACACGTCGACGTACGCCCCGTGGGGTCCAGCGCTCACCCCCCGTCGAGGCTACGGACGGGGAGAGGAACTGAGCAGCGCGCGTGCCCGACGATGGTGTCCAAGGGCAGAAGCCTAGAGAGTCGCCGTCGACTCCGATGGTCTTCGGCGACAACAACGTGATCTTAATTTCTGTTTGAATAGTATATGGTTTTTTTGTCATATACACGCATATGACCAAACTAAGGGTCCCACTCAAATGTTGTCCGTCAACTCCGACAGTCTTCGGCGGCAGCGCGTGTTTCCAATCAGGTCAACCCTCACACAGTACACGGTTTTTGCGTGCACCGCGTCTATCTACTTCCTCGTTCACAAATGAGTGCAATTCTT
Organism: Hyparrhenia diplandra; assembly: GCA_015847255.1. Taxonomy (NCBI): domain Eukaryota; kingdom Viridiplantae; phylum Streptophyta; class Magnoliopsida; order Poales; family Poaceae; genus Hyparrhenia; species Hyparrhenia diplandra. The sequence goes on along the minus strand of JADLZK010004649.1, from coordinate 2,225,584 downwards.
TGATTCCAAACATTTTTTGGACATTCGTCTTATTTAAATTTTTTTTTCAATAATAAAATAAACATTATAAAAATATCTCTAATGATAAATTAAGTGATAATAAAATAAGTAATATTCATTAAAAATTTTAAATAAGACGAATGATCAAATAAGAATGTAGAAGTTAAAAAAATGCACTCATTTGTGGACGGAGTGCGTGTGTCATGAGATTTATGATCTATCCACATCAATAAATTGGAAATATCTAGCTAGTTTGTCGTCACACACACTCAAAGATGTGGCTGGTTTTGGCGGCGTCAGCAAGCGTTTCCAGTGGCTACCCATCGCGAACAGCTCATGGCTCTCAGAATTTTCGGACATTTTCCTCTGTCAATTTCCTTATCTTTGCTAGGAACACACCTTTTTCTTCAATAGTTTTGAGAGCTCTACACCAAAGCTTGCATTCATCTTCCTACTTTCCTCGCTCTTGTCCCCTCCTCGCAAAGCCATGGCCACCATAGCATCCTTTGCCTTGAGCTTAACTGTTATAGGCTGGCTCGTGGCACCCTTCATCAGCTTCCTCGTCAACAAACTCCTTTCCGACCTCGATTTTAACCTATCAAGAAAGCTCAAGGAGCTGGAGCGTAACATAATCCCAAGCCTGAAGCAGATACTAGGAGATGTAACGGAGCAAATAATTCTGAGAGCAGCCAAAGATGAGGACAAAGGTGATTTGAAGACTCTCGGCGAACTGCAGAAGGATCTCAGGTCTGCCATTTACCAAGCGGAAGACGCCCTGGATCTTCTCGAATATCGCCGAATCGAGAAGAGAGTCGTCGGTGATCGCAACAGGGTGCTGCGGGCTATTGGTGACCGGATCGCCTACTGCAAGCGGAGCTCGTTCGGGCAAAAGCTACGGCAGTGCGCCGAGAACCAGATCCAGAAGCTCAGGTACCTTGGAGAGAAGCTGCAGCAGTGCACCATGGATCTGGATCTGAAGTTCTGGGAGCTTGTAGCTAAGCTACAGTACTACTCCCAGAACCTGAAACAGATGTTCAGGGACCTTCCACTTCGAGCTATGCTCGTGCAGTGCGCTGAGAGCCTAAACGTGTATATCCATCAGGGAGAAGCTGCTGGGCAACCACCAACGCCAGACACGCCCGTCGCAGAATCCAGGGCTGAAATTGAACATGGATCTGCTACGATGCCACCACCAACGCCTGATGATGCACCATCAACCTCAAATCCACCGACGACTAATGCCCTCCCGAATGCTGCTGGCCCCGGCACTGAATTCAGGGGTGACAATCAACACAGATCAGCTGAGGGATCACCAACGCTTGAGCTTGATGCACCCTTGAATTTACTGTCCCCGCTGCAGAAGACCAGGGACTGCTTCGGCTTTGTGTTTTCACTACTCAGTTCTTTCTATTCAGTTGTGCGTCATCTTCGGGACTGGTCATATGAAGTGATTGGCATCAAGGTATTGTCTGATCAACACAACCATATAGCACTAGAATATATGTTATGATACTATAATGTAGAATTTTTTTCTCTCGTCCACAAGAACCAGTGTTAAAGGAATCAACATTTTTTTTATCTAATTAGTATGGGAAGATCAAGAATAGCATAGGACATTATTATCACAATCTAACAATACAAATAAATAGATGACATCAGTTTTGAACATATACCTCTTGCAGTGGAAAGAATTTTTAGGGAGATAAGTGTTAAAATTCCACGGATAAAATTTATGGTATGGTCAGAAGAGCCATTTTGTTTCTGATTCTACACGGGAGTGATTCCTAATGTAAGTGACTGGAACTTACTTTTTTGGAAGCTAGTGGTTGATTGAATTGAGAGACCAATTTTTAAAACTCCTAACCACATTCGCACATATATACCATTAGCATATAGTACCTACGTAAATGTAAAGGTCACGGAGAACAGTCGAGTCACCCCTGTGAAAGGTAATTTGGCAAAACTCTTGCTTGCCTTTTTTATCTTTTATTTTCTTCTAATGTAATTTGGCAAAACTCTTGCTTGCCTCACCTTGAAAAAAAATATATATCTATTTTAAGCTCTATATCATCTCTCCATTTCTAACGCAAAACCCATCTAGACACTTTCTTTTATATCTTGCTGCCATATATTTTAGCTTCAGTGCACTATATAGTTGTTCATCCCCATAATAGTCTCTTCATTGCATCACATTAGTTTCTTGTCTGCTTAGTTAAAACCTTAGTTTCAACTATATATTTGGTATGAAAATCCATATGCTCAAAGCGTCTTGCATCTATATATGTTTATATGGTTTAAATAGCTCACCGTCAAACATGTATATCTTGATTTCGTTTGTTACTAATAATACAAAATCAGAATATAAACATTTTATATAGTGTCAAAAGTGGATAACTGGATAATTTATATCTCCACTTACTTTGGGTGGTCTTTAATAATATCATAGTGGAAAATTCAGATGTAAATTTATGTCGGGTTCTTTCTGTAATGGTGGATTTTGGAACTTGGGTGGCGCCGTAGACTACAGGAGAAGGGACATAGGAGGCCGAGGCTTGAATGCCTTGCCTGCCACCGAACCTCTAACCACAAGAGTATCTGAATGAACTAGAGAGATTAGATCAAACCTCTAGCTCTAGTGTTATTAACCAATTGTTTGGGTTTTACTCCAATATAAACATAATCTTGCACATATGCCTCGTAATCAATAGGAAACAGGCTAACTGACTAAACACCGGTGCACCTAGTGGCGAACGTGTGCTGGACTCAGTGGGCGCGAAATCGTGCGCTCAACACATTCCCTCCCATCCCTCAGCCATGTGTCCTTTTCTTGCGTCAGTATACTTCGCCAACCATAACAATGGAGGTGGATAATTGAAATACAAAGTTAGTATTACTTTATTATTTTTCATGGTGACGTATTTTATGTTAAGGAATACACAATATTAATGCCTGCAGCATTCACTAGTGACTGAGTATATAGTCATCCACAAAACACATCGACGTAGCACTTAGACCATACCTCACCATAAGGTTATACATCAGTTCGATGAAAGCACTCAATGAAAAGACTATATTGTTTCTATTTCTTCATTCAAACTTGTTCTAAAAAGATCCATCACCATGGTCCTCAACAAACCACATCCATTCCCTCTTCCTTTTTTATGTAGTTGTGACCATTCCTGATCCAGTACATCCCTGAAGATAACATTTAAGAATGGAAGAGGAGTGGTCCTTTTTGAAACGTCGTTTATACTTAACATTATTGGCTAACATAGTGTCACAACCCTAATTAAAATATGATTTCAAAGCTTAGAAGAGAAACTTTCGTACTGACATATGTGAAATTTCTAAATGATTAAATAGAGGTTAATTTAGGCTATTTATTATATGACAGGGACTCATACTTTAGATAAAATTTGTGGGTTGCTTTGTGCTATTTTATAATGACCAATGTGAGTACTTCAAAAGAAAACAGAATATGTTTAATAATCTTTAAGATAATTAGAGTTTACAGTATATATATATACATATATATGATGTTAGGGGTAAGGGAAATAGAGGTTTCATTCAAGCCTCAAATTAGTAATAGCAAGATAAATATACCTTTTCATTTGTGGTGATTTTCGTAATGGGAATATTGGCGTGTTTCTTGACTAAGAAGTTTGTTACGCATTAATTGCAATCCCTTGCCCAAGAAGTTTGATTGCACATATTTTCATTGCGATGTCTATTTCTGAATGAAGAATTATTGAATAGAGAATATACTATGGATAGCATAATCATTTGAGCTTGCTTCATGCAGAATGATGATGATACAACAGACTGTGTCCTTTCTGTTAATGAGTTAATCAGCTTGAGGAAAAGGATAAAAAACATAGAATATATTGTCAGCGAGTCAAAGAAATCACCTCTATTGAATCAGCGTAACAGCAGCACCCCCAAGGACGACGCTGACAAGGAAAGCAGCAGCAGCTGCACCGTCAATAACAATGCCTTGGAAAGCACGAGCAAACAGAATGAAATCGATGACGTGTACAGAAGCATTGAAAAGAAAGTGTTTGGTCGAGACAAGGACCGCGGCGTATAAGTGGGATGCTTCGTAAGGGAATAGATCAAGAAAGCTCCAGCACTATTAAACCTTATTCTCGTGATTGGCATATATGGCATTACAGGTTCTGGAAAGAGTACCACGCACAATATGTTTGTGATTATGAGATGGGTGCAGGACATTTCAACCTTATCATGTTCATTCTTGTGGGGCAGACATTCAACATCTTTGATATATTTCGTGGGAATGCTTGACCAGATCAAGCAACCCGGTACCAATGATCCTAAAAGCCTAAAAACGGAGTTAAAAGTTCTAGGAAGTCTAAAAGCGAGTTGAAGAAAGAATTGAAAGATAAATGCTTCTTGTTGATACTTGGATGATCTCTCGGGTCAATGGTGAAAATTGGAAGGAACATGAGATTCTACTTGATGTGCCGTGTTGGGCGGAGTGGAAGCCTAATCCTAGTGACAGCTCAAAAGAAAGATGCAAATTTGCACTTTAGGTGCTTTCGAGAGCAAATCCCAATACCGATTTAGAAGAGGGGCAGTACCTCTCCATGTTCATGCACTATGCCCTAGAAGGCAGTCATGTCACCAATGCGATGATGATAGATATAAAGAAATAGCGAGAAAAATTGTGAACAAGCTTGGCGGATCACCCATTGCGGCAAAAACGATGGCGGCCGACGGCTTAAAAAGTAATAACAATCTGATTTACGGGAAACAACGGCAAACCTTGATGTGTTGAATGAAACAATGGGAGCTCTGTGGTGGAGCTATCAGCGACTTTTGGTGATGACATCGGGCGATGCTTCACTTGTCGTCCGGATTTTCCCCAAAGGATATGGAATAAAACGAGATGAGTTGGTTCCCCTTTGGATAGCACAAGGATTTGTCACTAGGAAAAATGCAACAGGGAACTGGGAGATATAGGCCGAGGTACTTTGATCGATTCTTGACATTCTCATTTCTGCAAGTACATAGGACAATTTTTGGCACGAGAGACAGGGGGCATTCACAATACATGACCTCCTACACGAGTTGGCGAGAGGGTTTTACGGAAGCGAGTTCTATGGAATTGATTTGAATGGCATACCAAAAGATATCCCACGAGGGGTTCACCATCTCTCCATTCAGAACAAGAATGTAGCAGAGATCGCAGAGAAGATTACGGACTTGGGAAATTTGCGCACCCCGATCATTAAGGAGCCTTATGCACCGTCCATGAAAACTGTGCAAAGAAATCATAACTTAGAAAAACTCTTGGAGCGTTTGTTCATGAGGTTGACCTAAACTCTTGGCGTGCTGATCATTAAACTAAATAATCGGCAATAGAGTTGTCGGTCCCAGCATCTATTGATCGATGAAGCATCTACATTATCTTGGTATCCATTTTTCTCATGACTTTCACGATCTGATTTTGCCAAGCACATTTAGCAAGCTTTACCATATCCGGACCATAGATATTCCTTGCTCCAGCATTATGTCCTGAAGATATGGCTAATCTAATCTATCTGCGGCACATCTACGCTCCGCTATCTTTCCCCAACATTGGAAGGCTGACGGCACCGCAAACACCGAAAAGCAGTTTGAAGTGAAGGAGGAACCGGGGCATGAGTTGAAGCAGCTCATGCACCTAAACAATCTTCGAGACACTCTGTTTATAACGGGGCTTGAGTTTGTCGGAAGCAAAGATGAAGCTGTTGAAGCCCACCTAACCCACAAGAAGCGACTCGGGATACTACACCGGGGTTTGGCTCGGCCAAGAGAGTTGATCCGGGCGTGGAAGCGAGAGGTGCTTGAGGGGCTTTGCCCCCAACGGATATTCAAGATCTCGGTATCCGGGTCCTACAAGGGTTCAAAGTATCCTAACTGGAGGTTGAGTTGCAACAGTCGGGCGTCCCAAAGCAACTGCACGGACTTCAACTCGGTATTGCGGCCGGTGGCATCTATTCCCCGAAGGTAGTGTACTCTTCAGCAGTGCACGTGAGCTTCGCATTTACATTGTGGATCGGGACGGTTTGCCCGAAATATGGAGCGCCTGGTGTGGCTTCAAACATTGGAAATTAGTTCCTGCAAAAAGATGGAACATATCCCTCTTCCGACGCTGCCACAGGCTCTTAAAACGCTTAAAATCAGTTGGTTCAGCATGCTGAGAAGTATTGGTATTATGGAGTGCCCTAGACTTGAATTCATATTGGAAAAGGAGAAACGTCCTGAAGCCTGTGCGTCACAGGAATCCTGCCAAGACACCACACCTACCGGTACTCCAGAGCAATCTCCGTATCCAATGATTCCTTGTCCATGCCTAGTAACTCTAGAGATAACATACTGTGATAACCTGGTAACACTTCAACATCTACCACCGTCCCTCAAGAGTTTGATAATCCACATGTGCGGGGAGCTATGTTCCATGTCAGGGCAGCTGGGTCAACTCGAGAAACTAGATATTTACAGGTGCAATAAGTTGCAGTCAGTACAATCGTTGGGAGACGCGTCATCATTAAAAACACTGTCCCTTGACCGCTGCCAATGCCTCGCATCCTTAGGATCCAGCGCTGGTCCTGGCACTTTCTCGGCTCTTGGGCAACTTCGGATTAAAGACTTGCCTACATTGTGGATATGAAGCAGTTTAACAAAAATGTGCTTGACAGGTTTGGATATAAAAAAATATCACACGCTCTTTCAAGCAACACAGATGAAAGGTACTATAATGTTCAATTTTTTTCATTGTTTCCTTAAATTCCTCTGCGTATGTTTTATGTAAACCTTAATCAGGTAGTACGAGACCCAGCGGCTGCATTTATTATTGATGTCTGGTACATTAGTTTATGTGGGTGAAGGTCTGCTATCTGGTTTTTAGATTATCCTTTTTGTCTCCGATGATGTAAACCCATGCACATTGTTGGTTCATACAGTTATTGATTTCTATTCTGGGATGCACAGCAATTAGTAATGTGTATTTTCCATTTCCAGGGCCTAGACTATGGGAACGAAAGACATGAAAATATGCTATCCCTGGTGTTAAGATGGGGGTGGTGCGGCATCATTGAAGCAGTACCGAAATTACTAATGAGATCCTGAAACCCTTGTTGAGGAGCTCAATTTTTTCCGGAGGGAATCAGTTCGAACTTCCAGGGCTGAAGGCACTCATGGAGCAGAGCATTGTTGTCCCATTTTCTATTTGCCAGGCCCAAGCTATGACGAAGCCGGACTGTGTTTTGTCAACGGCACATATGGTTCTTTCCATAAGTTTGGATCATGGAGAACTTGCCTGATTATAGCTTCTGTGTTAATTCAGACCCGTTTGAATTGGAGCGCGTGTGCGCGTTTGTTCAGACTTGCTGCTGTGTATTGTTATCAATAAATGAACGGAAGCAAGCTAGTGACCCTTTGTTTGTGAAACGTATGGTTTGTTGAGTTCATTGTCGGACATGCTGTTATCAGTCTGTAACGTACTGTATATAAGAATGAAATCATTGTGATCCATGCTATTGCATCCCTTGTCTTCAGTCTTCCGGTTTCAGAAATGGAACTCTGCACCACCCATTTTTCAGAAGCAAAGTGGGCATTCAGACATTCAGATTAGAATTGGCGGAAGGGAGTTTGGACTGCCGAGAGTGATGTCGTTCCGTGTAGGCCCATCAGAAATTCATGATCCGGCGTTCGCCCCATACAGAAATTTGGGCCGTGGGCTTTTCCCGGATGTGCGCGTTAGACCCATCTTCATTGTTTACTGTGGAGCAGCTCAGCGTCGTCAGGCCACGGCACGACGACGCAGCTGCTGAACACGAACCCAGGCCAGCAGCAAGGCACAGTGGACGGCGGCGGGCAGGCGCCGGTGTAGGGGGAGCCACCCGTGGCGGTGGGGCACTCTGCCGAGCGATGGGAGTGCAACACCGGCGGACGGAGCTCTGAGCAGCAGTGCCCAATGGAGCCTCGTCGATGCCCGGCGTCCCTTTCCCTAAAGATTACCCTGTGGGTCCCACCGTAATCTGATCCACAACGCACCGGGCTTCAGCGCCGTCAGCACGCGATCAAGCCGGCTACCGTTCCCGATCGCCCTGTACATTGAGCCTGAAAGATCAGGTTGACGAGCACATGGTCAATATTATTGAGCCTGCCGTTGCCGGACAAGCAGTGTAACGCTCAGTCAGCGCATCGCCCGGAATCCAAGGAGTGGCTGAATATTTAATTATTATTTAGCTTTTATTATTATTAAATATTATATTAAATTAAATTAAGTTAGAAGTACTATTGGGGCTGGCCCGTTAGTGGATTGTAATTCCTCCCTATAAATACGGGGGCACCTATTGTGAGACGATTAAGAAGAAAATAATTAAAGGTTACTTTTAGCTATTGATTTTCTCCACCTCCGCCCTAGCCGCCAGCCCCTAGCCGCCGCCGCCGCCGCCGCCGCCGCCGCGCAGGCCGCCCGCGCCGCCACGCAGCACCGACGCCGCCCAGCGCTTGCCGCCGCTGCCGCCGCCCCCTCGCCGTCATCTTCGCCCCCGCGACTTCCGCCGTCTTCCGTGCCGCGTTCTTCGCCGATTTCAGCCCGCGTCATCTCTCTCGTTCTTCCGATCTCGTTGACTGAAAAAGCGGGCTGTGACAATTGGTATCCGAGACCGAGGCGATCCGATGGCCACCTTTTGGAGGAATAAACGGAAGAGATTGACAAACTCTTCACTACGTTCTGGAGTGTCGTGGAGACTTATGAACGAAAGCTAATTCCTCTCCGTCGACAAATAAGTATATTCCACCCTCCAAGCGCGCTATCCCGTCCGGTTGATTTTGAGGAACCCCCATCCCGCAAATCCCGATCCTCCGGTTCAACGGCCGGCTTCAAGACCGAATTTCAGCTGTAATTGAGACGAAGTTCCCAAAGAAACTATTTGAGAAAATCCCGGCGCCCCAAAGGCAATGTTAAATTATTTTTTCCTGAATATGATGGCAAGATTGATCCGTCTCATTGGTCGTATAAGTGCAATAAATTTTTTCTCGCTCAAGGAATTATTGATCTTGATCGGATCTTTGCTAGTGTCGTTTCATCTTCAAGGAGACGCACTATCTTGGTTTATTCGTTGGGAATCAGAATTGGGTGCACCAACTTGGCCTGAATTTTCTGCAGCTATTACGAGGCGTTTCGGAACCCCTTTGCATAATCATCTAGGAGACTTGACAAAGATCACGCCAGTCTGGAGATTTGGAAAGGTACACTAATTCATTCACGGCTACATTGAATAAGGTACAACACCTATCTCCTCACCAACAGGCGATGTTCTATATTGCTGGTTTAGCACCTCTGATTCAGATAGATGTGCAATTACATCAACCACCTGATATCGAGTCTGCCATTGAGGTGGCTAGATGACTGTATTCTGCATCACGTCGACAGACTTCAAAGGTACGCCCCAGAGGTTACTCAGATGTGCAAATCTCAGTTCATGGATTAACTGGAATATCCAATTATCCTACGATGCAATTAATTATTCAAATCAATGGAACAAATCTGCTGGCTTTATTGGATTCTGGTTCTACACATAATTTCCTGGACTCCGACTTGGCTATGAAATTGGGTCTCCGCAGCTCTTCATCACATCGTTCCCTCAAGGTCGCTGTCGCTAACGGTCACCACATCACCAATGTTGGGAGGTATGATGATATTGATTTTTCTATTGCCAATGAATGTTTTAAAGCGGATTTCTTTAGTATCAAACTGGGAGGTTATGATGTTGTTTTGGGAGTGGATTGGCTGAGTAGTTTGGGCAATATTGTCTGGAATTTCAACAAGCTTATTATGAAATTCTGGAGGAAGGGACAGCCCATCATATGGCACGGCGGCTTTGTCTAAGGCAACAGTTACGCACGGTATTCATACACTTTCTTCGATGTGCCAATGGATCCTCTATTATGCAAATTCCGGCAGCTCTTCTGTGAACCTTCGGGACTTCCACCTCCTCGCCGTTATGATCACAGAATTCATCTCAAAGATCCGACACGGCCGACGGTCGTTCGTCCCTATCGCTATCTGCAGCATTCGAAGAATGAATTGGAACGCAGCGGTGTTGAGAGATGCTCCATCAAGGTATTATTCGCTCTGACGACGCCATTTTCTTCACTGTCCTCCTTGTTAAAAAACATGATCGACCTGGCGATTACGTGTGGATTATCGGGAGCTCAATAGTAATACCTTGAAGGACAAATTTCCAATACCGGTTATTGCTGAATTATTGGATGAATTGCAAGGTGCTAAATTCTTTACCAAATTGGACCTCCGCTCTGGCTATCACCAGGTACGTATGCATCCACCAGATATTGAAAAGACAGCTTTTCGAACTCATCATGGGCACTTTGAATTTTTGGTGATGCCATTTGGTTTATGCAATGCACCCTCAACCTTCCAAGCTTTGATGAATGATATATTGGGCCCTTTCCTTCGAAAGTTTGTGTTGGTTTTCTTTGATGACATCTTGATCTTTAGCAAGTCCTGATCCGAGCATCTCCAACATGTGGAAGAGGTTTTTTGGTGTTTTGGCTGCTCATAATATCTTTCTAAAAAGTCTAAATGCCTTTTTGGTCAATCGCAAATCGGGATATTTGGGTCATATCATCTCGGATCTTTGGGTAAATTTTGTTGATCCGGATAAAATTGAGGCGATCCACAAAGATGGCCGCTACCTTCCACTATCCGTGAACTGCGAGGTTTTTTGGAACTCGCTGGTTACTACAGAAAGTTTATCAAGGATTATGGTACAATCGCACTTGACCTTTGGTGATCTTCTTAAGAAAGATTCATTCTGTTGGACACCATTGGCCACAACGGCTTTTCAAAGCACCTCAAGAGGACTTTATCCTCTCGGCACCGTTCTTCACTTCCCGACTTCAACACCTCATTTGTGGTAGAATGTGATGCTTCTGGCACAGGTATGGGTGCTGTGTTACATCAGGGTAATGGACCTATTGCATACTTTAGTAAACGTTTCCCCGATAAGTATAAAAAGTTGGTCGCATATGAGAGGGAGCTCATTGGACTTGTCACGGCTGATCAAACATTGGCGACCATATCTTTGGGGCCGCCCGTTTATCATCCGCTTCGAGATCACTATAGTTTAAAGTATCTCCGGATCGGCGTTTATTCCGCGGTACCTCAGCATCGGTGGGTTAGCAAATTACTTGGCTATGATTTTTACGTGGAATATAAACCGGGTAAATCCAATGTGGTGGCTGATGCTCTATCTCGTCGAAATATCGATGAATCTTCACTCATGGCTATTTAAAATCCAATTCGGTCTTTTTGATCAATTACGTGAGGAAATTGCATTCGATGATGAAGCTATCTCGGCCTTATTGATTCTATTATCAATGGTAAGGATTCTGCTTGGGAGGTTCGCAATGGCTTGATTTTGTTTAATAAAAAGGTATGGCTCTCCAAATCCTCCAAACATCTTCAGACCATTCTTCATGCAATACATGATTCAGCTCATGAGGGTATTCAAAAACATTGCATAGATTCCTAGCAGTCTTTCTTTGTTAAGCATGATAAACGGATTGTTACGGATTTTGTCAATGACCGTTTGGTCTGTCAACGCAACAAAACGAGCATCTTCATCCGTAGGTCTTCTTCAACCTTTACCAATTCCTGAGCAGATTTGGGAAGATATATCCATGGATTTCATTGTTTCTCTTCCTAAGGTTGGTACTAAATCGGTTATTTTAACGGTGGTTGACCGTCTCTCCAAGTATGCTCACTTTATACCCCTTGCCCACCCGTATACATCAACCTCGGTTGCCCCGGATATTTTTCTCACGAGATTGTTAAACTTGCATGGTGTGCCAAGACCGATTGGTTTGTGACGCGATGTCATATTCATGAGTGAATTTTGGAAGGAACTTTTTTCGATTATCCAACATTATTTTGTCTCAACATCGACTTACCATCCTCAAGCGGATGGCGATCGAGGTAGTCAATAAGGTTATCACCATGTATTTGCGTTGTTTGACGGGTGACAAACCAAAGGATTGGATAAGATGGTTGCCTTGGGCGAATATTGCTATAACACTTCTTTCCATGCATCCACCGGAACAACTCCTTTCAAGCTTGTGTATGGGCGTGACCCACCTACACTACGAGCCTATCATCCAGGAGAGACTACATTACCAGCAGTTGAGGATCTCCTCGCTCAACGGGATGCTTTTCTTGAACAAACTAAGGTTCGTTTACAGTTGTCTCAAGATTACTATCGCAAATACTTTGATGCTAAACATACAGAACCGTCGTTTAAAGTGGGAGATTATGTTTGGCTTAAATTAGTATCCCTGTCTGTGGCAACTATTACTAATCTTTACAAAGGCAAGCTTTCTCCAAAGTACTTTGGGCCTTTCAGCATCAGCAAAGTAATCACTCCAGTTACATATGCTCTGAATTTGCCTCCTGGTACTCGTATCCACAACGCCTTTCATGTCAGCATGCTCAAACCACATCATGGGGAGATACCGGCAGAAATTCCGGAGTTGCCTCGAATTAATGATGGTATACCGGTTCTGAACGAAATTAATGCTCAAATCCGAGTCCGTCGGGGACGGCTTCAGGTATTGATCAAGTGGAAGAACAAACCTCCTGCAGATGCTTCTGGGAAGATGCGGAATTATTCAACAAAATCTACCGGAAATTCCAAATGAGGACGAGGCGAATCTCCGTGGGGAGATGTAACGCTCGGTCGGCGCATCGCCCTAATCAAGGAGTGGCTGAATATTTAATTATTATTTTGCTTTATTATTATTAAATATTAGATTAAATTAAATTAAGTTAGAAGTACTATTGGGCCCGGCCCGTTAGTGGATTGTAATTCCTCCCTATAAATACGGGGGCACCTATTGTGAGGCGATTAAGAAGAAAATAATTAAAGGTTACTTTTAGCTATTGATTTTCTCCACCTCCTGCCCTGGCGCCGCCGACCCTAGCCCGCCCACGCCGCCGCCCGCCCAAGCCCGCGCCGCCCGCCACGCCGCCACCGCCCAGCCGCCTTGGCCGCCGCCCCCGCTGCCCTCGCCGTCATCTTCGCCACGACTTCCGCCGTCTTCCGTGCCGCGTTCTTGATTTCAGCCGCGTCATCTCTCTCGTTCTTCCGATCTCGGCGGTGGAAAAAGCGGGCTGTGACAAGCAGGCTCAATAATACAAGTTGATGACTCGTATACTGTGTACATGAAAGATCAGAGCAAGCAAAAATACAAGTTGAATCGAAGAACACACATGAATATGACCGTACTAGCGAGTAAGTGGACACCTTTGTATATACTTTCATTTACCTTTTTTTCTTATAAATATTCATTATATGTGGTTGAAGAAATTATTATTTAAAATTTTTTTATTAATTTTAATGATTTATACATTTATTGATCAATACATTATCGAATATGTATTTGCATAATGATATTGTTCTTCTAAAACAATCTATACACATACAAATGTCGATACTTGATTGGAGTATATATATTGGTTCCGCACAAAAGATGCCGGCCTTGTTTAGATGACAACTTTTTTGCAAAAAGCACTATTACAACTCATGTAGCGGTCCTATAGTACTTTCGTTTTTAGTTGGTAAACATCGTCCAACCATGGATTAACTAGGCTTAAAAGATTTGTCTCGTAATGTACAACAAAACTGTGTAATTAGTTATTTCTTTTACCTACATTTACTGTTCTAAATATATGTCTTTGAATGTATTTAATATAATGTGACGGAGAAAAGAGTGAAAAAAAACTTGAAAAAGCATTAGAAACTTTGGTCACCTAAACAAGTCCGGGTTTCTTTTAGTTCTTGGCAAAGATGAATCATTGAGCCTACCATACATTCACGGGTTGAAATGCTGTAAAAGTACCAGGGCCTCGTTTAGATGTTAGGATTTTTAGCAAAAGTGTCTGCTGGAACTCCTCAGAAGTACACTTTTTAAGACGTTTTAGTTTGTTTGTCGCAAACATTATCCTACCATGGCATAACTAGGCTCAAAAGAATCCTCTCGCAATGTACATCTAAATCGTATAATCAGTTACTTTTTTTTACCTACATTTTATACACGAACATATGTCTTTTGGTGTATTTAATGTGATGTGATGGAGAGAGAGTGAAAATTGGGTTAGAATTTTTAGCAATCTAAACAAGCCCCAGGCACAGCCATGAGAAGACGTGACGTGCCGGGTCCCTCCACACTTTCACGGCAAGCGCGATCACATCGGGATCGTGTGTTACCGAAGTCGCAGAGGAATCTCTGTATCAAGCTTTTTCTAATCCCAACCCCACCTCTCGCTCTCGTTCTCACACTAGTGTTTCCACGTAGCTCACCTCCCCCTCTCCGCCGGTGTTCTCTCATCGGCGGCACCCAAGGGAAGCGACTGGTGGCGGGGTGCGGGGATCTGCCATTGTAGTGGTAAATTTGGCTTCTACTTTGAGGTTATGCCTAATGGCTTTGAGTGAGTTAGCAGGAGCCTAAGAGCATCTCGAGTGGGAGACCTTAAATTGGGTCCTTAAAATTTTATTTGCATGCCAAACTAAAAATTAGGGGCTCAAATTGAGATGCAACTCCAGTGGTAAAATCAAACCAGGACCCTAACGTGGTGGGACCCGTCTGTCGGCCGCCGACCACCGCGGCGGGGCGGGGCGGCCGCGTCGAGGGAGGCAGCCCGCCGCCGCCAGGCCGCCACCCTCACCGGGATAGGGCGCCGCCGCCTCGAGGCGGGATATGCCGGTGGTGGGGACGACGCCGCCTCCTTTTCGCGAGCCCTCGTCGTCGGCGAGGTTGGGCTGGCGATGACGAGGGCGGTGTTGCGGACCACGGCGCCGAGGCGGATCTCTCGGCTGGCTGCCGGTGAGCACGCTCCATCGGCTCATCTTGACCAAGGACCTTGCGAATCGATCGAAGAAGGCATCTGGTTGGCGCGGCGGGTGGCGGTCTTGCAAGGTGTCCGGGTGCCGCGTCGGGGCGGGCCGCCCGCCGCGCCGCGACAGCACGCTGGGACCGGCCGTCGTCCGGTGCCTCCCCGACGGCGGAGGGAGGGGGCGGATCTCGCAGCGGCCATGCGGTGGGCGTGGAAGCGCGAGCGGCGAAGGAAGCGGCGGTGCCGGAGGAGGAGGAGAAGGGAAGGGCGGCGGCGGCGTGGGGCGGGCGGTGCGGGCGGGTCTTGCAGGGGGGGCGGCGTGGGCGGGCGGTGCCGCCTGGGCGCGTGGCGGGCCTTCATCCTGCGGCAACGGAGCGGCGACGGTCATGCCCCCCGGCGGCAACGCTGCGCGAGATCCCCGGGAGAAAAGAAGAAAATGTGGGACCCACAGAGAGTAGGGGCCAACCAGATCTAGGGGGTTGAAACTAAAATTTGGGGTTTGTTAAAATTTGAGGTCCTTATTTAGGGGTTCCATTGGAGTTGATTTTTGTGTCTAAATCCTCAAAATTTAGAGTAAGGGCTCAATTAAGGGGTGGGTTGGAGTTGCTCTAATAGCACCGGTCACCTACTCACTCACCTGATCTGCCGTGTATTTCGCGTGCACTTCGGACGCCACGAACTCCACCACCTCTGTCCGGCCCGTGCCGTGTTGTCTGCCGTCTGCAGCAACCCTTGACCCTAGTACACGCATACTGTAGACTGACTGACGGAGGATGTTCACATGCAAGGGAGGGCGCATCATGCAGTGCTGGGCACATGCATCTGCATCTGCTCTGATGAGTCATGAGTCGTCGTCGTCGAGCGCGTCTGTTCGAGGCGTACGACGAGTGCAGTGCAGGTGTGCAGTGCAGGTGTGGGCTACATTTACACATGGCCTCTGCCGGCCGTATGGCGCGTATGGCGAATGCCCTACCGCCCTGTAGCCGGAAAGTTGAACGAGGCAATACAGCCTGTGTAAATAAATACGTATATATTCGAGTGATTTTCACATGTGGATATGGACGTCGAAAATACAACCACATGATTGTTGATATTATATATGAAAACAAATAATACATGTATACGAAAAAAATATATGTATGTCCATACAATAGATATGTTACTTTGCTATTTGTATTTACAAACAAAGAAATAGTTATCTGGACAGCAGATCAGGTATTTCGAAAATTGCAATGGCATGGTAAAAACAGCAGGCCGAGGATAAAAGGTGAGCCTACGTTTCTGCCCATCTGTGTCTCTTTTCGCCGAAAAGATGGACACGGCAACAGATGCTTCTACTGTTATTGGCCGGCAACTACTGTTGCACACATCCGAGTGCGAGAGCAAATTATTGATCCTGCCGCGTCCCTACGTTCACGAGCTGAAATGCCTCAAAGAGTCCAAGAGGCAAGAGCGAAGCAAGCACCTCGTTCTCACCACCATTAGTACCATCCATCCATCCGTCGTCTTCTTCACACACTCCGTCGTCTATCCTTCTCCCAAAGAGTGAAGTTGCAGCACTTTGGGCTGTGGCAAACTTTTGGAAGATCACAGGTTTGGAGCGATGGCCAAGTGTTTAACTGCAAAAAGTTGATCACCTTCAGGTAATGGCACCCTCTTTTCCTTTGTAATGCTTGCATCACCTGTCGCCTGTCGTGGAATCTGACTTAACTATTTGCACATCCATCCTCCTTCCTTCATCTCAGGCCCTCCCCGCTGGGAAATCAAAGCAGGGATTCCATGGGAAACTTGGTGACAGGATTCTGGTTAACTGTAATAGGATGGTTTCTGAGGCCCATCGTCAGCTTGCTCGTTAACAAGATCTTTGTCTTCTTTGTGTTCGACGCCTCAAAAAAGCTCAAGGAGCTAGAGAATGAAACTATCCCAAAGCTGAAGCAGACGCTTGGTGTAGTGGAGGAGCAGACGGTTCTCAGAGTAGCCAAAGACAGAGAGTCTCAAAGCAATCTGAAGATACTGGACCGCATGAAGATGGATCTCAAGTCTGCTTTGTATGAAGCTGAAGACATCCTAGATCTTCTCGATTATCGCCGGATCGAGAAGGATCTCCATGGTGGGGATGATGATGACAGCCGCTGGGTGGAGAACCAACTAAGTGCCGCTGGCGCCTGGATTGCCCGCTGCAAGGGTAGCTCCTTTGGGCGATGGATACATGTCACCCTCGGGCGGTAATGAAGAGGGCACAAAGCAAGATCCGGCAGGGGCAGTTGGTGATTCAAGGGTTTTCCATTCGTAGAGCCATAAACAATGCCGGTGCTGGAGTACTGCAGTTTGCACAGAGTTTGTACCAACAGCTGTGGCAAGTATTCAGGAGTGTCACACTACGCAGATCAGGTATTCTTCTTCCAGTTTCTGTCAAAGTGTCGCCGCAGCCCACATGTCTTCAGTCCAGAGGCTCTGAGTCTGTTTCAGCGGAGGAGATGGTGGATGAGAAAGAGATACAAGTGTTGGAACAAGAAGCAGAGATAGAAGAGATGGAGGAGATAGAAGATGGAGAAGAGGGAGAGATGCCAGAGGAGACAGAAGAAGGTTGTGGAGAAGTGGGACAGACATCAGAGCAAGAGATAGAAGAAGAAAGTTGTGAAGGAGAGAAAGAGGGAGAGACATCAGAGGAAGAAACATCAGAAGAAGATGATGAGGAAGAGACATCAGAGGAAGAAACATCAGAAGAAGATGATGAGGAAGAGACATCAGAAGAAGATGATGAGGAAGGAAAAGAGGACGAGTCAACTTCTTTGTCATTACTGTGGTACTGTGCTCGATCTATCCTCACATGGTTTGCAAAGGCCTGTTTTTATCGAGATTGGTCTTATGGAATTCTTGGCATAAGAAGTGACAAGGTACCATCTTACTATCATTAATTTTAGATTCAGATACTCAAATATCATTATATTTATATATTTGCCTTTTCATCTTTGTGAAATAATTGTCCTGTTATTTCTAGCAATGCAAAATAATAGTATGCCAAAACAAAGAGTCTATATCAATTTCTATTGCATTAGGAACGTAAATTTTTTATTTGAAATTCGGTACGTTGATAACAAGTTTTAGCACCTCCCATGTTAGAATTAGTGTACCTGCTCAAAGATATAGTAGTAAAAAGGCTCACAGCAATTGAATTGAACACAGTGTCTTGTTGATGTAGAATTCTTTCAAAATGATCCAAAAATGAAAAAAAAAAATAAAGATATCTAAAATGAGTTCAGTGAGAGACTCTAGTTTAAGAAATCTAAAAATAGCTTTGATAAGAAAGATGTCTCTTTTATTATATTAAACAAAGTGAGTGCCCTTAAAGACTTTCTTTTATTGATGCCGGGATTGGTATAGACTGCTACTGCAAACCTTGGAGTAATTTCTTACACTTACATACAATAAATTTGCATACTTATTTTTCACATTATTAGGTAACACTTTTGGAATGTTTGTTTGCTCAATTTCTACAACCGGCCTTTTTTTGAAGGACTAGTAGTGTTCTGCATACCAAATGGTGACTCATGAACATGGACTACCAAACATATGGAGCAGCAGAACACAAACTCATTTATATGACTATAATAGGATAACACAGCTAGTAGTCTGGTCGAACCCCATCAAGCAGGCACCAATCAATACAACAGTAGTCCCTGGATCGATGGCTTGCCGTAGGTTGAATCCTACAGTAAACAAAACTATGAAAAGTTCTTGTTTAGTATATACAATTAATCACAACTAATTATCTTCATGCTTTGTTTCACTTTTATCTATTTTCTAGCACAATGCACTTAGACATACTTTGCAATCTATATCTGATTCAGATTAAGTTATCAATTATTCTATACGGAATTGTGTCCATATTATATCCATAGTTTTTCTACTTATGCATATATAGGAGCCCGTGTATCTTTAATATGCATTTAGTTAAAACCTTAAATATGCATTTAGTTAAAACCTTAACAAGCTACGTTTTATATTTTGATTTTCAGAATTCGATTTTATTCATTACTATAATGTTTTTTTATCATATGTTAAGTGCAACTCTAATGCTGCATTCTCAATTACTATGGTAGCATAAATGCCTCAAAAGTGAGATATAGAATGAAATAACATTTGCAACCTCAAATTGGATTTGATGTTTAATCTTAAGGATTACTATTCACTCAAATCAAATAAATTAAAATGCTAAGAGGCCATGGCCACTTGGTTGGCACTATTTCTCTGCAGTACTCAAGGTATTGAGTTACGTTTCCTTATGTATAATGATATATTTCTTTAAGTAAAAAGATTGGTAATAATTGCAATATCAGCATACATGTGTTGGGTAATATTTCCAAAAAAGGCCAATTGTTACTATTATTAATACTGATTAAATTCTAACTATATTATGGCAAGATCTTTCTATTTTATTATCATGGGAGCCTCCAATTAATAATACCTATATATACGATAAAGTTCAGTATTTCCATAGTGAAGTTTCCTTCTTGTACATTTTACCATGTTAGTTTGCTTTATAAGATAGCTAGTCTAGGTATATAGGGTTGATATACTAGTGGTACTAAGTTAACCCATTCCATTTTCATATGATCACTAGTAATACTATTTTTTGTAAAACTAGTTCACCAACCCGTCTGCGAGCTATCGGTTCACCAACCCGTCATCGAAGTTTCACTTTTATCTCGACCGTGCGAAGCTATCGCACGGGTCAATCTTGTGAGATACTAACTAATAAGAATTCATTGTACTAAATTTCATTTTCTCTTTACTAATGTTCTAAAATAATACCTATAAATTTCATTTTTCTCTTTACTAATGATCTAAAATAATACCTATAATAGTTACTCTATAGACTATATTCATTTGTGACAATCTATGAAATATTGATCTACGTGTTTTTTCCATCCATATATGCAAAGATTAGTTTACATAGCACCTTTGTAAATATTCATTTTAGTTGAAACATCTACTTAAACTATGGTAGTTTTAGTTGCGGTCTATATTTAGACATCATGAACATAAATTTTGACTCCCTAAAATTTTAAAATTGTTATTCCTCGAATTAACAACTATTATCAAGAATGGTGATTATAGCCTACCGATTTGTTGGAAACATGTTTTAGATTTTTGTAAGAACTTTACGATCGATCTGTTTTATTTCTACCCCTTTTTTTAGTAATAATTTATATAATTAATGTTTATTAGCACCCTACGTATTAAGTTGAATAAAAAAAAAACTTCAAACGTATAAACTCTTATTTCATCCCTTTAATTATGTGATATCATGAAAAATCTATAATTTAACCTTTAGCTTTTGAACTTTTTTTGTAATATTTTTTACATGTATTACATTGAAATCTCTAATCCTTATTGTATTTTTTATTCAAAGTTTTCATGTTTTATTTGATTGAAAGATTATTCTAGGTCCTAGGCTACCCTCTTAGTTTTGACAATATCAAAATAGTTGTTCCAAAGATGCACAATGGCATTCAAGTTGAATTTATTGTGTCATATTAGTATTGTTTTATTAAACAATTATCTCTTAAAATTAAGGTACTAATATTCATGTGATATAATGTTTCAATCAACTTTCTTGAAGACAACTACCTTCTAAAACTTAAAGTGAACCGTAACTATCACTACTAAGTGATGTGCTAAGGATATATTTCCACGCTTGATAAGCTTATGAAAACAAAGAATTATAATGTATGTTTTAACTCATGGATGTTGAATTATTCTTCATATAGCTTATATCAACATTTACATGTAGATTCGAGGAATTTCGTTAATTTGTTATATGACCTGAATAATTTGGGTACAAATCATATAGGTATATATTACTTAACATTATGCTTTTATTTTGCCATGTATGGCCAATCTGAATGCAAACTTAGGGGCAAAGCATTATCTTTCATAATGATACGAAGGATAATTTATTAAATAATATCACTTTGGATTTGTTTATTTATTTATTGTAACTTTGGAAGTTTCAATTTTTCCATATAGGCTTTATTGACAACTCCATGGATCATGGTCACCTAATGTTTTGGCATCACTATTAGCATGTAATTCAAAGTAATTCAGTGAGCATACTTGATGGTAAATAAGTATTATATCAAAACTTATTTGTGCTTGAAGTAATCAAGAATATTAAAATTAAAATGAAAATTGTCTTGAATGGTCAATAAGGTTCATACCTTGTATGTTGCAAGAGTCAAATCAAATTGTAATTGTGGTATAGCAAAGATGGTTGTACCTTTCATCTATAGGAGTGGTTAGTGCTATCATTGACATAGATGCCATGTACGCCGGATATCATGGTGCCGATGGTCTGCATGTTCCTTCCTTCCCTTTATTGACCTAGATCTCCTCGTTATCCTCATGATCATCCTTCCGTCACCTCGAAGCAATTGGATTCAATGTCAATGGTTGGTGCACGACCGGATGTGGTTGTCCGTGCATGGCCCAACGTCGTGCGTGTGCTCAAATGTTGGATGGTTGCTGAATTAGGTGAAGTTGGTGTAACATCGCCTTCCTCGTCGTTGACTGTCGGTAGGTAGTAAGTGTAGCATCGTCTTTCCTCTTCGGTATTCGCCGGTAGATAGTCCGTGTAGCGTTGCCTTCCTCATTGATGTCGGGCGCCACGTAGTCAGTGTAGCGTCATTTTATTAGTATAGAATCCTTGTGTGAGAAGCTATTGCGGATGGCATCCATACCAGTGGCTGCATGCAGTCGAAGATTGTTGTAGATGGTTGTCCGCGTCCTTCCAGACCATGGGGCTGGACGAACGCTGCATCTAACCTGCCATGCACCTTGCTCACTTCAGCCAGCAAGTGCACATCTTGGTAGATAGCTCCTGGCGGATGCCTCGTTGATGTTCCCTCAATGAGCAGCTTCGTCGTCGCGAAGTATATAAGGTGACACACAAATGTGCTGCAGCACTGCTGCTCCTCCACCAACATCATCTCACGTGCTCCTCCTCCTCCAGAGGGTGCTGTCGATCTATGCAAGGGTGCCGGTCAGTGGCGGAGCCAGCAATGTATGGCTGGGTATGTCAAATAAATAAACTTTTGAAGCAAATATGCAATACAATGAATGATAGAATATAATGCCCATAACATTTAACAAAAGCCATAATACTCAAGCCACTTGTGTTGCTTAAAACCAAACTGGGCAAAAGGGGCGTGGATGACCACTTATAATGCTACTTATAAACCAAACTGGAATTTACAAAATCTTACAAAATTATTGAACAAAGTAGCACACATTACAAAAGCAGAAACAAATAAATTAGAGGGGAAACTGAAATCTTTATCTACCTGCCTGACAGTAATATATTGCGAGTTTGCGACGATGATACGCTGCTGCCTGGTGGTCACCGGCTGCTTGCTTCCGTAGCAGAAGCAGATCGATATGTCAAATGTGCCGCCAGCCGCTAGCAGCATGCTGTCCTCAGCAGCAGATCAAGAATTTGAGATACGATGACGTCGTCGCCGCCGCTTGGGACGGGAACCGTGAGTTCGATTCTGCATGCTTGGGCCTGGAAAAGGTTAGCCTACTCGCACCACTGCCGGTGTAGATGATCCTACTGGCTTCCTCCTTAATTACTTTCTTGTCGTGGCAAACAAAAGTCGATCAGCTGCCTGGCGGCGGTAGGTGCCACATGCATGGAGCCGTCTCCATCCACCTGCCTGGAAGGAGATTTTCCAACGCCCTCAAGAGTCAGGGCACTTGACGATCTTTGCGGCACGTCGGATACGGAAAATAATAGATTTATCTTTTCCTTCTTTCTCGTTGTTTGTACGTTCACTTAAAAATTATGGATTTGAGTTTTTTTTTTCTTTTTTTATCTATATAATATAATAATGGCAATGGTGGGTAATTCTTTAAAAAAAATAATAAAGTAGATCTAATGGTTATCGTTTCGTCGAGTTAGATTTGACGGCTAGATGTTTCGATTAACGTGAGAATTTCTACCGTTTATCTTTTTTCTTAGCTTAGCGTCGGGTGAGGATTGATGTGGAGCCTCCATTGGAGCCTCCAATTAGTAATAGTATAAGATTGACGTGGAGCCTTCTTTGGTGCCTCCAATTAGTAATAGTAAGATAATTAGGGGCCAGTATTAACATTTCATTTTGCCTGTTATTGACTGAAGTGTGTTTTTCGAGGGGTTATGAGTCACCAGAATGCATTGATTGTTATCATAATAATTATTTGAACCATTCTTCTTGCAGAAGGATGCCAGTGCAGATAGAATCTTTAGTGCCAATAACCCAAAGAATCAGTCTGAAGAATCGAATAAAGTGCATAGAAGATATTCTCATTACCTCCAAGAAATCAGATCTGTTCAATGATAAAAATAGTAGCAGCGGCACCCACACGGACGGTGACAAGGAAAGCGGCGGCGGCTTGCACCGTGAAGAACAAAGTGCCAAGGAAAGCATCGGCACACGTAAAGAAATTGATGACGCGTACGGAAGGATTGAAAAGGAAGTGTTTGGTCGAGACAAGCACCGTGAGCATATATGCGGGATGCTTCGTGGAGGCACCGGATACCGATGCATCAAGCTCGAGCACCAAGAAACCTTATTCGTGATTGGCATATATGGCATTACAAGTTACGGAAAGAGTACCACGCACAATATGTTTGTGATTATGAGATGGGTGCAGGACATTTCAACCTTACCATGTTCATTCTTGTGGGGAAGACATTCAGCATCCGTGATATATTCCGTGAAATGCTTGGACCAGATCAAGCAACCCGGCACCAATAATCCTAAAAGTCTAAAAACAGAGATAAAAGATCTCTGAAGCCTTAAAGCGAGAGTTGGAGAAAGAATTGAAAGACAAATGCTTCTTGTTGATATTGGATGATCTCTCGGGTCAATGGTGACAAATCCAAGGAACATGGGATTCTACTTGATGTGCTTCGTGTTGGGCGGAGTGGAAGTCGAATCCCGGTGACGACTCAAAAACAAGATGCAAATTGCGGCTATAGGTGCTCGTGAGCAAATCCCAATACCGATTTAGAAGGGGCAGTACCTCTCCATGTTCATGCACTATGCCCTAGAAGATAGTCATGTCACCGGTACTGATTATCATAGATATAAAGAAATAGCGAGAAAAATTGTGAAAAAGCTTGGCGAGATCACCCATTGCGGCAAGAAGAACAAAGTATAAAGACGGCTTAAGAGTAATAACAGTACTCATTTTTTCGGGAAAACAACAAAGAACCTTGATGTGTTGAGTGAAACAATGGGAGCTCTGTGGTGGAGCTATCGGCAGCTTGATGGTGACATCGGGCGATGCTTTACATAATTTAGGATTTTCCCCAAAGGATATGAAATAAAACGAGATGAGTTGGTTCCCCTCCGGATAGCACAAGGATTTGTAAACACCGGAATAATGCAATAGAGGAACCGGAAGATATAGGCCGAGCTACTTTGATCGATTCTTGACATTCTCATTTCTGCAAGTAAAAAGAAGGTATTTTGGCAAGGAATTCACAATACATGACCTGCTACACGAGTTGGCAGAGAGGGTTTCTAGAGGTGACTTCTTTAGAATTGGTTGCAATGACCCACCTAAAGATATCCCTGGAGGTGTTCACCATATCTTCATTGAGACCGACAAGGTAGCGTAGAGATTGTAGAGAAAATTGTGGACATAAAAATTTACACACCCTTATCATTAAGGAGCATCAGTCGTGGTGGTCATTGAGCAAGGAAACCATGAAAAGAGAGGATGACTTAGAAAAACTCTTGGAGTGTTTGTTCATGAGGTTAACGAAACTGCGCGTGCTAATCATTAAACTAAATAATAGGCCATCAGATTTGTCAGTCCCAGAATCTATTGATCAGATGAAGCATCTACGTTATCTTGGTACCCATGGCCTATTCAATCTGATTTTGCCAAGCGCATTTAGCAAGCTTTACCATATCCAGACCATAGATATTCCTTGTTTCATGGCAGCCTGTCCGGAAGATATGGCTAATCTAATCTATCTGCGGCACATCTCTGCTCCATTGTCTTTCCCCAACATTGGAGGGCTGAAGTCACTCCAAACACTTAAAGAGTTTTATGTGAAGAAGGAACGAGGGCATGAGTTGAAGCAGCTCATGCACCTAAACAGTCTTCGAGGTTCTCTCGTTTATAGGGAGGCTTGGGACTGTCCAAGCAAAGACCAAGCTATTGAAGCCCACCTAATCTACAAGAAGCAACTCGAAGAGACCAAACTGGACTTTGGCTTGTATAAGAGGACGGAGTGGGACCCGGACGTGGAAGCGAGAGGTGCTTGAGGGGCTTTGCCCCCCAAAGCATCTTGAAAAGCTCGAGATCTCTTACTACATGGGTTCAAGGTATCCTTGCTGGATGTTGAGTCGCCACCATCCACACGCCCCAAAGCACCTGCACAGACTTGAACTCTCTAGTTATTGTAGCCAGCTGGCATCTATTCCTGAAGGTAGTGAACTCTTCATTGGTCCGTGTGAGCTTTGCATTAAACATTGTGACTGGGACAGCTTGCCCGAAAATATAGAGCGCCTGGCGTCGCTTCAAACATTGGAAATTCAGAACTGCAGAAAGATGGAACATCTTCTGACGCTGCCACAGGCTCTTAAAACGATTCAAATCAGTTGGTGCGAAATGCTGAGAAGTATTGGTATTATGGAGTGCCCTAGACTTGAATTCATATTGGAAAAGGAGAAACGTCCTGAAGCCTGTACGTCACAGGAATACTGCCAAGACACCGCACCTATCGATACTCCAGAGCAATCTCCGTATCCAATGATTCCTTGTCCATGCCTAGTAACTTTAGAGATAACAAGCTGTGATAACCTGGTAACACTTCAAAATCTACCACCGTCCCCTCAAGAGTTTGCTAATCCACGAGGGCAATGAGCTCTGTTCGGTGTCAGGGCAGCTGGATCAACTCGAGAAACTATATATTTACAAGTGCAATAAGTTACAGTCAGTCGATTCCTTGGGAAACGCGTCATCATTAAAAACACTGTCTCTTTACAGCTGTCAATGCCTTGCATCCTTAGGATCCAGCGGTGGTCCTGGCACTTTCTCTGCTCTTCGGGAACTTCGTATTGAATACTGCCCAACTATGGATATGAACCAGTTTAACAAAAATGTGCTTGACGGCCTTGTTAAGAAAGACATATCAGACGCTCTTTCAATCAACCCAGATGAAAGGTATACTGTTCAATTTTTTCCTTTATTTCCTCAAATTCGTCTGCCTACATTTTATATACGCTGCAAATCCACACTATGTAGACTTAATCAGGTAGTACGAGACCCTGCGGCTGCATTTATTATTGATGCCTAGTAGATTAGTTTTATGTGGGTGAAGGTCTGCAGTCTTGTTTTTAGACTGTCCTTTTTGTCTCTGATGATGTAAACCCATGCACATTGCTGGTTCTGCGGTTAACGATTTCTATTCTTGGATGCACAGTAATTAGTAATATGTGTTTTTCATTTTCAGCGAGAGCGACTAAGCTATGGGAACGAAAAACATGGAAATATGGTATCTGATGGTGTTGAGAGGAGGTGGTCTGGCATCATTGAAGCAAGCAGTACTGAAATGACTAATGAGATCCTGAAACCCTTGTTGTTCTGGAACTTCCAGGACTGGAGGCACTCCTGGAGCATTATTGTCCCATTGTTTATCTGCATAGCAGGCTCGCTACAATGACGAAGCCGGACTGTGTTTTGTCAACGGCACATATGGTTCCTTGCATAAGTTTGGATCGTGGAAAAACTTGCCTTATTATAGCTTATGTGTTAATTCAGACCCGTTTGGTTTGGTAGCGCGTGTGCATGTGTATTCAGACGTGCTGCTGTGTATTGTCGTTAATAAATAATCGGAAACAAGCAAGTGACCCTTGTTTGTGAAATGTATGGTTTGTTGAGTTAATTGTCTGACATGCTGTTATCAGTCTGTAACGTATATAAGAATGAAAGCATTGTGATCCATGCTATTGCATCCCCTGTGTTCCGGTTTCAGAAATGGAATTCTGCACTATCCATTTTTCAGAAGCAGAGTGGGCATTCAGAATAGATTGGCGGAAGGGAGTTTGGACTGATGTCGTTCCGTATAGGCCCATCGGCCCTTACACAAGTTTGGGCCGTGGGCTTTACCCGTACGTGCGCGTTAGCCCAGCTGGGCGCAGCGCAGTGGACGGCGGCGGGCAGGCGCCGGTGTAGGAGCGGGAGCCACCGGTGGTGGGGCACTCCGCCGGCGACGCCAGGGCCCAGGGAATGTGCTCTGAGCTGCAGTGGCGAATGGCGCCTCGTCGGGGCCGGGCGGGCCTTTCCCTCGAGGGTTCGCCTGCGGGTCCCACCGTAATCTCGTCCACAACGCACCGCCGGCTCCGGCGCCGTCGGCACGCGTTCAAGCCGGCTTACCGTTCCTCACCAAGGTTCGCTACGGAGACTGATTTATGGCTCGAATGCTTCGCCCCTGAAACTTCTCAGGTATATTTTGGTCTGTCTTATCTTCTGCACAGCTTGCGCCATTTGACTGAATTTTTCAAAACTTCCGTCCACTGACTCCGTTGATGTCTGAAACCGTTTTACTTAGGTTGTCCTGGCTCCTGTGGTTTGAAACCGTGTTGCTTGTTCTACAGTTCGTTGCTGCAAGTCAGACATTGCTGTTTCGCAACAGGTTTCATGTCAGGCACAACCATATCCATGTCCGACATGAAGTTATCGGTCTCTGTATAAGATGAAATTGTTTTGTTCCAAATGGCTCTACGCGCACCATCCATTTTTTTAGAAGCAGAGTGCGTATGAACAGGACATTATTAGTGATCAGAGTGCATATACAAGAAGCAGAGTGAGTGCGAATTTTTTCATAACGTGTAGGCCCATCGGAGTGTGGGCCTTGGTTATTCGTGATCCTGAGTTTGGCCCTTCTGAGTTTTTGGGTCGTGGGCTCAGCCCAGCTTCATTTCATGGTTGCAGGCGCTCTCATCCCACCTGGCGGTCGCCGGCGCGGCCGCCGCGGGGCAGAGCGGCGGCGCGTTACCAGAGGGAGACGGCCGTACGGGGGAGGGCACTGAGCGTAACAGGTCTCTCCCTGACGGTGTGTGAGGGCGGAGGAAGCTAGCCCAGAGGCAGGCCCGCCGCCAGGTTCTCCACCCTCCGATGGCGCCGGGGTGCTTCAATTAATCAGGTCAGCCGTCACAAACGCATGGCCGCATCTGTGCTCAAAATCTATCA
The DNA here is from genome assembly GCA_015847255.1 of Hyparrhenia diplandra. Classification (NCBI taxonomy): domain Eukaryota; kingdom Viridiplantae; phylum Streptophyta; class Magnoliopsida; order Poales; family Poaceae; genus Hyparrhenia; species Hyparrhenia diplandra. The sequence goes on along the minus strand of JADLZK010004649.1, from coordinate 2,197,407 downwards.
GTATTTCGTCCTGTACTTTTGCTTGTTATTGAATTGAAATTTCTTCAATTTTATTTTGAGAATTTGGTCATATTTGGGGCAGCAATGCTCAGGAAATTGGAATTAGCTTGTTTGTGGTCACAGTCGCAGGCTACCAATCCATCCTTGTCAAAGAATCACTGAAGTTATGGCAATACTATACATGGAAATTGCTACAACACAAAGACTCTGTAGAGTCAATGGTTATGTTATATTGGTTAGCTCTAGTGCCAATGGTTACACTCTCCTGTGAAAAATTGGGGGCAATAACCTAGTGCCCAAGGCTCTCTTTGGATCCATTTGCTTGTATTTGTTATCTAGCTTATAGTTGATAGCTAATATTAGCTGGTTTTGCCCAACTAATGACATGGTTGTTTGTTAACATTCAACTAACAATTAGCTAACTACTAACTGGACCGTCTTGGATCGAAATGCGCTAATTATTAGTAGCTAACTATTAACTCCATGGATCGAAACAGGTCCTAAGGTACTTGATTGGTTGGTTCCCGTCATCCATTATTCACTTGAACAAACTCCAAATAAGATTCGGTACAAGGTTGGATTTTCTGTCCGGATGCTTCTGTTTCTCTAAATTTTATTATACCACCCTTTTTGTATGCTTTTCTTCTGTAAACCTTTGTTTTGACAAATCAATTTGGTGGTGCCTGGGTTGCTGGGATCAACTTGGACTACTTTGCGGTTGCATTCTAGGCGCTCTTATTTTTCTAATCTCAAATGTCGCTTGTGGTGGCAATACATATGTAAAGAACATTTCTAAGGCGACTTGTGGAGTCAATGGCGTTATCTTCCCCCCTTAATTAATGTGGTATCAGGCTTGTCACAGTTACCTTTGTTCTCATGTAAACATCTCTCTAAGAAGTAGACAGCTGGTCTCTACCTGCTCCATTTCACAAGTCATGTCATGACAAGAGGTTGGATGGACTTTTGTGTTTGGGTGAATATTCAGCTGTTGGGGTCCTGCTAGCATTGGTGGAGGTAGATGCATCCATTCATAGTGTTTCACAAACAACTTTATTCGTAACATATGAAATCAAAGACTTATGTGTGCCAGCACTGTTCACCCACGCTAGCATTGTCATGATTATGATGATGCAAAACTTTATTCAGAATATATAGCAAGAATAACACCCATTAACTTTGTCATGACTTTGATGCAAACTTTATTCAGAAAATATATAGGACGAACAACTTTGTGTCCATTTTCTGTATTTTAGAAACCTTATTATGATGCTTTTGCCCGGAGGCCCCTGATCATCGCAAATGCAGGTCTCCCGCTAATGCATTTTTAAGGAGTCTGGCATATCCAATCCTCGAAGACCCGAATCTTATACAGTGCTAATCACCTATCCAGATGGATTTAGTCATTTGGCGCCTTGCTGGAGCCGGGTATAAAACATAGTCTGTAGCAGGCTAGCAGCCAAGTTGATCTACTTATTGATCAATATGTAGCATTTGGCAACGACATGTTTCTCTAATTACTGCCTTTGAAAAATTGGGGCAATAGCCTAGTGCCAAAGGCTCTCTTCGAATTCGTAGCTGCTATTAGTTAGCTAGCTTATTATAGTTCATAACTAATATTAGCTAGCTAATTATTAGCTTCTATGAGCTGGTTTTGCCAAACTAATAAGATAGTTGTTTGTTGACATTCAACTAACAATTAGCTAAACTATTAACTAGACCCATTTGGATCGAAATGAGCTAATTATTAGTAACTATTAATCCATGGATCCAAATAGGTCCTGAGGTACTTGATTGGTTGGGTCCTTTCATCCATTATTAGCTTGCACTTGAATAGACTCCAAACAAGTTTTGCGACATGGATTTTCTGTCGGGGTGCTTCTATTTCTCTATATTTCATTATACCACCCTTTTTGTTTACTTGTCTTCTGCAAACTTTTGTTTTCACAAAGCAATTTGACTGTGCCTGGGTTGCTGGGATCAGAAACTTGTACTACTTTGCGGTTGTATTCTAGCCAGTCTTATATTTCTAATCTGAAATGTCGCTGTTGGTGGTAATACACATGTAAAGGATATCTGTAAGAAGACTTGGGGAGTCAATGACGCTATCTTCCCCTCTTAATTAATGTGGTACCAGGCTTAACATAATTACCTTATTCCAGTGTAAACATCTCTCTAAGAAGTACCCAGAAGGTCTCTACCTGCTCCACTTCACAAATCGTGGCATCACGAGAGGTTGGATGCGCTTTTGTGTTTGGGTGATTAGGTGCCTTTGGGAGGATAACATATTATTACTATTACAAAAATAAATCTTATATATGCATTGGTTTCCACTATGCCGTGTCAGGCGTGCCAGTTGTTTTATGCCTGCACGCCAACATATGAATATTCCGCTGTTGGGTCTTCTGACCAATGGTGGAGGCAGATCCATCAACTCATAGTGCTTCACATACAACTTTATTCATAACAAATGGAAGCAAAGACTTATGTGGGCCAGCAGTGTCAACAACCCCACTAGCTTTTTCATGACTATGATGATGCATACTTTACTTAACGAAAAACCCCCAATAGCTTTGTCATGATTTTGATGTGAAGTTTCTTCAGAAATATAGGACCAATAACTTAATGCCCAGTTGCTGTATTTTAGAAACCTTATTACTTTTCCCGAGAGGCATTTCATGGTCGCAAACGCAAGTCTCTACCTAATGCATTTTTAAGGAATCAGGTATGTCCTTTCCTCCAAGACCTGAATCTTACAATGCTAATCACCTAACAAGGGTTAGTCAGTTGGGGCCTTGCTGAAGCCAGCAACAAAAGCACCTTTGAAACTGGCGTATATCATATCGTGTGTTTCCCTCTGTGAACCCCCCTGGACCGCTCCCAAAACAACCCTTTTCTGTTGACTGCTGCTGCTCATCCTCTATCTGCATGGAAATTCTAGGCATGGAGACCTGACATGGTTGGTCAGGAAGACTCCATGCCTACTACATGTACTTGCGCACACTAGTCTGAATATAATCAATTTCTCCCGAGACATCTTTCTCTCAGTTTCGATGTCTTCGATTTGGCTTGGGGCACCAATGCTCAGGAAATTGGAACTAGTTACCTCGTGGTCACACTTGTAGGCTACCAATCCTTGTCAAAGAGTCACTAAGTGATGGCAATACTATGCATGGAAATTGCTACAACACAAAGACTTTGTAGAGTCAACTCAGTTGCACTCTCCTTTGAAAAATTGGATCGAAATGAGCTATTATTATTAGTAGCTAACTATTAAGTTATTTAGACTTGTAGAACCTTGTAAACGTATTTGTGTTCACTAAATATCATATTTGTCTTGTTTTGACATCAATTATTGTAGTTTTTTTCATAGTTTTTTTATAAACCGCTATCTGGCGTAGCTCGCTATAGCTTTATAGCCCCAAAAAAAAAAAAATGCGCCGCTATTTGTCATAGCCCGCTATTTAAAACTTGGCTATTAACTCCATGGATCCAAACAGGTCCTAAGGTACTTGATTGGTTGGTTCCCGTCATCCATTATTAACTCGCACTTGAACAAACTCCAAATAAGATTCGGGACAAGGTTGGATTTTCTGTCCGATGCTTCTGTTTCTCTAAATTTCATTATACCACTCTTTTTGTATGCTTGTGTTCTGTAAACTTTTGTTTTGACAAATCAATTTGATGGTGCCTGGGTTGCTGGGATCAACTTGGACTACTTTGCGGTTGCATTCTAGGCACTCTTATTTTTCTAATCTCAAATGTCGCTTGTGGTGGTAATACATATGTAAAGAACATCTCTAAGGAGACTTGTGGAGTCAATGGCGCTATCTTCCCCTCTTAATTAATGTGGTATCAGGCTTGTCACAGTTACCTTTGTTCTCATGTAAACATCTCTCTAAGAAGTAGACAGCAGGTCTCTACCTGCTCCATTTTACAAGTCATGGCTTGACAAGAGGTTGGATGAACATTTGTGTTTGGGTGGTTACGTGCCTTGGGAGGACAACATATTATTATTACAAAAATAAATCTTATATATGCTTTGGTTTCTACTATGCCGTGAAGGGTGTGCCAGTTGTTTAATGCCTACATGCCAACATATGAATATTCAGCTATTGGGTCCTGCAAGCATTGGTGGAGGTAGATGCATCCATTCATAGTGTTCCACAAACAACTTTATTCGTAACATATGAAATCAAAGACTTATGTGTGCCAGCACTGTTCACCCACGCTAGCTTGTCATGACTATGATGATGCAAAACTTTATTCAGAATATATAGCAAGAATAACACCCATTAACTTTGTCACGACTTTGATGCAAACTTTATTCAGAAAATATATAGGACGAACAACTTTATGTCCACTTTCTGTATTTTAGAAACCTTATTATGATGCTTTTCCCCGAGGCCCCTGATCGTCGCAAATGCAAGTCTCCCGCTAATGCATTTTTAAGGAGTTTGGCATATCCTATCCTCCAATACCCAAATCTTATGCAGTGCTAATCACCTATCCAGATGGATTTAGTCAGTTGGCACCTTGCTGGAGCCGGGTATAAAACATAGTCTGTAGTAGGCTAGCAGCCAAGCTGATCTACTTATTGGTCAATATGTAGCATTTGACAACGACATGTTTCTCTAATTACTGCCTTTGAAAAATTGGGGCAATAGCCTAGTGCCAATTGCCAAAGGCTCTCTTTGGATCCATATCTGCTATTAGTTAGCTAGCTTATTATAGTTCATAACTAATATTAGATAGCTAATTATTAGCTTCTATGAGCTGGTTTTGCCAAACTAAGAAGATAGTTGTTTGTTGACATTCAACTAACAGTTAGCTAAACTATTAACTAGACCCATTTGGATTGAAATGAGCTAATTATTAGTAACTATTAATCCATGGATCCAAATAGGTCCCAAGGTACTTGATTGGTTGGTTCCTGTCATCCATTATTAGCTCGCACTTGAATAAACACCAAACAAGTTTTGCGACATGGATTTTCTGTCGGGTGCTTCTATTTCTCTAAATTTCATTATACCACCCTTTTTGTTTACTTGTCTTCTGCAAACTCTTGTTTTCACAAAGCAATTTGACTGTGCCTGGGTTGCTGGGATCAGAAACTTGGACTACTTTGCGGTTGTATTCTAGCCACTCTTATATTTCTAATCTGAAATGTCGCTGTTGGTGGTAATACACGTGTAAAGGATATCTGTAAGAAGACTTGGGGAGTCAATGGCGCTATCTTCCCCTCTTAATTAATGAGGTACCAGGCTTAACATAATTACCTTTATTCTCATGTAAACATCTCTCTAAGAAGTACCCAGAAGGTCTCTACCTCCACTTCACAAATCATGGCATCACGAGAGGTTGGATGCACTTTGTGTTTGGGTGATTAGGTGCCTTTGGGAGGATAACATATTATTATTACAAAAATAAATCTTATATATGCATTGGTTTCCACTAAGCCGTGACGGGCATGCCAGTTGTTTTATGCCTGCATGCCAACATATGAATATTCAGCTGTTGGGTCCTGCGACCATTGGTGGAGTAGATCCATCAATCCATAGTGCTTCACAAACAACTTTATTCGTAACATATGAACGCAAAGACTTATGTGCGCCAGCCGTGTTCATCGCCGCTAGCTTTTTCATGACTATGGTGATGCAAACTTTGTTCAGAATATATAGCAAGAATAACCCCCACTAGTTTTGTCATGACTTTGATGTAAAGTTTATTCAGAAAATGTATAGGATAAATAACTTTATGTCCATTTGTTGTATTTTAGAAACCTTATTAATTATGAGGCTTTTCCCTAGAGGGCCCCCTCGTCGCAAAACGCAAGTCTCCGGCTAATGCATTTTTAAGGAATCTGGCATATACATTCCTCCATGACCCAAGTCTTATACAATGCTAATCACCTAACCAGAATGATTTAGTCAGTCGGCGCGGTGCTGGAGTGGGGTATAAAACATAGTCAATGTAGCAGGTTAGCAGCCGAGCTGATCTGTTTATTGGTCAATATGTAGCATTTGGCAACGGCATGTCTATGATTAATAAAATACCAGCAACAACGAAGTGTAAAACCAAATAACACAAAGATAGAGGACCAAAGTCTTTTAGAAAAAAACTTTGGTAACAATTTCTCATTTTTTGAATTTAATCAAGTTAGTTATCAATTTGTACAGATTTAACATATGTTTAGAAAACTGCAAATATAGAGAACCAGCATTGAAATCAATGCAGGCCAAAATTATCCAGTTTTCATAGTTGGAGGACGGCCAGAAATATTAAGTTTTTGAAGGTTGATGACCAAAAATCGGCCTCCAACAACAATTCAATGCCCAAAAAAATAGACTTCTTCCTTGTTTATATCATCTTTTGCAATTTTTGCAATGGTATACTAGGTAATTTATATACACATTTAGTGATTATTTTATGTTGTATTTTACAATGAAAGAGGTCGGTAATGTTTTGAGAATATATAATGTTAAATTGTTGTTAAAATGTTTTATGGTTGGAGTCCATCAAATTGATTTCTAGTTTTTTTTTGTGCAACAATTTCCTTGATTTTCTTCTTTTTCAAGTATATCTTATAAGGGTTAATGTGAAGGTTTCTTTTGAGCCTCAAATTACTAGTAAGATAATATCTTTGTCCTATTTATTTTTTGTTTGGCTATCCTCGATAGTACCTTTTAGTTGAGTAAGTACAAGAAATCTGATGTTATAGTACCATTGATTTTTAAAAAAGAAAATCATGATGCAAACGACTTCAACATTGTTAGCTAACCCAGGCTTGTATGAAACAGCAAAAGTTGATGACCACTAGGTTCATCAACTATGTAGCACAAGGACTTCATCATTGATGGCACACCTTTTGTTCTAAAGCATCATATGGGGACATAATGCTGTTGTTCGTACTGGCAGTCTAGAAAGTATGATGTCGTGTCTTTCAAATACACTATAAATGTATTATTACGGGATGTAAAAGCATAGTACTAAGGATTTGTCTCTTTGAAATAAACATTAACTTTCAGTACAAATTTTACTAGCATAGTCAGTGTTAAAGCATCTCCGAAGAGTTTCCAAAATGCACTCCCAATCTTGATTTTTCTGTAAGATTGAAAAAATGTTCTCCAATACCTCCTTAACTTAACTCACAATCTTTCCAAGCACTAGGGAAAAGAAATGATCCAATCGCGTAGAGAAGAACAGGGTTCCCAATGCAAACATATAAGAGAGAACGAAGGTTGTTGTGTTGATTTGAACATAGTGTAGAAATGCTGATACACAGTTGCCTTCTATCTTTTAGGAGCGGGAAATAGAACTATTGGAGGAGCCCAATGAATGTACTCCCCATACATTTTTAGATTTGTTTTTTTTGGAGCTACTGAAGATGCTCTTAGTCCAGGACGATATCATGGGTGATTTTTATCCGTTTCGAAAAAATCTGAGGCCCCACTAAAACTCATGTAGTAGTGATGGTCATACTGTTTCCAACATAGCATGTGGTGGGGAAACTTCTCTTGCAAAAATTATGACACGTAAGATCCAAATCAAGATTCATGCAATTGGCTACATTAGAAGTTGACATAGGTCAAGCTATATTTTTGGTAAAAACATATCAAACACATTGTGGTTGAATAGTGCAATTTTTCGTATTGTGAAAAGGAATTCAAAAGTAAAAGAATACACCCCCAACCACCACCACCACCACCACCACACACACACACACACTGTCCAAATCTAAGGTATCCAAGTGTCTAAAATCTGTACATAAATAAATATAAAGCATTGTGGGCTAATTAATATACCTTACAATAATTCTAACATTGAAAGTAGTGAAATCTAGCACCAATCCATTTTAAATTTTACAGGTTCGATGAGGGGCATGTGAGTTTTTCCTATCACTTAATTTGACCTAAAAAATCATAGACCGTTCAAGAAGTTGGCAACAAAGACAACCCATGGTTTTGTTGTCCTGATGTTGTTGAGGATGTTTGTTAATCCGTTTATGTGAAGTGAGAGAAAAGCATGTGGGTTAGTAGAATTTAATTTATAGTTCACTCTTCAACAATGCTATGACAGCTACACACTTGCATTGGCCTACAATGAGTTGCCTTGCATTGTAATGGGTTGCTCTATGTGGGACATCACCTGTAACTGTGCGCCAGCAGTGATGCTGTTGTGTTAACTTGGTAATTTGTCATCCAATTATAGTCTTGGGCAGGATGCGGGCCTTGCATTGTAATCTCTAGGTTTGAGCACCAAAGTAGATTTTCTTTTTAGAAAAAAACATTTGCAACAGTTTCACATTTTAACAATAATTTGTACAGATTTAACAATAATTTACTATTTTAGGAAAATAGAAATGTAGGCAAAAACCTCCATTGAAATCAGTCGAGGCCAAATTTATCTAGTTTCTATAGTTGGATGGGATATTAAAGTTTTGAAGTTTGATGGCCAAAATCAGAATCAAACGACAATTCAGTGCCCAAATATTACTCCTTCCTTGTTAATATCATCTTTTGCAACAGCATACTAGGTAATTCACTAGTATAGTGCCCGTGCGTTGCCACGGTTTCATTTAAGAGATGCACATGAAAACCAAATGTTGATACTTTTTTTCGTGCTAACAATACGGTGATCTTCAGGGTGATCTTCAGTAGTACAAATCAAACAATTAAATTGCAACAGTAACATAGCGTAGGTGTGGTATGTTTAAGATCCACTAAAAACACAATGATTTTTTTTACAACTAACACAATAGTATTTTGTGGGTGATCCAGGATGGAGGCCATGTGCAGGCCATTCCAAAATTTTTGGCATTAAATACTCGAACCAGAGAAGGGTTCTAAGACTCGAACATACTAAGCTCGAATTGTCAACACCAATTCAAAAAAGAATCAACAACATGTTGCTGTTGACTGAACCAAGCATCCAATAACTCTCCATTCAACCACACGAAATTCCATCAAACACCTTTGTGCATCTGCGATACAACAAAGAGAAAGTCAGACGTAGCGGTTTGCATAAGACGACACTATCAACAAGATCCATTATTCAAAGATAGGAAGTTTCAATACTGATAATTCAGAGCTTGAGGTCACAAGCAGTTAGCACTGACTTGTGTATTGACCTGTTGGTTAATTCCCAAGCTGTTGTTGTGTATTGACCTGGGTGGCCACAGACACGCACTTTCTCTATATATGAACCTTGTTTTTGATTCTGTACCCATTGGGGTCCCAGTTCCTTTACCTAAACTGTTGGTGACCAACTCATTTGTTACTGGATGAGAATGAATCAGGGTTAGAGTTGACAGTGTCGCTAATAGTTAGGCTGCCACGTTACAATGCAACAGTTACTGGTTTTTTGAACAGCTAGAACAACCAGCAACTAAATTTCCAGCTTACCTCGTCGTTGCTAACTGACAAGGACTCATGCACGATATTGCCAATCGTCGTGACCTTTCCATCGAGGGTGTGCTTGGCCTCCTGCATCTCCAATCATCCATTGAAATGGAAAACAGCACATACGTGGACAGGGATTAGAATACAGAAAGAGCAAACCTTCAAGCAACGGGTGTAGGAGCGTAGTTGTGTCCGCATCGACGTCCTTAGTGATTTGGATCTTTGCACCCGAGCTCCATGGGGTTCTTTGCAAGATCTGCGAGAAAAGCAACAAAGCACGTTCGAGAGATTAGGAGCTGATCACAGCGAATCGGGGCAAAAGGAGGGTAGAATAGGAGGTCGACCTCGCCTCACTGCAGACGTCAGAGCCCTTCCATTACAGAAAGATTTTAAGCAATTGAAGAAAGATTGCAGCAATACCCTTAATTTGCTATTAAGGAAAACAACACAGAATAAAAAAAAGTATAATTATTGCCACAATTCAGTTGCAGCTACGCATTACTGCAGTTCACTTGGCATAAAAGATAAATTCACTTGGCATTGGAGGACTGTGTTTAAGAAAATATAACAAGCAGAGAGTTGGTGATTACCCTGCAGTGCTCAAATCCATCGACGCGGTGCTTGCTATGCAGCTTCACCTGTAGAACAATTTTAATGCTGTAAAGTTGTTGGGTAATTGTTCCAAATTTCCCGAAAACATACCGAATGACAAACATTCCATGGGGTTCAGTCCATTTTGCATAGTAACAAAAGTACAGGCATTTCAGAATTCCCATGTAAAAATCATTTCAATCGTTGTAACCAAATTCCAAACCATTTCGGCATTCAGTTCATTTGACATATTCGAAGTTGGAAACTAATCCATCCACATCACATTTGTTGCTGTGTTTCTCTTCTGAAACAAAAAAGAGCCATTTCATCAAGGTGAGTGGAGGGATAGAATGAAACAAATATACTTCGCACTCACAGATGAGCCATTTTTCAGCTAATAACAATGCATTAATAGACTGAAAAAAAGGAACTCGTCCCTGCATCAATCTGCAGCCACCAAACTGCCGCGGCAAACAAGAGTAGTGATAAGTGAGTACACAATTTCACAAAAGCTGAAGAGCACCCAATTCTAAATCACATACCTTCAAGATGTAGATAGGACTGAAGCTCCTCTTCTTAACGGAAATCATTGAACACCTACGTTGCCTCCAAAAGCAAAATACGATTAATTTAAACATGACTGCCTACCACTACCGCACAGTCAGCCTCCACCGAGGGCCATAGAGTGTACCGAGAGCACCAAAATAAGCGCTCGGTACATACACTATGTACCAAGAGTCTCCCCTCGGTGGTGACGCCTCTACCGAGAGCCACTCGCCGCGGTGACAACAGGCTCTCGGTAGGGGTTGTGTTCATCGAGAGGCGATCCCTCGGAAACAAGAGACGCCGGTACAATGCAAAGTCACCGAGAGCCATCCCTCCGCAAAACCTAAGCCCTCGGTGTTGTTAACGCCCGGCGCCCGCAGCATCCCACGCAGCCGATGCCGTCAACTCTACCGAGGGCGTACATTAGACCCTCGGTAGACTTAGGTAGTTTCACCGAAAATTGTAGCAGGACCCTGTGTAAAATCTTTCTACCGAGTGCCGATCGTTGTCGCCGGGTGAAATATGGTTTTTTTTGAATTTTGGATCCATATTTTTTTGTGGGGTTCATACAATGTCTCATAGGTGATGTTGAAGTTTCAGAATTTTTCAAAACTATTTATTATATATTTTGATTTTATTCCTTTTAATTGAATTTTCTTGAATAAGTCAGATTTGAACCGAAGTCATACGAGTAGAGTGCGTGCATGAGCCAAAAAATGGGATTCATAATCGTGAGTGCAATGTGAGGCCTCGCGCGTGGATAGACCCAAAACCCCGAACAAATTGTTCACGAAACATGACCATTCATCGTGATATATGTCCCGGTTTCAACCATGATTTCGGTCGGTGTCGATGAAACCTTACCAAATTTTTTTTGTCATGTCTAGGCATATGATGCAACAACAACCTGAACAAGTTTCAGGATTTTTCAACTTCGTTTGCATTTTCTATGATTAAAAACTAATCACCCGCAAGTGAATGGTCATGTTTCGTGAACAATTTGTTCAGGGTTTTGGGTCTATCCCCGCGACGAGGCCTCACATTGCACTCACGATTATGAATCCCATTTTTGGCTCATGCCTGCACTCTACTGTATGACTTCCAGCTTCAAATCGACTTATTCAAGAAAATTCAATTAAAAAGGAATAAAATCAAAATATATAATAAATAGTTTTGAAAAATTCTGAAACTTCAACATCACCTATGAGACATTGTATGAACCCCACAAAAAAATATGGATCCAAAATTCAAAAAAACCTTATTTCACCAAGCGGCCGCGGATCCCGGCGCCGGTAGAAAGATTTTACACAGGGTCCTCGCTACAAGGCCCCTCGGTGAAACTACCTAAGTCTACCGAGGGTTTTGTGTGCTCTCGGTGAACTCCCGGCCGGGCCGGGTGCTCTCTCCCCTTTCGAATTCAAATTTTTGAATCAAATGTGAAGTTTGGTTTGTAAAATTCAAAAATTTAATTTTCTGGCCTACTCTACCGAAGCGCCGCGGAAACGGGCACTCGGTAAAAGGCCCTAACCCCTAAACCCTAACGGGCCTTATCCATTCCCTCCCGAGAGCCCGCCTCCCACTCCTCTCTCACACTCACTCTCTCACTCACTCTCTCTCACCACACACACACGCACACACACACGGAATCCCGTTGTCGCCGTCCTCGTCGTCGATCCCCCCGCCTCCGTCGTCGCCGCCGTCAGGTCCGCCCAGCGCAACCGCCTCCATCCTCGTCGTCCGTCCGCCCAGCGCCACCGCCTCCGTCTCTCGCCGTCCGTCCGCTCCGCCACCTCCCTCCCTCGCCGTCCATCCGGTGGGCGCGCGCTCCGAAGTCTCCTCCTCTCGCCCGTCGCTGCGGGCGCGAGGCCGCCGTCGGCGCTGCCGTCCGGCCGGCCGCGCCAAGAAGCTCCATTCGGTCGCCGGGCGCGCCACCTCCCTCCCTCGCCTTCCATTCTCGGCCCCGTGCAGCCGCTAAGCTTCGCTGCCCGCGCCGTTCCCCGCCCCGCCTCCGCCGTGCACGTCACCTCCCTCCTCGCCGTCCATCCGGCCGGCCCGCCTCGTCACCTCCCATGCCTCCCATCCGGCCGAGCAAGAGAGGGAGGGGAACATGAAGGAGGAGGGGCCACCGAGGAGGGAAGAGGAAGAGGAGGGGAAGAGGAAGGGGAAGGACAAGAGTGGCCTTGGCCTCTGACCGCGCCCTCCCGCGACCACCCCCGCCCGGGCCGTGCTCTCGTGGCGCGCCCTCCCGCGACCATCCTCGCCGTCGGTGAAGGCAAAGGTAACACCCTAAAACAACTAAAGTGGTATATGTGGTAGTAATAGACTCGGCATTGATATGTGGGTATGAATGTATATGCACATGTGGTTGTCGGCCTTCGTGCCCGTACGTGTTATTGCGAGTTTGGAAACCTCACCGCATGTGGGAGGTTCTCGCCAAAATTTTGAACTAAACCCTATGTTTCTTTTGCGGAGAGTGCGTGTGAGTCGAGCCGGAGTACCCGAAGCTGCCTCGATCTTCTTCCTCCGTGTTATGGGGGCCTGGATCGCTTTGCCGCGCCACCGCCACCGTAGGGTATGACTATCTCGTAATCCACACTCGCCCGGTCTTAAAATGCGGAACCTAGTTAGGCGTCTCCCATTCAAAAGCAGTCGGGCGGAGGTATGCATTTGTTTGCATATCTATGATCAGACTGCTGGATCGCCCACGTTTTGGACGGCCGCGGATGCGTCTGCGGGTCGCCCCCATGCTCCGATCCGATTGAGACGAGTTTCGCATCACCTCCCCGCGTTGTTCTCCTGATACGCACTCTCCTCCCGTGACGTGTATCGAGAAGAAAGGGGGAGGTGCTGCCAAAATTCGCCTTGGTCGGATCGAGCATAGAACTCGACCCCATGTACGCATCCGCTGGTGGGATTAGGACCTATCCTCACCTATTAGATAGTTGGAACGGCATAGGTTATCTTACTTGCTCATATATATGCTAAAGGATGGACGACCGTCGGTGGATGATCCTTGGCCGTAGAAGTAGGTGGGATTTTGATCGGGAGTGGATGATGAAGACAAGTGAATTCTTGGACCTTGCATTTGCCAACCAACCACCACATGTTCTAGTTTTATGTCCTTGCTCCAAGTGTGGCAATACGAAAAGAAAAAAATAGGCGTACTATGGGTAAACATCTTCGCTTAATGGGTTTATAGAGGGCTATACCGTGTGGAGATTCCATGGTGAAAATCAATGTTTTAGAGAGGAGGTGGTGAGACCACGCCTCGATGCTTTTGATGCCGATGCCGGGGTAGCGTACATGGTTGATGATGCATACGACGCATGTTTCACGACTCTCATGAAAGGGAGGGGATGATGGAAGATGCACGGGAGTTCTACAACATGATGGAGTCGGCAACTAAACCCCTCCACGAGCACTCGAGGTTTCTCACCGATGCCGTTGGACGCTTAATAGGGTTGAAGGCTGACCTGAACTTGAGTCGAGAATGGTTCGATAGGATGTTGACGGTGTTTGCCGGTCTGGCGCCAAAGGTTCACAATTTGCCACCCAACCAAGACGCGCGCAGAAAGTACTCAAAGCACTTAAGATGCCGCACGAAGCGGATACATGTTTGCCCGAAGGGGTGTGTGCTATTTAGGAATGAGCACGCAGATGCAGCTTTCTGCCCAAAGTGTAAATCCTCCAGGTACATGCAGGTAGACTGCGGTAATGGTGAGAAGAAGCAGCTTAACATCGCCGAGAAAATCCTACATTACCTTCCGATCATACCGAGGATCCAACGGCTATTCATGATCGAGGAATGCGCAAAGCGTATGACATGGCACAAACATGGCAAACATTATCACCCCGAGAAGATGGTACATCCGTCTGATGGTGAAGCTTGGCGCTACTTTGATTCCAGACATCCTCACAAAGCTAGTGAGGCTCGTAACGTACGTGTTGCGATATCAACAGACGGGTTCAATCCTTACGGGATGATGGCTGCCCCATACACATGTTGGCCTGTGTTTGTTATCCCCCTGAACCTCCCCCCTGGTGTCGCCTTCCAACGACAAAATGTATTATGTTCGTTGATCATCCCGGTCATGGGGGAGTAATATGGGCGTGTACATGGAACCCGTTTGGGATGAATTGATCGATTACTTGAATGATGGCGTTTGGACATACGACCGGGCTACAAAGAAAAGCTTCAAAATGTATGTGTGGTACCAATACTCCATCCATGACTTCTTGGCGTATGGTTTATTTAGCGGTTGGTGTGTACACGGAAAGTACCCATGTCCAAAGATGCAAGGCCGCTATAAAGATTCCACTAGTTGCACAAGGGGGGCAAGTATTCGCCGCTCGACTTACATCGTCAATTTCTCCCGTAAGACCATGCATTTAGACAAGACATCAAGAACTTTACAAAAGGTGTCAAAGTGCTAGATCCTCTGCCACACATGTCGACTCACGCCGGGTTCATACTCGGGTAGATGCTCTTGTGGCCAATCTTGAAGGTGGTTTTCGGGGATATGGTAAGCAACATATGTGGACTCATAAGTCGCCCCGATGAGGCTCCCATATGTTGATGACCTTCTTGTACCTCATTACATAGATTACATGCACACCGAAAGGAATATCTCCGAGGGACTATGGGGAACAATCATGGACACCGACAAGTCTAAGGACAATCCTAAGGCTAGATTGGACCCGCAAATAAATTATGCGATAGGCCAAGGCGGGAGATGAGGCCTCCCGTAGGCGGCAAAAGATGGACTAGGCCTAAGGCTGATTATATGTTGACTCCACCACAAAGGAGGGAGGTCCTTGAATGGATCAAGACACTACCGTTCCCGGATGGATATGCAAATGAATCCGAGGAGGGAGTGAACCCGACTACTCTTAAAATCAACGGGATGAAAAGTCATGACTTCCATGTATGGATTCAACGGCTTCTTCCGGCGATGGTCCGAGGCTATGTCCCCTGAGCATGTATGGCTATTCTTTGGCGAGCTGAGCTATTTCTTTTGCCGCCTTTTACGCCAAGGAGCTATCTCCCACAGTCATCAAAGATTTGGAAAAACGGCACTGTGATGCTCAGAACTTGGAGAAGATCTTTCCACCGGTTTCTTCATGCCGATGCAGCATTTGATTGTGCACCTCGCGTGTATGAGGCTCGTATGGGGGCCACAACAGTTCCGTTGGATGTATCCAATCGAAAGAGTTCTAAAGATCATGCGCAAAAAATGTAGAAATAAAGCCGGACTGGAGGCGTCCATTGCACAAGGATATCTTGTGGAGGAGGTGTCAAACTTCACACGAAATACTATCTTGAGAAGCTTCCTAGCGTGCATAATCCTCCCCTCGTTACAATGCCGGTGAAAATGAATCGACCCTCGGCCTTTTCCGAGGCCAACTCGGAACCTCAAGTGGTTGGACCAAGTAAGCAATTGAACAATGCAGAGTGGCGGAGTATCATGCTATACGTGTTGACCAACCCGGGCGAGGCTAAACCCGGACATACGATGCGCTCTCAACGAAGTTGTTTCAATACACCTTCACTTTTCAACATCCAACCACCTTGTCTCGTTGCTACGGGGAATTCATTCGACAATCCCGCATGAATCGAGGGATCCTCCCCGCAAGAAGAAGATACCCTTCTTTCACGAGGTGCGGGACCAGGAAGCCCCCGATTTCATTTCGTGGTTCAAAAGAAAGGTAGTGTCTATTTCAGCTCTATTTATCCCGACATTTTTAGTTCATCGTAACGATCTTGCACGTTGACCTTACGAGGCCCAGCCATCGATCCCTCAATGTCGCCGAGTTGAGACAGTCGCAAAAGGCTTTGAAAGAAGGGTTAAGTCATTTAACGGTTATGATGTGAACGGATATCGTTTTCACACCGCAAGCTATGAACGTAGCCGACCCAATCGAAAAACCACAAACAACGGGGTGTTTGTGCCCGACAAGATGACCGTGACTACTATGGCGAGAGTTGAAGAAATATATGAACTTTCCTTCTACGGCACCAAGAATCTTCAACTGTCATATTCAAATGCCATTGGTTTGACCCTAGTCATGGAGGGTTCGACGGAGCCCAAAAATTGGTCTCGTCCCAGTTCAACGGGATTCGTGTATTCGAGAGAGGCGATGTCTATGTTGTGGCTCAACAGGCCGTGCGAGGTTTATTACACGCCATACGCCAAACCATAACTTCCCTTAAGGGTTGGGATATTGTGCATAAGGTAGCGCCACACGGTAAACTACCCGTCCCAATCGATGAAGATTACAACTTGATAAACCCGCACACATATGATGGAGAATTCTTTCAAGAAGATGGGCTACCGAGGAGATTTGTGATAGAGTTACCCGACGCGAATGAAATGGACGTAAACAACGAAATGGTTGAGGACGAGGAGGACGCCGGAGATGAGGTCACAAATGAGAGAGACTTACAAATGCTTGAGCGAATACAATTAGGCCATGATGATGAATACAACATCAGGTCCTTCGGATGGATACGATTATTTGGACAATTTTGATAGTGATACCGAAGTTATATGATCCAAATAATCACATGTAATACAATGTTTTTTTGTTTATCTAAGTTTTCAATAATTTTTGTCCTTCTCTAATGTTTGTACCGATGAGTTGACATTTTGTTTAATTGCGGTGTGACCGAAAAAGATGGTGAGCGGACGTGGCTCGCGGCCGAGGGGGCGGGGCTCGAGTCACCGGGCTCGCGTCGGAGGAAGGTGTCCTCCCTTTACCCTAAGGGGAGGGGAGGCGTCGGCCGCGGGGGAGGCGGTCGGGGGGCGTCGGCCCGCGAGGGGGGGCAGGGCCGGCCAGGATGAGGCTTAGGAGGACCGCCGGGAGGCAACCCTCTTCCCACACGGGAGGAGCGGCCGGAGCGGCCGGAGCTCCCACAAAGACGGGGAGGCTGAGGGAGGAGGCGGTCCCGCAGACCACCGAAGAGGACGAGGAGGCGGACCGGGAGGAGTACGATGACTTTGGAGGGTCCCCTACTTCCGTGTCTACCTCCGAGGTCCCGCGAGCCTCCCTCGTTCCCCGCGAGGACCACCGATCGGCGATTTGCCCCAATGGGCAATCGTAGTATTCCTTGTTGTTATCTCTAATCCTCTATTAATTTGAACTGTTTAGGGAAACTAATCTTTTGTCCTACTGCAGTGCGAACCGATAATTTGGTCGCATGCGTCCTCACGCTCCCCTAACGGCGTCCTTGGTCTCCTCGTCGGGAAGCACTTCCCTAGCATCGTCGATACAAAGGCGGGATGAGCCGGCATACACGTATGACCACTACGAAAAGCCCGGGGCGTTCCCTATGGCAATGTGGCGGAGCACGTGAAGGCCGACTTTTGGGTAAGCCTTCGTCGCACAAACTTTTTGTCTATACATCGCATTCATTAGACTAATCCACTCTCGACTAAGGATGATTCACATTTGTATGCGGACTTACTTCGCACCAGCTCAGGGATATGAAGAGCAGGCGGAGGCGGTGTTGACCAAGTCCATGAAAAAGCGCATCACCGACATGCATCACGAGGTCAAGCACCGGTCGTGATCAACTACTACGGGTCCAAGCTTGGGACAAAGGTCAAGATAGCGGGCCGCCGCATTGGATGGAGCTCACCCGAGACCAAGTACATTGAGGTACATGAAAAAATGCTACAAGTCGATGCGTTTTTATATTTTTGTTTCATCTAACCTTCGATATGTCATGTAGATGATCCCTACTTGGTGCCGAAACGATCTCCCGTCTTTGGAACATGATCGTGGGCCAGTGGTTCACACGGAGTTTCAGCGAAGCATGCCACATTAAGGGAGGCTCGTTTGGCGATGGGAGGTCCTACACACCATCAAGGCAGCCGCAACCTCTCCATATACAAAGAAAGATGGGTGCGTGGATTCTTTTATCGTATGTAACGCTCAACTTTGCCTAGTTTCTAATTATCTTCTCGCAGCTGAAGGCACACCCGGGGATGGATTGCAACGACTTCGCGGCGGTTCACGCATGTCCCACAAGGGGAAGGCGTCGTCCGACGTAACCTTCAGCTGAGCGACCGACCCGGCGTACACCAACCCCAACGTGCACCAAAAAAGGTCAAGGCCTACACGGATGCGGGAAAGCGCCGCTATGGGCCCGACTTTGATCCGTTCGGTCCGGGACATCGATGCATGACGGTGGGAGGAGGTAAGAAGCACGGACGGTTGTGGATTGCCGACGGCCGCATCGACGGCTCCCGGCTAAGTCTCTCACGCATCCGATCCGAGAGCACGACGAGAGCACTTTTTGTACTCCCGTCCTAGTGTTGCCGCGATCCCACGTCTCCGGGAACTCCGGTTATTCCTCTATCAAACAGTTTCTTTACTCACAATATATATGTTTGCATCACCTCTCATGGATTGTCATACTTGTAGGTCCGACTTGATGAGTCGGGCGATAGCGGCGGCGGCGGAGGCAAATACCGTTTTGGACCCAACAGAAACCCAAGCCAAGCAGCTAGCGAGCTCATGAACTACCTCCGGACCTCGGGGCTCCGCCGCCCGATACCGCTAGCATTTGATCCGCCTCGGCCTACTCCCGTGAGTATGCTTGTGTTTGTCAATAAGTCCATATATTAGTGGATGTCACGGGTTCACGTCTAACACATGTCGCATATTGTACTTTGTGCGGCCGGGCATCGATGGGTTCGAACCACGCGCCGCCTCCCGGAATGATGATCAAGGGTCTCCTTCGCCCAACTCCTTCACGGGCGTGCAACAACAGCCCCCTCTTCCATGAGCTAGTCGTGCACTTGTGGTACTTGGTTGGAACTTGTGAAACTTGGTTTGGAACTTGTGGTACTTTTGGTTAAGCTTGGTGTGGAACTTGTGGTGACTAAACTAGATGACTTGTGATGACTTGTGGAACTAAACTAGATGACTTGTGATGAATATTTGAGCTACATGTGATATATATGTGATGAATGAGTTGTATCGCATGGATGTCAAATATATGTGATATGTGATCTGTATGCCTCTTTTGTAAAGGTGGACAGAAAAACAGGAATAAAAAACAAAAACATGGTCATTTGCACCGAGTGGGACACTCGATGCAGACCCTATACCGAGGGCGGTGCTCGGTGAATCTGGGAGATGGGGGCCGATAACCCTATGTTCCTAGGTACACCGATGGAACCGCTCGGTGAAACAAGCGCTCGTTGTAATATGGTCGTTTCACCGAGCGCTTCCGCGCCCCTCGGTGAAACGACCATATTACACCAAGGGGTCGATGACCTGGCCCTCGGTATATCTGGTGTCCAGGTTTTTTAAAATTTTGATTCTACCGACCACCCTTCTAATATGGCGCTTGGTAGATAACGTTTTTAAGTTTTTAAAATTAAAATCCACCGAGGGTGTGGTTGAGGTGGCCCTCGGTGTAGTTGACGTCCGACGGTGGCAAACGCCGTCGACGTTACACCGTGTTTTTGCGAGGGGGCCGAGCCCTCGGTGCTTTGGCACGGATTGCACCGAGGGGCGTTTGGAGCTCTCGGTGAACCCTTTTCCCCGTTTAGAATTTCACCGAGGGGATGGTACCGAGGGGCGCCGCCTGGGTGGTGGCTCCACCGAGGGCTATTAGGCCTTTCGGTGGCGCTTTTAGCGCCGGTAGAGCCCTCGACCTCGGTAGTGTACAATTGTTACCCCGCTGAAATTGGGTGAAATGCTTTCGATCCAATGCGAGATCTAAAGAAAGCTCATCCTGCTCGTCCGGATACCCACGCGAGGCCTAGATTAATTCCCGGCATTGTGCGGGACTACCTCCGCTCGCGGTGGCGGCTTCGTCGTGGTGTTCGGTTCGCCCACGCGGTGGCGGAAGGTGTGGGCGCGGCCAATTTCATGGGCGCGGTGGGGAGCTAGCGGCGCGGAAAGGCTTGATTCTCCATGGCCCCCCCGTCGACGCCATCCCGCACTTCTTTGGGCGCCGCTAGTGGGCCAAAGGGGGAGGGAGGGAGCAAGTGCTCCGGCATTTGAGGTGCTCATCGCCAAGGCGTGGCGAGCCGCACTCGCCGCGGGGTTCAATGACTCGGCCAACACCCCCATTCAGCTCTTGCGCCATGAATGCGCCCCCCGGCTCCTCGGCAGGCCGGCGGCGGCGACGGCGGCCACCCGCCGCCTCCCTCCCGCGGGATTCTACAAAGGAAATCGACGTCCTCTCTCCCACACTGTCCGCGGCGTGTCCGCGGGCGACCTCGTGGTGAACAGCCCGTGGCGGGGCGGGGCGGCGTGGACGGATTGGAGGGGTGTGCGCGTGCACGGGCGAAGAGGCGGGGGTAGTCGAATCGCTTTCGAAAAAGCTAGGTAGCCGAAGAGTCCCGCAACTTTGGGGAGAGGGAGGGTGTGCCTCGTGCTCGGCACCCGCTTGTGTGCGGGACGGGAGAGCCCCTGTCAGCATAGGGGAGAGGGAGGGTGTGGCTCATGCTCGGACCGGTTGTGTGTGCGGGACGGGAGAGCCCCGGTGGATGCGGGGGATTAGGATAGTGGTAGATGAGGATTGATCCCAACAATTTTGGCCTTTAGATATGGTGGGTGAGTAAGAGAGAAGAGATTAGAATAGATCGAGCCATTCATTTCAAAGTTGCTTAGCTGTGGGGTGCATTTTGTTGGCTGCACTTAGAGAAGATTAGGAGATAATGACTGTGGTGGACAAATTTCTATACGGATTTAGGAAAGTTTTTTTGGTGCATTATATGTAGTAGAGATATGCGGGTTTAGTGATTACCTTATATTGTATTTTATAGTGCCAAAGTTCGAATGTTTTGCAATGTAGTTGAGTCCCCGTGGTGTTAGCCATGTGCAAGAGCTTTGAGTTTATGTAATTGCCTCACTCATATTTGCTCCCCATATCGGTCCGAATCCTGTTGACACTACTACGCACTTCGTTCATGATCCGCCGAAATCAAATCCAATCGGTAGTGATGACCAGTCCGCACGCCTTGAAAAATCGAAAAATCCAGGGAACCGGCCATACTCGGCAGTGAAGATTTAGAACACTACCGGGTTGAATAGTACCCCAAAGCAATGATCTCGATGGACCGCGATCACCGCCGGCTTTGAATAAGAACCGATAGCGATTTCAAGACGGTAACAAAGAAAACAAATGATGGAAAAAAGAAGATATATTGACGCACATCAGAATAACAAACTTTCATTCATTGCAAGATAATATATAATATCTTACAAACACATAAAAATACTAGATAACTGCCTTCTTGGCCGATAGCTATTTCAAGATGAGGGAACAAGAAAAAATGATAGAAAATGAAGATTGACACACATCGACTAAGAAACAACTTGTTAACTAGAACATAGAACGATGACTGCAAGGTTTGAAATAAAACCGCTAGCCATTTTAAGATTCACATGCATCATAATAAACCGATAGAAGGAAAACAAGAGAACCCAAATTAACGACGTAAAAAAGAGATTGACATGCATCGATTAACCAACAACCGATTCCAATTAACCACACAAACCAAATATATTATATCCGACACATCCACACAAATAAGACAATAGATAAATTAACATAAAAAAGAACCTAGGCCGCCTTCTTGGCCTTCTTGGTCGCCCCCGCCCGCCGCCTTCCCCGCGCCGCCTTCCCCGGCCTCCTCCTCCATCTCCTCCGCTTTGGTCGGTATCCCCTCGACGAGGATATCGGCCAGGGGAGTCAATCGAGGGCATAGAAGTTGGCCTTTTGCTTGAGGGGCGATTCACCTTTGGCGAGCCAACATCGTCGGCCAGCCGTTGAGCTTGTTGAGGGCGGCGCCGAGGCGCTCCACAAATAACTTCATCTCCTCCCGCCAGGCGGCCATGTCGATCGTCGTCGGCGGTGTGTCCGGGCTTTCCTATGAAAGGGGTACAAAGAGAAGTTAGTGTTGGATAACGGAAGGTTTGGGGCTGGGTATAAATATGGCGTTTTCCAAAGACGGTTCCTCGAAAAACGTTAACGGCGACCGTTGCACCCAATGGGCCTCTCCTCGACACTCAAATGGCGGCAATCGTGTTTCCCAAGGCACAACCGACAGCTTAATGGTTTATTTTTGACAAGTTTAGATTCAAATCAAATTTAAACGCTATTTACATTGAACGACACTCAACTGTTTTGCACGTATTTAATTTTAGTCGCTTTTTGAACTAAAAATAAAACAAATTACGGGACGAGAGGGAGCAACACACAATATTAATATATATATATATAATATTTATTTTATTAATATATAAAAAATAGAATATATTAAAATTGATTAAAAAAAAGAGAGAGAGGAAGGCGGTTTCATTAAGAGGATAAATATAGTACCTGTTGCATACATTGTCTACCCATAATAAAATGTGTGTCTATGTGTGTAGAAAAATGGGCAAATAACCGAGGAGATCGGTTGGTGCACGATTACATGCAGCTCCATCGATTGCTCTTGGTGCGGGGCTGTTTTTATAATCGTGAGCGGTGGTAGGTGACAATAGTGTCTTACGATCGTGAACGGTGGTAGGTGGCAACATGTGTCTTATAACCATGAGCGGTGGCAACAATTTTTTTATCATTGTCGGCCCAAATGACGTTTCTACCCGACAGTGAACCTTATTTGAACAAAGCCCGTGCTAATGCGCAACCGCGCAAAGTGCTTACCTATAGATATGGGCGTGGGGTGAAATTTTCCTAGGTCATTTGAACCCCGCGTCATTCGTTCCAAATTCGACGATATATATTGGTGGCGTGGGGGTGAAATTTCTCAAGTTATTTCAACCACTCGCCATTCGTTCCCCTACTAGCGTCGCCGGCGAGTGGCACGAAGCTCGGTGAGTGCATCGGTCACTTTGCCTTTAAGGTGTTCGTTGAAATGCCCATGTTGATAACTCCAACATGTTATTTTCCTTTTTCTATTTAGATTTTGCTTTCAAACAGTTCGGGATTGTTATATGGTAGCAAATGTTTTTTTGGTCTATAGTGAATAAATTAGATTACAACATTATGGTCATTTACAAAGATGATTGAAGAAATACTAGTGCTCGAAGTGTGATTGAAGTGAGATAGATATTGAAATTAATGAGTTTATGGTGTTCAAAATCTAGTTTGGATATTGAAATATATAAGCCTTGAACTTTTTCTTACTGTACAACATTTCATAACATTGACATCCTAATTTGTTTACATGTAGAAAACCATGGCGTGGTATGTAGTGCATGTTGGTCACGCATACCGGGGATCTATCGAACCCGGAAAGATTGCTCTGCTCAAGTCTCTAGCTACATAATTGTTACAAAAAAACAAGATTGAAGCTGAAGCTTTTAGGGCCTATTATGGTGTCAACTTTGACTATCAACCGCCTTGGATGACAGAAATTTTTAAATCAAAAACACCGATTAGAGTGGGCTAACAAAGGAATGACAAACAAACTGGTAGTGTTACTACACCAAACACGGTTTGAGTTACAAACCATCATCGATGATGAAACAATATTGTCGGCCGCATTAACCAACCGACAAAGGTCAACCGAATAACACTATCGGGTTAAAAATCAACCGGCGTCTTCATGTAAAGGTCACCGTCGGTCCACAATAAACCGACATTGTTGTCTCTACGCTACACCGCCGCACCATGTAACCCGATAGTGTTATTTCTCTCACTTCGCCTCATTGTTTGTAGCCCGACGTGTTCTGAATATGAATGCCGTCGTTTGACTTAGGAATAGGCATTGCTTGGATCGAAATGCCGCTGGTCGAATAAGCACCGGTAGTGTTCGATCACATTGCGTGCCGGTTTGATAGCCAACCAGCCAGTCTATCCTCAAATCACCGCCGTGTTTCGACCCGTAGTGTTTCGAACCCCACATCACTACCGCTTTGATTACGTTCTGTTCATTTTCTCGTCGATGAAGGGAGCCCGGCAAGAATGTAAAAATTGTTGTAGTGTGAGGACCACCCTCGCTCTTTAGTACAATTAAATTAAATGCAGCTCTCCGGCAATTTTTTTAAAAAATACTTTATGGTTGGAGTCTATCAAATTGATTTCTAGTTTTTGTTGTTGTTGTGAGAGTTTCTTTGATTTATCTTTTACCGGTGTATCTTCTAAGATTAATGTGAAGCCTTCTTTGGTACCTCACATTAATAGTAGTGTAATATGTTTTTCCTATTTAGTTTTTTTGCTTTCCCATCCTCAATATATGTTCCTTTTATTTGAGTAAAAGAAGTCTTATTAGTACCGGCCTGGAACTTAAAAACATTGATGCATAGTACTTCATTGCCGGACAATCTTTGGGTGTCAAATAGGTTTGTCGTCATTCACTTATTCTGTACTATGACTAAGAAAAAGTTGATCACCACTAGGTAAATGGCACACCTTTTGTTTGTTTGAAAGTATCCTATGAATTAAAAAGCGTGTACCCTCATGATGTTTCATTGGCACACCTTTTGTTTGTTTGAAAGCATCCTATTTAGTTAATTATTATTTTGCGTCATCATTAATTAATAATTATGGTAGTTTTGATCAAAACCGTGAACAGGGACATGGTGTGAAAGCATGATGCCGCCCATGCATCACTAGTAACGAAAAATTTTTTAAGTGGCGGGTGTTTCAGATTTTGCGTGGCGGGCACTGTAGCCATCCACGCCGCTAAGGTCACGGTTAATCAAAGTCCTTCCTCGGGCGGGCGAAATGTGTCCGCCACGCCAAATCGATTATCCGTGGCGGGCACATTAGGATGCCCGACAAGGTAAATGGTTCAAAAAATAGAAAAAGGAAAAAAAAACCTAGACGGCCCGCCGAGCCCATCTAGGGCAGCACCACCACCGACACCACCGGGAGGAGCCGGAGCAGCCACGGTGGAGCCGGCTCGGCCGGCGCGGATCCGCCCACTCGCGCGGCTGGATCCGGCGCCGCGAACTCCGGCCGCCCCAGCTCTTGGCTCTTGCCAAGGAGGCGCCTTAGTGTTCCCGGCGCGCCGCAAGCTCCACTTGTGCCTAGGGTTCCGAGTAGCCGACGCCATGGCCGGATCCAACCCCTCGACTTGTACCCTACGGCCGCAGATCAAGAGAAGAGAGGGAGATGAGTGACCTGGATGAATAGGGAAGGAAAAGGAGATGGGGATGAGTGACCTCGATTTACCGTGGCGGGCTCTTTTATGTTTCCCGCCATGGAAAATTGTTTTTCCGCGGGCAAAATTGACCGTCCACGGAAAATAAAAAAAAAATGTCATCACACAAAAAATCGTGGGTATTAACCATGATGGGCAAACCGTGGTGCCCGTTAAAGATCTCTAGTTTGGTTTTGGATAATTGATGACATTATAGGACTAATCTCTATATGCTAAGTGTTTTATTAGTTGGAGATTGGTCGAGCCAAGTGTGATGCATGGTGGTCACGGTGGATGGATCGCGGTGATCCAAAAGATGATCAAGTGCTCAACTTGGAGTGGTTTCGAGGATCAAAATGGGCTCAAGGCAAAAGTATATCCATAGGGCTATTTTGATTTTGCACTCAAGACATCATAGAGGGTGTGAGTGATTTAGGATTGATAGCCGTACTATAAAGAGGGGAAAACCTCAGAAACATCGATCCTCATGTGCCTCTAGGTTCAAAAATCATATGCATGCATTCTAAACTAGAGAGCTAACTTCACACTTAGTGAAAATGTTTTCAAAATTCTAACACACGTGCTCGAGGTGCTCTTTTTGACGTGTTGGCGACATGGAACAAGTCGCGGAAGTTGAAATGAAGCAAAGGAGAAGGTGTTTCGGTGTTCCTCAGATAATTGGACTACACTTGGAGTGGAATTATGCTTTTATCCATTGTGTTTTGGATCAAGTAACTATGTGGGTTGTGTAGCCCTCTAAGTAAGCTTTCCATAGAGTCCAAGATCATCGAAAAAGGAGTTCGGATCAAAGAGTTATGGTCGTTTGATCGGGAGAAGGTCCTGCTGAAAAAGGAGCGTCGGATGCTGAGACTAGCGTAGGACACGTCCGGCGCTTGTTGCTGAGCGTCTGACGGGTCGGTCGGTTTGCACCCTCTCTAGACTCCTTCCGGGGGTGCGTAGGACGCGTCCGGTGCATTAAAAAGTGACCGTTTTCAACCTCTAATGGCTCTATTTCGAATGGGGGTCTATATATGTGTTTGGCCGGCTCTAGCTCTTTCTCTTGGACATTTTAATTGACTCCATCGCACTTTGAGCTGAGCCAACTCTCTCCCTCTCTCTCACATTGTTTGTGAGCACATTCTTGAAAGATTTGAGGAGATTCTAGTGCTTTGCTTTGAGTTTTGAATTTAGAGGCACTTGAGGGTCATCGTGGTGGTTTTCTTGTTGCTCTTAGAGAGCACCACTTCTAGCCGGCTCGGTGATTGTTGGAGGCGTTGGGAAGAAAAGGAGATTGTTCTTTCCAACCACCGGTTGATTTGTAAGAGGTTCGGTGCATTCTCGTCGGAGCGACGAATTGCAACCTTAATACATTGCTTGTGTCTTTGAATTACACCTCATTTGCTTGGTGTCAAGTTGCCTAGTGATTGGCAAGGTGTGAGCTCCACCTTGACCCACACGTGAGATGGTCGACACAACAGAGAGTAGTTTGAGGGTGCTCGAGTGAACTTCGGGTGAGAAATCAAGTGTCTTCTCTTGTGATTGATTGTCTCCTGGTGATTGGCCTCCATTGTTTACATATTGTGGTATCATCTTCCGGTGATTGGATTGACTAACCTCGACACGTTGGTATAACTCATCTTCTCTACCTTGCATTTACATTGTTATTTACCTTGTGCTTGTGTAGTGCTAGTTGCTTAGACTTGTTTAGTGTAATCTAGCTCTTTCACCTAGTTGGTAAAGTAATGACTTAGCCTTTTGTGTGAATTAAAGACTTTAGCAACTAGAATTGTTAATAGGAGGCTTGCCGACAAGTAGAGCTAGTGCAAAAGCTTTTATAGCAATTTAATGTTCCAACAAGTTGCTCTAGTGTTTTGTACAATTTTTTATTAGGCTATTCACCCCTCTAGCCATTTAGGAACTTTCACGCGCCACGGAAAATATTTTCCAGGTTGACGAAAAATCATTTCGTTACTAGTGCATGCTGGCTTTAGCAAAAGTGGGTGAAGGAACTAGCTTTAGCTAAGTTTTTGCTGTTAGCGGATTAGGAAAAGTGGACTCCACGACGACCGGCAAACTTTACACGCATCAAGCATGGCTGCTTGATTAGCATCAACAAGTTTGCTAGTTCGTCATTTAGAACAAATAATAGATCCATGTTTGAGCTTCATCGAAGCCTTTGATCATTAACCAATGTTGAGCCAACGTATGACGTAGTAGCGTCAAGCTGATTAATTTAGAGTTTGTTTGGAGCGCTCCGCGGAGCGAGTTTGACTGCTATTTTTTTCTTTCGCGTGATGTGAAACAGCTTCTCTTCATTCTGTGAAGTGATTTTCCATCCCGATATTTTTTTTTAGCGTGATGTGAAACAGCTTCTCTTAATTCTTTAGCGCTACACGGTTTCACTCAAGAAAGCACATGGACGATGCTTGTTTCTACTCGGCAAGACTTGGAGGAACAAGAAGAAGCTTCCAAAGTTCCACCATACAGTGCTTCGGGGATTGTCAGTACATAGTACCAGAGGTACCCCGCAAGGAAGGGAGAAGACCTAGTCTTACTAGGATTTCCCACATGTAATCCTAGTAACATTGCTATCCTCTCACTACTAACCATAAGATTTTGCTGGCGAAATTGATTTTAGGTGGCGGGCAAGTGTGCCCGCCACCTTTCCCCAGGTCATGTAAAATATTTTTTTACCGTGGCGGGCGTAAAGTGTCCGTCCGGTTAATAAAAAAGAAGAAAAGCCCAAACGGGCTTGGATCTGGCTGGCGGATCCTCCGCCGCCGCTGCCGCCGAGCCTCCATCCCCACGCCGCCGCAGCCGTCGTAGGGGAAGGGGCGCCACCACCGCCTCCCGGGAGCCCTCCACGCACTAGTACTAAAATGAACTTCCGTGGCGGTCATTTTTGATTTTCCGTGGGCGGTTTTGGAACCACCACGTAGCTAGGGTCATCGAAATTAGATGGATTTTCGGTGGCGGTTTTTATTAATCGGATAACTGCCATGGTAAATAAATAAAAAAATAATAACAAAAGAAAAATCCAAATCAAACCCTAACGGGCCCAGATCTGGGCTGCCAGGCCCGTTAGGGTCCGGGTGCCGCCACAAGGATCCAAACCGCCCGTGTGGATCCGCCCGGTGCCGCCACATGGACCTCGCCGCCGCCACCTAGACCTCGCCATCCGCCGGGAGGAGGAGGGCCGCGCCTCCCGCCGCTCGGCGTCGCCGCGCCGCCCGGCCGGGATCCACCGGGGGCCCCTCTCGCTCCTCGCGCCGGATCCACGCCGAAGAAGGTCGGGGTCCGCCATCCCCTCCTTGTCCCGCCGCCGTTGTCGGGGAGGCCGCGCCGCCGGCCGCCGCCGCCGCACGCCGCCGCCGGAAGCCGGCCCAGCGCGCCGCCCGTGGAGGGCGCCGCCCGGGGAGGGCCATGCGAGAGGAGGGGACAGGAGGAAGATGGGGGTGGGGAGAGAGAAGGATCTCGTGAGGGGGGAGAGAGAGTGTCTAGTGACCGAGTGAGTGTGTCTCGAGAGGCCGGAAACCCTAAGACTCCCCCTTCTCTATATATATAATGAGCCCGATTTCGGATTGGTTTTGGGTTTTTTCTAGGCTCTTTGGGCTGGCTAGTTGGGCTTCATTTACCATGGCGGTTTGTTTTTTAAAAAAAACGCCATGTTTAATTGATTTACCATGGCGCTTATTAAAACCGCCACGGTTAATAAAAATAACCACCACGGTTAATAGAGACATTAACCATGGCAGTTTTTCAAACAATCGCCACGAAAAATCATTTGGAAACGTTGTGCAAAATCATTTATCTAGTAGTGACGCCTCGAATCCGCCGCCATCGCCGCCTGCAGAGGGGGCCACCGCACCGTTGGGATCCGCCGCCGCCAGGCCACCTCGCTCCCGAATCCGCCTCACCGTCGGGATCCGGGCGCCGAGGGCCTCCACCCTCGGATCCGCGTCGCCGCTGCCGGGATCCGCCCACGGGGGCCTCCTCCATCCCGGATCCGCGTCGTGTCGTCGGGTTACTCCGGGCCGGGCCTCCTCCATCCCCGACCGCCGCGGGGAGCCCTCGATGCCCGGATCCACAAGGCCTCCGTCGAGATCCGCCGCCGCCATGCCGCGAGGGAGGGAGATGAAGGGAGGGGCGGTGGCAGCGGCGACCGGCGCTTGGGGGTGGAGGAGAAGGGAGGGGGCGGCCGACGCTTGGGTGGAGGAGAAGGGAAGGGCGGCGCCGTTGACGGTCACTAACGACATATTTTCCCCACAACATTGTACCATAAAGGGGGTGGAACTATACCTTTTCATACTCATTGTTGGTAAATCTAACGTCACTATAACTTAAGGTGGAGTTAATCTCACCTCAGTCAGTATGCCATCAAAAGATACTCGGTGTGATTCATCTCTTAACACTATTATGTGCTAGGTTGTCATCCCCAAAGTAATGCTAGGAAATGCATATGTGATACTTGTGATATGTGTTGTTGCAATCTAATAAAATAAATATAAAAGGTCTATCCACAAGCGCCTGTATATAAATACCACTTTGTAGCATTTCACCGGGAGTAATCCAGGTTTTGTCATTTATATTCTACCACGGGGAGGAATAATCTAAGGTGGATGCAAAACATAATTAATAAGTGGTATACTTATGAGAGGGTCTGCATTACTAGTGCTAACTTTAGCAGGGGTTAAACCAATAATAATAAAGATATGATAATGATAAGTAATAGGCGAGGCATCACAATGAGAGAGACAGAATAACTACTAAGTTAGACTTAACATTGGACTACTTTAAGAGACAGAATTCATCTATAGCATTTAATCTACTAAGTCATTACATCTTCTCTAAGGCATATGTTATCATCTATAGCATAGTAGACTCTAGATCATGTATCCGGACAACTATCAAGGAAAATCAAGAGTGAAACAAGATATTCCCCATAATCAATGTCCACGTGTCTTATAAACGGAGGGTGGATTCTAAAGGACTCAACAGGACTGTCACTCCCGAGATCTACCACACGGCCCGGAATATAAGGTGCATTTGCAGGTAAATCATATATAAGCACCACGCTTACATAAATATCTTTACCACCTAACCCACTTGAGTATTGAATTAGGCGCTCTACAAATAGATACATATATCTATTATAAACTACATCTATATCAATCATACTATTAGAATAAAGTAAGAACATAGCAAACAAACACATATTATTAATAAAGGGCAAGGTCATAGATACAAGATTATTCATAGCGTAGTAATTGAAGATCGAGAACTCGGGTAGGCACACCTAGCTCTAATTGTATCCGTGCGCTAATCAACTTGGATGAACTAGAACTAGATGAACTAGAACTAGAACTAGTAGCTAACTCTAATCTCTGGTGGAGTAACTCTCTTCTACTTCCCGACTTTGGTTTACAATGAATTGTTATGAATTACAACTGAATTAGGGTTTAACCCCCGGGGCGGATGGTCTTCTTATATAGGTCTTGGCGATGAACGATGACCATTGGATCAAACCGACCTTCAACAACGGCGTAGATACAACCACAAGGTCGGTAGTGAACCGACATAAGAAGGGGAGGATGATAGGAGGGTCCCACCGGCGGCGCCGTGGTGGACCTTGGCGGGCGCCGGGGTGGCATGCCACCTCGCCTTCCCATCTTTTCTAGTGTCCTCACGGTATCTTCTAGAATGTTTTAGTTCACTTTTCGGATCGAAATTCTTCTCTGGTAAATCTCCTTATTGTTTGGGGGTTTTCTCTCGGTTTTCCTAAGCATTTACCTGTTAAGTCCCCAGTAAAAGATATAAATCACCCAAACTCGTGGAACTTTGTCAATTATAACACCTATTCTATGCATTTTATTCTTTTTATATCCTTATTTCATCTCTTGTTGACATATACAAGTATAGGATAACAAAAGTCAACACTCATATACATTTATTACTCACATATTTCCACTTGTAGTGTCCAAAATATATTTTGTAGGATTTATAATAAAAACAGGTGGAAATACGACCAAAACACGCAACCATGGAAAGCGTACTTTAGAAGATTACAAGCCCAGAGGTTAAATGGACCAAAACGCCCGAGTTGGGCTGAGAAAACACCACCAGCAGACTTTTCAGGCCCAACAACGTCACCCTGCCGAGGCCCAGGCCGAGCCGAGCCGAGGGGGGTGCGGCCGCACCCAAGGTGCGCTCGCACCCATCCCGAGGCGGTTGGAGCCCGTGTTTGGCGAGGCGGTACACTAACTCCTATGGAGGGCGGTGCGCTAGTGGATCGGCCGGTTCAATGTACCTAGACGTGCTGCCAAGGTCGATTTAGGGGTAGTGTTGTCTTTTAGCCCCCTCTCCTTTATGTATAAATAGCTCTCCCCTCTCCCTCTCTCAACACACCATTTGGAGCCTCCTCATTCTCCACCACTCTTCTCTACTCCACCTCTCCTTAGTTCTTTTAGTCGTTAGTAATATTTGGGGCAAAGCTAAGATTCATTGGAGAGCTTGTACTTGAGAGAAAGGAACATTCGGTATGAATCCAATTATGGTTTCTTCTCAAGTCTTATTCTTATTTAGTTGTACAATAGAGCTAGAGTATTTCCATGTTATAGACTTGACATATGAACTAGCATATAGTTTCTATGTTATATTCTTGACATGTTGTTCTCGACACGATCATGACATAAGAACTAGACTATAGTTCCTATGCCATGGTTAGTCGTATAGAACTTTAGGCTTAACCATTCATGCCATGTATTTGAGCAGAGTAAGAGTTGAGCTGAGGTGGCGGTTCGTTGTTTCTTTGGGTTTGCTCATGTCCTACACCGTCCATCCGTAGGGTGGGGTCCATGGGGGACATGAGTAGTGTCCTTGTATGCGGGCGTGGTGTCCGGGATGCCGGTATCCTTCGAATATGACGGCATGCCCCGTCGTGGGGGTAGGTGGCGGGGTCGTGGATGTACTGTTAGTCCCTTCGTAATCCTTCCCGCTCAGTATGTTGTGTAGGAGTCTAAAGTGCCTTTCCATTGGGCGGTATGCACAGGGGAAGGTCTCCCCCATCCATCTCACTCTTAGCCTAAAACTCTAGTCATTTATGTTTGCATGATCATTTACTTGTTCTTTTGCACGCCTATGCATTAGGAATGCCTGCTTCACTTCGAATATTCTTTATTCTTTATTTTCCTTTTATCCTTAAGTTTGGCCCAAGTGTGTGTCACACTATCTTATGAACTATCATGACTTACCCCCCTCGCATTGAGTATTGGTCAACCGCACGAGACATGTCGCCTTGTTCATGCCTCTCGCTAGAATCCTACACCATGCCTTCCCTTGAGAAAAATATAAATAACGATACCCCTCGAATATCTCCCGGGTGAAATGCTACAACAATATTTACGTAAACGCTTTATGGACTTGTTCTCAGAAACATTATAGAATACCACCCGACATCCCGTGGCAATGTTACTCGGAATGTAACAATTCCTGTGAAGTTGTCGCGGGAAGTCAACCTTTGGTTTTCCAAAGACTCCTGCCTTTTTAGCGATTGCGCGATTACCAAATGACATTTCTAAATGTGATTGCCTTTTTGGTGATTGCGTTAAGAAATGTCAACAACGCCGATCCGTCTCACGGAGGAGGGATTCGCGAGGGAGGAGACGGGACGGGTGAGTGCGGACGGGCTGAGGGAGACGGTCGTGGAGCATTGGTGAGAGAGGAGAGGGAGACGACCGAGGTTGAGTGCCCCAAACCCTAACTCGGCTATATATATGCGAAGATGTTATCGGGCCTCATTCTGGGCCTGTTGGGCCTCTCCATTTTCCGTGGCGGACACTATTGCCCGCCACGTAAAATAAAAAAACATCCGCCACGCAAAAATCGGTGATTGTCCATGGCGGGCAAACTCAAAGCCCATCACGCCGAAGCTTGGGCAAAGTCATGCAAAATCATTTCGTTACTAGTGTCTAATCTTCCCAAGGACTCCAACATTGTAACTGACTAGGACTTCTGCCCCTGGACTATACCAAGGATGACTCGGCTCCCTAGATCAAAACCTTCTCATACACAAGAGGACACCTTGAACAGATCTCATGGTTTAAACCCCAAATGTAGGGTGCAATATACTATCACCCCAAGACTGATCCATAGTAACTCCCCCACGACGGTGAACAAATAGTACTATTTGGGTATGTTTGGTTGTGATATAATACGATCATCCTATACATTTGCAAAGGAAGCGCCGGCTTGCCTAACTACAAAAAATACAATTATAATCACCGGGGTCGCCATGCTCCCACTCGATCTTAATTTTGTTTGATACTACTCTCCCATATCACAATTAGATGGTGTTTAGAACAACGACGCCATTTCCAAAGCACAATTTTAAATTCTCTTTTCTATAAAAATATTTATTGAAAAGTTATATATGTATATTTTTATGAAAGTAATTTTCAAGACAAATCTATTGATATGATTTTAACATTTCCAAACTCAACGATTTAAAAGTTATTTATGATTTATTTTGCCAATGTTTGACTCAAACCTTGTCCAAAACATCATGTAATTGTGATACGGAGGGAGTATGTCGATTCCGGCTAGATTGGGCCGGAATTGACACGTAGATTGGGGAAGTTCGGGAAGGAGAGGGATGATGGTGGAGGTGATGGCGGCGGCGGGGCGGCGGCGTGGCCGCCGGCGACCCGGGCGGGCGGCGGCATCTAGGAGGTGGCGGCAGCTGGTGGTGGTGGTGGCGCGCAGCGCCGGTGCCGGAGGAGAGAGAGGAGGCCCAAACCGAAAAGCGATAGATATGTTTTATTTTCTTGCTTGTCCCCTAGAGATTACATGCCTCTTGCTTATATAGCCCGACTAGTGGGACTTGTAACCTAAGCAATCTCTATAAGGTTTCCTTATACGATTGGAATACCTTTTACAAGCAATTTCCTATTTTATTCTTTCCTAATAAGGGTCTCCCTTATAGATGAGATAGCCCCTTGCACACTAAAAATTACCTAAGATAATCCTAACTTGAAGATGAAGCAAACTCGGGATCGTGACGGGAGAGGGAAAGCGGCGGGGGGCGGGCCGGCCTCCCCTACGCCAAGACGCCTGCCCTCGCCCCTCCCCGGGCCGGGCGGCCATCGCGTTTGGCCCAATTAGCCACTCTTGGGCTGGCTCACCCTCGATCATGACATTTCCCCACCGCTCGACGAGGCGGCGCGGGGTCCACGTGCCGCCCAACCCACCGTGGGGCGAAAGGCGTGTCGATTGGGGAAGTGATAATGCCAGGCCCTCAAGTAGAGTATGAGAGGGCCGCTCTTGTCGCTGGCGTCGTTGCGGATGTTGGAGTCCTTGTCGAGAAGGAGAAGTCGAGGTGGAAATCGCCGAAGAAGGCGCCGGGACTTGAAGTTCATCGGCGGCTGCACGGCGGGACGCCCGCGCATGCACGACGAAATGATGGAGGCGCCGAGGGTGCCCGGCGGCTCGAGCATCCGCAACCTGGAGGTGGAGAGGGGTAGGTGTAAGTTGCTGGTACCGCTCACCTTTGCATGGAGTTGCCCGCAAGAGACGCGCCAAAGTGATGTAGGCGGCGACGAGGTGAAGTCGAGGAGACAGACCATAGAGGAGATCACCGGGCGTGCCGATGGAAGGGCCTACCGCTTTCCTTTGTCCACGGTTCGCCAACCGTGATGTTGTCGACACGGAAGAAGACTTCGCCGTTGTTGTCGAAGAGGAGGACAAGCAGGCACCATCGATCCGCCGTCGGGCGCGCTCGAGAAGAAGGATGCTCGATGGGAACGCCCGATCCTCACGAGGGCGATTGGGGGAGGTGGAAGCCCACCGCTATGCCGTGCAAAGGAACGTTCTCCCCGCCAAAAAGTCCTCGAAGCTCAAGCAAACAGAATGTAGTAGCGGTGAAAGTACCTCACGATGCCGTGAGCGTAGACTCCACTGGGCGAAGTTGAGCCCAGCTCGATGGCGCCGAGATGATTCCGAGCTCTTTGTTTGAAGTTGTGCCCACTTGCAAACAGTGATCATGTTGTTTGTTGTCGACCGATGTCTTCCATGGCAACAAAGAAGGCGTTCTTTGTCCCGGCATGCGATCCACACAAAGCCAGCCGCTATGTCGCCGTCGAGGCCACCCGAGGCTCGTGTCGGCCGGCCGCTTTGGTGCTAGTGATAGCATCCACGCGGGCGTCGCCGGGCTCATCGCCGCTATAGCGGCGGGCAAGGTCGATGGCCTCTCCAACGAACGAGGCTCGAACCATTGGAGCGCGTGTTGCGGCGTCTCACGGAGGCCTTCCATGAAGAGTCCGACGCTGTGGCGCCGGGCTCCGAGTTCCATGCGTGGTGCATAGTTCTCGGTCGCTGATGTAGTCGATCGCCTTGCCTCCTCGAAGGAGGCGCTGCACGCCCGGTGTCGAGGTAGCCGGGAGGTCCGGCGATGGCGTAGGCGCGCGTGAACTCATCCCACTTGATTGGGGAGTTCTTCTTGGACAGATCCATGAACCGCATCGCAAAGAATACCAATGAGGTGAAAGGCAAAGATAACTCACGAGTCGGCCGGGCGATCTCTTCATTAAAAAGCCGGAAGAAGAGTTCCAAATTTTGGCGGCCGAGGTCCGGATCTTCCGTCGTGTTCCCTGATCCGCACGCCGACGGACGTAAGCGAGGGGATGTGATGCCGCTGGTGGCACCATCGGGGTACCGCCGGTGGCGCCGGGAAGGGCAGGGTGCCGCGGTTGGCACCATCTCGCCGGTGTCCTCGCACGCTTGCGGTGTGCGGTGGAGAGGAGGGGGCAGCCGGTCTTCCTGGTCGTCGAGGGTGATGTTGAGGACGGCCGAGCGTCACCAGCAACGCCCTCATCTTCCTCCACCGGAGGATAGCGTGGTCGGAGCCGCCAACGGAGTCCGCGCGGCGGGACGGGCGGCGCAAGGCGGAGGCGGCCGCCCTCGGCCGGGCCGCGCTGCAGCCGCCGAGTTGTCCTCCGCGCCGCCGTCGACGTAAGGGGTCCTTGACGTGATGAAGACGCACTCCATCCGACGAAGGCAAGTCTCGATGTCGCCGAAGGCCCGATCCGGCGCAGTGGATGTCGAGGAGCTCCTTCACGCCGCTTGAACTCCTTTGATCTCGAAGCCATGGGTGGTGGGAATCGCCCTGGTCTCCGGGATACCGGTGCCGATTCCGGCTAGATTGGACCGAATTGACACGTAGATTGGGGGAAGTTGGGGAAGGAGAGGGGATGATGGTGGAGGTGACGGCGGGGGGCGGGCGTGGCCGCGCCCGGTAGGCAGCTACGGGCGGCGCTAGGAGGTGGCGCGCGGGGGTGGTGGTGGCGGCGCAGCGCTAAAAAGGGAGGAGAGAGAGGAGGCCAAAAAACTGAAAGCGATAGATATGTTTTATTTTCTTGCTTGTCCCCTAGAGATTACATGCTTCTTGCTTATATAGCCCGACTAGTGGGACTTGTAACCTAAGCAATCTCTATAAGGTTTCCTTATAACGATTGGAATACCTTTTACAAGCAATTTCCTATTTTATTCTTTCCTAATAAGGGTCTCCCCTATAGATGAGATAGCCCCTTGCACACCAAAAATTACCTAAGATAATCCTAACTTGAAGATGAAGCAAACTCGATCGTACGGGAGAGGGAAAGCGGCGGCGGCAGGCCGACCTCCCCAACAAGAAGCCCGCAAGGGAAGACACCCTATGAAGCATGGTACAACCGAAAGCCTAGTGTGAGTCACCTGCGCACGTTTGGTTGTGTTGTACATGTGCAGCAGGTGGGCCTGTGGGGAGAGGCATTGGCAGATGGGCCGGGTCAGCACCAAGGAACCTAGCGGCACCGACGAATGGGCCGGGCCCGGTTCTAACAATGGGTATCGAGCCAGTCCAAAGTAAAAATCGAACAAATCTCGATAGGATCACACACTAGCGAGGGAGCCCGATCCGGGGAGCCCCGTCATTGACGAGCGCCTTGGCCACATTAAAAGAGGATGATGGAGGGGAAGACGACACCACCAGACCGCCTCACCGGTCACCGCACAGATCCACCACTGGCTCCTTGCTGAGATCCACACACGCATAGAGCAGCGCTGCTGCAGGGCGTGGAAGGGGCAAGGTCATCCCACTTGTCAAAGAGGAATAGTGGCGGGGCGTGTTAGGAAATACTGCATGGGAACTGCCGGGCTCAGCCGTGCTATGGCGCATGGAGGGGAAGGAATAGTGGTGGGGAGAGTATGAGATCCATGGAAACGAAGCTGGATTCTCAACGCACCTCGGTGGATTCTACGGCCTCTAAGCTAACGAAGACTCGGCATCCAAATAAGACTGAGTCTTGTGTTTCCTCTCTTTTGCACATAATGATCCGCCACATAAGCAAATTGCTAAAGTGGTATGCTTATGTGGTAGTGTAAGTAATGTATATAGACTCTACTTGCACTGTGAGTGCCCTACGACATCTCCAATAGTCTAGAGAGCTTGTAAATAGTTGAGATATCAAACGTAGATAGTGAAACGGACAACTTGTACAGTGATATGTATATTAGTCGTCTTGTAACATATTTAAATCAATGTGCGCATTCAAGAATCATGGCGATCAAGCATATACTTGATCTTTGTAATCTAAATGTAATTTTCTATTTTGTTTTCAATCCTTTTTACCTATCTAAAGGACCTCTTCTTAAAGTATCATGAAAGTGGACTATATTGCAAAATGAAAGGGGAAGAATCTCTCTGTCTTAAATAACCAGCTATGGCTGCCGCTAGACTTTTGAGGCAAAGTGCCACTATTTGTGATATAGCAAGCTTGAGGGACGCCCAGTCGACACGGCGTCATGCACTCCAGTCCCCGAGCTAAAGAGCAAGTTCCGGAACCACTTCAGTGAATGTGGTTCGTCCGGCAAGCCAGAGCGGCTGCGTGGGATCTTCCCCATGCTGCGGGCTGGTGCGTTGGCGGCACCGGTAGGAGATCCAGATCTGGAGCCGTAGCCGCGGATGCGGCCTTCACCCACCTTCGCCGCAGACAATAGTATTGTTTTTAGTACATCCATATCGCGCCACCGTTTCAGCCGGTGATTCTTGTCAGTGTGCTTTCGTACGCTTCGGCCAATTCTTTTGGCTAAGGCATGCG
Organism: Hyparrhenia diplandra; assembly: GCA_015847255.1. NCBI lineage: Eukaryota > Viridiplantae > Streptophyta > Magnoliopsida > Poales > Poaceae > Hyparrhenia > Hyparrhenia diplandra. The sequence goes on along the minus strand of JADLZK010004649.1, from coordinate 2,158,626 downwards.
ACGTGTAAAACTCTAATTTCCCTTAATGCAATACGTGCCAATGGTACGCTTTCGAAAAAAAAAGATATAGCTCTGCTCTTAGCTGTTTTAGAGACAAACCATTAAACACCGTAGCCTCGCTATTTAAAATCCTAGCTCTCTTGTAGCTCTTAGGTGGTATTGTCTTCTCAGTGGTACCTGCTTCTCTCTTCTGGTTCTTCCCCATCTGCTTCTCTCTTCTACATGAGTGAGAAGGCACGGCGGCTGGCTGCGATTGGAGCAGGAGCAGCACGCGCGGCAGCCGGCTGCTTGCAGCGTTGCAGGGGCCGTGCTGTACGGTGGGCGGCATGACGCAGATCTGGCTGGGAGAGGCACTGCACGATGGCTGGGGAGCGGCCGGGTGCACGGTCGGCTAGGTCGAAAGCAGGTAAGCTGATTTCAGACTCGATCTGAACAAAGAGACGCCGACTCGAACAACGGGCGGCGAGGTCGTCGTTCAGCCTGGGATCCAGGTTGGTCGAAAGCAAGGTGCGCTTTACCTCCATGATCGCTTTAGTTTTGTTGCGAGTCTTCCTCTATGATCTTGCTCCCCTTCCATCTCTCATGTTTCTTGATTCATGTCGCTTGCGGGTGAGCAAGATATAAAGAACACGCGCTGTAGCTAGAGAGATTTGCAGATGAGCCACTCACTAGTTATCTGCTGCAGGACAGGGAATCAAGTTGAGATCCAGCATCTCCTCCTCCATGCATGATTCCTGACTCCTGAGTCTCTTTTTTTCCCCAACCGTTTAGGATTTGTTTGAATATTGGAAAATAGGGAGTGGAATGGGATAAAGAAAAGAATGCATGGTTGAGGTAGAATAGAAGAAGTTTTTGTTTTGTTTTTTGAAAAGTAGAATATAAGAAGCTAAAAAAGAGAACTAATGAGGTGACAAAATCTAGCAAGAACTTACGGGCGAGTTTGTCAACTAATGTATGTGTTGCATGCCATGCAGAGAGCAGGAACGGAGCTAGCCCATTCTACCGGGGTCAATCGAGACCCTAATAAAAATATATTTTTCTAACGAAATACCATTCGCCTCCGTTTAATTTAATGGAGCCGACCCTGGTGGCCTCGTCGGCTGGCTTCGCCCCTGGTAAAGGGAAGCAGCACTCCGGCCCCGGCCTTCTTACTTGGTCATCCGACATTTCAGACGAGGTTAGGGACAACTTTTCAGACGAGGTTTGGCACAACCAAGGTACTGTGGCGCCGCCCGTCGCTCCATCACTAGAGCAGAAGAAGCTATCATTTTTAAAGTTTAGATTAGTTGGTCCAGTACGATTCCACTACTGATGCATGATGCACCGTTTCCGTGCTTGGTTTGGTTTCATCGCAGCAGGTCGGCGCTCTGACAGGGGTCGGCGCTCTGACATGGGTCTCGACGGTGAATGGGTTCTGGACTCGGGCGTGCCGGTCCATGTTACCCCCCGGTGGGACCTGCTGCAAGACCGCCAGCAGATAATGCCGCCAATATCGCTCCGGACGGCGCCAGGCAAACTTATGCAGAGTACTGAGGTTGGGTTACTGCAGAGCAAGCGATTCAGCTTGCCGAATGTGCACTACGTACCAGGGTTCCCCAGAAACCTCGTCTCAATGCCCCAGCTTGACAAACTTGGCCTGCGCATCGAGTTCAATAGTGGGGACGACGACTGCATAGTAAGGGATTCAGCGACCGGGCTGGAAGTTGGCCGGGGCAGCGTCAAAAAAGGGTTGATGGTGCTGGAGTACCTAAAGGTCCCTGAGGCAAAGGTACAGGAACGCACTTATATAATGTAATTATTGAGTACTCTTATATATATTACCAAGTCAAACAACTACTAGCTTAAATAAATTTATAAAGGTAAGTATCAATATTTACGACACCAAACATTAATGGCTGTCTATCCGTGCGATAAATCAATCTGACCCACTGATGCACGCATGCATGCAGCCTATATCTTCCGTGGAAAAGGAGGCACAGCGCATCTGGCCACGCCGAGTGATGTAAGTATGCATGCAAGAGGAAGAATATCCATGTTTTCTTATACATACCAGTTTTCCAACTCTGGAGACCGGTAACTCCCATTCCGTGTACCTTTGCATTTAGGTAGCTGCCCCTTCTATGTACGCCTGGTACCATCCATTTAGATGATAAGGATACTTACAATATTAACTCTCTCTTGGCGCCACCTGATTTATACTCCCTCTGTTACTTTTTGTTAGGCTCGAGCAGCCAAATCTCGGATACCAAGTAAAACGTGGAGTCGCGTGCACAGCTTAGTAATGCGCCGCGCGGCTTAGGGCGTGTTTGGCCTCCAACTCCATCGTGCATGGCGCTGCTTATACTCCGGCCGCTGCATGCGCTGCATATATAGTGCATGCAAACTCTTTGAATTCTATGCGTTTCAAAATATAGGCATATAGCACACCCCCTCACCTCCTATGCCTTGAATCTGCTGCACGCGCCCTACAAAAAAATAAAAACCAAAAAACTTCACACGCCCTATAAATCGTAATGGAGGGAGTACCTTACTAGCACACTCTTACAAATGCTCAGGTGATTTAAATTTTAATTCTATTATCATGTTTATGACCATGAAAGCATGTACATCTGTTGCCCCTTCAATTAGGCGCTATGGTAAGTAAATTCCTTTTACTGCAACTATAAATTCTCTCTCTTCCTTCTATGCCATCCAAAGTTTGCATTTCCTTTCTATGCCACTCAATTGAATTCTGTCTGTGCCAGAAAAAAATGTCCATCTATTTTTGTCCTAATTCAAATTGTCTTAAGTTCAACAACTTGCACTACAAGAAAACTCCCATATAGCAACATTTCCGTAATAGTGCTTCTATAAGCGTCTCTATATATGTACTATGTAGCATGGCACAAAATGTTGATTTTGACATGATTTTCAAAACATCTCATGTTACCACAAAATTACAACGATTTGGTCATGACGGAAACTACATACATTTTAGATACAATATTGTAAATGTTTCAAATTGAAACACATTTGATACGTTTTAACTGTCTCTAGTTGCGATGCCCTAAGCATGTTAGAAAAATTCATAATAACTTTCATCATAGAGACAGATACAACGTAACAAAGATCATTTCACAACTTAGAAACAATTTTAACATGATATTGGGAACGCCTCAAAGCGACATAGTATTAGACATGATTTGAGTGTTAGTAGTTGCTAAAGACGTCCGAAACTTATCAGACAACTCGTGACCATATGATCTAAAATACGTTTTTTTATACCTTTGTAAAAATAATGGTTAGAGAAGAATATGTTAAAAGGAATAGTTATTAGATAGGCTTGCAAGAAGTTAAGTATTTCCCTTCTAGGCCATTATAATTTTTTAAGGCAAAATTGTGGGGAAATCCCCACAACACTTCATTTTCTATTTATAAAAACTTAAACAAAGAGTTGCATATAGTGACGCACATGGGGCTTAACTGAAAGCATCTAACCACAAACAAAAGGCTGACCTAAGATCACCCTTAAAACGAAGGGATTGAAGCAAGCACTCATTTTTAAAATTTCTAAACCAAAATGAAAACACCGACAACTCCGCTGTTGAACACTTTGTCATTTCTGGTCTTCCAAATTTCCCATGAAGCTATGACGCCTAGGGCACAGTGATTGAAATTTGCTCCCATATGTGTCATTTTGTTGAAGCATAATAAAAAATCCGTCACAGGGATTTCTAGTGGCACCATTGAAGGAATTTACTTCAATTACATAGCATTACATCACTCTTAGCATCATCTGATTTATTAACACCCTCTTATAAGTGGTAAGGTGATTTAAAATATTTAATTTAGTAAAATGAACCTTAGCACCAATGCCATGCATGTGAACCTTAGCACCAATGCTTACATAACTTAGTAGTTCATCAATCTTAGCTCATTTATATCTCATGTGTCTACTTCCTAACTTCAATGGATGCACGATGCTCTTAGCGTCTATGCTTTTTTCCATAGCATAGGTGCTAACCCGTTTAATTTCTCTCTCTATTCCGCGTGGTCTCCTCGAATAATACAGTGAAAAGCCAACCTAAAACGAACCACCCAAACACGTATTATAGAATTGTTGCTACTCCCTCCGTTTCAAATTGTAGTTCACTTTAGCTTTTTAGATCCATTTCTTTTTTACCACGTATCTAGACATAGTGTATAACTAATTACATAGCAAAAATCAATGTATCTATAAAAAGTCAAAGTGAACTCTACAATTTAGAACGGAGGGGGTACATTGTTATATCTCCCTTAATTGTTTATTACTATTTTTGTCTTCTTTATCTGATTTTTTCTTTCTTGATTCTGGGTGGATGACATATCTTTACTCCATTTTTTTGGTTTCAGTTCTGGAATAATGGGTTGGATAACCAGTGCAACTAAAGGACACGAAGCAACGGTAACAGCCCCTACATCATCAACCGGCATCAAGTGGCTCGTGGATGTGGATCGGTTAACCAGGCCCACCACAGCAAGAGAAAACATAATGGCAACAGGCTCTTCATCGAGCGTACAGAGGGACTGCCGTGAATGGGTTCTCGACGCCTTTGCCTTCAACCACCATACCTCCAACCCCCAGGCTGCTGCAGCTCCAGGACCAGGAGACAACAGCAGGCGAGTTGGAGACGCGAGAGGGGGCATACTGCGCACCCTTGGGACTGGATCTGTCAAGACCGAGTTGTTCAATGTCCCAGGCGTTCGATATGTGGAGGGAGACGAAAGGAATGTCATCTCAGTGGGTCAGCTGGCAGTCAATCATGGCTTGGTTACGGTATTTGAGCCGCCCTCTTGCTACGCCAAGGATAAGAAGGCCGGAAAGATCGTTGAAAGGGCCGCTTACGAAGCGGAACGTATGTGCTGGACTATCTGCGAATAGGCCAGGTACCTATTTATGTGAATCTTGTACTTGTCCGATGCTCCCTTCTTCAATATAATCATGAATTAATACTGGTCATTTTAGGTTCTTTGGTTTGATAACAAGTATATATATGTTCTCCTGCATGTAAGAAGTTTTTTTATGTATTCTTTTCCTATCTTGTCTCTTTATAATTGCTGGTAGTTTTGCACTAACCAACATGCATGTAATAAGGGAGAGAAAGATTATAACGAGAGGCAAACATCGTCCTTTCACTTTTCCTTATACTATGTGCCCAATCCTAAAACTACTTACAGTTATTATTGGAGGGAATGGCATGTTGTACTGTTCATACAATTTGTCGGTCCATCTGTCCATGGTTATATTGTTTCAATTGTGATATCTGCATGCGCATGCAGGATAGAGGAGGAGGAAATGGAGAACAGCTAGCTGAAGGAGGAGAAGAAGGCAGCGGTGGCAGTGGAGGCCCAACTCAAGGCGGCAAAGGAGGACAAGGTGGCAACCAAGACAAAGGTAGAGGTGATGAGCGAGGAGGAGGAGGAGGTGGTGGTGGCGACGGTGACGATCAAGCTAGAGGAAGTGGGGACGACCAGAGAGGAGGCGGTGATGACAATAATGGGAACCAATATAGAGGACAAAGTGGAGGTGGAGCTGATGAGACAGGAGTAGGAGGAGAAGGTGGCGGTGGTGACAATGGTGGAAGAGATAGTGGAGGAAGTGGAGGTAGAGATGATGGTAAGGGAGGGGGAGGAATAGATGGGGGTGAAGAGAAGGATGAGGAGGAGGAGGAGGGAGAGAAGGATGTGGAGGACGGAGAAATGGATGAGGAGGCAGAGTTCAAAGACTCGTCACAAGCAGGAACTTACCTATTTCGACTATTATCACAACTTGGCAAGTACATAGGTTGTGCATTGTCCGATGCATTTTCCTTTCAACTTGGAGGAGGTGGAGGAGTGGGAAAAAAGGCAAAAAACAAAGGAGGAGGAGGAACTGAAACAGAAGGCAATAAACAGGGAGAAGAACAAGGGCCCGAAGAATCATCTGAAGTGCACGTGGCCTTGTTTGGGCTGTTACGCCCTGGAAAGTACGCACGTATCGCACTGCTGTATATTTAATGCAAGCATATTTTATACTGCAGCTAACCATGGTCAATATATTCCCAGGTTCCGGCCCCGTTTTCCCCATGGAATGTATCCGACATCGGCAAATGAAGAACGTATCGATGAATATTTACTGGACACGGGTGCAAGCTTCCACGTGACATGGAACGAGGGGGATCTACTTGAATACCGTCAAGACCTATACTGTCATACCAGGCCACCTATATGGACTCTTGGTGGAATTTACAAATCTGATTCTGATGGGGCCGGGTCTGTTGATGTTACAAGATCTGGGTACTTAGATGGTGATATTAAGATCGACGGCGTACTGCTTGCGCCCAATGCGCAGATGAATCTGATTTCCTTTGGCCAGCTTCATTGCCAGTACGGGGTGAATCTTGAGATGGGCTCGTCTTTTATACTCACACGGCCGGATGGGGTCGAAGTTGGGGAGGCTACATGAAGCCGGAGAACCATCACTACGTGCTGCAATATTTCCAGCCAGGTCGTTTATTTGCCCACGAGGAGACATTCAATCGCAATATTTTCGGCAAAGACTTCTTTATCGCCTGCAACTTCCTGCAGAGCCAAACGACACCAATCTTCAGAACAATGAAGAACCTCAGAGCCCGGATTACATGATCATTGGATGATTCTTCAGGTGGCATGTCTGGAGACTTCGATTAGTCTCCCTATCCTGTTAAATATATCAGTATTTATATATTACCAATGTTGTAATAATATTAGTTGTCATCGAGATACTTGATCTATTATATGTTCATCTTTGGAATGTTGTAATAAGTATTTCTTGCTATTACAATACTCCATTTTAAATTGAAATAACTGGTCCACTCAACAATCTGCCACTCAACAATGAACAACAGCGGCAGTCCTTATGTACACGACTTGGAATATATGGAAAGAACGCAATCGAAGAACCTTTCAGGAAGTCGAGAGAACTCCGATTCAAGTGTTCGGGCTAATCAAGGAAGAGTTGGGGTGATGACGCAGGCTTGCGGACGTCCGGTAGTTTCATAATAGAGTCTAATGTTTTATGTGTTTGTGCTCTCTGGTTTCCTAATGTAATAAGACCGTAAAACATTGACTTGCTCTTCTTCTTATATGACATAGCAGAGCTCCTGCTAATTTTTCAAAAAAAAAAACCTGTAATAAGCTAATTGGGCCCGAGCAGGTGACAGATGCAGAACCTATCCAAACAACAGAGCATGTCCTGCCACATTTAAACAAGATATCTGTATTTCACTGTGAATGCTTGGTACAGCTCTTCAGTCTTCCGCCATCTCTCAGAATTATTGATATTATGCAATGCCCGAACCTTGAATTCATATGTGAAAAGGAGAAACATATTGAAGCCTGTACATCACTGGAATACTGCCAAGACACTGCACCTACCGGTGCACCAGAGCAGTCACCGTATCCATTGATTCCTTGTCCATGTCTAGTAAATCTGGAGATAACAGGATGTCCTAACTTGGTAACACTTCCGAATCTACCAGTCCCTCAAGAATTTGTTAATCTGCGACTGTGGGCAGCTCTGTTCTGTGTCAGCTGGGTAGACTCAAGGAACTACATATTTACAACTGCAATAAGCTGCTGTCAGTCCATTCCCTTGAAGACGCATCACCATTAGAAACACTGTTTCTTTCCAGTTGCCAATCCCTTGCATCCTTAGGATCCAGCAGTGGGTCCCGGACTTTCTCTCTCTTTTCGGGACTTAAAATCTAATACGCTTGTATGGATATGAAGCAGTTTAACAAAATGTGCTTGACGGCCTCGTATTTAAAGAAATATCACACGCCATTCATGGAACCCACGTGAAGGTATACTGTTCAATTTTGTTTTCTTTGTTTCCTTTTAATTTCTATGCGCACTCTTTATATATGCTGTAAATCCGACCATCTAAGTTTTAATGAGGTCCATCCGCCCCAATAAATCCAGCCCATCTAAGTTTTAATAAGGTCCATCCCTCCTTAATTTATTATTGATGTCTGGTGGATTAGTTATGCTCCCATTAATTCTAAATTATAAGATGTTTTGTCTTTCCTAGAGATATATTTTTGTTATGCACTTATTATATATAAATAATGTGTAGATACATAATAAAACAATGCACCTTGAAAAGCCAAAACATCTTATAATCTAGAATGGAGGGAATACAATAGGTGGGTGGAGGTCTGCAGTCCTGTTTCTAGACTGTCACTGTCTCTGATGTAACCCCATCCATTTTGTCGGTTTGGTTCATACGGTTATTGATTTGTATTCATGGATGCAGCAGTTAGTAACGTGCATCTTTCATTTGCAGGGCGTAAACTGTTGGAACCAAAATCTTGGAAATATGCTATCCCTTGGGGACGCCGGAGAGTGTGGATTACTTGAGGCACTCAGGAGCCGTGTTGGCCCGCCCATCTTCTATTTGCAATTTTGCAGGGCCAAACTTTGCCGAAGCCACGCACTGTGTTTTGTCAACTGCATATATGCTTCTTTGCATAAGTTTGGATCGTCAGACGTGCAGTGTTAATTGAGTCCCGTCTCAAGGCTTGAGTGCGCGTCTCCATACATGCACACGTGCTGCTACCCTCTTGTTTACTACATCTTGTCGTGTGCAGTATGATACATATATACCACTGGACGTACTGCTGTGTATTGTATGAATAAATGAGCAACGTTGCTGTGTATTGTTTGATACATATAGCCCTGTTCACGAATGGTTTGCATCTGCTTGTTCTTCAACCCAGGCCCTGGCGTCCTGTTTGCCCGGATGGGTCTGGTCTTCGTTGTTGTCTGTGGAGGGTGGGGTGGAACAGGTTAGGGCCGTTAGGCTAGGCTGGTCTGGTTATCAGTCTGTATTGTTTGATGGTTATAGGCTACTGCACCATCCATCCATTTTTGAGAAGCAGAGTGGGTATTCATAACGGGCCGTGTAGGCCCATCTGGTGATCCGTTGTTTGGCCCTTTTTAGAATTTCAGGCTCCACGTCGGATCTTCATGGGTGGCGCTCCGCGTCGACGCCCCCGTGGCCAAGCGCCTCTCTCACCGCGTCGGAGCCGCCACCAACCTGTCGAGGCTGCGGCGGACGGCAGCGCGCGTGCCCGATGGTGTCCTATGGCGGAAGCTGAGAGGGTCTCCGGCGGCAGCTGCGCGTGTCACACAATTTGTTTAGTTTTCTTATGGGAAATTTGGTCATACGCGTGGGGTATCAGTGTCAGGAAATTGGAATAAAATTGGAGTATTTTTTTTTTTTGTGACTTAATACAATTGAGTAATGTAATGGCCTGGTCTAAAATTTCTTTACACCATCCATCCTTTTTATGCTTCTTTCTGCAGACTTTTGTTGGTGTCTTGGTGGTGCATGTTGTTACACATATAATAAAAAAGAATATCTCTAAGAAGACTTGCCGAGTCAATGGCGCTAGATATCTTCTTCCCCACCACTTACTTAATGTGGTACGTACAAAGCCGATCACAGTTACCTTTATTCACCTGTAAACATCTCTAACAAGTACAAAGATTAGATCCATCCTTCTTCCCACACCCACATCTCCTTCTAAGAAAAGCATCCCATGGCTAAAACATCGGAAGTTATTGCAGGGGTAGCCCTGGGGATCCCAGTAATGAGTTGGCTGCTGGTACCCATCATCACCTTCCTCGTGAACAAATTGTTTTCCATCCTCCTAAACGACACATCAAGAAAACTCAGTAACCTGAAAAACCTCATTATCCCAAGTCTGAAGGAGACTCTGATACAAGTAGAGGAGCAGAGGATGCTTAGAGCAGCTACAAATGCGAGGTCCGAGTCTGACTCGATGGACTGGCGACGGAACTCAAATCTGCCTTGTATGAAGCGGAGGAAATCCTGGATCTGATCGAATATTATCGGATCGAGAAGAAAATCGTTGATGATGCCAAAGAGACTGGCAGCAGCTGGGTGCAGCAAATCCTCTGTGCTTTTGATGCTTGCATGGTCCACTGCAAGGGCAGCAGCTGGATGCGGCACCTGCACGACGGCGTTGACTTTTGCATCACCTGCTGCAAGGGGAGTTTGTTCAGAAGTTTAGGTGCGCAAAGGCCCCCATTGGTAGGGATTCAACCAGATCCTGGCGCCCACCAACCCTTGGGCGGATTGCCGGCGTAGTACTGTAGCTTCCACCTCCTCCCACTCGATCTCCTCCAACTTTCGATCCCACCTTCCCTAGCTACGTACCATCGATCGATAGAGGTTCGCTTGATCTATGAAAAAAAGTCTACTTAACCCCCTGAACTATAGGGCTGTGGACGCTTTTTTCCATCACCTTCAAAACCGCCTCAACCAATAACCTAAACTTTGGCATATCGCCTAAATCACCCCGGGACGGTTTTGTTTGGCGGTTTTGCCTACATGGCGTCCAACATTAGCGGTTTTGCCTACGCGGGCGGCTTTGAGGTGGAATGTGATGCTGATTTGGACAATTGATCGGGGCCCGCTTGTAAGGCCGATGTTGACCGTGGTGAGCGAGCTGCTGCCCTAACGAGGTTGGGGACTGGCCATCTTTCTCGGCGCGGGGCGCCCGCGCCGTGTCTCGTCGAACCTCTCGAGGTTGGGTACCCGCGCTTCCACGCCTTGCCCCATCCTAGTAGTCCTTCCTCCCCGACGAACCTCTCGAGGTCGCCCATGACGGAGTGCTTCATGTCGCGTCCATGGCGGCGTGGGGTGAAGGTGGAGGGGTGGTGGAGGTCGATGGCGAACCACCTACTTCGCCCTCGCTCATGTAGATCTTGAGCCCCGCCCCTGATCCTTGATCTTCTTGGCCTCGGCGAGGATGTGCGGGAGGTAGGACGCCGATGGCCTCGGCCCTTGTGCCTCCCCGTGGAAGCTCATCTCGGCGGACCGCACCTCGACGCGGCAGCGCCGCCCCCCGCCGCCGTTACCCGGCCGGGCGCCCGCCGCGGCACACCGGCAGCCACCACTACTACAAAGACCTTATTTTGTCCCGATGCATTTTACACTACGTGCAAGCTTCTCATTTTGAACCGACTAAAGTTCCTATTAGTCCCGTTGAAACTACCAACCGAGTAAAGCCCCTTGGAGGAACGATGTCCGGTGACAATTTTCATCCGGAGGAAACCTTTAGTCCCGGTTCTAGCCAACAACCCGGACTAAAATAAGACATTTAATCCCAGTTCAGATTCTCAAATTTTAATCCCTGTCCTGAGTAGAACTGATGAAAGGTTTTGGGTTGGGTCCAAACAAAGCCTAAACCGATAGCTTTTAGTCTCGGTTGAAATATCCAACCGGACTAAATCTTTTTTTTTTGAGGCAACATCACTTTTGCACAAAAAGACTCGAGATTCTATTATATTACGACCAACATCCTTAGCGTAATATAGAATTACGCTTTTCGATTTGAATTCGTAGTTTTGGTTTTGTCTTATTTAAAATACGTTTTCGCTTATTTACACATTTGCGTATTCCAGATATTCGAGTGTGGTTTTGGCCTCAAACTTTTTCCCCACGCTTGCACATGCCCCGTGTGTAGGAACCGCCAAGTTTGATAATTTTTTTGAATTGGTTTGGTATTTTTTCCGGTTTAATCAAATTTAAAGGCGAAGTTCTCCCTGAATTATAAGTTCAACTCGAGTCCACCCCCAAAAGATCTGAAACGATGCCAAACTTTGTGAGAATGTCTCTTGTGCCCTAGGAGACGAAGTTTTGGGGAGGTGGGTGCAAAATCCTGTTGTTTTCCATACGAAACTCGCCATGGTTTGTCGCCGACGCCGCACAGAGAAAAAAGCAGTAATTTAAATAATCATGAAAAAAAAACCTAAGATTTTGCGTGGGATCATATTTTCGGTGTATATGAGCACAAAAAAAAATTCAAGCAATTTTAACACAGGTAGGCCCAACATCCTTCACAGAGGTATACACAACCTTTCACCAACCATGTCGCTACACTTTGGTTCTCCATGATTCGGAGGTCCACGCGTATTCGAGTGTGGTTTTGGCCTCAAACTTTTTCCCACGCTTTCACATGCCCCTGTGTAGGAACCGCCAAGTTTGATAATTTTTTGAATTGGTTTGGTATTTTTTTCGGTTTAATCAAATTTCTCGCTGAAGTTCTCCTGTAATTATAAGTTGAACTCCAGTCCACCCCCAAAAAGATCCGAAACGATGCCCAAACTTTGTGAGAATGTCTCTTGTGCCCTAGGAGACGCAAGTTTTGGGGAGGTGGGTGCAAAATCCCTTGTTTTCCATACTGAAACTCGCCATGGTTTGTCGCACGCTGCACGAGAGAAAAAAGCAGTAATTTAAATAATCATGAAAAAAAACCTAAGATTTTATGCGTGGGATCATATTTTCGTGTATATGAGCACAAAAAAATTCAAGCAATTTTAACACAGGTAGGCCCAACATCCTTCACGTAGGTATACACAACCTTTCACCAACCATGTCGCTACACTTTTGGTTCTCCATGATTCGAGGTCCACGCCAGATTCGAGTGTGGTTTTGGCCTCAAACTTTTTCCCACGCTTTCACATGCCCCGTGTGTAGGAACCGCCAAGTTTGATAATTTTTTTGAATTGGTTTGGTATTTTTCCGGTTTAATCAAATTTCTACGCGAAGTTCTCCGGTAATTATAAGTTGAACTGAGTCCACCCCCAAAAAAGATCTCAAACGATGCCAAACTTTGTGAGAATGTCTCTTGTGCCCTAGGAGACGAAGTTTTGGGGAGGTGGGTGCGAAATCCTGTTGTTTTCCATACGAAACTTCGCCATGGTTTGTCGCATGCGGCCGCGAAAAAAAGCAATAATTCAAATAATCATGAAAAAAAACCTAAGATTTTGCGTGGGATCATATTTTGGGTGTATATGAGCACAAAAAATTCAAGCAATTTTAACATAGGTAGACCCTACATCCTTCACGGAGGTATACACAACCTTTCACCAACCATGTCGCTACACTTTGGTTCTCCATGATTCGAGGTCCACACGTATTCGAGTGTGGTTTTTGGCCTCAAACTTTTTCCCACGCTTTCACATGCCCCAGTGTGTAGGAACCGCCAAGTTTGATAATTTTTGAATTGGTTTGGTATTTTTTTCCAGTTTAATCGAATTTCCGCTGAAGTTCTCCGGTAATTATAAGTTGAACTGAGTCCACCCCCAAAAAGATCTAAAACGGTGCCAAACTTTGTGAGAATGTCTCTTGTGCCCTAGGAGACGAAAGTTTTGGGGAGGTGGGTGCAAAATCCTATTGTTTTCCATACGAAACACGCCATGGTTTTGTCGCCGCGCAAGACGGAGAAAAAAAAAGCGGTAATTCAAATAATCATGAAAAAAACCTAAGATTTTACGTGGGATCATATTTTGAGTGTATATGAGCACAAAAAATCAAGCAATTTTAACACGTGTAGACCCAACATCCTTTACTGAGGTATACACAACCTTTCACCAACCATGTCTCTGCACTTTGGTTCTCCATGATTCGGAGGTGCACGCCGTATTCCAAAGGTGGTTTTGGCCTCAAACTTTTCCCACGCTTTCACATGCCCCGTGTGTAGGAACCACCAAGTTTGAGAATTTTTTGAATTGGTTTGGTATTTTTTTTCGCTTTAATCGAATTTTCACGCGAAGTTCTCCCCCAAATTATAAGTTGAACTGAGTCCACCCCAAAAAAGATGCAAACGGTGTCAAACTTTGTGAGAAGGTCTCTTGTGCCCTACGAGACGATGTTTTGGGGAGGTGGGTGCAAAATCCTGTTGATTTCCATACGAAACTCACCATGGTTTGTCACACGCGGCACGAAGAAAAAAAAGACACCTTCGCACCAGTTTTTAAGTTACATATCTTTTTATGTGCAGTAAAGAAAGTAAATATAACTTGTATTTTTAAAAAAGATATGCCAAATATATAATTTATAGGGCAATTAACAATGTTTTAGCATTTAAATAAAAAGAAATACATAAAACACAGCCCCCACTCGAATATGCTGCTTCAAAGTGGCGGGAATTGAAAATTTTAAGAAGAACCGCGCCAAAATTTAGATTTAGTCCCGGGTGAAGATATCACCCGGGGACTAAATCTCAAAGACTTTAGTCCGGGGCCTCAACTGGAACCGGGATTAAACTGCCTTTCGTCCCAGGCGCACCCCACAACCGGGACTAAGCCTATTTGAGATAAATACGCGTCAGCGCTCCTCCTGTCTCCTCCAGTCACTTTGTCGATCTCGCCGCATCTTCGTCTTCTCAGATCCGGACACCTCCGACGCCATGCGCGGCCACCGTCGTCCGCGCGCCTACCTCGTCGGTGTCCCCGCGCGCGCCGGCCGGCGTCCCGCTCGCCCACGCGCGTACGTCAGTCCCGCCGCCGGCCCAACGCGCACAGCTGCGCCGCTCATCCTGGTAGGCCTGCAAACTTTATTTTAAATTTATATATATGCAATTATTGATTTTCTTCTTCCTGTAGGCCTGCCCTGGGTGCCTCACGGCCAGCGACAAGACGACCATCAAACTAATATGTAATATTTTTTTATATATCCGATTCATCCTACTGCAGTCAATATCCTTTTCTCAATATTACTTCAATTACCACTATCGTAACTGCTAGCATGTATATCAGTTAATTCTCCCTTCCCTTTTGTAGAACATACTGAATAGTTAAGTGTCAGCAGCGTTTGGTTCAATATCTCTGAATATCTGGGATCTGAGCATCCTGAGAATAGCCGGTACATTAAAAAACGCTGCCCTCTTCAATTCTGGGAGATAATGTACAGAAATCTGCAAGAGTACACAAACCTCCACGAATAATGTATAGGTTGGAATGGCACTTGTAGTATTGTAATTCGTATCTCTCCCTTTTCATATATTTTTGTAGGTTCAACAATATTCACTTCACCATTTTTCACTATTCCAGAAATAGTGATCCAATTTGCTTCGCCATTTCACTCTCCTGGAAATAATGAGGCTTCCTTGCTTCTCAGATACTTTGTAACATTATTTTTGACATGGTGTTTAACACATTTTTGTACTTTGATTGCCCAGGATAACTTCAGAGATTTACCGTCTGTTTGGTTGGTGGTATGGAGCCAACCCGATCGAGCCAACCCTCTTTCGATCTGTTTGGATGAGGAGCGGGGGAGCGGAGCGGCCCCGCAGAGCATATTCGTTGGAGATGCGGGTTCGCCCGTCCGTCCGAATTTCAAGGGACGGAGCCGACCGTGCGGGTTGGCTTGACGCCGTCCGCTCCGTCGTTCTCTCGCCAGCGCAGGGCGCGGCCGCCCCCGCCGTCCCTCGGCTTGCCCGGCCTGCATCCGTGCCCGCCGGCGGAGCTCCCCGTAGGATGCGGCAACATCGGCTTCTCCTTTCCCACCGGGCATCGATGCGGTCCGGCATCGCCCGGCTCGACCCTGCGACGGGTTCCCCGGCGGCGCGCGGCCCCCGCTCGGCCGATGGCGGGGGAGGCTGATCTCGCGGCCCGCAAGAACGGCATCCTCGATCCGCGTACCCTCCTCGACAGCGACGGAGCGGGCGGTTCCCGCCCGGCTCAGACCTGAGCGGACGGTTCCAGGCCAAGCGCCTGCATTTATGGTTGAGGAATAAGGATAAAAATTTAATTTAGTTTCTCTTGCGGGGTTCCCGATATAAAAAAGCCGAGAGAAAAGATTTACTAATTTAGGCTTCACTAATTTCTAAATAATTGAGGGTCTAGATACAAAAATGTCTCACTAACAGTGTTAACTTGTCATCCGACCCAAGTTCTCAATTCCTTCAACCAAACACGGTATGGGTTGACTCCGTCCCCTAAAATTAGAGTTGCAACCAAACACCGACATGGGTTCAACCCAACCCAAAAAATTGGGTTGGATCCAACCCAACCCACCCAACCCTCAACCAAACACACGGTTAGGTGGTATGTGAAAGGAGGGCTGCACGCATTCTAAGAGGCATCTTGTTTTGATTTGTATTTTATTCCCATAGGAACTTGTAATCTAAACAAAAAATTGTGTCATGAATTTTGTGGATGACACTCATTGTAAACAAAGCTTGTATATAAAATGCAATATTTATGGGGCAAATTGTATGTATTAATTTTTGTGCCACATATAATATGGGGAACAAATAATATATGGGGCTGCACGTCAGTTCCTTGCTTCTATTGAATGTTGTACTTTTAGTTTCATACTTTTATTTGCGTTATTTGTGCACATGGATCGAACCAAAACTTCCCTAAACGTGTATTTTATTTGCGTGTAGAATCGTATTCAAAAACCAAATTAAAAAGGAAAATAAATCATGAAATTAAAAGAAACATAAGAAGAAAAAAAAGCAGAGAGAGATTTAGTCCCGGTTGGTAACACCAACCGGGACTAAATCTCTGCTGGTTCTGGCTGGGCTTGGGCCTCGTGGGCATCCCGGTTGGTGTTAAGAACCGGGACTAAAGGTTATTATTAATCCCGGTTCATATTTTCACCACTTTCGATTTTTAATCCCGGATGCACAATCCGGTTCAATTTATACTATGGAGAACCGGGACAAAACAACGTTTGTGCACTAGTGCACTCGAACTCTCGCGCCGTCGTGGACATCGGCCATCTCCTCCCCTTCCTCCATGCTGAACATGAGGCTCTTTCCCTCGGCGACACGGCTCACGCGGAGGCGCATGTCGGTGTTGATCCGCGTCTCGAGTACGTCTTGGCGCCAAGGCGTGCATACTGGTTGCTCGCCCACCCTTCCGTCTCCTCGATCACCACCGTGCTTTCGCGACGACATGCGCGACCGCGGTAGCCCAGCCGGAGAAGAGGAACTCCCGCACCGCCGCGGGACCAGCTTCGTTCACCACGCGCCAGCGCGCACCGGCATCGCCCGGCGCCCGCCGGCCCGGCGCCGCCCTCGTTGTACTGGTAGCGCGGCCGCCGGGAGGCTATGATGACACCGGCCTCTGCGCCAGCGCCGCCCTGTCGTCGATCAGGACAACGGCGACGATGGCAACGCCCGCCCGGCGCGGCGGCGCCCGCCCGCCACCCGCTCCATCCGGATAGCTTCTTTATACGCTTTGCTTACGCCGCCCAATCATTGCCCTCTTTGCTGTTCCCCTCCTCCTCCTCCTCCTCCTCGTCTCCTTCCTCGCCTACTTCCATCTTCTTGGCGGCGACGCGGCGAAGGAGCATCGGCGGCAATGCCTCGCGGACGTCGGACTCGGAGGGAGGACTGCGTGGGTTACGGACTATTATTATGGCGAAACTTGCCGGGCTCGGGGGCGCATCAGGTCAAGACCATTCAAGCACGCATTGCCACCTTGCGCGGTCATGCCCCTTTCGCCCGGAGCAGCGGGGGGCGGGCTGCACGCTGCGTGCGTTTGGGCCGATGCTCGCCCCGGCTGCGGCCGCGACGCGGCCGCCAGGCGCGCACGGGCGATGCGGCATGAGGGGAAAGACGACGGGAGAGACGGCGAGGCGCCGCCACGATGCGCCGGCGCGCGGTAGGCTGGAGAAGAGGGAGCTGCGGTCCCAAGCACCAGCGCGGCTTTCTTACTGTGTGGGGCCCAAATTGGCCAAGATGGTTCACAACACCTCGTTGTCATCCCATGCGCCACGGTGGCAAAACCACTCCATGCCGGGCCGCCACGCTAAGCAAAACAGCCTCCCTAAACCCGCCTAGGGGTGGATTGCACGGTTTACAAAAGTTTAATGTGCTCGTTGGACGGTTTTAAAGGTCGTGGCAATGGTTAGACACACCCCATAGTTTGGGGGTTAAGTAGACTTTTTCCCTTGATCTATTGATCTATCCAACTCTTTCTTCCTGATTCGCCTCCCAACCGCAGTATTCTCCTGGTCAAAGTTCCGCTTTTGTCTCGCTTTCCTTGTTTCCGTCGCCGCGGCAAAGAACTCCGTGAGCGGGCCGGGCCGCCTTTGCCGCAAATCGAAGCTTGTGGTTTGCTTTGCAGGCGAGTCTCCATCCACGCTCCGCTTGCCGGTGAATCCTCCCTCCGCTCGTTGACTCCACCGGCGTCCGGTTCGTCCCCGCGGCCACGTAGACATCGGAGGTGCCCGGGAACCATCGCGGGCCCCCAGAAAAAGCTCCGTCGCTGTGGGTCGAGGGATCCTGACCCCATCGACGCCCTCACTAGCAATACAACCGACACACCAACCAAATCCTGCCGCTTCCCGATTCCAATCACGCCGGACGTACCTACACCTGCGAAAAACACATCCCCTCTCACCTCGGCCTTGCAATGCAACCTTTAGTAGTTTGCATTCCTCGATTGTGCGTTCTATACCCGCCCATCACCAGCATCCTGCCCGCCCTGCATGCCTCAACCGCTTCTGCCGCAGCGCCCACCGGCCTCGTATCCCATGCCAACTTGTTGCTCCCAAGGATGCCGTGATGTCCGTGCTCTTAACAGAACTTGTGTCTCTAAGCTGCACTGGTGCCCAATCCAGAGCGCTCGACCACTACTCTGCGTCCTGATCCTATGCCCCCTGGTAGATCAAGAAAAGGGGGGAAGAACAACATCACTCCAGATCATTATTTCCGTGTTGATACCTTCTATGCTGCCATAGATGCTATAACTATAGAGTTGGATCATCGGTTTAATTAGGTATCTTCAGAGTTGCTTGTTTGTTTTTCTTGTTTGGACCCAAGAGATTCATTCTCCAAATTTGATGTGGACAAACTTGCTCGACTTATGAGGGTATATTATGATGATTTCTCCTATAACGATAAGAGGGAAATAAAAGAACAACTTGAATTGTTTATTATTCATGTGAAAAGACAAGTGGAGTTTAGAGGTTGTCATGATCTTGGAAGCCTAGCCGCAAAATTTGTTGAACTTAAAAGCCACATTTTATTCCCCTTGGTTTATCGACTAATTGAGTTGGCATTGATATTACCCGTAGCGGCGGTTAAATAGGTTGAAAGGGTCTTTTACGCTATGAAGATTATCAAAACGTAATTGCGCAACAAGATGTCGATGCCCGGCTTAATGACTTAATGGTGTGCTACATTGAGCGAGAAATATTCAAAGGAATTGATCTTGAGAGGATTAAGAAATCATTTCAAAAAGAAAGATAGGCAAGTGCAATTGCCTATATCGCCTAGGCGCAATTGATGTTCATCCACAATTGGTTAGTCTCATAACTATACATGTGTCTTTTTATTTTTTTTGAAATAGTTTTGCTTATACAAATAGATGACAATCATCAATGTATAATATATATGGGTATAAACCAATGAAAAATTTTTGGTATATGGTATCTATGTTATCGATTTAGCCACACCTTAATTTAGTTTCGTCCTTCGCCAATCGCCATGCGTACCTATGTGCATTATTTCAACAAGTCGGCAGGCCCCAAATTTTCGGACAATAATCGCGCAACGGGATGAGTTTTTTAGCATGGAATTGCCGGGGCATTGGAGGTAATATTGAAGTACCAAAATGTTGCATCTAGGCCGCCACATAACTTCCACTAAAGCACAAAAGTTATTTTTATCTCCTCAAACTAGAAACTCTAGATTATCTAAGTCTCAAATAGTTAATATCTTTCATGTTGATGATGTCCACATTGTCCCAGCTGATGGTCAATCCGGAGGCCTTTGGTTAATGTCTAGAAATAATGTCAATCTAGAAGTTGTTGAGTCTTGTCACCACTTTATTCTAGCTCGTTGTTCCGATGTTGTCAACTCAACGAACTTTGGTCTCATTTATGCCTATGGAGATCCCCACCATGTTAAGACTCCTATCATTTGGGGTCATATTCGAAACTTTGTTGAAAGGCACTTGGACTTGCCCATGTTGTGTATGGGTGATTTTAATGATCTTATGGATTGCAATGAAAAACTTGGTCCTAGGCCAAAAAATTTTCGTGCTATTTCTAATTTTTGCAATTATGTAAAGCAATGTGGTTTCATTGATCTGGGTTACCATGGACCTGCATACACGTGGACGAACAAAAGATTCAAAGACCAATCCAACCTTTGAAAGACTGGATGATTTCTAGGTAATCTTTGAATGGTGTGCTATTTACCCAAATATCTTTGTATATCACTTGCCTATGATTCGGGGGACCACGCCCCTTTCTTGCTATTACTAATCCCATGAAAAGGAAATGCGTAAAAGCTTTTCAGGTTTGAGAACCGGTGGACACTAGATAAAGATTTCAATAAGATTGCTAAGGCCACCGGAGTAGATCCTCAAGTAAGCCCTTCCACCTTAAAACGCCTACTTAGCTCACGACCTCCTCAGATGGCAAAAGGTAAGCCTAATAATGCTAAACTTCTTGAGCACATTGAAAATAAAATCCCTCTTCCTCTATCGCTAGTAGCTATCGAAAAGCTCTTATTGCTCAAAGATGAATCTATTTTGGCTAATGAGAGCGAATATCATCGGCAAAAAGATATAAGAAAAATTGGGCAGCCTATGGAGATAGGAATACCACTTTCTTTCATCAATCTATTATTAAAAGAAATAGAAAAATACTATTGCTTACCCGGTTAATCCCGATGGTTCCTTCTCCACGACTCGAAACAACTTGCTCAAACGGCTAACAATTATTTTAAAGAAATATTTAGATGTGATGACAGGGTTACTCAACCTACAAATGGACAATCTTGATGCACAACAATGTTCTTGGAGCATTTCGAAGACCCTTACACAAACTCAGTCCCCGATGATAATGAGGTATGTACAATTGTCAAAAAAATGCGTAACAATGCCTCCCCCCGCCCTGATGGTTTAAATGGTCTCTTCTATAAAGCTACTTGGGACTACAGGTAAGGATTTGTGTAATTTGGTCAAATCTTTTTACAACTCTAACTCTATGTCCCATGATATTACTAAGACTCATATAGTTCTTATTCCAAAAATCAAAAATCCTACTTCTCCCAAGGATTTAAGACCAATAAGCCTTTGCAATGTTGCCTACAAAGTCATCTCTAAGTCCATAGCCGATGGATCATACACCACCTTCCTCATATTATTCATCCTTCTCGGTCGCTTTTGTTCATGGCGTATATATAGCTTCAAACATCATTATTGCCCAGAGATTATTCACAGTCAATCTTAAATCCTCGAAGCAAAAGGCCTTCATGCTTAAGATTGATTTAGCTAAAGCCTTTGGACGAATTGAATGGAATTTTATTGTTTTCGCTCTTAAAAGACAAGGTTTCAAAGATCATTTTATTAACCTTGTTTACACTTGTATCTCAACTACTACCATTTCTCGTGCTTATTAATGGTGAGCCTACTCCCGTGTTTCATCCAAAAAGAGGTATTAGACAGGGGTTGCCCTCTTTCCCCTTATCTTTTTTATTATTGTTTGTTAATGAACTATCCATTAAATTACAAGCTCGAAGCTGATCTTGATAATATCAAAGGAGTCACCCTTGGACCTGGATGCCCCAAAATCCACTCCCTTCTCTTTGCATGATTTAATAATTTGTGGACAGGCTTCTAAGGAGGAGGCGAGCAAGATAAATAATTTGCTCATAATTTTTTGCAAGGCACGTCGACCCCAAAATCTTGCAAAGTCCTCCATTATTTTCAACAAAAATGTGGACAATCAATCTAAGCCGCAGGTAAAATCAATCTTCCCAGTCTCGATCTTAAACCAAACTCCATCTATCTTGGTCATCCTTTGATCTTCAATCATAATGACAGAAATAAAGCTTATGACTTCATTGTTCGGAAGTTTAAGGGTAAGTTAAATGGTGTCAAAGCAAATAAATTAAATCATGTTTGGCCTTTTGTTACATCAACTCGTTCTAAGCTCCATTCCAATTTATTATATGTCCACAATTTTGTTTTCAAGATCCTTTATATCCAAAATTACTCCTATCATCGGAACTTCGGTGGTCGAGTTAGAGAGGACAACTCCTCTTCTCGCCTTTCATTTAAGATCTTGGCAGACATTTGCGCACCCAAGGAAGAAGGAGGCTTAGCACTTCGCAATCTATTAACAAGAAATGTGACGCCTCATCCTTCATGCTTTGGAATGTGGCAATAGGTAAGAACCCTTTTCTCTCAAAGAATACTCAAAGACAAATATCATAGCTCATCCAAATTTTCCGGACTGCTAAAACCTCTAGATCCAATTCTGCTTTTTGGGCTTCTATCATGAAGGTAAGAGATACTTTGATTCAGAATTGTTCTATTCGAATTGCAAATGGCTCTTCCAAAGATTTGGTCAACACCTTGGTGCTCCATTTGGAAAGAAATACACAACCACATCAAGTTTCCTATTTACGTTTCCTAAACTCCTAGATAAGATCTCTGATCTTTGGCATACCAACTCAAACTCTTGGAATTTTGATTTCATTAATGAGGTTTTTGACCACAATGTGAATATGGCTATTTCCAACACGATACAAATTCATCAGCAAGGAGAGGATACCGCCATCCTGAAACCCTCCTCCAAAGGAATTTGTTCCACCAAGGAGGCCTTCAAATTCCTTAACAAAAATGATATGGTCCACCTCCCTCCGAATGGACCGAGGTCTATTACTCATCAATGCGGTACATACTCATGAGGGCTTGAAAAAGCAAAACTCTACCCCCAAAGGATAAAAACCTTTATTTGAAGATTAATTAGGAGAGCCATTGCAACAGGTGAGAGAGCGGGTAAGTTCAGTTCAAAAATTGATAGTCAATGTGCTCGATGTTCCCTTGATGAAAATGACAGCCACCTTTTCTTTAAATGTGATTTTGCTAGAGCTGTCTGGGTTCTCTTTCTCCCCTCCCCTTAAATCTTCTTCTCTTCCGAATGAGCACGATGGTGTTCAAAATATTTTATCTAACCTTATTACAAGGTCTCTGCCTGATTCTACTTTCAATGCTATTTTCACAACTCTTTGGTACATTTGGATTGCAAGAAACGATCTCAGATTCAATAACAAACATTGGTCTATATTGCAAATTCATTATGCTGTACAATCTACTCTTCAGACTCACATTGCAGGGATGCAGTGCTACTCTCAGCACTCCAATGATGCAGCTTGTCCATTTGAAGATGGGCAACAAATTGCTTCTTACAAGCACCCAGCTGGAGTTGACTATATAGTCAACCATTTGAACAAGCCTGTAGCCAAGGCTGAGACTGATATTCAATGCTTCACTGATGCTTTTATTTCTCCAGACAATGACTTGTATGAACAGAGAGAGGCTGGTTTAAGCATTGTCATTTATGACAAGCCCAAAGGACTAAAACTACTTATTTCAGCTAAGGCTCATAACTGCTCCTCGGTTCTTCAGGCTGAGGCTTCAGCATTACACCTGGCAGCAATTATATGCAAAAGCAACTCCTATCAAAAAGTCTGTTTCAACACAGACAACATTCAGCTTGCTGAGTTCTGTATGGAGGAAAGGACCAACATATGCCCAGATTGGAGATTGCAACAATTCTCTCCAAGTCTACATTCGCTATGTAAAGAGCTTTGTGCACAAGTCATCAAAATTGACAGGTCTAGTAACCTGGCATCGCATGATCTTGCTCATGATGCTGCTAGTCAGCATTCATCTTCTAGCAATCCAGTTTTCTTCTGTGAAAGATCCCCTCATAAAACGAAGTGTCCATTTATTTCTATGAGGGACATTGTACTACAAAACAATTGTAATATTTTGGCAGTTCACTGCCAGCCTATTTAATGAAATTTAGGGCTCCGGTCCCGTTTTCTTGTCAAAAAAAAAAAAAAAAAAACAGATCCTGCTTGTGTGACAAAGTACTGTAGCGAGCACTGCGGAGCCAAAATTTCTAGCTCCATCAGCTCCTACTAGTGCTGTGAAAGAGAGGGATGGAGAGATAAATTTAGCACCTATAAATAGTGAATGAACAGTGGAATGGCAGGCCGGAGTCGGAGCTGCTCGGAGCGCTACCAAAGAGGGCCCATTTCCCGTGCATCCTCCATTTATGTGGTGCAGAGCCTCCGTGGCGGGTATAGGCAGCTCGTGCTCCATATCCCCAATAGCTGTCGATCTGGATGCAGTGGCTCTGTGACTGCTGTAGATATGGGGTGCCGAGACTCTGTGGCCAGTTTAGGCATCTTGTATTCAGATTCGCCAAGTTATGGCAAAAAAACTTGCCAAAAATACTGTTGGAACTCCTGTAGCACACTGTAGCACGTTTCATTTGTTTGTGATATATATAATCCAATCATGGAGTAACTAGGCTGAAAAAGATTTGTCTCGTGATGTACAACAGAACTGTGTAATTAGTTTCTTTTTTTTACATACATTTACTGCTCCAAACATATCTTTTGATATATTTAATGTGATGTGATGGAGAGAGTCTAAAAACTTGGAATTTGGGTTAAAAACCTTGCCAACTAAACGAGGCGTCAGTCTGGGATTCAGACGCTCTCTGGTTTGCCAACTGATGTGATTGCATTGGCATCAAAAAGAAGTCAAGTGCAGAGTTCAAAAAAAAAGAAGAAGTCAGGTACCATTTTATCATTGTGACCAATTCTAGCTGCTATAATTCTGGCGCCAGTTCATTAATGTTGATTTTCATCATGTTTCTTCTCTCATTCTTCCACAAATAAAATTAATTGTTTGGAAATCATTATATTAAGTGGTGTGCATGTCTTTTGAGATGGTTTGATTCTTTTTTTTTGGAATTGCATGTCATTAATTTAATTTAAATAAAATGTAGAGATAGTGTGAGTACAAGACAAATGAATGTATAGAAATAAATTTACATGTTGCAACTGTACGAGTATAAGTGAAACCCGTGGCTGCATAGAGCTTGGAACATCATTCTTATGGGGATATTTGTTTTTCCTCAATATCATTTTGGAGGAATTGTGTACATCAACAAGACAACAGATTTATCAGTTGTACTCAGGTCAAAGCCTTGGCAAAGAAATATCACTATAGAACTAGACAAGACAATAATGAGTATTATTGGCACTTAGATGCAGAAAGTAACTGGCATGTGCAAAGCACAGAATCTGTAAAACCATTCCACTGAATGAAGACGGTGCAAGGTGAAGCCATGAAGGTGGAAGGGATACACTGATTTTCATGATCAATCGTGTCCTAGCATCATATTGTAATTACCTTACACATCTACAATGAAAGAAGGTTGTAGCTAAAGTCTTGTTTCCAACATAGTGAGCCTTATCTTTCCCATCTCCATAACCAGACATCAAGTTTCCGGAAAATAGACACCCACTACTAGAAACCGGATATTTTGTGAGAGGAACGATTTTTCATGAGTGAAAAATAAAATCTCATGAAACTAATATTTTCATGAGAGTGAAGTAAATCCCACCACGAAAAACGTAATTTCATGAGAGTACTCCACACAACGCCATGAAAATGAGTTGTTTTCATGGAGGTTTACTCTCATGAACATACAAAAGTCTCATGAAATCCATTCGTGAAGGTTTACTCTTATGAAATACCATAAACAACACTCATGAAAACTCCGATGCAAACTTGGTGACAATATCAAAGTCTCACGAAATCTATTTGTGAAGGTTCACTCTCAAGAAATACCACAAAAACAATCATGAAAACACCGATGCAAACTTGGTGGCAATATCCATTCGTGAAGGTAAACTCTCATGAAAATACCAAAGTCTCATGAAATCCATTCGTGAAGGTTCACTCTCACGAAATACCACAAAAACAAATCATGAGAACACTCATGCAAACTAGGTGGCAATATTCATTCGTGAAGGTAAACTCCCATGAAAATACCAAAGTCTCACGCAATCCATTCGTGAAGATTTACTCTTACGAATTACCATAAAAACACTCATGAAAACACCGATCGAAATATGGGTTGCTATTTTTTAACGTAAAAAATAATTGCCTAATCCCTAGTACTAACTCCAAATGTGTCGATTCTTTTTCCTAAATGTTTCGAAATCATAATCTATCAATTTATTGTGTTTTTGTAGCTATTATTTCTTTTTCCTATTTTTTTTTATGTAACTTTGTTCTATGAATTCAAAATTTGGGTTTCAAAAAATAACAAATCCAAGCAACATTTTGAAGGAGTAAAAATTTCAGTTGAAAAAGTCATGAACACAAAAGTTATGCATTCATCAAGATCTACAATTTTTATTTTGTTCATTTTTTTTCGACAAAGACATGGTAATGTTGTTCAGAAATTTTAGATATCTATCTTATAGTTCGAAAATTTATGAACAATGTTATCATGACTTTGTCGATGGAAAAAACAAAAATAAAAATTGTAGATTTTGATGAGTTGTACACTTTTCATTTTTGTAACTTTTTGATCGACGTCATTTATTAACACAATTTTTGTTTATCGGTGTCAAATTTTTAAATTTCAAGATTTGTATCAATCAAACGAAGTCATTTGTAAAAAGGACCAATACATCAATTATAGATCTTGATGAATTCTATAATTTTGCTTTTTATGACTTTTGCATTTGAAACCCAAAATTGGCCTAAAATATAAATTGAAATTATGATAGACACTCATGAAAATTGTTGTCCTTGTTGACGGTAACCAACTACATATTTTTTTGTCAACATTCTACCAAAAAGGGAGTAAAAATAATCTTTACCATGCTCATATACATTTATCACTAATAAAATTCCACTTGTAGTGTCTAGTATTTTATTTTGCGGGTTTATAATAAAAGCAAGTGGAAAAATCTGGCCAAAATACGCCATCCGGGAAAGCGCATTATTGCAAATAACAAGCCCAAGGGAGAAATGGACCAAAAACACGTAATTGGGCCGAAAGCAAACAACGACACACAACTTTTCAAGCCCACACGCCCGCCTGCCAAGGCCTCGCCCGACCGAGAAACACGAGGGGGTGCGCCGCTTAAGGTGCGCCCGCACCCATCCCGAGGCGGTTCAGGGCCCGTGTTTGGCGGCGGTGCATTACCTTCCATGGAGGGCGTTGTCGACGTTGGTTGGTCGGTTTAGCAATTTAGGCAGGTGTACCAAGGTCGGTTTGGCTCCTTCCATATGGGGAAGGACATTTTCCAACTAGCCCCCTCTCCTCTACCTATAAAAGGAGGCCCTCTCCCTCTTCCTCAACACACCAATTCCACACAACACAAGGAGGAGCCACAATGTAAAAGAGAGAAAAGAAGCTCCCACTCCACTCCTATCTTCTTCTTCTTCCTCTTAGTTCTAATGGAGAGTGAGAGAGGGAAGGCTAGAAGAGGGCTTGGCCTCTTCTCCATGGAGTCTCGGTGTACCCCTGCATTGCGGATCTCGGGGTGGTCGGAGTGCCTGGACTTGTCGGCACCCATCACGCTTTTACCCTCTACAACCTTCTAATCATTTGGGTAAGAATGGTTGTGTCCCTCTTCGGCTTATTACTCTTAAGCATATTATCTAGCTGTTTTGGACTTGCGGGATTGATAGTCGCCTTTCCGGGCTGCTCGGGTAGAAGGACCCCTGGGACGAGTAAGCCTTGTTAACACGCTAGAGTAATAATCACTAGTGTAGACGTGGTGTCTAGACTAAGGGTTTTCTATCTTTTGTGGCGCATCCCACGGTTGATGGGGTAGGCGGCCGGGTTGTGACGACCTTGTCCATCCCTTGTAATCCCCCCCACGCTCGGGTGTGGCGCGGTTGCAATTGCCTCTGACACTCCCCTTTGGGCGTGGGCGGTGCCCTCGGTGAGGACATAACAACCAAGTGATCCCCGCTAGAGAGTTTGAGCCCATAAAGATACCTCACCACCCATAGTTATCCTAGGGTGACTCTATTCGAGAGAAGTCACACAAACCGTTCCTCGTGGAAATACGATACCTTGAATACTTCCTCGGTGAAATGCTATAACGACAATTCCGTGCACTTGCGGATTCTTTCCAGCATACGTTAAGAAACGTCAACAAGCATTTAAGGCGCCGTTGCGGGGATGGTAGTCGTAATTCTCTCTCGTGCCTAGAGCACCCGTGTGTTGTATCCAAAAAAAAAATAGTTATTTATTTTCTTTTATTCAAAATGAAGCCTTCTCCAAATTTTAAAATCTTTTTCGCTTCTCTAAAGGGGGAGTTCACAGGGGCCAAAAATCTTTTTCAAAATCAAAATTTTCATCCAGGGCATGAACTCCACCCTAAAGTAAAAAAATATTTGGTTGGGGCACACTCCTTCTTTGGTGACTATTTTGAAAACCTTTTGTAACCACCTACGAGATTTCGAGGAGTTATAATCTTGCCTCGGCATTCCCGGCAAGATTCAAATTCTCATGTGGAATTTGTTTCTGCTCTCCCTCATAGGGAAAGCAAAACAATAGTACACTATTGTCATAGGAAGTTTGAATGGGGACCGAGAAGAACTCAAAGACAATTTTTGTCTAGCATTCTTCCCCATCAAAGCCTACCAAGGACAACTCTCGATCTCAAGTAGGATAAGAAGGAGTCCATAGGTGCAGCCTAGGCCAGGTTTACAATGTTTATACATGTTGGCCTAGACTTGTCATTACTTCGATAGTGTGCTTTTGCATATCTTTCATTCGGTCTTGACATAGATGCTGCCCTATGCCTTGACATGACCGTTGGAGGGTCGTTTGCACGTAAACCTATAACGGAACATAGGAAAACCCTTGAACACATCCTAGAGAAGCTTGCTTCTCCCGTTGTAGAACCTATTCCCCCCACATTAAGGGCATGTCAAGCTTTGAGGAGCCCTCATCGGTCGAACCCTTACCCTTACCATCATTGGAACCGACCGTTGAACCCTCACCCGAACCACGAACACCGAAGGAAGGAATGTTTTGTCCTTCGGAGTTCGCGATTGAATTCAAAGATGTCGAAAGAACCTCGTAAACCTGAGGTGCACTTAGACCTCCATATCTATCCCATCCTTGGATTCAATCTTCTCATAGGCTACCCTCTAAAAAAAAAAAACCTTTTCAAAAAAACCTATAGAGGGGAGCCATGATGAGAAGTTGGGAAAGATTGCTTCGCCTCTCACACCTAGACATCCCAAAGGCAAAGCATCTTCCCAACCAAAACCCGTTCGAGGAGGCGGGTTCATGACTCTATTCTCTTCACCCAAGTTGCTTCTGCATCTTAGTGAAACGAAGCACCCTGTCGCCCTCACACCTAACGCAAAGTCATGTCCCTCCTCGCCGATAAGATGTTGTTCTTGACAATGGTCAAGATTCAATGTTCGACCTTCATAACACATCTTTTGAGGAGAAAACCTCATGTTCCATTGACATGCATGAAGCAACAACTCTTAAGACCAAGCGAAATTTGTTTTTGAGCATAACAAGTTGTCAATTGAGACTTCCTACATGCTCACCTTTGGGTCTTCTTGAGTTTGTCTTGCTTCTAGCCGAGTGCTTCCATGAAAATTACAACCATCTCTTGGTTCTCATTGTAAACCTTTTTAAGAATGGTTGCAAGTCTCGTAGTAGCATGATGACGCTAACCTTGCGAAAATGAGCGTAATGCTAAAGTTCTTAGTGGTGAAACCGGGAACTTCACCGCCACCACCGCAAGATGTTTTCCCCGGTCCAAGCTTACGACCATAACTTAAGCAATGCCGGAGATACCCCGGACTATCATAAAAAAAAAGCGTGAAAAGTCACTCTCTTCTTATTAATAAAAGCAAGAACATGTTATCAAGTTAGTATGCACCTTGAATTATTCTTGTCGCTAACCATTTCAGGTGGAGATCGA
Organism: Hyparrhenia diplandra; assembly: GCA_015847255.1. Taxonomy (NCBI): domain Eukaryota; kingdom Viridiplantae; phylum Streptophyta; class Magnoliopsida; order Poales; family Poaceae; genus Hyparrhenia; species Hyparrhenia diplandra. The sequence goes on along the minus strand of JADLZK010004649.1, from coordinate 2,129,017 downwards.
TTAAGAAGGACAAAGAGGCATGCGATGCTCGAGAACATGAGGGCTACATCACAAAACAAAAAAAAAAAGTTATGATGTTCATGGGTGATGGAATATGCTCAAGAGGAGACCGGACCTTGCACACTTGATTTTTACACAAAAGTCTAAGTGTGGGGGAAGATGGTGACAATCCCAAGTTCCATCCACCAGGGATCATACAAAAAAATGATGAGTGAATAAAAGATGATGTCACCCCTGCCTTGCTAAAAAAAAAGGAAAAAAAGAATTGAAAAAAGAGATGAAAAAAAGAGAGATAAAAAAAAAAGGGAGAAGAAGAGAGAAAAGTGAAAAAAAAGAGAAAAAAGTGAGAGAGAAAAACAAAAAAATTGATGTTAAAAAAAAAAAAAAAAAAAAAAAAAATGTTGTTAAAAAAATAATTATAGACTAAAAAAAATAGAGAGGGAGCGTGTCGGCTTCACGGTCAAGATAATGTGCCGCCGACTCCACCCTTCATTGCTTTCACAAGCAAGAAGGGCTTGTCTCTAAATCCTTTCTTCGCCGCCATCAAGGCCCATGGCCCGCACACATGTCGTGTGTGTATGGCCTAGCCCCTCGAGATGCACCTGGCCGAGCTATCAAGCAAACCGCAAGAACAACTTCGATACTTCATAAAAAGCCGTCATTTTTATACCCGGTATGCAAAGGTAATATTCACCATCTCCTCACTCATATTTGTCTCCATAGTTCTCAACATACAATTTCATGCTTCCTTTGTTATGACATATGCTTTGGGTTTGGGTACATTTACACGCATAATGCATCCATAGATCTTTTTAAATTGAGCATGATGCTTAGGTTAAAAAGATCTCCTTTAATCAAAATTTGACATGGTGTTGGATCTTGATTAATGAACTTAGAGCTTTGTTGTCATGATCTATGGGAGTATCTTATGTTGGAGATAAATAAAGGCTATGTTATTCATTGCTTCTTTATGTTAGCCTTGCTGGAGTGATGATGAGGTGAACAAATATATAAAAAAAATAATAATAAAATAAAATAAAGTTCTTACAATAAAGGTTCCACGGTGTTCAAAACCGGTAGAATATGTGTTTGTTTTGTTTTGTTTTGTTTTGTTTTGTTTGTTTTAAATAAAACCGGTACAAGACCAAGTGTGGGGAAGATCTCTTAAACACAATGAACAAACTTCTAAGACCTCCCCAACACAATGCATAAACACCGAGCAATTCATGATGGAGGAGGACGAGACAAACGACTACCATTAACTCCTTCCTCTTCAAACGGTGGTTTGTGCAAAACTCTCACTCTCACATCTCGCAATAATAATAAAAAAAGGAGAGAAGAGAAGGAGGAGAGATGAGAGAAGAGGAGATAAACCTTTCAACCACAAGTTCCTTGTCCTGTTTTTGTGATGACATCAAAAGATAGGCTTGGGGGAGCCTCCAACCACGCGACCAATCACAACTCAAATCATTGCGCCGCACAAGCTAGCACAACCATGAAAGGTAAGTAAAGAGCTAGCTTGGGGAGGACTCCAAGAAAGTTAACGTGTATCTCACATTTTGATTATATTCTCTATCTTATAAAATGGTGAGTTATGCTAAAAAAAAGGGGGGAAAAAATTCCATTCCTATACATATGAGTTATGGAAAAGTTTAGTTTTAGTCCCTTGTTGAAATGATGAATAGTTGCTCGTCTTATGATTTACTTGTGCCTAGTTTATAACTTCAATTTTTCTTTAGTTTGAGTTTAGTGGCTAAGTTATATTTCACCTTGAAAAGCCTGATTCATGTGGGTAGCATATGCAATATCTGATCTAAGTAGTTGGCGGTTATGATATGGTGAAATGAACTTGCTATGACATTGTTCTTAGAAAGACCTGACATCCAGAGTTTTCTTTTCTCAAAAAAAAAAAAAAAAAAAAAGTTCCTCGATGATATGCATAGTCCCACCCCGTGAGCCATATGACATGATCTATGATCTTACATATAAAAACCTTAGTCATATGCTACTTGATTTCATGGTGAGCCTCTGTCAAAACATTGTAACCTATTGTTGAGATTCTTTTCATATGCCCATGATCCAAGATTCACATGCACCCGTAAATAAACGCCCGATTCTCACACCGAGAATTGCGCACAACATGCACCATTTCATCCACCATAAAATAATACTCCATTCATTTTATCATGCTCTCTCACAAAAACTCTTGTTCCAAAATGTAGTAGTATGGGCTATGCTAAAAAAAGAGATAAAAATGGACATGTGTCCGAGGGCGAGTAGAGCCCACATCTCCAAAAAAAAATGGTTATGGAAAAAAAAAGAAAAGAAATAAAGGTAGCCCATGCCTCCTTCTTCCAAAAACAAAAACAAAAAAAAAAAAGAGAGAGCCATGATACTTGGAGTCCACCAAAAATACCAAAAATATTCCACACACTTGCACATCTTGGTCAAGGCATATGACTAGTCTCTCCGTGTGGTTCGGTCTTTTGACAAGGGCAACATGACATGAAACAGTATGCCAATCTTTTACCTACCCCGAACTCCATTTATCAGGCCTTATAGATGGTAGGAAAAGAAAGGCAACTCTAAGCCTTTGGTGAGGAACAACCACTTACATACATTGAGTGATCGAGTGATCATTTGAGGAACTATTTATCTTGAAAAATTTTTTATTAAAACCTCTGGATTAACGGTCCACGAAAGAACGAAAAGATAAGCAAGTTTGTGGAACCGTTCGACCATCAACCACCCAAGACTTCGGAGACTTCGGCTAATAAGCCCATAACCGATGAAAGGTAATAAAGGGTGAATAAACGTGCCATTTTATTCAAACTCTAGAAAACTTTTGGTTATAACCCCGGCACTTGAAAAACATAATCGGCATAGTAGCAACTCCCGATCAACAACCAAGTAACTATCTTTTTGCTCGAGGACGCGCAAAGGGTAAGCTTGGGGGATTTTGTTGATCGTGAACCATCTACATATTTTTTTAGCGTCAACATTCTACCAAAAAGAGAGAGAAAAAAATAATCTTTACCATGCTCATATACATTTATCACTAATAAAATTCCACTTGTAGTGTCTAGTATTTTATTTTGTAGGTTTATAATAAAAGCAAGTGGGAAACTGCTCAAAATACGCCATCCAGAAAGCGCATTATTGCAAATAACAAGCCCAAGGGAGAAATGGACCAAAAACGCAGAATGGGGCCGAGCAAACACCGACACACAACTTTTCAAGCCCACACACGCCCCCCTGCCAAGCCAAGGCCGAACCGAGCCCAGAGGGTGCGCGCAAGCCTAGGTGCGCCCGCACCCATCCCGAGGCTGTTCAGCCCGTGTTTTGCGAGGAGGTGCATACCTTCCATGGAGGGCGTTGCCGACGTTGGTTGGTTGGTTTAGCAATTTAGGCAGGTGTACCAAGGTTGGTTTGGCTCCTTCCATATGGGGAGGGACATTTTCCAACGAGCCCCTCTCCTCTACCTATAAAAGGAGGCCCTCTCCCTCTTCCTCAACACACCAATTCCACACAACACAAGGAGGAGCCACAATGTAAAAGAGAGAAAGAAGCTCCCACTCCACTCCTATCTTCTTCTTCTTCCTCTTAGTTCTAATGGAGAGTGAGAGAGGGAAGGCTAGAAGAGGGCTTGGCCTCTTCTCCATGGAGTCCCTGTACCCCCTGGTGCATTCTGGGATCTCGGGTGGTCGAGTGCGGACTTGTCGGCACCCACCACGCTTGTACCTCTACAACCTTCTAATCATTTGGGTAAGAATGGTTGTGTCCCTCTTCGGCTTATTACTCTTAAGCATATTATCTAGCTGTTTTTTGGACTTGCGGGATTGATAGTCGTTCCTTCGGGGCGGTGCTGCAGTAGAAGGACCCCGGGGCGGGTAAGCCTTGTTAACACGCTAGAGTAATAATCACTAGTGTAGACGTGGTGTCTAGACTAAGGGTTTTCTATCTTTTTGTGGCACATCCCACGGTTGATGGGGTAGGCGGTACGGGTAGTGACAACCTTGTCCATCCCTTGTAATCCCCCACGTTCGGGTGTGGCGCGTGCAATTGCGGGACAATCGCCCTTTTGGCGTGGGCGGTGCGTCCGGCGTGAGGACATAACAACCAAGTGATCCCCGCTAGAGAGTTTGAGCCCATAAAGATACCTCACCACCCATAGTTATCCTAGGGTGACTCTATTCGAGAGAAGTCACACAAACCGCTCCTCGTGGAAATACGATACCCCTCAATACTTCCCGGTGAAATGCTATAACGACAATTCCGGCGCTTTGGATTCTTACGCATACGTTAAGAAACGCCAACAGTCCTCACTTTTGGGCGATAGTATTTGGCCCATTCAACGTTTTTTGGGAGAGCACTATGTGGCCTAATCTATTCTAGTCGTTGGATGAACCCCTGATGAAGGAGGATCGTTGGATCAAAAGCGTAGGTATATAAGTATCTCTTCATCCCTCCAAAACCCTAACTTCCTAATCTCTCTCTCTCAGCCTCGTCCATTATATGTGGCCAGGCAAATAATCAAGTAGCCGGTAAGATTAATTCCATTCTTCAAGATTTCTGTGCAAATCTCAGGAGAAACCCCTAATATAGCCCAATCCTCGATCTTTTTTTTTAGCAAAATGTTGATGAACAAAGCAAGTTGGAGGTAAAAAGTGTCTTCCCTGTGGTTGACCTCAAACCGAATACTATCACCTAGGCCACCCGTTGATCTTCGATTAAAGCATACAATTTTATTATTAACAAATTCAAAGCAAAATTGACTAATCTAAAAGCAAAAAATTCAATCTTGCTGGTAGACTAGTTACATTAATTCTGTTCTTTCTTTTGTCCCAATCAACTATATGTCTACCATTTTGTTTTCAAAAGATTTGATTTCAAAGATAACTTCCATTATCAGGAAATTCTGGGTGTACGTGAGAAAAAAATTGCTCAAACTCTTTTAATTTCAGGTCATGGGAAGATATCTGTCACCTTAAAAGAAGGTGGTTTGGGCATACGAGATTTGGAAACAATGAACAGGAGTCTGATTCTAAATGCAGCTTAGAAGGTAGCAACTGGTACGAATCCTTTTCTTGAGTGTTGGAAAGCAAAAAACATTCAGCCTCGATCTGCTTTTTGGTCCCATGGTGATGGCATCTATAACCCCCTCGTATAGGGGGCCCATGGAGAGAGTTCTCTCAACACGCAACGCGATGTCACATAAAGGTCCACGTAGGCATACCGCATTCCGCACGCACCGCTACCTTTGTTCCTCTCGAACAAAAAAAAAAAAATTACTCGGCGGTCTCTTCCAATTCCTGCGCGGCGGCCTGTTCCCCTTCCTCCTCCCTTCCAACTTCGCCCGTGACCACGCCGGCCTCTTCCAATTTTTGTGCTGGGGCGTCCTTTCCTCTCCTCCCCTCTCCACTCCTCTCTCTTTCTCCAGATCTGGGGGTACCATGTTGGTGTCGTATTCGATGGCCTGCTCGGCGTGGAAGGTGTCGTTCTTCCCCGTGATGCCCTGGCAGATCACGCGGGTGCTCTTGTCGATGAAGACCGCCGGCGAGGGTGCGGCGGCCGCCGCCGCGCCGAAGCCACGCACGTGGTCCGGCGTCCCTCGTCCGCGAGCACGCTGGACTCCAAGCCCCGCCCTCGCTGAGCAGCTCCGTGCCAGAGTCCACGCTCCACTTCGCTCCGCTACGCCCCTCGAGATCTAGAGTCGTCTGCATCGTCCCCTGACTCTGCCCTGGAACTCGGGATCCCTCGCGAGTCTGTACATGTACGCCGCTGCCGGATGGGCGGGCGGGTCTATCCTACACGGGCGGTGGTTCTCTGCTCTCGTGCTCTGTGTCAACAGCGAACAGGTATGAGTTCATACCTCCTCTGAAATCTGAATTTGGATTACCGATTACAGCACCAGCCATCCTTTCGTGTGTACTCGGATTCTGAATTAGGTATGAGTAAATGTTGTTTCAGCAGTATGTCGTGTTTCACATCTAAGAAGCTCGAGCAAATTCAGGTGTGATGTCAGATTGTCGTATCACGTCATGGTTTTAGTTCATACTTTCGTCAACCTACAGTATGATTCATTCTTTTTCAGACTCAAGGACCAGTTGAAACTTTTGCAGACCAAATAAAGTATATGTTTAAGAGCTTCAATGCATTTGATCAAGCACCTCAGTGAATGTGTGGAAATTTTACAGTTCCAGTTATTGGCTGTGGCTGCGTTTTGTTGGTGAACTGAACAAGCTTTGGTAAGCAGGTAAGTTGTAGCACCTTTTCACCAAAAAGTTCAGACTTTCTCGCTACTGCACCGTTCTCCAAATATTTCTCTTTCTTCGCTTGTGCTTCATTACTAAAGTGAAATCCTCTAATGTACAATTGCTACGCTGGATCGTATAAGCATACCTATATATGTGCAATAACTGGTCTCAAGGACGGCTGGTATTTGAATTGTTGCAATGGTAAGATTCGTCATGACCCAAAAATGCAAGGTGCTTTTTAGAGATGGGAGACAATAATATGCATAAAGCAATCCACGGATATCCATGGATCTGCTATATTGGTTAATTAAAGGCTAATACCTGTATATAAATCACTGGAATCACACTAACCTTTGACATGAGCTCATGGCTGAGTGTTGTAATAAATCCAACCTGACATTTTGGAGAAATTCACGAATCCATTTTGGGATTCTACATTTAGGCAAGTTTGCACGGATCACAATTCAGAATAAACCATAAGATGTAATATGAAAACTCAGAGGTGTAAAAATTCTGAAATTATTCTGATATAGCACATTGATTTATATGAGAGCCATCTGTATACAATGTTTAAACTGTTATTGTTCCTTCCTATCCCACATGTCTCCTCGCTCTATAAAAGAAATTGGCACCCAAATTGCCTAGATTACAAGCCTCTGTACTACCCCTTCGTTGTGCAGCCAATGGCACACTTCTCAGGCACAGACAAATACAAGATGATGGCCTAAACAGAACAACCATGTTGACATGGTTCGATGCTGCTGATGGTGGTTCTGACCTTCCTGAGCATACAGGACATATAGCTCCACCAAATACATGTAGGATTGACCATAATATCGATTGATCAAGTCTAATACTTGGATTGGTGTCGTGTTTCTTGGTTGATGGTTATCATCTTTGACGTCCTGACGTTTGTGAAGTGACCTCCATGGCTGGTGGTGTGGGGCGAGGTCTTGCCGGAAGCTGAAGTGAAGCCGTCCCCTTGGCGGGAGGCGGACGCAGGGGTTTGGCGTTTGTAGCGGCGGGGGCTGACGCGGCGAAGCGGACGCGAGGTGAGGCCTGACTCGGCGGCTAAATCCACTGATTTTCGTCGTTGCCTGCATTGAGAGCAGAATATTTCCGTATGTTCATGCGGAGACGTGCATTGATCGATCTGATGCTCCCCGAAAACCGAAAACACAGATATTTGCACACGCATATACTGCACATACAAGAAGGATGTGGCTCATCGATGAGTTTCAGTTTAGTTTCAGTTTAGTTTGAGCTTTAACAATCTGTGGTTAATTTTTTATTTTGTTTCAGTTTAGTTTCAGGCTAACTAGCTATTTTGTTTCGCTTTAGTTCGGACTAACTGCTGTTTTGTTTCAGTAAGAACAATCTGTGGCTAAATAGCTATTTTAGTTCAGACTTTCAGTTTTGTCACTGATTGCTAGATTACCGTGCCTTTCGATAATGATTTGCCATTATAAAAAATATTTTAATTGAGATATCTAGATTTGCCATTATAACAATGTTTTAGTTGAGATAACAATATGGCTTTTGTTGCTGGCCTGAAGGAGGAAAAACTACTACTGTGTGTTTAGTTGTAAGCTTGGATTCTAGAGCAGGTCAAGAAGTTGGTCTGTCTTTATTTGAAATTTTCCAGCAATTATACTTGACCAATCTATTTTTTGGTGCTATTGTGACATATCTACCACTAGACGGCGGCGTCGGAGACACTGGCAGCAGCACAGGCAGCTTGCTGCTGTACCGCTGAGAGGCGGTGAGGAGAGTGGCAAGCAATAGTAATGGAAGCGGAGTTTAGTTGTGCTCTGAACTTTTGTTGCTATAAAATGAGATTTGTAGTGAGGAGAGAGAGGCAAGCAATAGCAATAGAAGCGGAGTTTAGTTGTGTCCGAATTTATACACTACTATACGTTGTCAACAGTCCAACATGTCTAAATATTACTATTCGAAGTTTGTTCATCTGGGAGTTTAAACATAAGGTTAAATAACCGTTATGCCAATGAGTATATACTCTATTTCATGCATTCAAATTTGTTGTTACTAACTGTATTTCCAACATGCACAAAGTAATCCTGATGAATGGATAATTTCAATAAATTTAAAATACCCCAGCCGACCACGCCCAACGCTGGTATCCTCCTAGTAATAGATATGCTCATAAATAATTGCATTATCCAGATTCAAAAAGATGATTCTAATATTTGGTCGTCTCCATGGTGTTTGGAAAAGAAATTCATAGGCTTATTAATTTATCTGTTACTGCTAACAAACTACCATCAAAAAGTCTCTGATCTTTGGATGACTAACACAAACTGCTGGAATCGTGATTTTATCAACCAAATTTTTGATTCAGACGCCGCTAGTGCTATCTTTAGAACTACCACTATTTCCACGGATAAAAAATACATTGTCAGGTGAATACCTACAACAAAAGGAGACTGCACTACAAAGGAAGCCTTTAGATTCCTCAATGCTCAATCATAGGTTCAGTTACCACAGCAAGGTTTAAGAAGTGTGTCTGCATCGGCGCTCAATATAATGCAAAGAATCTAGAAGCACAGGTACATATCTCCAAATATCAAAACCTTTTCATGGAGACTAATTTGAAGGGTCCTTGTCACTGGTGAGAAAGCAGGTAAACTTTCCAAAAAGATTGAAAAAAAACATGCTCTCATTGCAGTCAGCTTGAGGATGATTCCCACCTATTTTTTCACTACAACTTCTCAAGAGTTGTTTGGTTCTCAGCTAACCCTCCTCTTAGGTCATCTTTTCTTCCAATAGAACATGATGGCGTACAGGAGACATTGCCGATGATCATAGATGCATCTACCACAAATGAAGATTAGAATAGAATTGTGACGACCCTATGGTTCTTATGGAAAGCAAGGAATGATTTTAAATTTAACAAAAAGCAATGGAATATTATACAGGTTCACCATGCTGTGCAGGCTCTAATCAAAACTACTATGTCAACCATAACAACAGTACGAGATCACAACCCAGTTTCCACCTTGGGAACTCCTAGCCATCAAACTTTTTGCAGGTCACCGATCTGCTTGGAGCCCATTGCTACATGGACGCTTCCACGCCTCCAGATGGCCTTATGTCAGGACATGCTACAATGGTATTTCCATGCTTTTGCAGACTTGTTCTATAAATGTTGCAGAATACCAACTGGCGTTTCCTGGTGATGTTGCTAGGATATATCTATCCAGGTGATGACGCTAAGAAACGCCAACAACGAGCTCATGCTCGTGCGTGCTCGCATGCTTGCCGATGGAGTTCACGGCAATAAGCAGGTGGTTGTCCTAGGCAGGGGGGGACAGCGTAGGGGAGAGGTGCGTGAGCATGGTGGTGGATTGCTGCCGATGGAGGTTTTCTTATAGAAGCTCACGATGAGGTGGGGCTTAGTTCGGCTACATGGAAAAGAAGAGATGGTGGCTGACAAATAGGCCCTTTGATAGGGTAAAATTGTAATTTTAGCAGCCTGTTTAACACCGTTAGCACTAAAACTGGACGGAATGGCGTCGAGGTAAAAACGAAGATGGACGATGGCACACAGGTCCGCTCAAACTTTCTGATGGCATGTAGGTCGGGTGCATCTTTTGTAATGGCACATAGGTAAATGGTTCAATGTATAAAGCAAAAGGAAACATTAGAGAGCGGTACAAAATGATTGCCTTGTTTTTTATCGAGCTGAATTGTACAGTTAGGGGTTGTTGTCCATTATGTATAGTAATCATCGCAAACTAGGCCACGAAGTTTCCTTGGCCACACGATGCACATCAAATAGCCCTAAAGGGAGCCGCGCATCTCCTTTCATTCCCCCACCGTTGGTCCCCCTCCCTCCCTCCTCTAGCTAGCCAGAGGTCGGAGAGAGAGCGAGGATCCATCGTTTAACAAGTTTTTTTTTAGATTGAGTCTAGGTTCAAGATTTCTCCATGTCACATTTCTTGGTGTTGGGGATTTATCTCCTCCTCGCCCTCCTCCCGGCGACGGCGAAGAGATAGGTTGGATATGTGTTCTCCATGGTGGCTCCGATGAAGATGAGGGCGTCATCAATGTCAACGACTTCCTCGACATGATGACATGGAGATTTGTGTTTCCAGGCAGCGACATCGAGGCAGAGATGATGTTGCTACCATGGATTAATTTTCTCCAGTCTCTTCTCTGTTTTGTCATGGTTAGATTTGGGCCAATGATGGAGGACCAGGAGAATAATTTTTAGATCGATCTTCCTTATTCTTCAAAGGGCGTAAAAAAAAGAAGAAGGAAGACATCAGAAAGAAGAAGTTGCCCAATTTCACCTACAGGAGTGCTGGTTGTCTATTGGGCATCCATTCTCAGGCCGTTCGCCGAGCATGTTTTCAGGCTGTTTGTCAAGAGTTTGTCTGTGTGGTCATCTATATGAACCGTCATATAGGTTTGGAGTTAACATTTGTCATTATTCAAAATGTGAGTACAATTTAGACAAGGTTTCGGATATACTTAGTGTATTCCAAAGTGCTTGTAATGAAAAGATATAAATCACCAAAACTTGTGGAACTATGTTAGTAAAGCCCCTAGTCTATGTATATATTCATTTTATACTCTTATTTCATGTTTAGTGGAGTTATAAATATATAGCTTAAGAGGTGTCAACAGTGCCCTCTCTCTCGCCGGTGTCGGAGGATGAGGGAGACTGGCTAAATCGACGGCAGATTGGTTTTCCCCTAAATATAGTTAGCTATAAGGTAGGGTTATGTTTTCCAGTGGACCTTGTTTGTTGGCCGCCGGCTCTTTTACTCTGGAGCATTGTCGTAAGTTGTGGTGGAGGCAAATCCGGTGTCGGTATCAATGTCGGCCTCGGCAAAGCTAAAGCTTCTTCTTTCGGCGATGGTCCAGGTGACGGTCCATGGAGAATAAAGTGTGACTTCGTCAAATCTAGAGTCCTGTTGAGTCCTCTAGAGTTTGGTAGGCCTCTTTCTACTCCTCCCTTGTCTCTGTCGGCGCTGCTATCGGTGATGCCACGAAGCTCGGGAGGTACCATCCTAGGAAACCAGAATGATCTCTAGGTCCCACCTCTTTTGGTGGTTTTATTTCCCTCCTGGGCGTATCGTTGTCCGGCGAACTGGGGCTATCGACGGTTGAGGCATTAGATTTTTGGTTCTTCGACAATGCGATGGCTTGTGACCATCTTGTTAGGCCTCACTAGTACTGGATTGCTTTTTTGTGGCGGGCGATTTGTTAGGCCTCCTGTTAAGGCGCCCGCCACGTGAAACATCTCCCCTGGCACGCGGCCGGGCGGGGCGGTTGCCCACGCCGCCAACGAACTTCCGTGGCGGGCGAGATTTGGGCCCGCCATGGAAAAGGTTCGCCCGTGTGCTCGCAAAAATCAAATCAGTACTAGTGCCCTCGCACGTTCAGCGAGTAAAGTACGCGTCGGTGTTGCCGGTGTGCCGCTCTAGGTGCCACTCAAAATCTCTGTCTCTTCATCGAGGATGGTCGGCTTCAACAAGACTGTTCCGCCATCGGCGACGAGGACAATCGGAAGAAGCTTGCAAGGACATGGTTGTAACTTCATGTTTTTCAAGGGTGTCTTTGTATGTACTGGAACGTAAAACCATCGGAATTTTGTGTGAAATAAAATCCCGATTTCTATAAAAAAAAGCTATTGTATAAAGTATTTTGTCCTGTGCTTTTGCTTGTTTTTCATTCAAGTTTCTTCAACTTTATTTTGAGAAGTTTGGTCATATTTGGGGCACCAATGCTCAGGAAATTGCAACTAGTTAGCTTGTGGTCACACTCGTAGGCTACCAATCCTTGTCAAAGAATCACTAAAGTTTCTGTCAAAAAAAAGAATCAGTTAATGGCGATAGCATGCATGGAAATTGCTACAACACAAAGACATTGTGGAGTCAATGGTTACGTTATATTGGTTAGCCCTAGTGCCAATGGTTACACTCTCGCTTTTGAAAAATTGAGGCAAGTACCGATTTGGACAAGTCAAAATTGAGGCAAGTACCGATTTGGACAAGTCAAATTGACGGTGCGTGGGTTGCTGGGATTAGCGGACTACTTTGTGGTTGCATTCTAGCCACTCTTATATTTCTAATCTGAAATGTCGCTGTTGGTGGTAATACACATGTACTCCTAAAGAAGACTTGCAGAGTCAATGGCCCTATCTTCCCCTCCTTTATTCTAGTGTAAACATCTCTCTTGCTCCATTTCACAAATCATGGCATCACGAGAGGTTTGTTGGACTTTTGTTTTGGGCGATTAGATGCCTTGAGAGGATATAATATTATTACAAAAATAAATTTTATATAGGTATTGGTGGTTCCACCAAGCCTTGACGGACGTGCCAGTTTCTTTTATGCTTGCACGCCAACATATGACTCATTCAGCTGTTGGGTCTTGCGACCATTGGTGGAGGTAGAGCCACACTTCATAGTGCTTCACAAACCACTTTAATTATTCATAACATATCAAGCAAAAACTTATGTGGGCCAGCAGTTTCCACCCCCACTAGCTTTTCATGACTAGGATGATGTAAACTTTATTCAGAATATATAGCACGAATGAACTCCGCTACCTTTTTCAAGAGTTTGATGCAAACTTTATGAAGAAAATATATAGGACGAATAACTTTATGACCAGTTACTATATTTTACAAACCTAATAATGATGCTTTTCCCGAGGGGCACCTCGTGGTCGCAAATGCAAGTCTGCACCTAATGCATTTTTAATGAATCTGGCATGTCCTTTCTTCCAAGACCCGAATCGTCTTACAATCCTCATCGCCTGACCACATGAAACCGATTCAGGCACAAAGTTTTGAGTTCTGATATTTTGATGGCCAAAGATATATCCCGTCTTCGTAGATTACATCATCTTTTTGTTTTTTTTTTAAAAATAGATCACATTATCTTTTTAAATGGTAGACGTAGATAATTTAGATGCAAGTTTAGGGATTAGTTTATGTTGGATTTTGTAATGACAACGGCCGGTAAGGATCTAATATAATATATCAAATTCTTGTGAATATATGTTTATGTTTGGAGTTCACCAAATTGGTTTCTCCTTTTTTTTAAAAAAATTTTGGCTACAATTTTTTGATTTTTTTTGTGTGTATTAATGTGAAGTCTATTTGGGGTCATAAATTACTATTAAGGTACTGTGTTTTCACTATTTATTTTATGTTTTCACATCATCCAGTTGTGCCCTTTTATTTGAGTGTATGCAAGAAGTTTCATGTTATTACCTCGAAATTAAAAAAATCATTAGTGCATTGTAATGCATGCCCGCTAATATGAAGGATTTTAATATCTTTGGTAGCCGCCATAGAGTTGTCTTCGTTCACCTTATTCTGTCGGGAGCAACGGTTGATCACCATTAGTTATTAGTCGATAAGAGCACTCACAATGCAGACTCTATCATAGAGTCTAAGACCACTTATTTCCTTGGGTATTGTGGATTTGGAGTCTAAATAAGACTTGGAGTCTTGATTTTTCCCATAAATACATTGCCACATCAGCGTCACATCATCAAAATGCAATAAATATGAAGGTAATAAATGGTCCTAGACTCTATGATAAAGTCTGCATTGTGAGTGCCCTAATGGCACACCCTTTTTTTTTTTTTTCCTAAAGCATCACCTGTCGTGGCGTAGTAGGTTACCTTTAAGATATGCCGTGATATATGAACCAGGGAATCTAACATAACTTTTTTGCACACCCATCCTCCTTCCTTCATCTCAGCCCCGTCTTCTCTCCCTATTGGAAACCTAAGCATTCCATGGCAGACTTCATGAGGGAATTTGGATGGATACTACCCTGGTGCTTAGCTGTACTAGGATGGTTAATCTCACCCATCATCAGCTTGCTCGTGAATAAGCTCTTGGCGTGCCTTGGGTTGGACGCATCAACAAAGCTCAAGGAGCTAGAGATCCACAGTATCCCAAGGCTTAAGCAGTCTCTTGACGACGTGGAGGAGAAGATGGTGCTTACAGCAGCCCAAGACAAAGAGTCTGTGTTCGATCTGAAGATACTAGACACCATGAAGAAGGATCTCAAGTCTGCCTTGTACGAAGCAGAAGACATCCTAGATCTTATCGATTATCACCGGATCGAGAAGGGTCTCCATCAAGGGGACGATGGCAGCGTCTGGGTGGAGAACCAACTTGCTGCTGCTTGCGCCTGGATTGCCAGCTGCAAGTGGAGCTGGTTTGGGTCCAGAGGCTCTGAAGTTGTTCCTGCGGACCCAACACATAGGGAGATGCTGGATGAGGAGGATTTAGTGGAAGAGGCACGAGAGGAGGAAGGAGAGGCGGAGGAGATCCAAGAAGTGGGAGAGACATCAGAGGATGAGATTGAAGAAGAAGATGATGAAGAAGCAAAAGAGGGGGAGTCAACTTCTTTGTCAGTACTATGGTACTGTGCTCGATCTATTCTCACATGGTTTGCGAAGGCCTCTTTTTATCGAGACCGGTCATATGGAATTGTTGGCATAAAAAAAAAACAAGGTACCATTCTACAATCATTTCTGATGGGATACTACTATAGTATTCCAGCACCAGTGCTTTTGTTTTATTCATTGCGAAATTGTCGACTTATTATTTTTAAGTTACCCTTAATAACTAGTACATCAAAACTAAGAGTTTAGCAGACCCTCTTATATATATTGATTTTACTGACTTGGAAGACTACTGTGAGCTAAGATGACAACTTGAAATTTGGTACGTAGATACCAGTAGTACCAGCTCATAGATATATATATTCTCACAATTATAAATTATTAGTCATGTTGATAAGTAGAATTTGCTATGTATCTAGACAAATGAACATATCATGGACCAATATGTTGTGTGCCTTGTCAATGTGAATTTTCTTCAACATTATCCAAAATGAAAAAAAGAAACAAATATGAAATGATTTTAGTGAGAAATCTAAGACTTTGGTTTAAGGAAGCCAAAAAAGTCATGAATAATAAAGATGTCTATATTCTTATACAACAACAACTTTTCTTAAAGCATAGCTTGACATGACACGATCTCCTAAAACATTACACTTTAATCATTCATTTTTTCTATATTATATTCCTTATATGCCTGTAAATTTATGGTAACTTTATAGCACATTTTAATACAAACCTAACAACATCTAATTTGTATTATAGATTTAATAAAAAATGTTAATAAAATATTGTTCAATAATTTAGAAGTTTGAATTTTGATTTGTATGCATGCCTTATAAAATAATATGGAGGAAGTATTAAAGTGAGTGACATTAGTTATTTTAGTTTATTGATATAGGTATTGGTTTCAACCCTTGAGTGATTTTCACTTTTTCATAAAATAAATATACATTTATAGAAGAATATGGAGGAAGTATGTCACAAACCGGATCGACCGGGCGTGACACGTGGCCGACGCACCCTAGGGAGGGGCGCCACGGGCGGGTTGGCGGTGGTGGAGGCGGCGTTGGCGAGGGAGGAGGGGGGCTGCCGCCGCGGGGCGGCGGCGGCGCGGCGGGCTCGGCCCGGTGGTGCGATGGCGGCGGCGGCGGCGGCGGCCCGGGCGTGGGGAGGGAGGGGCGGCGCGTGAGGGGAGGGAGAGAGTTGGGGATAAATTTTCTTTATTTGCTTGTTACCCCTCGAAATTACATGCACCCTTACTTTTATAGCCCGGCTAGTGGGACTTGTATCGCAAGCAATCTCTCTACAAAGTTTCCTTATAGATTGGAATACCTTTTTACAAACATATCATATTTATTTTCCTAATAAGGGCCTTCCTTATAGATGGAATATTCCCTTGCACACCAAAAGCCTAAGATAATCCTAATGAATTTCCTTCTTTATTTCTAAATTAATTGCCGAAGAATCCGCGGAATAGAGGCGGAGGCGGCGGGCGGCGCGTGCGCCCGCCTTGGCGGCGCCTCGGCGACCCTCGGGCTTCGTGGGCCCTGTCCTTCGGGTCCTATTTCCTAGGTCATGACTTCTCCCCGCCCCTTCTCTCGACCGGGCGCATCCTCGCGGCGGATGAAAGTCCATTCGGTCACACCTGGTTGAGGTTTGTTGCACCCGGCATGATGAGCTCAACTTGCGTGATCAGCTTGCCATGTACCGGGTTCCCGAGGATCATGTTCTCCGGTCCGGCGTGGAGCAAACTCCAAGAGATAGTGGAGGTTCCCAATGTAGCCGTGGTAGATGTATCGTGGTGGACAAAGACGCCCCTCGCTATGATGCCGCCTGTCGACGGGCCGCAAGCAAGAGCTCCCTTGGAACTCCCGCCTCAAGGTGCTGATGCACCATGTCGCGGGGCGGGCTCTCCAGAACAAGAAGTGCTCATTGAGCGGAGCATTGACGAAGAGAGATTGTAAGGCGCTAGATGGTGATGTCGTAGCGAGTAGGAGGAGTAGCAACTAAATTCAACATCGCACCGCATACATGAAGGAGCCGACGTCGAATAGGGAGGGAGATAGCTGGTGTGTGTCCCTCTCTCGCGTCGTAGGCGATGTGGACGTTGTCGATGGTGAGGAAGAGGCGATCCATGCCATCGAGGAAGACGACGTGGGCGGGGGCCGACGTGGTGGCATCGTGGCTAGATGCTGCCCAATAGTATGGCGGTCGGTGATGCTGACGTCGGTGCAGTCATGTAGGCTCCCAAGGCGAGGAAGTTCATCCTACGAACTCCTCCTTTGAAGCGAGCCTCCAAAGAGGTCTGGTAGTAGTGGAGAAGAAGCCGGGAGGTAGAAACGGCCGTTGAAGAGGAGGAGGCCGCCCTCAACCATCTAGGGTGAAATAGCCACCCGTGGTGACGCCGAGGGTGATCCGGCGCGGTCTTTGGTCCTCCAATATCGCCTCGTCGAAGCCGCACGAAGACTCCCCGTGGACGTGTCGTAGAGGTCCAAGGCGCCGCATGCCTTGAACATTTCCCCAGGGAGGGGAGTGTCCGAACGCCGCAAAGATTCGGACCTCGAGTAAGGTAGGGCCGGGCGCCCCCACTCTGAGGAGGTGGTGCCGACGTGAAAGTGCTCGGGTGGCCGTCGCGGTAGTACTGGAGCTCATTGGTGGCGAAGTCCCACGTCACGCGTCCTAGGCTTGCCAGCCATGGCATGCCAAGGATGACGCCGGGCGTCGTTGCCTACATACATGACGTGGGCGCCGATGTCGAAGGTGCCGGCGTCCGATGCGTGAGTGGTGCGTCGAAGGTGGCCGCCCCGGCATGTCGCGGTAGCGCCGGTGCGGTCATCAACACACGCGACGGCTAAGTCCGGGAGGCCTGCGCCGTGGTCACCACACTGGGGTCGATGTAGTTGTGCGTTGCTCCCGAGTCGATGATGATGTTGACACCCATGCCTGAGATGATGCCGACCAGGTATAAAGAGTGAGCACCACGTACCAGGGAGTTGGGGTCCCCGAAAAGGACCCTCAGGTCGGCGCTCTCCACTTTGACGTCAGCCAGTGGGACGCCCTCTTGGTCATCGGTGTAGGCGTTGAAGATCGTGATGTCGAAGAGGTGCTTGTACTTGTGACCGCGGCTTGAATGGCTCGTCACGGTTGAAGCGCAGGCGGCCTTGTGTCGTTCGTCATCTCCTCCCGAACGCGTTTGAACGGCCGAAATCGATGTCGCCGCTGGCCGACGGGTCGGCGCCGTGGTGCGCCATCGGGGCAAGAGGCGCAGTGTCTTGCCCCGCTGCTGTGGCTGGTTTGCCGGGGTTGTAGAGGGATGGTGAGGCGTCCGCTCGTCGCCACGGGTGAGAGACATGGCTGTCTCCATGTCCTTGGGGTCCCGCATCTCAATGTCGACTTGAGCGGCTTGCCCAATCCGGATGTGTAGATGTTCACCACTGCTTGTCGTCGAGGTGTCCTGCGCACCACGTGCGTCGAAACCCGCCCCGTGTACTCATCCACGGTGCTTGTCTTCTCGGCGATGCCCGGCTCACCTAGCGGATTCCGCCGTCGGTACTGTGGGCGAGCGTTCGTTGACGCACTAGGCGAAGCTTGCCCAATCGCCAACGGTTTCTCCCGATAGCCTCATGTACCACTACCGTGCTCCTCCCCGTGAGATGATATGAGGCATACCAAACCTTCTCTCGGGGTTGGCGTACCTTGTCCCCCTAGAATTGCTCGCAATGTTCGGCCATGGGAGGGGATCTTCCTTGCCGTCGTGCGTCGGAAGGACAACTTGTTCCAGACGCGGTGCGAGGCCTAGGAAGGTGTCTGCGCCGGGTGTGGGGGCGCCGCATGCGCCCTAGCGCCTAAGCGCCGGCGCCTCCCTCTGGCGCGGGCTTCTACCCGAGGTAGCCCCGTTAGCATGTCCTCCGGATCGGCCGGCCGCGGACTGATCGTCGACGTGTTGCTTGCCATCTATCCTTGTCTTGATGAAGGTGCGGGCGGTGTTCTCGAAGATCGTCTTTATGGCAAGATCGGCTTCCTTCACCGTGCTTGACGCTGACCTCCTTCGGATCGTTGCGGATAAGGCGGCGACACGATCGACGAGCGTGTCGAGCCTCGTGGTGCCAAAGAACCGGGTCCCCAAGTCCTTCCGCATCTTCTTTGTCTCGGCGTCCATGGTGGTGGGTGGATCGAAGTGGTCTCCGGATACCGGTATCACAAACCCGGATCGACCGGCATGACACGTGGCGAGCCGCGCCCTAGGGGCGGCCGGCCGGGCGGGGTTGGCGGTGATGGAGGCGGCGTTGAGGCGGGGAGGAGGGGAGGGGGGCCGCCGCTACAAATGCCGCGTGGCGCGGCGGCGTGGTGGTGGTGCGATGGTGGTGGGGCGGCGGCGGCGGGTGTGCGCGAGGGGGCGGCACGTGAGGGAGAGGGAGAGAGTTGGGGATAAATTTTGTTTATTTGCTTGTTACCCCTGAAAGATTACGGACCCCCTTACTTTTATAGCCCGGCTAGTGGGACTTGTATAGCAAGCAATCTCTAAAAGGTTTCCTTATAGATTGGAATACCTTTTTAGAAACACATCCTATTTATTTTCCTAATAAGGGCCTTCCTTATAGATGGAATATTCCCTTGCACACCAAAAAAGCCTAAGATAATCCTAATAAATTTCCTTCTTTATTTCTGAATTAATTGCCAAGAATCCGTTGAAGGGAGGCGTGCAAGACGCACTTCTCCGCTCGGCCCTTTGGCGCCCCCCCTCGTGGCTCATGGGTCCCGTCCCTTCGGGCCCTATTTCCCTCGGTCATGACAAAATATTAAAGTTGGTGACTTTAGTTATTTTATTTTATTGATATAGGGATTGGTTACAACCCTTCAGTGATTTTCACCTTTTCATAAAATAACTAAACATTTATAGATATTTTTTCACATTATTAGTTATCACATTTGAAACATTTGGTTGTGCAATTTCTTGAACCAGTCATATTTTTGGATGGGCTACTAGTGCTACGCGTACCAAATAGTGATTCGTGAACAAGGACCACTAGCCATTTGGAGCCACAGCACACAAACTCGTTTACAACTATATGAAAACACACTAGCCTCCTTAGCTTGTCATACCGTCCCAACTCTTGTCTAGAAAAGGATTAAATTATATTCAGACCTATGCAAGAGTTTTGCACAAGATCATCCATTATTACAACTAAGAAACCAATAATCGTCTCTCGATCCATGCTTTGCACAGGCAAGAATTAACCCTAGTAAACTTAAGTATCACAAGTTCTTCTTTATTTAGTAGATACAACTATTAAAATTTAATTATCTTTACACTCTATTTCACTAGATTGTGTCCATTTTGTAACACAATGTACTTACAGATACTTCGCAATCTATATATGATTTTTGCTAAGTTGTCAATAAGTTTATATATTTTTTTTTCATCCATATCCATATTTTTTCTACTTTTGCATGAGACTCGAGTTTGTTTACGATTCATTAAGTCAAAACCTTAACTTTGATTATGGTACATAGAATATTTTGATTTTTAAAACTTGGTTTTGTTAGTTATTGTTTTTTATCAGATGTTATTAAGTTCAAAAACTCTTATGCTTGTTGTCCATTTTATGCAAAATAATAATCCTACGGTCTAGATATAGAACAAGCTAACAGTGATAACCTTAAAGTGGATTTGATGTTTAACCCCAACCATTACTGTTGGCTCAAGGCTATGTACGTCCCCTCAGACGTAGGGCTTTGATATTTATCCATTATCTAAAAAAAATTACTGTTGGCTCAAAAGAAATTAAATTAAGGAGGCCATCCAATTGGTGTGCACTAATCTGCTGCATTGTTCAAGATATTGAGTTCCCTCTATTATAGAATTATATGTATAGATAGCTTTTTACAATAAAATAGATTGATCATAATTATGTAATCATCATATACATGTTAAAAAAATTGTCAAAACATACAAATTTATCTAAAAAGTAACATGCAAAATCTTTATTCAGGATATATATTATTGTTAAAAAGACCTTCTGTCAAAATTCTTTATTGCTAAAATATATAGCCGTATATTTGTCTTTATCATGTATTTATATATATATATACACTTAACCTGCATGATGGCACACCACGTATGTTTACTAAAGAATAGCCTTCAGTGCATCAATAGTGATAGCAGTGTGTAAGATACATATGTACATATATGTTTTTTATGGTTATTTTATTCTTTTTTTATACCAGTGGGTAATTCAGATACATGCAAAACACTTAGCAGGCATTATTATAAACATTCATTTAGCTCGTTATAGAATTGAAGTATGTTTCTCAAAGGGGTTATAAATTGCTATCATAATAATTATTTAAATCTGGCATCTTGCAGGTGGTTGGTAGTTCAGCAGAATTAGTGCCTCTTACTGAAAGAATAAGTCTGGGGAATCGAATAAAGCGCATAGAAGATATTCTCATTGCCTCCAGGAAATCAGATCAGTTGAATGATAAGAATAGTAGCACTGGCACCGCCCAGGATGCATACAACGAAAGCAGCAGGTTCACCTTCAAGAACAGTGCCAAAGAGAAAGCAGAAGCAACCAGAAAGAAGTTGACAAGTTGTACAGAAGCATTGATCAGAAAGTGTTTGGCCGAGATGTGGACCGTGACCGTATATGTAGGATGCTTCGTGAGGGACCACATACCTATGAAGCACGGTCAAGGACTAGTAAACCTTATTCTGTGATTGGCATATGCGGCATTACAGGTTCTGGGAAGAGTACCCTGGCACAATATGTTTGTGACTACGAGAAGGGCGTAGGACATTTCAACCCTATCATGTTCATTCTTATGGGCAGGACATTCAGCGTGGGTGATATATTTCGTGAAATGCTGGACCAGATCAAGCAACAGCAGGCCTCTGATACAAAATATCCTAAAAAGCCTAAAAGCAGGGTTGATAAATCTTGAAAGTCTAAAAACAGAGTTGAAGAAAAACTGAAAAGACAAATGTTTCTTGTTGGTACTGGATGATCTCTGGGTCAATGATGACAACAAGAAAGAACGTGAGATTCTGCTTGATGTGCTTGATGCTGGGAAGAGTGGAAGCCGAATCCTCGGTGACAGCTCGAATGAAAGATGCAGCAGCAGCTTTAGGTGCTCAGCAGCAAATCCCAATACGTGATCTAGACGAGGAGCAGTACCTCTCAATGTTCATGCACTATGCCCTTGAAGTCAGTCAAGCCACCAGTACTGATTATGATAGATATAAACAAATAGCGAGAAAAATCGTGAAAAAAAAGCTTGGCGAGATCACCCATTGCAGCAAGAACAAGGTGGCAAAGACAAAATTAAAATCAATTGCAGTATTGATTTCTGGGAAAGCACATCAAACCTTGACGTGTTGGATGAAACAATGGGAGCTTTGTGGTGGAGCTATCAGCAGCTTGGTGTTGACATCAGGCGATGCTTTACATACTGCAGCATTTTCCCCAAATCATATATATTAGAGCGGGATGAGATGGTTCGCATTTGGATAGCACAAGGACTTGTAAACGTCAAGAGTAATGCAATAGAGAAACTGGAAGATATAGGCCAGAGCTACTTTCATCAATTACTCACATTCTCATTTCTACAAGAACAAAGGTCATTTTTTGGCGAGGGACTGGAGCATTCACAATTCATGACCTGCTTCACGAGTTGGCGTAGAGATGGTTTCTGGAAGTGAGTTCTTTAGAATTGGTTTGAATAATGCCTCACCAAAAGATATCCCAGGAGGGGTCTGCCATCTTTTCATTGAGACCAACAATGTAGAAAAAGATCATTGAGAAAATTCTGGACTTCAGAAATATGCGCACCCTTATCATTAAGGAGGGTTATGCAGAGCCCATGGAAACAATGAAAAGAAATCATGGCCTAGAAAAAGTCTTGGATCGTTTGTTCTTGAGACTCGACGAAAACTGCGGGTGCTGATCATTGAACTAAATTGTGATATAAAGAAGTTGTCGGTCCCAGCATCCATTGATCAGATGAAGCATCTACGTTATCTTAGTTCTTATTTTGGTCGTCGCCTAATTGATCTGATTTTACCAAGCACATTTAGCAAGCTTTACCATATCAAGGCTATAGATATTCATCCATCCAGAGCATCCAATCTTGAAGATATAGCAGCTAAGCTAATCTATTTGGGGCACATCTCTTCTCCACATTTTTCCCCCAACTTTGGAAGTTTCAAAGTAAAGGAGGAACAAGGGTACGTGTTGGAACAGCTGAAGCACCTGAACAAGCTCCGGGGCAATCTGACGATACTAAATCTAGGAGTTGTCAAGAGCAAAGAGGAAGCTCTTGAATCCCGCATAGGCAACAAGGAGCGACTCAAAAAAATGGAACTGAAATTCGGATGGCCGACTAGGGAGCCAGGTGTCGAAGCAGAAAAACTTGAGCGCCTCTGCCTACCAAAGGGTCTTGAAGAGCTAACTATCTCGGACTACAAGGGTTCGAGGTATCCTAGTTGGATGTTAAGTCACGACCATCCAGAGACTGGCCCAAGGCACCTGCACAAACTTGAGCTCGGGCGGTGCAGCCAGTTGGCATTTATTCCTGAAGATAGTAAACTCTTCATTCGTCTGCGTGAGCTTGGCATTTACTATTGTGACTGGGACAGTTTGCCAGAAAATATGGAGTGCCTGGTGTCGCTAGAGACATTGGAAATTAACGAGTGCAATAAGATGGAGCTTCTTCCGACACTGCCCAACCAGTCTCTTAAGAAAATATTTATCATTGGGTGCCACATGCTCAGTAGAACCTGCCAAGAAGTGGGGCATGCAAATTGGTGTAAGATCCAACACATTCCAGTAAAAGTCATTTCTCAGAGAAGAGACGAACACACCTTTACCCGTACCAGCAACAGCTCATCTCAGACAGTAAGTTTCTCTCGCTTGCCTGCATTTTCTGTTCGTAGTCCACAACCCAATTCAAATATGTCCTGATTTGTTCCGCTCTGCTCTGATAACAACCCACGAAATAAGTGTTTTTTTTTATTTCAGTTTGCAACTTCTACAATGCTTGAATCCAGGCAGCCGTAAACTCCTGTGGAGCACAACTGCAGTCCCTAATTATTCCATAAAAGTGGCCTTCGGGAGTGGCCAATACTAGGAGAACTTTTATAGCTAGCTCCTTCGCATTCAAATAGGGCCCAAACCTATTGCTGGCTCCTTGCGTCGTTCCACACATTGTTACATGGACCAATTGGTGTCCACGTCCGTCTACAAACAGTCATGGTACCGCCACCTGAACTCTTTGGCTGTCTGCCACTGCAGTCGCCTACTCTGCCTAGTCAGTCTATACAGCCCTCTAAGACTGCCGCTCGCTTAACCTCTTCGAAATAGCAACCCCTCTCCCAACTCGGCACCTGGGAGCACTGCATGATTCTTTGTGTCTCGAAATCTTAGAGTTGTGGAATTAAAAATTCTAATGGTGGCCATGATCGATCTTGTGTCATCTCTCCCGTGCTAGATGGGGAAGACAGGATGAGATCACGGGGCAAACATGGTGCTTGGAGTTGTGTAACATAACTCTAAAAAAGACTGAGCATCTCCAAATGATCATCTCCAATAGTTATTAATATTCTACTTCTAAAAAGCAAAAGGTCGGTTCTAGGATTTGTGATGTTTTGCATCAGGAATCCTAAATTTATTTCTATATCTATTTAAACCCTCCCACCAAATCTTTCACTCTTTACCCGTACCAGCAACAGCTCATCTCAGACAGTAAGTTTCTCTCGCTTGCCTGCATTTTCTGTTCGTAGTCCACAACCCAATTCAAATATGTCCTGATTTGTTCCGCTCTGCTCTGATAACAACCCACGAAATAAGTGTTTTTTTATTTCAGTTTGCAACTTCTACAATGCTTGAATCCAGGCAGCCGTAAACTCCTGTGGAGCACAACTGCAGTCCCTAATTATTCCATAAAAGTGGCCTTCGGGAGTGGCCAATACTAGGAGAACTTTTATAGCTAGCTCCTTCGCATTCAAATAGGGCCCAAACCTATTGCTGGCTCCTTGCGTCGTTCCACACATTGTTACATGGACCAATTGGTGTCCACGTCCGTCTACAAACAGTCATGGTACCGCCACCTGAACTCTTTGGCTGTCTGCCACTGCAGTCGCCTACTCTGCCTAGTCAGTCTATACAGCCCTCTAAGACTGCCGCTCGCTTAACCTCTTCGAAATAGCAACCCCTCTCCCAACTCGGCACCTGGGAGCACTGCATGATTCTTTGTGTCTCGAAATCTTAGAGTTGTGGAATTAAAAATTCTAATGGTGGCCATGATCGATCTTGTGTCATCTCTCCCGTGCTAGATGGGGAAGACAGGATGAGATCACGGGGCAAACATGGTGCTTGGAGTTGTGTAACATAACTCTAAAAAAGACTGAGCATCTCCAAATGATCATCTCCAATAGTTATTAATATTCTACTTCTAAAAAAGCAAAAGGTCGGTTCTAGGATTTGTGATGTTTTGCATCAGGAATCCTAAATTTATTTCTATATCTATTTAAACCCTCCCACCAAATCTTTCACTCTTTCAATTTTCTCACCTAGAACCTATATTTCCTCCTTTTCCTTTCCTACGTGGAGACCTTGGGAGAAAATCATGGCACAAAAGGAGCATGCAAAGGGGGAGCGGATACGCACGATGGGCCATCCACATATCTTTAATTACGTGCATTGGACCTTTTGCCCATGTGCTAAAAGATTAGGAGGTCATTTTAGAAGTTGTTGGAGATAGATTTTTTCCATTCTTCCTAGAAAACAAGGATCACTAATGATTATTAGGTACTCTTGGAGTTGCTAAAAACTTTTGTAAAAATACCGTCCAACAACATCTTTATTGATTATCGAAATAAATCCATATTTTAATCTGGATTTACCCTTTAGATTGTACAAGATACAGAAAACTTGTTAAGTATGAAAAGATAAACGATTTATTTAAATGACTCTCTAAATGATAATTTATTTAGAGATTTGATTTCAAACAGATTCTTGGAGATGCTCCAAGAATTACCGACCAATAACCCTTTCTTTTCCTCTTCGTCAGAATACAATTCATTCATGCTTTATTACTCTTGTACACAGGACGTCGATTCGAGTTTGCTATCCAAGGTGTCGCAACGATTTTCTAAAGCAAAGGCCGTTGAGGGAGACAGGTTTGGCCACTCGTTACCTCTACACCACTATTTAATAATCCATGGTCCCATCCTTTGAAATCAAACAGAGTTTAATCTGAATCTTTATACAATATTTCACCTTCCCCAGCATGCAACGTTTTTTTTTTTGTCTCGGATACATAACCTTGTCTTGTTCAGAAGAAGAGTTTAAACATACAGACAACCTATCCGAGCTTGAAATGTATCTATGATTTCTTTAGTGCATATTTACAGCACAAGTTACTTTGAAGAAACAAATTAAGATCATAATCATAATGTTTTTTTTTTTTTTTTTGAGAGCACAGGAGGGGCTCAGGAGCCCCTACTAGAGATTTTATTAAATAACAGGAAAGTAAGTAGTTACAAAGGAAATAAAGGGAGCTAAAGGAAGATCTAGGAAATTAAGATACAAAGAAGGAAACAAAAAAAAATTAAGCCAATTAAACAAGCTGCTCTAGCCATGAAACAATTTGAGGGAAGAATTTCTTCTTGGCTCTCCACAGGAGAAGCCTGAAATTGTGCTTAAAGATCTCAAGACCCTCAAACTGCAGGCTTGAGTTCCTCTAAAAATCAGATTGTTCCTAACAGTCCAAATGCTCCAACACATAATGATGATAATTTCCATGTAGAAAGGAACCCCAAGCTGTCTTTTCAATTCTTCAAAAATCTGCATTATGTCGCTGTACTTGTTGACAGCCACACCAATAAGCCCCAACAAGCTATGGCAAAATCACATTCAAGAAAGAGGTGCTCCAAAGTTTCTTCAGAATTAGCAGCACATAGAACCAACTGTATGAAGGAAGAAAGAAATTCTTTCTTCTGAGAATATTGCGTGTACTAAGCCTGTCTTTGACAAGAAGCCAAAAAGAACACCTTATGTTTGTGTTGGCAAGAGGATTTCTAGATCCACTTAGAAATGGGGTGAGCATTGGAAGTGCAAATAAGAAGTCAATAAGCCCTTGTGGAAGAATAGAGAGTGTTTCCCCAAATATAATTCCAAACATCATTGCCATTACCAGTCACATGACCATGAAGAATATTGTCCATTTGCACAAGTTGCTCAAAAGCCTCAATAGAGAGTGGAGATTGAAAAGATTTGCCATGGGATTGGTCAAAGAAGCCTTTTGAACAGAAAAGATTAGTCTTTTGGCAAAAGAATATAGGTCTGGAAATTCTAGCTTTAAAGTCGAGCCATGCGAACCGTCATCGCAAAGAAGACAAAATACCGCCATTTCGAGCATCAACAGCTGCTATCCCCTTGAACATATCCAAGAACTTTAGAATATCCTTCCACCGTAAGGAGATCTTTTTGTAAGATTAGGAGCTTACCATTGTTGTAGTATTTTTTTCCAAATCAGATGAGCCCATGGGATGTCTCTATTAAAGAACTTATGAAGGTTTTTAATAAGTAGAGCTTCATTTTGGGACTTCAAATCTAAAACATCTAACCCTCCTTCCTCTTTAGGTCTTGAAACCAATTTCCATGTAGCCTTTCAATTGATCCTGTTAGTGTCATCAAACCCCCTCCATTAGTAGTGTTTTCTGAATTTATCCACTTGCTTTCTAACGTTGACATGAAGATTGAAAGTGCACATGAAGAAGGTTGGCAACGATGTCAAAATTAAATTGGTGATCTAAAGTTTACCAGCTTGAGATAGGAATTGGGAAGTGCCGACTAGCCTCCTTTCAGATCTTGTTACAAGGGGCATGAAATCCACAATTCTTGGCTTGGTCATCCCAGAGGTAAACCAAGATAGGTAAAGGGAAGACTTCTAGTGAAACAACCAAAGGTTGTTGCAAGATGCTTGAGTCTTTCTTCGACATATTAATAGGAACCATCATTGACTTTAAGAAGTTCACCTTCATACCAGTAGAAGAGGCAAAAGAGCTCAGCAAAGCTTTTACAAAGAAGAGCTGACTATTGCATCCCTCCATGATAATTAGAGTGTCATCAACATGTTGAAGGATGGGGAAATCATTGGAATATTGCAAAGGAATAGACAGTTTTAGTAGACCCGTCTTTTGTCTTTTTTTTTTTTTGACAATGGACTGAAGGAGATCAGCAACCAAGACAAAAAGGAGTAGGGAAAGAGTCGGAGTCCTGAGTCCATGGTGAGCCCGCCTAGCCGCCGCCCAACATCTTCCATGCATCACCAACCAAATGAAGAACTTCACACGAGGCGGAGTTGCAGTTTTCCACAGCTCTTTAGCTCCTAGCGGCTTGGAACAGCCAATAAACATTGCCTTATACGCTGATGCTGCCGAGTAGTAGTGATCTCCTATAAATTTCCACTTGAAGGTGTCGGGCTCATTGGATAAAGCAATGTTTTCAATTCGATCCCAGAGGTCTGAGAACTGGACTGCCAATGATAGTGAGATGTGGCCCTGAATATGACCAACCCAGGTGTTGTTGTTCAAAGCTTCTGGCACCGTTGTTCTCTTCTTCCTGGGCTTCACAGCGGCATAGACCGTTGGGGCAATGGACTGAATAGATGAGCCATCAAGCCACTGATCAGTCCAGAAGTATGTTGATTGTCCATTGCCAAGCGTGAAGGTGGTTGCAGCCTGAAAAAGAGCAAGCACACATTTTTCATTGGAGCTCACTAACTGTCCTACACACTGGTCCTTCCATACCCAACGGACCCTCAAAGCAATTCCAACCCATCGCAGATCAGACACCCCAAGTCCTCCAAGATCCTTTGGCAAGCTCAAAATCTTCCATCCCACTTTGCATTTGCCCCCCTACGATCTCCTCGGTACCTGCCCATATGAATCCTCGACGCAATTTATCAATGGAATCAATTGCCCAAGTGGAGAGGCATAGGCCGATGGCAGTGTCTACAGGGATAGCTGAAAGAGTTGCCTTTGCAAGTGCGACTCTGCCTACGGTGTTTAGAAGCTGCCCCTTCCAGACTAGAATCCACGGGGCCACCTTGTCGACTAAGAACTGCTCCTGTGATCAACCTCCGGATTGAGAGTGGGATTCCTCGATACCTGCATGGAAAGCTCTCCACACGGCAGGCCATGACAGACTGTACTAGCTGCGCCTCCTGGACCGAAAGCAGTTTATAGGAATGGCAACACTCTTGTCGAAATTAGAAAACAATCCCGAAGCAATACCGAAAAGGTTCAGTGCCACCTTAATCATTTCCAACTCCCGTCCACCCGGCGCCCCGAACAACACAAGCTCATCAGCGTATAGGCTGGTACGATACTCCCCAATCCCCAGCAGCGGAGACAGATGCCCCTAACCTCCAGCCAGCGTAGGCAATGGTTTAGTACTTCCATAACAATCACAAATAGCATCAGAGACACAGGATTTCCCTACCGCAAGCCATGCACATGGCAAATCCTTCTCCTAGCCCTACCATTCAAAAGAATGCGAGTACTCGAAGTAGAGAGCAGCATCGATAGCCAGTTTGTCCACCTCCTCCCAAAACCCATGTGCTGCAGCCCCTCGATGAGGAAATTCTATGCCACAGTGTCAAAGGCCTTAGCAATGTGTACTTTCAGAAGATGCAAGTTGTACTGCGGCCATGAACCTCTTTACAGGCCCGCTGAACTTCTCAGAAGTTGTCGTGGTAAGCTCCTTCCCTTGATAAAGGCACTCTGATTGAGACAAACAAGGTGGTCAAGCACTCGTGCAAGCCTCCGAGCCAGGCATTTGGTGACTAGCTTTGCAAAGCTATGGATCAAGCTAATAGGTCTGTAATCCCTTATCTCTAATGGGTTATCTTTCTTTTTGAGAAGGATCATGTAAGCTTCATTTAGATGGTGGGCTCCTGGAATCTAGGGACCAGAAAGCGTTGAAATCATTCACAATGTCAGCCTTGATGACATTCCAACAAGTTCTGTAGAACAGACTGGTGAACCCGTCCGGGCCAGGTGCCTTGTCAGCCGGCATATCACAGATCGCTGCCCAGATCTCCTCCTCGGTGAACATGCTCTCAAGATCAGCCAAGTCAGCCGTAGGTACGCCCATTGCTTCCAAATTAAAATGTCTTGAGTGTTCGAAGTTAGTCCCCAAGATGCTCTGATAGTGCTTAAAGAGGGCCACAGCCATAGCACTATCCTGTACCACCTCCTCACCAAGAATCAACAGTTTCTGAATATGGTTTTGCCTGTTGCGGTGACAGGCCTGCAGATGATAGAATTTTGTGTTGGCATCACCCTCGGCCAAAAAAGTCACTCTAGAGCGCTGGCGTGCAATGGTCCGGAGCAAGGACACCAGCCCAAGCACTCTCATCTTTAGAGCCTTCCTAAGGTCTGTCTCCCATGGTGCCAGGATGCATTGTCTCCTGTTCAATATCAAGCCTAAGAATAGATGCACGGGCCAAGGTTAGATGGAGCCGGACAGCGCCAATTTTATTGTTGCTCCACCTTTTCAATTCCTTTGCAAGATGCCAGAACTTGTAGTCAAGTGCCCTGAATGGATCGACTTGCGCGGGGGTGGGCCCCACGCTGCCTCTACCGCTTCCATAAAGCTAGGCAAGCGTGGTCGAGCGCCTCGGCTTAAACCTCCTCGTGGCCCTATGCTGACCTTGTAACAACAACAGCAGCGGGCAGTGATCTGAACAATCTTTGGAGAGTGGTTTGAGCCCATGATCACGGAACGCGGTCAACCAGTCTGCATTGACAAAAACACTGTCCATCAGCTCCGGAGTGGGCCTATCCCTCTCATTGGACCAAGAGAATCTTCGATCAACAAGTTCAATCTCCTCTAGCTAAGTTTGGTTTATAAAAGTCCTGAACCTCCTCATGGCCCTACGATCAAGCCTATCATTGCTCTTGTCCCTCGCCGCAAATCATGTTGAAATCCCACACAAAAGCTGTGTCGCCGCCGTGACACCGCTCAACTACAGATAAGTCCGCCAAGAATTGCACCTTGTCCGCCCTCAAGGCCGCGGCGGCCATACACCACCGTGATGCACATGCTGCCATCACCTCCCACCAAAGAGACGCCGAAATGAGATGAAGAAGCGACCCTTCAAATATCAACTCGCAAGATTCTAGGCCAACATAATTCCCCAGACGCTCCGGTAGATGAGACAAAGTCGTAGTCCAACCCAGGGCCTTGAATTTCATAAGCAATCTGGTTACAAACAACAGGGAGCTTTGTCTCCTGGATACAGACAAGGGATGGCTTATGCAGCAGCACTAGCTCCCTCACAATACTACACCTTGCACGGTCATTAAGACCACGCACGTTCCAAATCAAACAAGTTTGTGTTAACATGATTCACAGCTTTGCTCCACCAACGTTAGCCCAGCGCTCAAGTAGCGTCATCCTCCAGACCAGAGAGGTCCAGGCGTTGGCCAGCGATGTCAAATTGGCCATTGAGCAGGACTTGCATGGCCAGCCTTTTCATGTCAGAGAGATCTCCTCCAAAGGCCTTGTTGAATTTAGACTCGATGTCCGCATACCCTCGCCTCTTCATGCACCGCGATCCCTAGCTTCTTTAGGAGGACAAGTTGTGCTTGCCTTGTTGCAACTGTTGCCCACGGGCATGCCGTGACACGACCACTCCGCCTGAGTGAGGGAATGGAGACCGGCATCCGTGAATGAAGAAGACGCGGTCCCGAACGCAGTATGGGTGTGGCAATGGGAAGGCACACTTCCTCCTCCAGAACATCCTGAGCTAAACGTGTACCATTAACAGAGCCATCATCAGAACTCGGCCAGGGATCAACTTTAATTTCCTCTGCCACGCCATCCCGCCCAAAGACCGAGCATGCCGGACCCGATGCGGCCCCACACCATCTTTAGTGAGCACGGCGGCGGGGATGCCTCAACCGATGGCAGCGGCAGGGATGCCTCAACCGATGGCAGAGGTGGATTTGCTAGCGTGGTGAACTCGGTTTGGACCAACTCCATCCACCAGTCTGGTTTTTTCGGCCTATCAACATTGGCCCTTAACTCGTTTTCTGCACATTTGGACCACCAATCTGCCTGCATCGGGGGCCCGGCTAGATCTCATAGTCTGCGGCCATCTTAAATGAGTTGAGGTGCCACCGCCAGGAAGCGGCCCACAAAACCTCCCGTTAGGCTTTTGAATCTTGTGGTAGACAAGGAGGGGGATGCCTCCCTAGCACCGAGGCACGGCCTAGGCTGAGCCAGTAGCCGGTGTAAACGGCGCACCCTCATCCGCCACCTTCCCCATGATGCAACAACAGCGTGCTGCCCACCACCCGGCGAGACGAGCCCGCGATGAGGTGGCGCGAAGGCCCCGACGAAAGCAAGTTAGCCCCGCGCGCCTATGTGTGAGGTCCCATCAATGGGCCCCCGTCCATCTCCTGTAGCGAGTCCGTGATGACGACCCGGTGGCCAGCCCGTTGACGAGCCGCGTTTGGCCCCGTGGCAACGCAGGAGTGGGCGCAGAGGCCATTGCAATGGGCAAATGTAATGCACCCACTGAGCGTGCTAGCCGGGAACCCCGGTGCCCGGCCACGGTGGCCGTCGTCTGGCCGAGATTGTAGCCGTTGTAGTTGCTATCGCCGGAGTTGAAGGCTGGCCGCTGTCACGACGCGGAGTTGGGTTGTAGAATGCATCATCCACCAGGCCGACATCTCCACCGGCGCCATCACCGCCATCCCGGCCATCGGCATCACCATGTCCACCATCATCTCTGCCATCCCCATGTCCATGAGAGTTGTCCTGGAGGGTTGGACCGATCTGGTAGGCAACGAGCCCGAGGTGCACCAAGTAATCCAGGCCGTGACGCCAAGACGGACTTCAGCCGGACTCGATGTCCCGCTCCGGAATGAAGATCAGTCAAGCTTGCTAAATGTAGCTCGGGTGGCGGCACCGGGGCCGACACAAAGAACTTCCTTTCATCGTCGTCGGGGATGTCCCTCAAAGCCGTCACCTCGACGTTGGAGCTTGTGGGGCCAAGAATGGCTTGGGCCGTAGCAGCGTCATGGGCATGCAATGGTAGCCACCGCAGCCCCAACACCACGAAGAACTGGAACTTATCTCGCCATCCCCGCCGCGATTCTCGCCATGGTAGCGGACGAGGGGAGGAGGAACCCCTAGGTCCGGATGCAAGAACACGATCATGGTCCTCCCACGGTCGGCACCACGAAATCCTTCGGTTCGGCGCCCGCACAACGATGTTCCCGTCGCGGATGTCGAAATGGTCGTGGAGGTATGTTCGCACGAGCGTGCGTGGAGATTGCCGCCCGTCACCCCCGACCACCGCGAATAGTCGCGAGCCTAGAGCATCGTCCCGGCCGCCCGCATGTCCACCGTATGAGGGACGACCACCATCCGCCGCCCGTGACTCCAACTCTTCTGCAGGCGGGGGAACGGCGGCAGTGCCGAGCACGAAGCCCATGTCATCAGCTGCGCCATCGCCCTCGGCGCCCGGATCGACGCCATCGAACCGCCGACCCTTAGGAGGAGGAGGAGGCGGAGGCGGAGGCGAGGGGTTGGTGGCGGTGCGGCTCCACCGGGTCGGCATTAGCGCCGCGATCTCCCGGTGGAGCAAGAGGAGTGGCCTCGCCACGCGGTCACCACGCCGAGCCGCCGCCGAGCACCCGCCGCCCATCGGGAGTCGTCCCGAACGGGAGAGGCTATGCTTGTGCTGAGCACCCCCAATGCTGGACGGGAGCACGCCGCCGCAAGATGTCCCTCCCTCCCGCAACGGTAACACCGAAGCGTATCCGTAGTGCGCCTTGACGTGGCCGGGCGTAGGCGCTGAAGCAAAGCCATTGAGCTCCACCGGATCGCCAAGGAGACCTAGGTGGCAAGGGGATCCTCCCAAACCGCCGATCGCAAACCCGATGGAAGCCCTTTTCATCCGCAGCTTCCCGCTCCCGCCGGGTGGGAAAGCGGAGAGGCTGCCCGACATTGTGGGCGGGAGTGTCCTAGTGGAGTGGCGGGACATAGGCCGGGCAGGCCGCCACCATGAACCCGGAGCGCCTTTCTTGCATCGGTGTCGGCGAGCGCGGTGGTGCTTGGAGGGCTGGGCAACCTCTTTCCCTGCCCACCGGGCGGGCGAGTGGGCGGCCGGGAGTCGGCATCGAGTAGTCCTCCGAGTCACTAAGGGAAACGCGTCCCCCTAGGACCACGGGCGAAGCAGTCCTCCTCCTCGCCTCCACTTCGTCGGCCACGAGCGATGCATCGAGGATTCACCGGCCATGGCAGAACAGATAAGCTGGGCCTGGAGAGGTGAAGAGGTGTTCGGGTGGAGGTACCCTAGGCGGGTGGAGCCCAGGGTATGTTTCTGGGCGACGTGGCCGGGTAGCGTAGCGTCGACCGGGCTCTGGACGCCGGGGCCGCCGTGGCCTCTGGTGGTGGGGAGGGAGAGGGGCTCAGCGCGTAAGAGAGACTTACCTTGAATTTTGTTCTTTACCTAGCTAAGTACCTTGAATTTCTACCATTGTGGAACTCCCGATCAATATCTCGATGCCAAAAAACACCAACCATGACTTCACCTTCTATAGCGGCAACATTGCAGCGAGACTCCTCGACGTGATGAGTGCATCTGCGGAGGTTTCCATTGCTGCCAATTCAGGGCCTACACGACTACTCGACGCGATGAGTACAGACATGGATCTTGCTGGTGTAAAACCGAGGGACATGCCGGCGTCAACCATTCAGATTGACATACCGTTGGGCCCCAGCTGCTCAGAGTCTTCAAGGCTGCGCCGTGGCTCCATCTGGGATGCCGCGCGTGCCTATCGCCAGTAGGATGCTGCAGTCCTGTCTCCATGCATCGCGATGGAGCCCATCTTCCATCGGCGACGCAGTGCCGCTCTTCAACCTTTTCGATTCCTCGATGCCCTCCTCTGTCTCCACCTCCAGCTAGCGGCGAACCAAGCAATGCGGTGAGTACAACCAAGTATACTGTTATTTTCATGGGATCCATAGCTCGAGGACTAGCAGTCTTGAATGGGTGGAGTAGTGCTATGGCCCTGAATGTGGTCTCCAGGGGCATGCATGGCCACCTTGTCCTCAGAGGCATGCACGAGCGCATGCCTCAGCTCTTGACCCAGCTCGTGGCTAAGAATAGAAGGCACAGGTCCTCATTGACATTCACCAGCCTATGCGGTTTAGGAAGAGGTCTCAATAAGGGAGATGCTTTAGGAGATTTGATTTAATTGTTAGTAATGTCATCTGAGTTACAAAGGGGCACCATAGGTTGTGTAAAGAAGGTATTGAAGAAGAATAGAGCCAGCCTTTGACAGCCTGTTCTTTCGGCGATCTGGCCGGGTTGCCTGCCCGGCCAGGCGTTCCATTCCAGTTCCTCCCCATGTTCATGTCGTTCCATATCACTAAATGATTTCAAGTAAAAAGAAGTTTTGAACTTAAATTGTTCGATACCATCAAAAACTACAACTTCAGTTTGGGATGTCTCTCTGAGGTCACTAGAAAATAGAAAAAAAAAATCAACATGTAAGAATTGAAATGAAAATGTTAGGACCCAAAATTATTTTAAATTGAAAAGTCACTGTGACAGGTTTGGAACTGTGACAAAGATCAGAGTCGTTCATCAGAGATCTGTACGTGGGCTTCCGGTGAACACTGAAAACACGGGATAGACAAATCAGTTTATCCTAAGTTTTGGACAGTTTGAAAACACTATTACCTTTTTCCTTGGAGCCTATGGAGTTTTTATCCTGATGTTGCACGCGCATTGCGTGACCCTGCCTAGAGATTGGCTGACGGTGCCTCATCGCCGTGCAGCATCTCCGTACCTGTCAAGCTCTGGGTGCCTAACAGGTTCTTGAGACGGCTCCCAGCCTGTGGCGGACGTCGGTTGCCGCCAATTATAATACTAATAATCTTAAAGTCAATTGGGCTTGTTTTCCGCATACTCCCTCCATACTTGAAGAGAATGACGTTTAGGACAGCGATTACGGTCTCTAAAAACAACTTTTACTTGTCTTTTTTTAAAAATATTTATTGAAAAGTTATATATGTATATTTTTATGAAAGTAAATTTCAAGAAAAATCTATTGATATGATTGTCACATTGCCAAACTCAATTACTTAAAAAGTTATTCATGATTTATATTCCTAATGTTTGACCCAAACCTTATACAAAAACGTCTTCCTTTTCTAATATGGAGGGAGTATATACTTTTTGGAAATGGAGGGAGTATATATACTCCCTCCATTCCAATTTGTTAGTCGTTTTAGGATTAAATCAAATGCAACAATAATTCAGTGAATCTAGACTCACTTATATACAGATAAACATGCAACATTGAATAAACCTGGACATTTGATTTGGGTACTAGAACGACTAACAAAATGGGATAGAGGAAGTAGATGATAGATTGATGACCGATGTGAATTGCACCATCAAAACAGGATCATTGTTGATTTTACTTTGTTTTCAACTTGTACGACTAGATTGCTCCCAGGTTACGATGCGACACATATTATTAATCTAAATAGCAAAATCAATGTGTGTATGTGTGGATGATCTCTTAAGTTTGGTTTATTTTCAGTCCACCAGGAAGCCTGGAGACGGTGATGAGCACTCAGTCGACAATGCCGATAGATGGCAACGCGTGGGTTCTGGAATGCAGCGCGCGGGCGCACTGTACCTCTAACGTGCTGCTGCTCAACGACATTGACATCCATGGGCATGGGTCTGTACAGAACGAACAAATCGAGGTACCGAAGGTAAGCTATGTCAAGGGAGACACAAGGAACGTCATCTCCGTGTTCCAGCTTGCTGCTAGCCATGGCTTGGTTACGGTTTTCGAGCCGACTAGTGCCTACGTAAAGGATCCATCGACAGGGAAGGAAGTTGGCCGGGCCCGACTACACAACGGCGTGTACGTGCTGGAGAATCTGATTATTAGATGTCAGCCAGAGGTAATATCTTCGTCCTTTTTAACTGTTATATAACATGTTAAACGTACTTTGATCTACTGAGCTCAGTATATAATTAATATTATTAAATAGACTGTTAAATTTATTGTTATTGTACCTCCTTGCGAGCCCCCTCAGAGTGATAGGCTTCTATGGAAGGAGCAACTCAACAGTTTTGCAAACAGGGTTTGCATTCTTCAAATTTGTCAAAAACATGAAAAAATGGTCTCCAACAGTTTTACAATTTTGATTGGTATTTTGGGTAACTTAGCAAAAAAACATCCTCAACTTGGCAAATATGCCAAGCTGGGAGGAACTTGGCAAATCCTCTCCTTGCTTGCATGTTGCGTATTGACCGCAAAAATAAAATCATCTCCCTACTTGCATGCTGCATATTGCCTTTTTTTTTCTTTTTGCCAACCTAAATTTGCAAAACTATTGGAGAACCACAATTTTTTCACTTGGCATACATTTTTGTGACTTGGCAAATTACAAGTTTTGTCAAGTACATTTTGCAAAACTGTTGGAGATGTTAACTAACGAGAACTAGAGCAGACCAGGAAGAAAGAGACGAGGGATTCATTGCGGGTAACTAGGTGGGGTGGAAATTTTTATGTATTAGGGTTGGCCACTGATTTGGTTAGTCTTACATGTTATGGTCCAGCTCTATTTTTCTCCGGTGGCCCATATGTCAAAAGAACATCTTTGAAATGCCTTTGTAAATGCCTATAGAGGTAGCCTATTTAAGCAGCAGCATATAGCAAATCCATTATCATGAGCATTGTATCCTTTTGGCATCTCTTAAAATAGCATGCTTCCTAAAACCATTCATACCTCTTAAAATAAAAACCTCTCATTCCTTATGGCCTTGTTCGTTTCGGTTGATTGGCTTCATTCGGGCGGATTGATTTAGCCTAGTTTTGAATCCGGTTCATGTTAAAATGGGTGTCCGTTAGGGAATTGTTACGGACGGATTGAACTAGACCGGTTTTAAATCCACCCATTTTGTATACCAAACCACCCAGATTTGTGCCGCACCTCTTCAGGTTCGAATGAAAACAACCGGTCAACCGGATTGAGTGACACGGGTGGATTCACTCAATGCAGGCCCGAAGTAATCCGACCGAATTTGATCAAGCCGTAAATAGGTTTTTAACTAGTGATGGGCAAAATAGTCATTAACCTTGTGTTCCCAAAACTGTCACAGCAATATCCAAATGTATATGTTGGTAGTTTGTTAGCAATACAATTCAATGGATTAATCTTCACTAGTTTAGAAGGTGGGTTGTAGTCTCGGTTCCCAACCATCTTTACACCCAGTTTTGGGAACCGAACTGTGAATCCAGGGGTCATGCAACCGGGACTAAAGCCCATCTTCGAGATGAGAAAAAATAAATGAAATCTTGAGACCTCTCTTGCGGTATGTGAGATTCGAATCTAAGACCCCTTGCCTTGCGTGAAGATTCCATACCAACTCAACTACACACCACATGTGACAAAGTTCTGAGTGCACTTTTTTTTTTTTTTTTTTGATGACAGAGTGGTTTTCATTACTCAGTCACAGCAGAACCGCTGGACACAATACCGTCCAGAGTTTGTAGATACGGCCAGGAGGTGCAAACCCCTCTATGCAGATTACAACCATAAGAGGCTAAAGCATGCGCTAGCTGATTACAGGAGCGAGGGCAAACTGAGATAGGCATAGAAAGAAAATCGCTAGCCATCATATGCTTGATTTCAATGACTAGGCCACTCATCGCTGAAAGCCAATAGTCATCACTTTCCAAAGCCGTCTTGACTAGTGTTGCATTTGTCTCCAGAGTTAACACATTGATGCCATCGAAGCAGCCGTTTTCAGGCCCTGCGCGCACGCCAGCAATTCAGCATGGAAAGGATCCTGCAGATGGGTAGCACTGCCAGCACCGGCCTGTAGCACGGCCTCTTGGTCATTTCTTATCACAAAGCCCCAGCCACTAGTGCTCCAGGTCTGAAAGAATGCTCCATCAACGTTCATCTTCAGAGTCCCCGCATCCGGCTTCTTCCAGCGCTTCTTCTGAATATTTTCCGACAATACAGCTTGTCGTCGCTCCGACTGCAGTTTGTCAGATTTAGCTGCAGCTATGTATGCGAGTGGAAGACCTTTAGTCCAGGTCGGTAAGACTAACCGGGACTAAAGGCCACTCTTTTGTGTCAGCAGCCCACATCCAGGAGACCCATCTGCAGCGGCCCGGTCCAGAAGCTCCACAAGGCCAAGGCCCAAGAACGTCCGCACTTCTGGCCCGGAGTGGGTCTGCAACCTCTGTGTCGCCCGTTCCCGTGAGTGAGCATAAATAGAAGAGCACGAAGAAGGCGTGATCATCTTGTCATCTGTTATCTCTAGACATTTTGAATTCTCAGAATAGAACTCGGCAATCTGCCATAGTAATAGAACTAGCTCCGGCGCTTTGCCGTCGTACCCTACCCGGTATCGAATCCGATCAAGTAGCCTCGTCGGCCGACAAGGGTATCAGCTCCCGTCGATCTTCACCGGCCCGTGCTGGATTTTCCCCTTCCCACCCATCCCCACTTTACCAGGTTCCGCGCAGCGGGTGCCATGGATCCCAGCGTCAGCGTTCGACAACCCGATCCGGCCAGTTCGAGACCTTCAAGGGCGAGTTCGAGTCGTCGCCGCAGCCGTCGGAGCAGCGCGTCGCCGCCTCTCGAGGCCACCATTGCGAGCACGTGTCCGCCTCGGACTCCGCGCCTGAGGAAGCCTCCATCGACACCCGCCTCATCACGGAGAACCTCTCCGCGAGCCAAGACGCAGCGGTCGTCGCCGACAACCGGGCGGCCACTTCGAGATCGCCTCAACAACCCCGGCGCCGTCTTCACGAGGTCGAAATCGGCGCCATCGGCGGTCCGGGAGGAATGCGACTGCGGCGTGGCGCGCTTCGATTCTTCCACCGCCGCGGCGAGTCCTCCGCGAGCCGTGATCGGCGCTCCGGCGGCTTCCTCCGTTCGGAAGCCTCGGCGCCTCGCCTACTGCCGCCGCCGGGTGGATCCGCTTCAGTCATGGGTTGGTCGCCGGCCTCACATCTGCCGGAGCAACGACCGACTGGGCCATGGGCCACGGCGTCGAATCGACTACACGGGCGACGGGGCATGGTTCCTTCGCGGCATGGCCCCGTTCCCGGCCAATGGTACGTTCAACCCGCCTCCTACCCATCTTCCTAACTTGCCGGGTCACTCTGTTCCCCCATCTACCAAATTCATCCCGAACCACCCAATCCACCATGCCCACCTCCAATTCCACCGTATCCACCACCAATTCCACCGGAGAATCCATACCCGACCCCTACAATCCGCCCCCAATTCACCCACCACCATATCCTCCACCTACTCCCAACCAATTTCCCCATATCACCAACTCCAATTTCACCCAATTTTACCATCCTTCTCCGGGTTTCCCTCAGTACCCCCATGGATCCCCTCACCACAACTCCAATCCCAATCTCGGTCAGCTACCCAAACTGTTGTTCCCCAATTTGATGGTGATAACCCACGCTTTTGGATCACTCGAGCCCAATCCCATTTCGAGATGTATTCTATGCATCCTTCTGTGTGGGTACGCATCGCTACCCATCACTTCACCAACGTAGCTGCCCGTTGGCTACAGTCTGTTGAGCGTCGCCTTCAGAACATCTCCTGGGATGCCTTCACTCAAATGATCCGTGATCGCTTCAGTCGTGATCAACACGAGCTATTGATCCGGCAACAGCTCCACATAGCCCAAACCTCCTCCGTCACCGATTACATAGAGCGCTACACTGATTTGGTGGAACAGTTGGCTGCTTACAATCCCAACCCTGACACATTATCTATCGTGCCCCGGTTTATTGATGGTCTCCGTTCAGACATTCGTCCTGCTCTTCTTCTCGCGCGCCCTTCAGATTTGGATTCTGCCTGCACTCTTGCATTGATATAGGAAGAGGCGCTGGAGTATGGAGCATGCCGTGAGTATAGGGCGTCGGCGGTTCCCGCTCACCAAGTCGGCGACGGTCAAGGGCGCTCTACCACCACCTCCACCACCACCTCGGGCGCCCATCTCGGTACCTGCTGGTGGTCGAGTTCCAGGCACCGAAAGGAAGACTCTCGATGACAAGCTTGCGGCTCTCTGAGCATCTCGTCGTGCTCGTGGATTGTGCATGCGCTGTGGCAAGAAGTGGGCGAACGGTCACCGTGTGCACCAGCCTCGGGTTCACTTTGCCGCGGGAAGTCTGGGAGATATGTCAAGATGACTCCTATGAGGAAGGTGAGACATCGACTGCCCAATTCATTCCCGATGCTAGAGTCAGTCCGGATGTTGTCATCTGCGGTTGTTGCGGATCCTTCTGCTATACGCACTATGCAGTTGATTGGTTCGGTGGCTGGCAAGCGGGTTTCCATACTCATTGATTCTGGTAGCAGCCATTCATTCATATGCAGTTCTGTTGCTCAGGATATTGCAGGAGCACGTCCGTTGTTAGATCCTATGTCTGTTAAGCTGGCTGATGGTACCATTCTTACCTGTGATTCAGAGCTTCCTGATGTTGAGTGGTCAGTGCAGGATGTTTCATTTCACTCCTCTTTACGTATCATTCAGCTGGGCTCTTATGATGTCATTGTTGGCATGGATTGGCTTGAGGCTTTCTCTCCTATGAAGGTTCATTGGCGGGACAAATGGATGTGCATTCCCTATGGTGACCGAAATGTGTTGTTGCAAGGTCACTCGGACAGCTCTTTGCCTCAGTTAGTCTGTATGTTATCTCAGTTATCGGCCGAGGATAGTGAGTCCATTCCTCTGGATGTCCCTCCAGCTATCAGAGAGTTGTTAGATGAGTACAGTTCTCTCTTTGCTACACCATCCGAGCTGCCACCTCGGCGCTCCTGTGACCACACCATACCTCTCCGTACTGGGGCATCACCATTGCGGTTCGACAATGCATGTACAATCCTAAGCTCAAAGACGAAATAGAGAAACAGGTCTC
Source organism: Hyparrhenia diplandra (assembly GCA_015847255.1). Taxonomy (NCBI): domain Eukaryota; kingdom Viridiplantae; phylum Streptophyta; class Magnoliopsida; order Poales; family Poaceae; genus Hyparrhenia; species Hyparrhenia diplandra. Next base: position 2,087,347 of record JADLZK010004649.1, on the reverse strand, counting down.
TGAGCTGTTGGAGTCTGGCTTTATTCGACCAAGTGTCAGTGCTTATTCTTCTCCATTGTTGCTTGTTCGTAAAAAGGATGGCAGTTGGCGCTTATGCGTTGATTATAGAATGCTCAATGCACTTACAGGTCAAAGCCAAGTTTCCTATCCCTCGTAGATGAGTTGTTGGACGAGTTGTCCGGTGCCCATTACTTCTCTTCTCTCGGACTTACATGCTGGCTTCAATCAAATCAAATTGGCGGAGGGAGAGGAATACAAAACTGCCTTCCAAACACATTGGGGACAGTTTGAATACAATGTCATGTCGTTTGGCCTCACTGGTGCGCCTAATACGTTTCAGTCAGCAATGAATGGCACTCTGAAATCTGTGCTCCGCCAATTTGCAATCGTATTCTTCGATGATATCCTTGTGTACAGTCCAGACTTGGCATCTCACTGTGAGCACCTGAAACAAGTATTTCAGTTACTAGCATCATGTCAGTGGCACTTGAAGCTCAGCAAATGCCGTTTTGCCCAGCAATCTATCTCTTATCTCGGTCATGTCATTAGTGCTGAGGGGGTGTCTACAGACCCAAGCAAGGTTGCTGATGTCCAACGCTAGCCAGTTCCTCAGGATGTTAAGGAACTCCGCATTTTTCTGGGCCTCTCAGGGTACTACCGCAAGTTTGTTCCTAACTATGCAGTCATTGCCAGACCTCTCACCGATCTACTCAAGAAGGGCACTTTATTCATCTGGACTCCCGCTCATTCTGCAGCTTTCGAAGCTCTAAAGGCCTCCTTGGTTTCAGCCCCCCACGGCTCTTCCTGTTTTCGATCGCCCCTTTCAAATCCAGGCGATGCATGTGATTACGGTGTTGGGGCCGTGCTCTTGCAAGACGGTCATCCATTGGACTATGTCAGTAAAGCGTTGGGCCCCCGTTCTCAAGGCCTCTCAACATATGAGAAAGAGTATCTCGCAATCCTCATGGCAGTGGAGCAATGGCGTTCTTATCTGCAGCATGCTCCGTTCACCATCTATACATATCAGCATAGCTTAATGCATATCACAGATCAGCGCTTGCACACTGATTGGCAGAAGAAAATGCTTACCAAGTTGTTGGGACTGCAGTTCACAGTGGTCTATAAACCTGGTCTGTCCAATGCAGCGGCCGATGCCCTGTCACGCCACCCTTCTCCTTCTGCCACTCTCAATCTTTGTCTCGGCGGGGTTCTGGACCGCTCAATTTAGTGGTGTCAGGCTATCATGATGATCCTTTTTCAACTAAGCTGCTCCAAGAACTATCTCTTAATCCTCATGGCCATCCTCCTTATACTCTGGTATCTGGTGTCATCAGGCACAAGGGCCGTATTTGGCTGGGTAGCAACATACCATCTGATCCCAAGTCATGGTCGCCATGCACGCTAGTCGCGTTAGGAGGCCATTCAGGCTTCCCAGTAACATACAGCAAGCTAAAACACCTATTCTCTTGGCCAGACATGAAAACTTCTATGCAGCAATTCGTGGCTTCCTGCCCCACCTGTCTACAAGCAAGGTCTGACCATTCCAAGTACCCTAGATTGCTGTTACCACTTCCAGTTCCGGATGAAGCTTGGCAACTTATCACCATGGATTTCATCGATGGACTCCCTACTGTCCGCAATGCGAATTGTCTTATGGTCGTGGTCGACAAATTCAGCAAATATGCACATTTCATACCCTTGCGCCACCCTTTCACAGCTGCAATTGTGGCTCAATCTTTCCTGGACAACGTCTACAGGCTGCACGGCCTACCAGAGAGGATGGTGTCTCGACGGGACCCAATCTTTACAAGCAACTTTTGGAGTGAATTCTTCAAGCTGGCCAAGGTGGAGCTCGACTTGTCATCGGCTTATCATCCGCAATCGGATGGGCAAACCGAGCGAAGTCAACCAAAGGCCTTGAAACTTATCTTCGTTGCTTCGTCCCATTGCTGTCCAAGAACATGGGTGAAGTGGATTTCTCTCGCTGAATTCTGGTACAATACCGGTGAGCACTCTTCACTTGGCCGGTCTCCGTTTGAGGTACTATTTGGCCGTCATCCTCGTCATTTCGGCATTACTGATGCTACTGTTTCTCCGGTGCCTGATGTGACATCCAAGATTGAGGAGCGCAACACGATGTTGGCTGCAATCAAACAACATTTGCTGCGTGCCCAGCAACGCATGAAGAACCACGGCCCGACAAGTGCCGTTCGGAAAGAACCTTTTCCGTCGGTGATTTTGTTTTTCTCGGGTTGCAGCCCCTACGTTCAGGCGTCCCTGGCTCCCCGCGCCCACAACAAGCTTTGCTTCAAGTATTTCAGGCCGTCACGAGATTATCGAGAAGATCAATCCGGTGGCGTACAAGCTCAAGCTCACCGGACGGGAGTTAGATTTACACCCCGTCTTCCACGTCTCCTTACTCAAGCCGGCGAATGCTGCAGTCGCTCGAGGTTCTACCGGGGCTGCCCGGCGTCGACGACAACGTTCAGTTCCCCGTCCAGATCCTACAACGGTGCATCCATCACCAAGATGCTCGTGCTGTCACCCAGCTTCTTGTCCAGTGGTCGGGCATGGACGCCCGACCTCGCTACGGGAGGACGAGGTCGCTCTACGCCGGCGCTTCCCGGCTGCTCCGGCATGGGGACACACCGGATCTCAAGGGGAGGGGATGTCAACAGCCCACATCCGGGGAGACCCATCTGCGCGGCCCGGTCCGTAAGCTCCACAAGGCCGAGGCCCAAGAACGTCCGCACTTCGGGCCGGAGTGGGTGCGCAACCTGCGTAGTCGCCCCGTTCCCGTGGTGAGCATAAATAGAAGAGCACGAAGAAGGCGTGATCATCTTGTCATCTGTTATCTCTAGACATTTTGAATTCCTGTAATAGAACTCGGCAATCTGTCATAGTAATAGAACTAGCTCCGGCGTTTGCCGTCGTACCCTACTCCGGTATCGAATCCGATCAGTAGCCTCGTCGGTGTCGACATTTTGGTTGGAGGATCTTTAGTATGTGTTTTTATGGAATGACTTATCAGCGGAGAGACCACGGATAGCCGTCGTTCCTTAGGGACTACCTTAGGGTTTCTTCTTGCTGGACTCTAACCAAAACATGGTGGTCTCTTTCACAGAGACAACTTACTTGACCCCTAAGTAATATCCTAACCGACTCAATCTAACGTATCTTTGTCCTAATAATCCAAACCAATCTAATACAACCGTCTAGAAATGTTCATGTGATACTATTCACATGCTACTGTGTGGGCCCCTAGGCCGGCTCCACTTGCCATAACGCTACTCTACCCCTCCACGACAACTCTTCCTTGAGCTGTGGTGATTGCGGGATGGAATATCGTGCAGATAATCTAAAAACTGTAGGTGGTGGAATCTAATCCGCCCTCGGATAGAATCCATGGAGTCCACAAGCAGCCACCCTCTCCTCTCTATGAGTGTGGCAGAGCAGGACTGCATTAGAGGCAGCCACGGCCCTGCTTGTCATGTTCTCGCTACCGGATGAAAACGGATTAGTATTGTGGCTGGTAGAGGCGGTGACAATGTCAAAGTCATGGCCACTTGGGTCTTTGCTGGTGGTGTCAAGCATTGGACAATGCCGCCCGCCGGAGCAACCACCTAGTTGTCGTTCATATTGGCTTGGTTGGCAGCGTAGATGGCCATGTCGCCCTTCAAGGCCTTCACAGAGAGAAGGGGGTGGATGAAGAAGGCGACCATGGCCACACATTTGGTAGCTGACACCGTATTTGATGGCAATGGCGCTGATGCAGCAAGTGCACTGATGAAGAGAGCCTTCGAAAGCCTGGTGTTGTGTTATCTGGGAATCCATATGTGCAAACAGCCAAGGCCCAGCTTGTGATTGTTGCACCTCCAGCAGACAAAGGGACCGTGTTTTTTCGATTTTGGTGTCGGATCGATTGACAGGGTTTGTGACACTGCTGCCGATAGAGTCATGGTAGCCAGCTCCTTCGCTGGTGGTGCCACAATTGTTGATGTAAGGGTCATTGGGGTGAGAGATGACTACGGCGCCCCTAGCCCCGACCCTCTAGTGCGGCGGCACATAGTGATTGCCCTTGGCGAGGTTGAGGTCGGGTCGACCTCGTCGGCCTCAATCAATGGAGAAACCGATGTTGGTGGCCGAGGCGGCGTCGATCGGGGGCGGTCGGATCTCGATCCGGTGCGGACTGCGTGTGCCTCCGTCCTAAGGGATGTGGTCAAGCCAAGGACCCCTACGGGCAGCACGCCATGCGAAGGGCGTTGCCGAAGCGGTACCGGTGTGTTGCGTCATGGAGACCAAGCCCAGGGCCCAGCACCATGCTAGGGGTTCGCAAACTCGCGGTTGTAGGCGTGGTGGTGGCGGGTGTCGTTGCTGCCCTCATGATCTTCTCTTGTTGGACTTTCTCTAGGCGCGCAAGGCCTGCGTCATGCGAATCAAATGCTTGTTAATGGTGGCGATTTGCGCAAGGATGTGGTCGATCTTGGCGTCCACCGCTGCCATTTCCACAAGATCGATGCTAAGTCCCGTCATGGTGGATGACGTTGATCATACACTAGATCTCCCATACCAAATTGTTACGGAGCGAGGTCGCCAGAAGAAAGGCTCGCGGATAGCCGTCATTCCTTGGGGACTATCTTAGGGGTTTCGTCTTGCTTGACTCTAATCGATACATGGTGGTCTCTTTTATAGAGACAACTTAGTTGATCCCTAAGCAATATCCTAAAGGATTAAGTCTAACTTATCTCTTTTCTAATAAACGAAACTAATCTAATCCAACCTACGTGGTATTGTTCATGTGAAACTTTTCAGGCACCACGGTTCCTACGTGGGCCCTGAGCTCCATTTGCCATAAGGCCAGTCTTAATGAGAGTTTCATGAGTGTTTCATGCACATTAAATGCAGCGCCACATCAGCAAAATTTTACTTTTTGCATGAAACTCTTAGGAGAGAGAACGAAAAAGTTTTACCATGGTGAAACCTTTTGGGCATTTTTCACATGCGTTGGAAACGGTGTGAAACCCCCATTGAGACACAAATAGTGTTTCACCATTGAACTATGCAATTAAACCATGCAATAAGAGAGATGTTGTGGGACCCTTGAGCCTATGAAACTGTGCAATAAAACTGTGCATTGAGGGAGATGTCTATTTCATGTCAAAGTTTCACATCATGGAAACCGGGGAGGTGAAACTCTCCATTGAGAGACTGGCCTAATAGGGGTTGACAACACCAACCGAAATCAAATGATGACTTTTAGTCCCAGTTGATATTACAATAACCGGCCGAGTAAATGTGCAAACTGAAAGTCGTTTTTCTACTAGTGGTTGCTTTCTGTCTTGCCAATTTCTCAATATGGACAACTAAGGTCTTGTTCGGTTACGTCGTTTTGACGCTAGGAATTAATCTGGCCAGTCGAGCTTATATAAATTAAAGTACTGATTCCGGCCGGAACTATTCCTGCGCTTCATTATGAAAGAAACGAACAGGCCCTAACCGTGCACAGGATATGTTGTCATGCCGTCACAGCAATATCCAAATGTATATAGTAGTTTGTTAGCAATACAATTTAATTGATTTCGTTGGGCTGGACGAGGAGCTGTGATGCGCATCACCGCGCTCTCTTTAGTCGCACAACTAATTATCCAGACTTAGTACATCCTAGATTGCTGCGCCCGTTTCAACCGGCGACTTGTGTCGTGTGTGACCTTCTTACTTGATGGCATTTCGCCAAAGAGTAAGTAGGATGTAATCATAAACTCTGATTTCCCTTAATGCAGCACGTGCACAATGCATGCTTTTGAAAAAAAAATCTAAATCTGGACATCCAACGGTGCACAGGATGTCATCGGGGAGCAAGCCTGCCCCCAGGTACGGTTACCAATGAACTTCCAGGGGCCGTCTCAGAACTGAACCTGGAACTCGAGAAAGAAAGCTGGTTTGGGATATCAAGACGCGACAGGTACGTTGTTACTCCTTCCATTTTTCTGAAGGAGGTTGGTTTTAGGTTGCCTGAAGTCAAACATTTTAAAATTTGACTATAAAGAAATTCTTCTGGGTTTAGTTTGATAATGTGAAAGTGGTCTAAGTAGATTCATATTGAAAAATATAGTTTCATAAAAAGTATATATTGACTACATTTTATAAGTATTTTATAGCAAAAAGTACTCCCTCCATCCCAAATTATAAGTTACTTTGACTTTCTAGGTTCATCCATTTACTTATGTATCTAGAAAGTAAAAGTGATTTATAATTTGGAATGGAGGGAGGTTCATCCATTTACTTATGTATCTAGAAAGTCAAAGTGATTTATAATTTGGAATGGAGGGAGTAGATGTTAAAGTTGTTATATATTTAGACTGTCGATGTCTAAAAGCATTTTCTTTAGGGACTTGGAGGGAGTATGAACCTAGTTAGCTACGTAAAAAAATGTATAGTACATTGCTATGCCCCTGGTGCTTTCACGACTGTAATACCATAACTAAGAGAAGCTGTGTGCTATATATATGTGCAGAGCTAAGGACGCCAGTGTAGATGCTTTTCTGATGCCAGCGCCATATGATGAACAAGGATGGCGCACACGGACGAAGGAATTTTATATGGATTCAGGCCTATGCCACCACATGACATGGAATGGAGATATTCTAAAGAACTACCATGACACTCTAAAAATCAAGCCGCCCGTAGAGTCTGTGATAGGATCTGCTGTGAACAAACCTTCTGCCACCAATGTCATTTCTGAGTTTTGTCATCCTCTCCAAGTCGAAGGGATTGGGTACATAGACAGTAAAGGAGGGTCACTTGATCGTGTGCTATTTGTTCCTGGCTCCGACGTAAATCTAGTCTCCGTCAACCAGCTGACTACAGATTGTTCTGTGAGGGTCGTGTTTTGTCAAGATGAATTCTGGATCGAGAGGCTTGAATGCAAGGACAGGATCGGGCATGGCAAAAGGGTTGGGAATAACTACGTGGTGGCAGTTTTGGATGTAGGAGCAGCGAGTGACTGGGTTCTGAACAGCTCGGCTTCAATCCACAGTACTTCCGACCGGAAGATGTTGTACGACTTCCAGGAGACGCCTGAAGATGTTCAGTTGGAGCTTGTGGACCATATGAAGATGAAGATTCTAGGTCAAGGGTCGGTACGGACGGTGCGTTTTAAGATCCCAGGCATCCGGTACACTGCAGTGGATGCAAGGAACGTCATTTCAGTGGTTCAGCTTGCTAATGATCACGGCTTAGTTACTATCTTTGAACCTGGATTTTGTGCCGTCAAGGATAAGGGCACAGGACAGATTGTTGGTCAGGGCCATTTACGCGATGGCGTATACGTGCTGAAAACCCTGCGGATCAATCAGGTACCCACGTAAATTTTCATTATTATTGGGGTATTTTGTGTGCATTATATAGCACTACAGCTGGTAGGTCCTGTCGAGCTTCCTGCGTGCAGTGATGTCTCGATCGATCCATCAGCTCTAACGTTTTTATAGCTATAAATGATCATGTATATCATATATGTACCTATACCAGGACAAAGGAGGAGCAGGCAGCAGCTTACCACACCAGCTGATCGGTGGAGAACCACCTCAAGCAGCAAAAGATGAGGCGTTTACTGCGCTAGACAGTCAGGGAGAGCTAGGATACGACAGGTACGTGCATCACAGATGGCAATGTGGAATCAAGCATGTTTGTTTTTGATGTAATGCCCAGTCTGAGTTGCCACTTTTGAATATAATCGGCAACCCTTCATTCGTTTTTTAAAAAATGTGGAAGCATTAGCTTTTTTAGATAATGGATAATAAAATCCGGCCTCTACATCCGAAGATGTACACAACCAATTATTACAAACTTTCGGGAAACAAAAAGAGAGCCTTGGTCATAAAACGACCAGGGAAGCTAGTTCAAACAATATAAATGTTTCCATCCTTTATTAGATATCTCTAAAGAAATAAATTCTAATTTCTTGCTTATCGTTGAGAGTGCTTCCTTGGCTGTCTCGTCACGCTGCAGCTGGCCCAGTAGCGTAACCAATACACACCTCTGAAAATTACCTACAAAATAGAATTAGATTTCTTTTGACTAAAAAACACATCATTTCGGCATCTCCGAGAGAGCCCAGCTTATGGCAGCCACCTCAACCCAAATCAAATTTCTAATCCTTTTATTTTGATTAGTTAGCCAATTCGAACATATGGCTAATTGATCTAGGTTGGGTTAATCCAGTAGCATTAGCTATTAGGCTTGTTTGAACAAAGACAAAATATGCAATTTAATATTTAATTCTTTATTGATCAGAGATTTTAAACATGTACTAATACTTACTAGCTATCTCATCAGATTCTATCCCGTGCTGGTTAATCGACAAATATAAATAAAAAAATAAAGCTAGCGTCCATGGAAAAACACATGATAGAATTATGTACTTTCTCATAAGTAGATAATACGAATTTTCTTTTAGAAAAACAATCCTTTAGTTTGTCAGTTAAAAAATTCAGGTTCATAATGAAAATGTATATCCACATATATAAAAACTTGATACATGATCGATGTGCTTTTGTTTTCAGTCATGAAAGTCAGCAGCAGCCGGGTCAAGCCATGCATTCCGACCGGGAGGAGTGGGTTCTGGACACCCGTGCGCCACACCACCATACCTCCAACAAGCGGTTGGTGCTCAATGGCAGCGACATCAAGGAGACATCCATGGATATGCCGTCGACGTGTGTGGATAGCCCCCGCTTAATCTCAGACATGGACTCGTAAGAACCAAGAAGTTTGAGGTCCCAGATGTCAGCTACGTCGAGGGAGATGCAAGGAACGTCATCTCCGTAGCACAACTTGCTAGCAGCCACGGCTTTTGCTGTCTTTGAGCCCACACGCTGCTACCTCAAGGAAAAGAAGACCGGACAGATCGTTGGACAGGGCCACCTAAGGGACGGTGTCTACGTGTTGGACAATCTTCACATACGCCAGGTACAATAAGCAAGCTTACTAGCACCAAGTAAACAACATAGCTTTCCGCATGCCGGTCTACCCATCCATCATATATATCCATCCATGAAATAGTAAAATCTTGTAATTACTAGTTTTGAGACTTCGGTAGGAGACTATATGAATGCAAGAAACTCCTATAATAACTGGAATGACATTCAGTATGCTATAATTTTTCATTATCAGTGGTAGTTATTATTGAATCTATCTTTTTCCTAAAAGTTAATTTATAATAACCCACTCAGTTTGGATTTCAATTACCCCTATCTTTTAATTATGAAAGATAATGGAAAGTAAACCATGGATCGACGTGTGTGACAGAGAGATATAAACCATAGAGATTCTCATAGATACTAGAATGATTTGAGCATCAGTTCGGTATAGCTACTTGTCTATATTCCTTCCTAATGATTAGTCACAGCTCAATAATGAAATACAACATAAAGTAACCACCAAAATTTCGACATAAATTACCTACCTACTTCCTCTACATATGATTTTTTAGCATCACAAAGCTTTGTATTAATTCACGACAAGATTACAATTTGTGGCTGCTAGTTCAACTGGCTAGTCCAGAAAAGAGGTCATTTAATAACCGTGAGGCAAAGGCCCCGGCAACAAAAAAATATATTCAAAAAGACAAAGTTTACGGAGAACTTACATGGAACCCACCAGGAGTTAGGCAAAGAAACAAGTAGAAAGACAACTACCTACCTAAACAAAAGCAGAGGCACCTACTGAGACTAGATAATCATCTTGTTTCAACTTATTCTCTCTCTCAGAATACTATTAAATCAGCTGAAATGAAATGTCAGCAGAACCGCTCAATGGACTGGTGCAAACTTGATTTGATCCTGATGAGGTGACCAGTCACCTGATCTTTGAAAGCCAGTTTCAAGCAACAAAGCTTGGCGCCTTTCCACTGAAGATGAGAGCATTATGCTCATTCCAAATACATCATGCAGCTATCAGAAAGATCTCCATGAAGAAAGGGCGTCCAAAAGATTGCTGAGCCAAATAGATCTTATGGTCAATCCTAGAATTTCATCCCAATTGATGCCCAAAGCAAACCACCTTCTAACATCAGAGGGACAGTCAAAAAACAAGTGCTCCAAAGTTTCTTCAATCCCGTCATGACACATCACACAATTATAACCTTCCTCAAGGAATTTGTTCCTTCTTCTCAACATGTTTCTGGTGTTTGAGTTTGTCATTGAGGAGCAGCCAAACAAAATTTTTGATTTTTGGGACATATTTGGTTTTCCAAATCCAAATAACAGACCTATGAGCAACAAGAGCTCTGAAATGATGGCAATAATACTTGCCAGAGGAGTATTTCTGATGCCCCCAAATGAATATCCATTTATCATTTTTCCCAGGGTGACATTAGGCAAACAGCTAGCTCAGCTTTGAGTAATAATAATTCATTGTAGGCTGTAGGATTTCTGAAGCAGTCCAGCAAGGGCACAAAACTTCTCAATTTCCAGAGAGAAATATGGGGATCCTTCACAAAAGAGAACAAACTGGGAAATTTACTAAAATGAATCTGCCCACTAAAGATATCATCCCAAAAGCTGATAATGTCACCTTTATTAGGAATGCATGCGCATTTTGGAAAGCTAGCGGCTGCTGCATGGATGGCAACTGAGCGAAGCAGGGGCGGCATGGAATAGTTGCTAGATTAAAGGGTTTTTGGCTTGGTTTTAGAGCAAAACTCAGGGTAGAGTTAAGTGGAGTTAGCCAAACACCCCAACTCCAAAATAAAAAACAACTCCATGGAGTTATTGGAGCTCTAGTTCACTTTTCATTGAGTTATTGGAGCACCACTCTCCCACCTCTGGAACCATCTAAAATAGACCTTGACATAGAATTTAAGAAAATTACCCACCTTGCTCTCGATTACACACTCCAACCTGGCGCACAATTATTTTGTTATGTTTCTGACCGCAACCCTCTACCCTTCACTTGACTGCACGGATACTGCCACCCCTTTGACTCGGTCAAGCCACGGCCTGCACCATCACCGTCGTCGCCACAAGGACCATCCACGGCTGGGGCGCCGCCCCCCCCCCCATCACTGTTGCGGCTCGCCCAACGCCCGCCATATGGCATGTAGAGCGAGCTCGGCGGTGGGGTTGATTGATGAGAGAGGAAAACAAAAATGAAGGAGAGATGTGAGGATGACGAGATGGGCCCTTGTGTCATTGAATTGTGTTGCACGTTGTTATTGGAGCTGGTAGCTAAATACCCCCATTTTCATAACTCCAACTCCACCTAGAGTTTTTGGAGTGGAGCTACTCCACGTGGAGTTGGAGCCATACGAAACACGTTCTAAATGCACATGGCGTTGATCAAAGAGGCAAGGGCAACTTCGTCCCGAGAAATGTGAATCTCGTGGCCAAAACGCCATCTTTTGTGCAAACGGGTACCCAGGCCAGAACGACTTCAATTTTATATACGGAGGGAGTATGTTATTAAACATTATCTAAAGTGACTCTGGGTCCCTAGACACACATCTAAATTAGTCACCCATGGCACTATAAGACATCGAAATTATGATAGGTATTACAAGTGTAGTCCCTCAAACTTTCATGTAACTATTATTATAATAAATATTCAAAGACCCTAGATTAGGCCCACATGTGTTTGTAATTAGCTATTTTTATTGATATAAAAATAAAATAAAACTATCTAAAGTAAGCATACACATTGTACCATCTGCATATCAAGTATACGTGCATGCTTAAGAGATGAGTATACATTTTGTGCTTCAACAGTCATGAAAAATGTTCTGTGTACATTAATTAATATTCTTGTGTGTGTACATTTGTAGTACAAAGAAGGACAACCTCACAGTGAAGACAATGGAGAACGAAAGGTCAATGATAGCAACACTGGAAGGAGACGTAGTGCCGGCACAAGCAATATAAGAGATGACAAAAAGGTGAAGCTGGGGGTGAAGAAAAAAGTGGCAATGATTCTGGAGGTGGCACTAACAGTGGCAGAGATGGAGGAGGTGACAAAGATGGTGATGGCGAGCAGGGAGGCAATAGGGGACGGGGAAGAGAAGATAAAATGGAGGAGGAGGAGGAAGAGGAGGAGGAGGAGGAGGAGGAAAGGGGAGGAGATGAAGAAATAGAAAAACAGGAAGGGCACCAACAATCATCTTCTGAAGGCTTGATTAGCCATCCACCGTACGAAAGGTAAGATACAATAGTCCTTCTCGAGCAATTTGCTTCCTCAAGGGATGGGATAGGGAACACTATATAATAATATTCCCAAGCATGGTAAAAAAAGATCTCAAAAAAAAAAAACTATATATACACCATTTGTCTTATATACAGAAAAGATGTTGTTTACTCTAAATTAAGTAAATAGGAGGAAGATGATCTTCATTTTGTAACACATTAATTTTTTCAAACTTATGTTCTGACATTAAGTGATTTATATCCATTAAAAATTAATGTGGTACAAAGTAAAGATCATGAGCTACCTAAATTATTAATACAATAATCAACCATTATGCTAAACTACTCCATCAACCCACGGGCTAGAAAGTTTGGGAAAAGACATACTAATAAAAAATACTTATATTAAACATTTTTTTAGTTTATTAATTTTCTCAAACTATAGCCATAATAGATACTCTGTAGATTCGGTTCAGCTGCGATAATCTAACAATTATTAATCTATATGTATTTCCATCCATATCCATAGTTTGTTTTCTTTGAATAGCACCTCTATATCACCAATATAGATTTAGTTAACAAATTTGCTTGAATTATAATGGCTTTTGTTGTAGCCTATCATTTGACATCGTGAATCTAAATGCTATTTATGTTATTTTTTTAATCTTATTAACTAAGGCATATTGGGATCCGTGGTTAGAATTTCTAGAATGAATCTTAAGCACGGTATGTATTTAGTTGCAACCTAAACGAACTTTTATTATACTGTATACCTTTCAATATTACGAATCTATATTTTAACTTTCAACTTTTGATCTAGTTACTGCAATTGCTTATTGTAACCTTTTTCAAAAAAAATCATATTAAGTTTAGTAAAGGAACATTCTAGGTTTTTCTATTCGATCCTCTTAGTTCTAAAAATGGCATAAATAATTGTTTTAGCATGCAACATGGCACTCAAGATGTTAAATTGTTTATATGATATATGGGTATCAGTATTGTTTTATTAAACACCTATGTTTTAAAAATTAAAATGACTAATATTTGTATGATGTAATGTTTCAGCCTAAATTTGTATTTTTTAAGATACCAACCTAATAACTTTTTCAGAGAAAAACAATCAAAGTAATTTGTTATCATCTAGTATTAATATTACTTAAAACAAATTGCCAGTGTCATTTCTATGTGATTTGTTAAGAATATTTTCTGCACAATGCAACATGACTTTTGATGATCTGCCCCTAATAACAATTATGGCGTGCTCTCTTAGCTTGTGCCCATGCGGAAAGAATGGTCTGCTGATCCTGTCAGGCGCCTGCAAGAAGTGTGGCCTCGAGCCTCCGGAACGAAGTCAAAAATACACATATATGATGCCAGCGCATGGTGGATCATCACAACAACCCTCCATGCAATTTGTAATGGATTCGGGTGCAGGCAGCCACATGACTTGGAACGGGGACCAAAATTTTCTGGACATGTATCGTGGAATCAACAGGACGCCGCCCGTTCCGGAGGTCAACGGCATCGGTGGGAACCGTGTACCAGTTGATGGATGGGGGCAATCAAAACTGGTCCGGTAATGCTGAAAGATGTGTTACATGTTCCTCTTGGTGGTGTAAATCTGGTTTCCCTATCCAAGCTTGCGGACGACTACGGTACGAGAGTGGTGTTTGACAGGTGGTTATTTACGGTCCATTGTCTTAAGACGAATGAGACAATTGGAAATGGCCACAGGGTGAGCAGCCACTACATTCTCGATTATTTCTGGCCAGCAATACAACAGATCCAGCCGAATAATTGATTTGCTTAGTCATCTGAAGCAACTATATTCGGAAGGCCTGAGCAATGAAATATTGGTGGCTCAGTCAACGTGTTTGTTGTTAACTCAAAAAAAAAAAAAAAGTCACCGTGGTTGTTGGTGTCGTCACTCTGATATTAGACGCGGTCAACTCAGAGACCTATTCTTCGTATTTGCGTAGTTATTTGCTTTTAAGCAACCCTTGTATAAAATAGAATGTGTAATCTGTGACTAAATAATTATTCTTGCTTTTCTATGCATTCGGAAACAATGAATAATTCACTATATTATTCTTCATTGTACCTTGATGTACTGAAAAAACTAGAAAACCTCATATGTCCTGGCAGGAAAGGAGTATCTCGTACAACCATTATGGCACCAATGGAAACAGGAAGAAAAAAAAAATAACAGACTAAAATGAGGGCAAAAAAGCGGTTTTGCCCACCAGTTAGACGTTAAATAGACTCCAGTGGCATAGAGAGAACTAGTTCCAAGATTTGAGGCACTCATGGAGCCGTGTTGTCCCATCTTCTATTTGCAGGGCCGGATTTCGATGAAACGTCACTGTGTTTTATCTACAACATATGTGGTTGTTAACATAAGTTTGGATCGTCAGACGTCCCCAGCCTCAATTGAGTACCGTCTGAAGGTATGAGTAAATGAAGATGTACTGCTACATTCGTGTTTATTCATCCATTTTTGTCCTGTGCATAGATATGATGATGATATATTGCACTCGACATACTTCTGTGCATTGTATATGAATAAAATAAATGAATGGAAACAAGCAAGTATCCTTTATTCGAGACTAGAATTTAAACAACGTTGCTGTTTCGCTTCCATGCCTGGCTGGTAGCTTATATGTACTTGTCATCCTTGAGAGTGAGTTTCAGGTGAGTCCGTGATTAATAACTACTATAAATCATGTCTGCGGAGGGTGCGGTGGAACAGGTTAGGCTGGGCTGTTTCCACGGTTTCAATGGATATTGGAACCGTCTTGCTTGTTTGTTCAGTTCATTGTCTGACTTACAGTTACCAGTCTGACTCTGCACTCTGTTTTCAGGAGCAGAGTGGCCATTTACAAAGTCATTCATAACAGGAACAGGCACATCCGAGACCGGACTGCTGATATTCGTTTTCTTTAGCAACGGGCCTCTGATATCGTGATCCGGTGTTGTTAGCCCATTAGAATTCTGGGCCATTGGCTTTCGTTGGATGCGCGCCTTAGCCCAGCCAGCTTCATGGTTTGCCCTCCGTGTCGACGGGCAGCGCTCTCACCAGTCACCCACCCCTGTGGCGGCCGGCGAGCGCGGAGCCGCCAACCCGAGGCCGTGGCGCACGGCGGCGCGCCCGATGCCGTGCAGTCAGACTGCGGCGTTGTGGGAGAGGGACTGAGCAGCGCGCGTGCCCGATGATGGTGTCCAAGGGCGGAAGCCGAGAGGGGTCGCCGTCGGGTCTCACTGAGATCTCGTCGGTCAACTCCGATGGTCTCCGACGGCAGCAGCGGCGTGCTTCCAATCAGGTCAGCCCTCACACAATACATGGTTGACGAGTGCACGACATAGATGACTGCGTCTATCTAGGTCCTGGGATTTATCACGTATTCTGTCCTGTGTTCTTTTGCTTGTGTTTACGCAATTTCTTCAGTTTTTTTTTACGGGAAATGGGACGGCCAGTCTAGGCCTCCTTGTTTTTTTATCCGTAGTGTCCTCCTCACTGTAGTGAACTAGTGATGCCTACAAACACACGCATTGAAAGTTACAAGCAAAAAGACTAAATGCAGTCTAATTTGTAGTAGCATATATATAGCCGTCTTGCTTTTTTGGTCAGAAAAGACAGTTTTCTCAGAAACTGTGGCCACTGCTCCTGAGAGGATGCCTATGAAAGCTAAATAAAATTTCATCACAGAGACTTTGCAAAGTCAATGGTTATAGTGGATCGGCCATTGTAAACGTTGGGATAAGACATGTTCTGCTCTCACACTTGTTACGATCTCTACTGTGTTCAAATGTGAGTCCATGTGATACAACCTCGACACCACCATTTTTTAGTTTTCTTGATAAAAATACATATGTATCTAGATCTGTGCCAATCGTGGTACTTATACTATGATATAAGGGAATTCGAAATCTGCAGTGTGAAGGCCAGCAAGTTGCTTGATTAAAATCAAAGCCCTGCCGTCCTAGATTTGACCTTGGACTATTGGTGCATCCACCCTCCTTCCCTCATCTCAGCACCTTCTCCCCTCAAGCATGGGATTCCATGGCAGAGTCAATGGTAAAGTGGACCAGCCATTGTAACAACCGTTGGGATACCACCTCGATACTACCTCCATATTTTTTTTCTTATAAGAAAAATACATACCTATCGAGATCTAAGCCAATCGTGGTATGTACTGTATACTAACCAGCAGTACCGTATAGCCTTAAGTCTTACGAGTAGATTTTTTTTTAGGAGAAAAACCTTCAGTCTTAGGCAGCAGGTTGCCATATACCTGTGAGAGCTACACAAAAGCTTGTATTCATATTTCCAAGATCTACTCCATCCATCCATCCTCCTCCTCCATCCTACACCCTCTTCTCCCCTCCTCGGAAAGCCACAGCCATGGCCAGCTTGTTATGGTTGCCTGTAATAGGTTGGCTGGTGTCACCCATCATCAGCTTCCTCGTGAACAAGCTCCTTGCATACCTCGATTTTAATCTGTCAAGAAAGCTCCGTGAGCTGGAGCTTCAGATTATCCCAAGCCTGGAGCAGATACTTGGAGATGTAACAGAGCAGAGAATGCTGAGAGGAGCCAGAGACGAGGGTAAGGGATCTGAATCTGATCTCAAGACCCTCGGCAAGCTGGAGAAGGATCTCAAGTTTAAGTTGTACGACATAGGTGATGTCATGGATCTTATCGAATATCGCCGAATTGAGAAGAAAGTCATTGGTGGTGACGGGAAGTCGGTCGGCACCTTCATAAGCAGTTGGTTGCTGCAAGTTATTGGTGATTTCATCGCCTGCTGCAAGCGGAGCTCGTTCTGGCAAAAGCTCAGGCAGTGGACCAAGAACCAGCTGTTTCAGAAGCTCAGCGACCTTGGTGCTAAGGTGCAGCAGTGTGCCATGGATCTGGATCTGATGTTCTGGGAACTTATAGCTAAGCTACAGCAGTACGCCCAGTACCTAAATCAGATGTTCAGGGGACCTTGCAGTTCGAGCTAAGCTCGTGCAGTACGCCCAGAGCCTGCCCCTGTATAACTGCCAGGAAGCAGCTGAGCAACCATCAAGGCCAGACGCACCCAACACAAGATCTGCTGCAGAACTCACGGATGGCATGGACCAAGGATTAGCTACAACTCCGTCAACGACGACTCCTGGTATGCAACCTTAAATCCATTGACGCCTATTGCACTCCGGTTTCCTTCTAGCTCCCTACTGAATTAAATGGCGATAATCAACACGGATCAGGTGAGGCACCGACGCTTGATGCAACCTCGAATTCCCAGGTGGAGATGATCTGTGGCTGGTTGGTCAATGGGTTTTCAGCACTCTGTTCTTTTATTTGGCTGCGCGGGAGCTTCGGGACTGGTCATATGAACCGGTTGGCATTAAGGTAATATCTGCTGCACATGACTATTTCCAGCTGCCATAGCATTAGCTACTAAAATGTGTACTGAAGAAATTCCTCTCGTCGACAATCCACAAGAGAGCGTTAAGGAATCACCATCTTTTCGCTAATAATTTTGCAAGATCAAGAATAGCATAATATTTCCAAAAAAAAAAAAAAAAAGATCAAGAATAGCATAGGTGTTTCTTTGTCTCTTATAAATTTGTATTGGGAATCTTGTCCTTATTCTTCCCCGAGTCTTCCAACCTTTAGATTTGGCCGATCTGTAGGCGTGTATATATTTCTGCGCCATTGGATCAAGTTTTTGCAAGTTCGTAAATATTGATAAAGGAGTTGTTGGAGACCTTTTTCCAATCTTGCCAAGAAATCAAGATTGTGTTAGTATAAAATTGGTTGCATCAGTTTATCGATATATGTTCTTGTGTGGTTAAGAAATTTTAGCGATGTGTCAAAAATTCATGGAGGGATAAATTGAAAGTGAGAAGAAGGGATTGAAAGTGAATTGTGGGGGAAGGGAGTACCATGAGCCTCTCCTCTGGAGGGCGACCAGGGCGACCCATCCGCCCCAAGGCTAGTGCTGCTGCTGGCTGCGCCACCACCCACAAGAAGACACCCACCACAGCCTCGGTGAAAGCCCTCGAAGCCACCCGCCCACCCACCTCGTGACCTCTCCCAAGCCTGCGGCGGCCGCGAACCGGCCGCCGCCTATAGCACGGCGAGCTCTGATCCACCGTCATCTGATGCCTAGGTACTTTCTCCATGACTCCCGCTCAGACCAGACATCCTCTTCCAGAACTCTCTCCTTCATGCGTTTTACTCGGCGGTCACACCCCTCTTCCTCGGAGCTAAGCTCCCTCGCCCGGCAACCATCGGGGTCACCCCGGCTGCCCTTGTTAACCTCAACAACTTCCAAATTGGGAACATCCTTCCACCTTGCTGCCCCCCCCCACCAGAATCCATGCCATGCATGCCTCCCGTTTCCTCTTCTCCGCCGCCGTGGCAAGCTCCTCGGTGGCAGCGTTTGTCGCCGTTCACAGTCCGTCTGGCGAGGGAGATTTCAAACTACTGGTCCATGGGTCCTCGGGGGATGCTGGCGTGGCTGGCTCCAAGCTCTGCCTGCGCCTCTGCTCAGCCAAGTCAAACGGTCGCGTTTACTACTCCCCCTCCTGCCCCCTGCTGTCCTGATGCTGAGCTAACTGCTATACCTTATTCCAACAAGTTGTTTGTTTAGCTCAGTTGAGAACACACTAGGGATGTTTCCTTGGAGGGATATGAATCTTTCCTCTGTGGGCTGAAATCTGCCGGTGGATCTGCTGGTAAAGCCGGTGGCCATCGTCCCCACGTAGTCAACCTCCCTCGGTCCCTCCTCATCCACTCCCTCTCTCCCCCCTCTGCTCCCCGTCTCCCCCTCCCCGCCCTGCGGGACATGATCACTGCAGTTGGCGATCTTGATGCCGCATTTAACTCAATGTTGTGCATTAATTCCCCCACGCCACCCCTTTGCTCGAGCGCGGCCGTGACATGACCGCCAGCTCCATCGAGCCTAGCATCGGTGTTACTCTCCCTCCATCTACTCGCTCTTACTCCACTAAGCCTCCCCGTCAAAGCTCATCACTCCTCGCCTACACTGCACCGCTGGCACCCCGTCACCCATGCTCCCTCCTTGACCCGGGCCAAGTCGCGGATCGGGTCAACCCTTCATTGGAACTGCTGCTTCATTCAAGGAAGCCCTCCTAACCCCCTCCCTCCTTGCTCTTAAAAACCCTCGGCCGCTTTGCCGCTTCCTCATTCACCCAAGCTCTTGCTTCCGCTGCTTCTGCCGTGACCACAACATCAAAGCCTGCCGCGAACCCATCCGTTGTCGTAGGTCTGGTGTTTTTCGCCACATGGAGAGGCACTACCGCCAAGTCCTCCTAGCCTCCTTGCCCTGCCACCCCATGGCCACACCGCCAGCGCGGTCCCCCCTCCTTCATTTGAGTTCCCTAACCTCCCATTCACCCCACCACCTTCCACCCCCGCTTCTCTACTCAAGCCCTCGCTCGGCGTTCCGGTTTCCCGCACCGCCTCCACTGGCCTTCCACTGGCCACCACCCCCGCCGCTTCTACGCCGGCCTTAGCACGCAACGCTGGCACCTCCACTGGGGAGCTGCCTGCGAAGACCAGGGACGAGTTCTCCAAGTTCACCCTCCCATCTAGTGGCGATGAGGAGGAGGTGGACTCCCTGTGGCTCGCCGTTCCGCTCGGCCTCTACTGACACCCCTACTGGCGGCAACGAGGACTTGCTGTGGATGCCTCCCGGCAACATGGAGGGCACCTAGCAGACCACGTACGCCTTCATCAACATCGACGGCCCCACCGATAATTTGGGGCCATATATTCGCATGGGAATCTACTAGGTCACCCCGACACTCACTTCTGCATGCTCCCCTTCTCCATGGGGAACATGCTCCTCCGCTTTGACACTAGGGTGGACCGGGACGTGGTGACCGTGCACAGCCCCATCATCCACGACGGAGCCCGGGTGTCCTTGATCCGGGTCGAGGCCGCTCTGAACCACTTTGGTCTCGACCTCCCATGGCTGGCAGCGGTCTCGGTCAAGGGCTTCCCCGACGAGCATTGGGACCCTGAGGGGATCGTGGTGGTGCAGCACAAGCTAGCGACATTGTCGAGATCGATGAAGAATGCCACATGGATGAGGACTACTTAGCCCTCCGTGTGGTGGTGGCTAGAGCCAAGCTCGACGGCATCCCCGATGATGTCTGGATCAGCAACCCCAGAAGGAGCGTGCAATACTTCCTTCTCCTCCGGCTCTTTATGTTTTTGTCCGCTCCTTAGAGTCCTTCGTATCCAACTTACGTACGTTGAGCCGCCGTGTGCACACCATGCCACTCCCAGTTCTACAAATCGCAAGTAGAGGCCGAGTCCATATACAACTGCTACACCGAAGCCATGCAATGGAATCCTTACCAAATCCAATACGTATAAATATTGTTTGCCATAATATCTTTTTCCACCCCTTTTTTCTTCCACTGCCTCTCTCGCTGTAATATTCCGTTCTTGTTCCAGGGAGTCTCGTCCATAATTGGGAGTCTCCGTGCTCATCTTCCAATCCAAAAAGGAGTCTCCATGTTCGAAACAGTTAAGAATCAAGACACGTCACACGCGCAGTAGCCGATCTTCCAATCCAACAAAGAGAAGAGTCACCTCCCTTCGCGACTATCTGTATATATACATCGTGTCCCTGTGCACGGTGGACCGGGCAAGCACAATACTGCACATGCCGCCGTGTCCTAGCCAAAAAGCGACACGCGTGTAAGTTAAATTTGCTCTTAGGAGCATGTGCTCCCACACTTTGGACCATACGATTCGCATTGTGATCCGTGCTAGCACACTTCTTAATGCACACTGCTCTGAGAAGTGTGCTAGCACGGATCACAATGCGAATCGTGTGGTTCACAGTGTGGGAGCACATGCTCCTAAGAGCAGAAAAACTGCTTCCCACACAGGCGTATGTAGACCACGCCTCCACCGCAGTACGTCGTCCATGCTGCGCAGCAAGATAATGGATGAGCCTCATCGGCAACGCACGGGACCGCACGTTAAGGCGCAGAACTCACGGTTCTCTGCAACGTCGACGACGGCTGGTCGCCTGCGCGCCCCACGGGCGGTGGCGCACCGTCGTGTGGGATTCAGAGTCGGACGTCGTCATCGATAGGTATCGAGGACTCGCAAGACGTTCTCAGCTTTACCGGCGTAGCGAGGGGACGAAGAGGCAGTGCACCACGGTGGAGAGAATCGAGAAGATACCGATGCGGTCGCGACTATAGGCCGCTCCCGATGCTTGCCAGCAGGTCCGGCAGCCTCATGCAATTGCCAGGATGTCCTCAGAGCTCACGCCGCCATGATGAGCCGTCAGGTCGTGGATCGTGGACCGAAAAGGACGCAATCATCAGCGCGCGCGGATTTGGGTGCTGCCGATACCGTCGCGTGCCCAGACACGCAGTTGTAACAACCCGTTGCATGATCTAGCCATCCAGGCACCACTACTGCAGTCGCAGTCGTTTGAGAATTGAGATGGCTGTAGTGCCTCTGATCAATGACCAATCGAAGGATTTGAGTTTGAGTGATTGAAAAAAACGAACTTTAGATGATTCTGACGTCCAACATCTTCAAGATTATGCTTGAGTTTTCCAAGTCAGCAGAATAGGAGGGTCTCTTCAACAATTATTTAAAAGCAAACAAAGGCCAGATTAAACGACATGGCAAGAATCGTTTTATCAAAATTACATGTCTAATCAGGTGTGTCTTTGATATGGCAACACGTGAAAATACACCAATGCAAAACACGGGACATGGAGTGCCATGCTTCTTCTATAATTTAATTGCATATATGATAAATTTTAAACCGTTACAAAAAATGGACATGGAGTGTACTATGTGTCAAGCTCATGCGTGTTGTTACGATGCAAGACATGTTTTTGGCATATGAGTACATGAAAATAAGGGAGGTGAAAAAAAGCATTCTCTCAGGCAACGTTGTACGACCGTTGGGTTCCAACAGAGAGTAGACCGAAAAGCAAAACACGATCACCTCTACTACTCATCCGAACGGACGAGGAAACCAGAAACTGATAGATAGTAAATGTGGAAAAATAAATTACACATACGTCCTGTTGCAACGCACGGGCATGTTTTGCTAGTAACAAGAAAGAGGGGAATTAATTATTCCTATGTATGCTTTTCTTTCTTCCCAAAACTAGGGGGACCTTTTTTTGTTACATTATTTTTATTTTATTTTATAAATTAATCATTTTTTTTTGATGAAAACACTCAACGAGTGTTTCACGTCTGATATACCTTTATGGAAACAAGGGCCAATACAATTGATGGACTTTTTAGACCACGCCGTTCTTGCCGTTTTGCATTAACCAGAAGAAAGTTCAAACATGTAACAAGATGCAACGGGTAACCAAACTATTACCGAGGCGTAAACCAATTTTCTACTGGATTAGAAGACTAGGACTACATTTTGACACAATTTGCTACAAGCAGCAAATAATCCCTAGATACCCGCCCGCGGCCAACAACTTCGGCGAGGTGCCTGTTGCCCTCCCCACACCAAGTGGCTGCCTCCTCCTTCATGGGGCTCGAAGTTGCCGCGGTAGAAGCAGCCGCGCCATCGAACATCCTGGCGTCCCCGCTCCTTCAAAAGAAACCACCCCACTAGAAAGAACATGGTGTCGAAACCACGATGGAGAGACTTGGGCAGCTTCATCCGAGGCCGGAGCCACTAGACCATGAAGCCTTCCTCCGCAATTTTGACGATGCTCGGCGACGCGCCCCGGAGAGGATGATGTGCCAAACTTCCTTACTGTACGGACATCCAAGAAGCAAGTGGTCGTTAGTTTCCGGCGCCTGGTCGCAGAAGATGCACAAGTTGGAGTCTTGCAAACCATGGCGATGATGACGATCCGCCGTCCCACATCCGTGCGTGCATTGCAAGCTACAAGAAGAAGCGTACTAGGAGGAGGCGCAGCGACCTTCCAAAGCTGCCGAGCACCAAGGACCGGGCGATCCGAGAAACATGCCCCGTAAGCGAGGCCACCGGTAGGCATGATCAGCAGAGAACTTCCATTCAAAGACATCTATTGATCCGAGCTGCACTGGATCCAGCATGTCGCAAAGGACATCAAATTCAGTAAGCTTGGCGTGGAAAGACCCACCCCCTGATGTGACGCACCCGGAGTCATTCGAAGGCTGCGCCACACTCGTCCCCCATCTCCGAGGGCTCACTAACTGAAGCAAACAACATCAGCGCAACGGAGCGGATGCATGCTCCATCAATCCAATAGTTGGTCCGAAGAGCGTGGATTCCTCGCTGTTGCAGCCTTTGATGTGGGTCGCAGCTTGCAAGAGCACGAGGGCCTCACGCCGGTGGTGACCGCTGCCAGCCATCATGGTGATCAGTCCAGACCTAGCGCGTGTGCATAGGGCAATGCCCACTCTCCGCAGATCCGAGATCACAAGGCCTCCCAGGCATTTTGGGCTACACACCACCGGCCAAGCCACTCTGCACTTGCACCTGCCACATCATCACTCCCAGCCTAGATGAATGCACGACGGAGTCTATCAATGGCGCGGATGGCCCATGGCGAGGCAAAGGTGACAGAGATTGAATGAGAATGGCGA
This sequence comes from Hyparrhenia diplandra, assembly GCA_015847255.1. Lineage (NCBI taxonomy): Eukaryota > Viridiplantae > Streptophyta > Magnoliopsida > Poales > Poaceae > Hyparrhenia > Hyparrhenia diplandra. Next base: position 2,063,577 of record JADLZK010004649.1, on the reverse strand, counting down.
AAGGGTTGCCTTCACCAAGGCCGTCCGACCTACCACATTGAGCAGGTTACCCATCCAACCCGGAATGTGTGCCGCCATTTTGTCGATCAAGTACCGAGCGCTTAAGCTTTCTGATCGATAAGGGGATCTCCAAGTAGCGGCGTGGGAAGTGTTGCACACAACATGCCAGCGCCTCCTAAATGCGCTCCAAGTGTTCAGTCCACAGTGCATGGGCGTTGCAACACTTTGTCGAGGTTGGAGAAGGGCCCCGACGCCAGTCCAAAGATGGATGGACTAAAAGACACTAAATGACCTGTACATCAAAGACCAAATCATCAATATATTGCTTAAATCTGTATGAGTTGTTACCTTCTGCCCGGTAGGAGTACCATACATTTTTTTGATGAAACAGCAGTAATTTGCACCCCTATTATATATGTGGATAGCATAATCATTTGAGCTTTCTTCCTGCAGAATGATGATGGCACTGCAATAGATTGTGTCCTTTCTATTAATGAGATATTCGGCTTGAGGAAAAGGATAAAGGACATAGAACATATTGTCAGTATGTCAAAGAAATCACCTCTGTTAAATAAGAGTAGCAGCAGCTCCACCTCCAAGGGGCTGACAAGGAAAACAGCAGCAATTGCGCCGTCAAGAACAGTGCGAGGAAAGCACCAGCACCGCAAAGAAATTGATGACTTGTACGAGGTAAGGATTCAAAAAGGAAGTGTTCGGTCGAGACAACGACGTGAGCATATATGTAGGATGCTTCGTGAGGGACGTAGATAACGATGCAACAAGCTCGAGCACCAGTAAACCTTATTACGTGATTGGCATATATGGTATTACGAGGTTACGGAAAGAGTACCCTGTCACAATATGTTTGTGATTATGAGAAGGATGCGGGACATTTCAAACTTGTCATGTTCGTTCTTGTGGGGAAGACATTCAGCGTCCGTGATATATTTTTTGAAATGCTAGACCAGATCAAGCAACGAAGGCCCAGCAGGCCTACGGTGCTTGAAGTTCCTAAAAGCCTAAAAACAGAGTTAAAAGATCTTACAAGTCTAAAAGCGAGTTGGAGGAAGAACTGAAAGGCAAACGCTTCTTGTTGGTACTAGATGATCTCCCGGGTCAATCTTTGGCAATAACAAAGAACGTGAGATTCTACTTGATGCACTTCGTGTTGGGCCGAGTGGATGGATGAATCCTCGTGACAGCTCAAAAGAAAGATGCATTTGCAGCTTTAGGTCTTGAGGAGAAAAATGCAAATCCCAATTCCTGACTTAGAAAGGAGCAAGTACCTCTCAATGTTCATGCATTATTCATTTGGGGGTCGATCAAGTCGATAGTGCCGACTATGGAAGATATGAAGCAATCGGGTAGAAAAATTGCCAAAAAGCTTCGTGGCTCACCCATTGCGGCAAACGATAGCAAAGACGACTTCCGAAAGTAATACTTGATATTGATTTTACGGAAACAACGGCAAACCTTGGCGTGTTGAATGAAGCGATGGGAGCTCTGTGGTGGAGCTATGAGCAGCTTGGTGGTGACATCGATCCAATGCTTTTATACACGCACGATTTTCCCCAAAGGATATGAAATAAAAAGCGGGATGAGGTGGTTCGCCTCTGGATAGCACAAGGTTTTGTAAACGCCGGAAATAATGCAACAGAGGAAGGCTGGAAGATATAGGCCGGAGCTACTTTGATCGGTTCTTACGACATTCTCATTTACGCAAGTAAAAAGAACATATTTTGGCGAGGAGACCGAGGCATTCACAATACATGACTTACCTTTGCCGAGTTGGCGAGAGGATTTATAGAGGTGACTTTCTTAGAATTGGTTCCAATGACCCACCTAAAGATATCCCTGGAGGTGTTCACCATATCTTCATTGAGACCGACAAGGTAGCGATTGTAGAGAAAATTGTGGACATAGAAAATTTGCGCACCACGATCATTAAGACGAATTATTCGTCATGGCTGCCCAAGGAATGCATGGAAACAAATCATGAATTAGAAAAAATTCTTGGGGCGATTGTTCATGAGGTTTGAAGAAAAACCAGTGCTGATCATTGAAGTATATTTTTCTCTAAAACGGCCGAGTTCAGTCAAGTCCCGGCATGCATTGATCGGATGAAGGATCTACGTTATCTTAGTTTCCATTTTGATAGTGGCAGATTCGATCTGATTTTGCCAAGCACATTTAGCAAGCTTTACCATATCCAGACCATAGATATTCCTTGTTTTAAAGCGTCCTGTCCTAAAGATATGGCTAATCTAATCTATTTGCGGCACATATCTGCTCCATTTGTCTTTCCCCAACATTGGAAGGCTGAAGGCACTGCAAACACTGGAAAAGTTTGAAGTGAAGGAGGAACCAGGGCATGAGTTGAAGCAGCTCATGGACCTAAACAGTCTTCGAGGTTCTCTGATTGTACGGAGGCTTGACATTGTCGGAAGCAAAAGACCAAGCTATTGAAGCACACCTAACCCACAAGAAGCGACTTCGGGATACTAAAGCCGACTTCTATTAGGCCGATACTCGGGATCCAAGCGGTGGACGAGAGGTTCTTGAGGGGCTTTGCCCCCCAAAGGATATTCAAGAGCTCCATATCTGGTTGTACAAGGGTTCAAGGTATCCTTGCTGGATGTTGAGTCGCTACCGACCCGAGGGCCAAAAAGCAACCGCACGTGATTTGAATTGAGGAATTGCAGCCAGCTAGCATCTATTCACCTCGGTAGTGAACTCTTCATTGGTCTACGTGAGCTTCGCATTTTCTCTTGTGACTGGGATAGCTTGCCCAAAAATATGGAGCACCTGGTGTCGCTTCAGACATTGGAAATTCGGTTCTGCGAAAAGATTGAACATCTTGCGACACTATCACATGCTCTTAAAACCATTAAAATCAGTAGGTGCGAAATGCTGAGAAGTATTGGTATTATGGATTGCCCTAGACTTGAATTCATATTGGAAAAGGAGAAACGTCCGGCTTGTACGTCACGGGAATACGCCAAGACAACTGCACCAACCGTACTCCAAAGCAATCTCCGTATCCAATGAATCCTTGTCCATGCCTAGTAACTTTAGAGATATCTTTCTGTGCTAACCTGGTAACACTTCAAAATCTACCACCGTCCCTCAAGAGTTTGGAAATCGTCGGGTGCAGGGAGCTCTGTTCGGTGTCAGGGCAGCTGTGTCAACTCGAGAAACTAAATATTGTCTTGTGCGATAAGTTACAGTCGGTCGATTCCTTGGGAGATGCGTCATTAGAAACACCGTCTCTTTTACAGCTGTCAATGCCTTGCATCCTTAGGATCCAGCGTTGGCCCTAGGAGTTACTCTGCTCTTCAGAAACTTCAGATCAGATACTGCCCTGCTATGGATATGAAGCAGTTTAACAAAGATGTGCTTGATTACACAAAGCAATATCATACGATCTTGCAAGCATCCCAGAGGAAAGGTATACTGTTGAATTTTTTCTTCATTTCTTTAAATTCCTCTACCTACATTTTATATACGCTGCAAATCCACACCATGTAAACCTTAATCAGATACGAGAACCAGCGCTGCATCTATTATTGATGTCTGGTACATTAGTGTTATGTGGGTGAAGGACGCGTCTTGTTTTTAGACTGTCCTTTTTTGTCTCTGATAACGTAAACCCATGCACATTGTTGGTTCATTTCATATGGTTATTGATTTATGTTCTTGGATGCACAGTAATTGGTAACGTGTATTTTCCATTTTCAGGGCCTAGACTATGGGAACCAAAATCTTGTAAAGATGCTATCCCTTGGTGTTAAGAGGGGGAGGTGCGGCATCATTGAAGCAGTTGAGTATTATGAGATCCTGAAACCCTTGTTCCAGGACCGGAGGCACTCCTGGAGCATTGTTGTCCCATTTTGTATTTGCCAGGTCCAAGCTATGACGATGCCTGACTGTGTTTTGTCAACGGCACATATGGTTCTTCTGCATAAGTTTGGATCGTGGAAAACTTGCCTTAATATAGCTTCTGTGTTAGTTCACGCAGACGTGCTGCTGTGTATTGTTATGAATAAATGAAAGGAAACTAGCGTCCGTTTGAAACCATCTTGCTTGTTTAATTGTTGAGTTGGTTGTCTGACATGCTGCACGTTATTCGTGTGTAATAATGTATATAAGGATATAATCAGTGTGATCCATGCTATTTCATCCCAAGTGTTCCGGTTTCAGAAATGCAACTCTGTAGCATCGATGCATTTTTATTTATTTGGAGATTCACCATCCTTGCATTTATCAGAACAGAGAACGGAAAGGAACGAAGAGTTTGACTGCTGAGAGTGATGGGGCATGTTATACGACTGGTCGGGCGCTGCCGACCAGGGCAGGCCCAACAGCCGGCCCAATAGCCCATGTGAGTCATCTTCCTCCTCGCAAGACCAGCGACGTTGACCGCCGCCCCACCGGGTCCCTGGCCCCGCCCGCTGCGCCCGCCGCTCCTCCAACCTCCGCGACGCCCCCTCCAACTCCGTCCCTCCTTCGGTCACGCCTTCGACACGCTCCGCCGTCACCCGCATCCAACTAAATGGATCGAGCTCCCCGCCAGCTCGCGGCAAGGCTACCCGCACTCCAACTGGCCGGGTCGAAAGCCCCGCCCGGCCGGCGGCTTCCGCCGCCAGCTGAACCGCTGGCCGAAAGCGCCGCCACGCAGCTGGTGCCGACGGGCAGGCCGGCCAGTTTCTTTCTATGGTCAGGGAGGAATGGAGGGGGAGGGGAGGTCGACGGACGGATAAAGATATGCCGACAACCCTAAATCGATCGCAAAGGTCCGGTCGGAGGTGATGGTCGCGGCGAAGAAGACGACTCACATGGGCTATTGGGCGCTAATATTGGCGGAGAGTGATGGCGTCGGTGTAGGCCCATCAAAGTCGCGGGCCTATGAAATTCGTGATTCGGCGCTCGCCCTGCGAGAAATTTGGGGTGGTGGGCTTCATGGTTGACGGTGGAGGGGGCAGCCCAACGTAGTCAAGCCGCAAAATGCTGAACGTGAACCTAAGGCCGCAGCAGCAGCGGCGCAGTGGACGCCGGGCGGTGTTAAGGGGAGCCACCGGTGGCGGGGGGCATGTTACGGACTACTTCACTCTATAAGATTAAGTACGATAACGTGGATACAAGGTCTCCAACGCGGCGATCTGCCGTCGTCCGCCGCCGCCGCAAGCAACAGTTCTGGTTACAAGAATGACCAAGTTCGAGTTCGCTACCTCCTCTCTCAGCTATACATGTGCATCGGATACCGTGCGGCACGGCACGCCGCCGGGCCGTGCCATGCCATGCGCCGTCGATGCCGTCGCGCCCGGCGTGCTGCGTGCCGCCGGCGGCCCAAGGCACGGCCGCGGCCGCTCGGCCGCGCCGCCGTGCGCCCCGTCGTGCCGGGCTGCCCGTCGTGCCCATCGTGTCGCCGCGCCGCCCGTCGAGGAGGATGTGACGGACCGCAAATTATAAGAGCACAAGTCTGAAAATCGATCGAAATACGACCAACTTTTCAAACTTGAGGTCATATAATAGCGCGACCATCCGAACTCTCGAAGGATTTCAAACCAACATCGCAACGTCATGTGATCGTAATCATCAATGTATCACATCGTTTGCCATCACAGATTACAACATAAGAGATTCACTTACCATACATCGGAGTTTCATTTATTGTTACAAACCAAGTTCGAAAAAGTAGCGGAAGCAAGTTTAGTTTGAAACAAAGTACAAATGCAAATATATTATAGTGCCATAGTCTTTATCATTCCCACAAAAAGCATGAGAAGAGTGATATGGAGACCATGCCCAATGGTCTAGTTCTCGTCTCAGCGGGAGGAGAAGCGACACGCAAAGAACCCCGATAATAGCGGTCATCTCGCAGCAATTGGGAATAAACCCCCCGAGTACGAGGATGTACTCGGCTAGACTTACCCGACATATAACTCAATAAAAGACACCAAGGATCATGCAAGACTTTATAGGTGGAGCTAGCTTGACTCAATTGCATAAAGGCATAATTACTACCTCAATTTAACTTGCATCATTTTAAACTCCATAGCATAAGGATTTAATTTGCAACTATTCCAAAACAAGTGGTAAAATGAAACAATCAACCTTATACTAATGGAACAAGTCCAAACATCACCGTCAGGGTGATCAATACCATCATCATTATACCCTCATCATCATTAGTTATTTATTTGTGTGCTACATTGGAGATAATCCGTCAAGTGCTCACTATCCAGGAGCGCTGGCGACTCGAATCGATTACTACCCAGCTGGGGAAATATTCCTAACACTCACCCAGGCATACCGGATCAAAGTAGCCTTAGGTCACCGTTCTACTCATTCAAGTATCGCGGTCCCGCTAAGCGCCGTACTCTCAGGGATATCACCTCGCCGGAACAGCGAAGGACTTTTTGACTAACTTCGATGACTCTCCTATGAGACGCACTTTATACCCCTCGGGTTTCCAGGCTTGAATAGAGTTACTTGGCTTCGTGGTCGACAACCTCGGGTCGGCCAACTAAATGAAAGGCTGCGTTCAACATGATTAGGAAGGGCTCCAAGCTCAAGTCCTTAATCGACACAGACGGGACTACCGACTCCCAGAACCTCCATGTCTTGTAGCCTCCATTTTCCCGCCCAGTCTCCCTGCTTTTGTTTTACAAAAATAGCGGATACATCCAAGGTACACCATAGTTCATTTTTGACATGTTTCCACCTAACATCTCGCATTGTTGGTATTTGATAAGCCTACGTAAATATTATGATGGATAATCCGCAAGCGCCGCGGATACCGGTGAGCACTCCACCCGGTGATGGGTTTTAAAATATCGAATCCACAGGGAGAACGTAGAGAAGGGGTTCTTGAGATTTACTATCGATCCCCGAGTAGTTTAATAAAACTAGATAGATAATAAAGATAAGGAGTTCTAGTAGGAAGGTCTTGTTCTCACTTCAAGTAAATCATTTGCACATTGTTCTTAAGAGGGGTTATCATGAAGAAACTCTTAATAAAGGGATTCTACGCTAACAATGCAGGGGTCTCCCCACGATTTCTATAAACGGGAGCAGGGATACAAAGGACTCAATAGTGTTTGTCACCACTACGATCACCCTTAATCGGTTGGTGTTTCACTCCTCGGCCTATAGAAGGTATTAAGTAATAAGCTAGTCAATCTAAGCACCACGCTTACATTAATCTAACGCCTTCAATTCAAGAGCGGCGAATCAAAGTAATCATATCAAAGAAATACGAACCTTAAGAACAATAGAGACAATACCACTTACTCGAATGGAAGTCGAACAATCCACAAGATCTCGTGAGTCGTGCTCCAATGACATCGGCTCGAGGAGAAGATGATGGAGGCGCCAACTCTAGAGGAGGAAGAAGATGGAGGCGCCCGACTCACCGCCTTCCTTCAACTCCGCCTCAACCACGCTCTAATTCTCTCAACTTGCAAAACTAACTCTCAATCTAATTCTAATCTAGAGCTTCTATCTCTTGTCGCCGCCGATGATCCGATTGAATTGATGATTGATGGATCTCGCGAATCGGGGGGCCCGGGGGCTTGCTTATATAGTCGGGAGGAGGTACGCCGTCTTGGACTTGGATTACAACTCGAACTCTTCCCGTCGTCGTCGGATCAAACCGACATTAATCATGCGGTTTAGATTGCATCTTAGAGGCTGTGGAAGAACATCTCGAAGCGTGGCCGCTTGGGCGGGGGCAGCCGAGCGGCCTAAATGGGAGGCCTACGCCAGCCTAGGGCGGGCCCCACCCCGGGTCCCGTGACGTCGTGGCTTCCGGAGTCTTCTAGATGATGTTTTCTTGGGTGTTAAGTTTAGTTCACGCGTCGGTGTATTCAGAGCCTTCTAGACTTCGTTCCTGAGTTAGATTGCGTTCTTGAACTCTGCCGTTTTCCCGTTAAGTCCCCTCGCAAATCACAACTTTACCAAAACTCATGGAAATCATTAGTATAAACCCCTAATAAGATTATCTATTTTATATTTTAATCCTTTTCCATGTTTAATTGACAATTAAAAGTATGCATTAACATGTGTCAACAAACTCCCCACACTTAGGCTTTTACTCATCCTCGATAAAAGGATGGTCTAAGCATGGATCATGATTACACTTCCATGGTCATACCTTCACTTTGGGATCTCTCGAGCATGAAACGGTTAGAAACAGATCACCTTTATTCTTGAATCGAGTCTATTGGAGAGATTTTGCATAAGTTTTGAAAAGAAAGCATAGCTATACTTACTCCTTTGTGACACTCTCAAGTCTCTCAAAGTATATTATATCCTCACATTAGCATTTATTATATAAGTGGAGCTCAAGAACATGTAGCACACTTACCTTGTATTTATTGCTGAGTCAACTGTGGATCCATGGAGATAGATGTCATAAGTCATAGATCAAGATGTGCATGTGAATCAAGATTATTATTACCTTTGCTCTCTCTAGTTGAAAATCTTCTATCTCCCCTTTTTCAGCATTTATATTTATTTATTTTTTTTCAAGCGAGGTAACCAAATTAATTAAATGGAGAGGTGGGTTCTACTCACCCTCTGACACATGTCCAATTTTACTCTCTCAATTATTAGAGAAGTGGGCCCTACTCACCCTGGACACTTGTCCATTATTCTTCTCTTTATTTTTGCCTTTTTCTCTCTTTTTTCGTAGAGGGGGGGTTCTTCCGACCCGTAGAACACTTGCTCATTTTTCTCCTCTCTCTCACTTTTCTCTCCACTCTTAGAATTTTGAACATTTGGCTTTTTCATAGTCTGTACCTTTTTCAACAATTAAAATTATGGAAGATAGAGATTAAAACTTTTTAGAGCATGGATACTTTAGTGAAAGCAAGTGTATGTGATCTTGATCTTAGACTTTAGACAAATTTCAACATGGGTCATGGTTTTGACAAAGCTCAACACAAGAAAGCAACAATTAATTAGATATATCTTTAATGATTGCTACGGCTCTCTTTGGGATGTATCATTGATCACAAAGGAGAAGCATAACTAATGATTTTAATATGTTGAAATAAATAACTCTCCAAAGACAAGATAAAAGAAAGAGGATCTCATTATTCTAACTTTATTATTTCTCATGTTTTAAGTAATTAAGGCATCCCAACAAGTGACAGATAAAAGTAGGAATTTAATCATGCAAAAACTTTGTTCAAGACATCTTTTTCATATTGGAAAACATACCATAACGTAAAAACATTTATTTTAATTTGGAACGGAAGTAAATTGCGAAAATTTAAAAGTTTTGGGAAGCAAACCTAGCGGTGGATCTAAGCGGAGCCCGAGTGGGGGCGAGCAGAGGCCGTGTCGGCCTAGTATTTGGGCGGGTCGGCCGCCTCGAGCCGTGTCGGTCGCGGTTCGTCGTGGCGAGTCGATGGTTCCGTCTTGATTCGAATTTCTTGATTTTCATCGCGAAAAGTTTCGTTTGGTCGTCAAGGATCTCCCCACACTTATTTTCTGTTATCTTGCATACAAAGCATGGTGGAGACAAAAACATATCCGAAAAATATAGAAAAATATTTGACTCAACTTGTGGATTACTTCATTGATAAAAGAGAGAGCACTTTATTACATAATTCGAACTTCCTAATATTTAAAGCAAACTGATCTTAACTAAACCAAGCTAAACGACTTTAATCGAACTAAACTTAAGACTCAAACGCTAAGACTCATGTGCTCTCTAACCGTGATGCGTATATAGGGCCTTTGCCCATCTTAGGATTGCGACTAGCATCCTCTTCTTCCCCGTTTCTACGCTTCTTCTTTCCTTCATTCTTTAAGAGATGGAGGACGGAATTAGTGAGGGTGCTATTAAAGCGGTGAATCTCCTTGCATGTTTCTCGCAAGAGCCGCTACATCTAGAGCGAGGTCGGCTACGGTTTTCTAGTCTTCTTCTTCTCTGCATGCATACGGGTCGGCCTCGATAGCGGGAATCCTCTTGATTTGTGATTCCTTAGTACGGACTCCGTCGATGGTAGTGCGGCGTGGAGGTGCTTGTTGACACTTGTTATCATATAAATTTATTAATCAAATAAACATGAGAAAGGGGTATAAATCATAATAATAACCTAGAATAGGGTGTCACTAACATATTTCCACCAGTTTTGGTAAAGTTGTGAATTGCGGGGACTAAACAGGAAAAAACACCAGAATTCGCGAGCCGTGCGACTTACGCGGCGTAACGCAATCAACTCCGAAAAGACTCTAGAAGGCTTCTGACTAATCCCGACGTGATCGAGACTTAGCACCCAAGAAAACATCATCTCTAGAAGACTCCGGAAGCCACGACGCACAGCGGACCCGTGGTGGGCTCCACCCCGGGCGGCCGGCCCAACTATTAGGCCGGCGGCCTCCCCCTCCGTCACGTCAGCCCTGATTCCAGAAGCTTCGCCAACCGCCTCTAAGACGCAATCTAATCCGCTCGTTTAATGTCGGTTTGATCCGAGGGCGACGGTGGAGTACGAGATGTATCTAGGTCAAACCCCGCACCTCCTCCGGACTATATAAGGAGACCCCTAGACCCCCCTTCGGATCATCAAGTTCTCAAGTCATCAACAAAGACTTCAAGATCCAAGTCATCAATCCCACGCTCTAGAAACACCGCTTTAGGAAGAGTAGCAATCAAGATTAGATCTAGTAGGAAGGAGAAATCCGGCTCGACCGTCGGAGGCGGCTCAAGATCGCCTCGTTCTTGTAAGTTCTTTATTGTAAGTAGTCTTCAAGTTCCGCATAACGTTCTTAATATGAATATCTTGATCATGTTTATATTCGAGATTATTTGTTCTAGTGTTTACTTTGATTACACGTTTAGCATAGTTGAATTACTATTATGTTCATGCATGGATTCAGATATAGCGCTCATCTATTAATATTATGGGTGAGTGGTAGAGACGATGTAATCGTGGTGATTAGATCTTATTTGCTGCGTTTTGCACCCTATATGCCGGTCGTGTGGTAGATCGTGGTGGTGATAGCACCATTGAGTCCTTTTGCAATCCATCCCCCGTATGTAGGACTAGCGGATGATATTATTCGGGTTGTTCTAAGTTTCTACCTTAGTCTTCACGGATTCTCGTCCCTCATGTGTGGATTTAATTAGTCTTTCTTCGTGATTGTTAGATGTATTGCACTAATCGGTAGATCCTAACTTATAGTTTAGAGTTACATATTGGAGTTTCTAATGCTAGCTAGCCTATGAATTGCTATCGTCCTTTGTTTGACACTTTCTATTTTGCACACCCGGATATGACTTGGTTGAATCTATTTATCGAAACTTTTATCATTATCTTTATTGTGAACTTTGATCCCTGTTTAAGTAATTGATAAATTTAATACTTAAGCTTTGCATACGAGAGATGATTAAGATGTTTAGATACACACATGCATAGTTAATTCATATGATAGTAGACTTCTTTCCCCGTGGTAGAATATAAATTCAATACCGGTTCTTACTCCCGGTTAAAATGCTACAATGGTATATTCATATCCGTGCGCTTGCGAGATACCCGTTATAATTATTTATTTACTTATTGAGAAGTTTATCAAGGCATAGTACGAATATTTTATTCCTTGCATATTAGTAGTTTAACTATAGGGATGACAACCTTTTCGGATATGCTATGAACTCGCAATGAATTATTTTCTTTAGTTTTATCTCGAAGCAACATCCGATATTTGTTTTTGACGCCATTGCTAGTGATAGGTTTATATCTGCTTCTAGTTAGTGACGTTAGAAATACCAACAAGCATTTTTGGCGCCGTTCTTGGGAAAGAAAGTCTTTAGCCAAATAAAATATAAATATAGGAATAACTTGCATGCATCTCTCTCACGCATTGTAAAGTATTAAATTTATCGCTAATTGCTTAAACAGGTTTACCCTTGTTATTATTCTTTCTATCTATTTCAGGGGTAATGTATGAATAGGAATCTTCACGAAAACTTCGTTTCCGATCCGTAAAAACTCTTGAAGCAGGCAAGATCCAAGTTGAAGTCTCAACCCAAGATCGCCGCCTCGGAAGACTCCTCCACCATCGCGAAGCTTAACACCCGTGTTCGGCGTAATGGCGAACAAGACCCTCCGCGAGTACTACGACCACCGACTACGGCCAACATCCGCACGGGGCGGCGGTTGATGTGGGAGACAAAGCTTTTGAGCTCAAGCCCGCACTCATCAACATGGTACAAGCTAGCCAATTCGGGAAAAGCCCATGAAGATGCCAATGCTCACCTACAACACTTCCTAGAGATCTCGGGCACCTTCACCATCAAAGATGTCTCAAGTGATGCAATCCTACTTCGTACGTTCCCATTCTCACTCTTGGGGACGAGCGAAGCGAAGGTTTCTAATGCCAACAAAGACAAACTCACTACTTGGACACTTTGCTCTACTTTTGCCTTCCCCGGCAAAGTTCTTCCCTATAGGCAAAACCAACGCCTTACGGGGAAAATCTCAAGTTTCCGGAAGTAACACGGCGAATCCGTTCGAAGCATGGGAGCGCTTCCAAGACTACATCACTGAATGCCCACACCATGGAATGGAGAACTGGCTACTCATGCAGATCTTCTACCACGGGCTCAACAACAACACCCGTGAGACCATGGACGCCGGCTGGTGCTTTCCTATCCCTTACACCGAATCAAGCTACTGACCTTGTGGAGAAGATGGCGTCAAACCAAGCTTGGAATGAGGACCGTCAACTCCGCAAGAGAGAGAGAGGGAATACACCACCGAAAGAGGTAGACATGCCGCGCCAAAATGGACCTAATCATGAAAAAGCTTGAAGACAAAGCCCTGAGAAGAAGGAAGTCATGCAACTCTTCGATTCCCGCATGACATGTGAAGAATGCGGCAACACCGACATTCAGTCCCAATGTCCCGAAATGAAGAGGACGTGAACTATATCAACAACAACAACAACCAAAGATTGTCCCCCCGAATCAAGGATGGAATCAACAGAGACCCAACTACCAAGGTAACTACTGGTAACTATCAAGGTAATAACTCTTTCAATAACTTCCCACCTTTGAGAGAGTTAGTACAAAACCAAGGTAGACTTATGGATAACTGTCTAAGAAGTTAGCTTCCAATGATAAAATGCTAGAAACTATTAGTGCTAAAATGGAAAGCTTTTCTTACGCAATAAAGAACCAAAGATAGCTTTAATAAAATGATAGAATCTCGCTTATCTCACCGGCTTTATCTCGCTCCTATGCCTAACCAGGTAAGATTCCTGCCACCGGAAGAATTAGAATCTGCAAATCTTGTCGATGTCTACTATGCGGTATTCGCACCAAGGATGCACAAGAAGGACCTAAGTGGACTCGACTAGGGTATGCCCGCCAAGAAAGGAGATCTAGGGAGACCAACCATCACCGTTAGGATCGGCGCCCGCACCTACGACGACGCTCTGCGACTTTGGCTCAAGTGTCAACATTATGCCTAAGGTAAGCCTTGAGCCAGTTCAAATTTATTATACACAACCATGTGCCTACAACTTGCAGATCGGTCCGCTATGCTACGAGGGCATCCCGGAAGACGTTTGTCCGAACATCGGTAAGCTCTATGTGGCCACCGACCGTGGTCCGGATACGGGCAAAGGTAAGAACGCCCGATCATACCGGGGCGCCCTTTCCTTGCCACCACCAAGGCCATCATCTACTGCCGACACCGCGAAGATTGTCTTCACCAAACAAAGGGGAGATTCAACCGCAAACACAAGACCTTAGCTCCCCCTGCTCCACCTCGTGCCACTACCGCACCACGGAAGTACATGCACCAAATTGCCGAGAGAGGACAAGAAGAAGAAGCAAGAACAAGAAGAACCGTCAACCTCAACCACACGTGGAGCAAGTCTTGATGATCAATCAAGTTGCAAATGTAACAAAGACTTCTACAAGCACTCCACCACAACTAGAGAAGCTAGACGACCACGAGTTCCATCAATCCACCGCTCCATTAATCAATGGAACTTCCAAAGCCAGTTGTCCGTGACACGGGATCGCATCAACTTAATGTCGAAGGTAACGTATCAATTGATATATGGTAATCTGCCTTTGTGTTCCACCTATGTAATGCTTTGCAGATGGCGGATCAATCACACCGATTCCTAAGGTATTGCACCAAACGCCCCCGCCAAGATCAAAGACTGCTATGTCCTCACCGACTTCTTAGTCATGGACATGGGAGAAGAAGAACAAGATCCTCCCATAGTACTTGGAAGACCGTTCCCGAACACTACAAGAGCCATCATCTACATCGGGGCCGGGCGAGATCCACTTCCAGTTTCATGGTAAAAGATACTTTGTTTCTTCAATACTTACACTAACAATGAACAGCCCCAAGAAAGACCAAGGGCCGAAGCCGTCTCCCGAGACTACAAACAAAGCCGGACTCGAAGATGGAGGACATCAAGAGGATAGAGAAGGACATCAAAGAAAAGTATACTCTGCGGCTCCTACCCATCTTGAACTACGGACCGCCACACCGTAGAGAGGTCTCCACCAAAAAGAAGCAAACTCGAAGAAGAAAGAAAGCTGCTACCGCCAAGAAGAGCAACAAGAGTACACCTTCGGAGACCACCAACGCCGGCATCAGCAACTAAACAATCGACTTCCTCGGCCACTTCCTCACGCCACCCATTGAAATCCTTGAAGGACCCTTACCGGTACAACATTTACACGAGGGCCCATAGACGACACCACGCCATAGGAGTAAGTGCTCTAAAACTCGCCGAGAGGTAACTTCGGTATTTATCTTTTATATTTAATTTTCGCAAAGCATATTTCAATTAGCATATTTCCCTTAGCATATTTACTCTTTCTAAACCTGCACTTAGAAAATCTCAAAAATATGTTTGCTGCATTTGCATCAATCTCCTTAAAGCCCCATGCAAGCACTCCTTTTGCTGTGGTGGCATAAAAATAAAAATACAAAAATATTGCACTCATATGTTTTTGCATTAGCATCCCTATTGCATAAAAAATTCTCAAAAAATATATGTGGGCACATGAAGGTCCACACCTTTTATAAAAATCCAAAAAGAAGTGAGCACATGAAGGCTCACAATAAACATCCTAGAATTTGTTCCTTGGTATGTGTGAAATTAATATTATGAGGAGAACATTGAAGGAGACCCAAAGAGGAGCAAGCTCCAAGGATGAACAAAGGACTACTTCAAGATCAAGCTTGGGGAGAGCACCCCGTTTACCACGATAAGTATCACTATCTTATGTCTTAAATATTAGCTAGTTATATATTTGCTTAGAGTTAATGAGTCTTAAATAAAAGTCTTAGTGTTAAGAGTCTAATAAATGCTAGATCTTTGCTAGATTGCTTTCTTCTTTTAATTATGATCTTGATGATATATGCTAAGGAAATGATGAATAGTTGCTCCGCCTTAATTCCTCTTAAAAGTACTTACACTTTGGACTTAGATTCTCCCAAAGCTTTATATGCTTAATTTTGCTCTAAAACCCAACACTGCTGTAGGAAGCACATGCTTAATCCGAGTCTTAGCATAAAGAATACATGAAAAGTTGAGTCATTGCTTATCATATTCCTAGAGATACTTGATTCCCCGGTTTTTATCTTTGAAAATTATAAAATATTACATGATGAGTTCCTTAGCTATGACCCTTAAGAGTTTATCATTCGCATCAAGATCATCCCACTCCACTAAATACGCCGCTTCTAACCCCTGGTGCGCATCCCCATACTCCATCGGCCGCTAGCCATAATTATAAAAATAAACTCTTGCAATCTTTGGATATGTTTCTCTCAAAGTGTTTTTATGCCAAATAGAGGCTGGGCTACATTCAAAAAAAAAAAAAAAAAGAAGAAAAAAGAGAAAAGAAAAATAAATATCTAAGAAAAGTGAGACGAGAGAGGGAGAGTAACGGACAAAAGTCATACTAGGCGAGAAGGGCCTACCTCCCTAATAATAATAATATTTAGAGATGAATAATGGACACGTGTCCGAGGGTGAGTAGGGCCCACATCTCTAAGGAGAGAGAAAAAATGGACACAAGTCCGGGCAAAGCCCACCTCTCCAAGAATGGATAGCCCAGTCTTAGCAATTTTTAGAAAGAGAGATATAGTCCAAGATGCTTGAGAAGAAAAATACTAGAAAAAGGCTATTTACTACTTTTCATCCTCATCCACTTCACCACTATCATCCCACTATGTATGTCCTACCACATGTGTAACTCCACTACCACCATCTACTTAAGAGGGTCATACATAGGATCTCCCCAGTTTCTTTTTGAAAAATATTGCAAAACCCTGTGGATGATAGTTGATCAAAGAGTTTGAGACATGGTACTTAACTTGATTGCTTTATCTTGCTTATGATTCGTGAAAAAGCTACGCCCCTTGGTAAAACGGTATGAGAGAGCAATCTGCTTAAAGAGGAGAATTTATTTCCCGATTAACACAAGATACGAGGTATGAAAGCGTAGTAGCAACTCCCCCATCCTACTATAGCATATAGCTTTGCTAGGGACTAGCAAAGGGTAAGCTTGGGGAGTTTGTTGACACTTGTTATCATATAAATTTATTAATCAAATAAACATGAGAAAGGGGTATAAATCATAATAATAACCTAGAATAGGGTGTCACTAACATATTTCCACCCGTTTTGGTAAAGTTGTGAATTGCGTGGACTAAACAGAAAACACGAGAATTCGCGAGCCGCATCTACTCACTACGCGGCGTAACGCAATCCAACTCCGAGAAAAAGACTCTAGAAGGCTTCGGACTAATCCCGACGTGATCGAGACTTAGCACCCAAGAAAACATCATCTAGAAGACTCCGGAAGCCACGACGCCTTTTGGACCTGTGGTGGGCTCCACCCCGGGCGGCCGGCTAACTATTAGGCCGAGCGGCCTCCCCTCCGCCACGTCAGCCCCGATTCCGAAGCTTCGCCAACCGCCTCTAAGACGCAATCTAATCCACTCGTTTAATGTCGGTTTGATCCGAGGGCGACGGTGGAGTACGATGTATCTAGGTCAAACCACGGCACCTCCTCCGGACTATATAAGGAGACCCCTAGACCCCCCCTTTCGATCATCAAGTTCTCAAGTCATCAACAAAGACTTCAAGATCCAAGTCATCAATCCCACGCTCTAGAAACACCGCTTTAGGAAGAGTAGCAATCAAGATTAGATCTAGTAGGAAGGGAGAAATCCGCTCGACCGTCTGAGGCCGGCTCAAGATCGAGGCCTCGTTCTTGTAAGTTCTTCATTATAAGTAGTCTTCAAGTTCCGGTTACACGTTTCTTATGAATATCTTGATCATGTTTATATTCGAGATTATTTGTTCTAGTGTTTACTTTGATTACACGTTTAGCATAGTTGAATTACTATTATGTTCATGCATGGATTCGTATAGCGCTCATCTATTAATATTATGGGTGAGTGGTAGAGACGATGTAATCGTGGTGATTAGATCTTATTTTTCTGCGTTTGCACCCTATATGCCGGGGTAGTGTGGTAGATCATGGTGGTGACGGCACCATTGAGTCCTTTTGCAATCCATCCCCGTATGTAGGACTAGCGGATGATATTATTCGGGTTGTTCTAAGTTTTAGGCCTTAGTCTTCACGGATTCTCGTCCCTCATGTGTGGATTTAATTAGTCTTTCTTCGATGATTGTTAGATGTATTGCACTAATCGTAGATCCTAACTTATAGTTTAGAGTTACATATTGGAGTTTCTAATGCTAGCTAGCCTATGAATTGCTATAGATCCATTGTTTGACGACACTTTCTATTTTGCACACCGGATATGACTTGGTTGAATCTATTTATCGAACTTTTATCATTATCTTTATTGTGAACTTTGATCCCTGTTTAAGTAATTGATAAATTTAATACTTAAGCTTTGCATACGAGAGATGATTAAGATGTTTAGATACACACATGCATAGTTAATTCATATGATAGTAGACTTCTTTCCCCGTGGTAGAATATAAATTCAATACACAGTTTCTTACTCCCGGTTAAAATGCTACAATGGTATATTCATATCCATTATGTGTGCTTGCGATACCCAGTTATAATTATTTATTTACTTATTGAGAAGTTTATCAAGGCATAGTATGAATATTTTATTCCTTGCATATTAGTAGTTTAACTATAGGGATGACAACCTTTTTTTATATGCTATGAACTTAAGCAATGAATCATTTTCTTTTAGTTTTATCTAAAGCAACATCCGATATTTGTTTTTGACGCCATTGCTAGTGATAGGTTTATATCTCTGCTTTCTAGTTAGTGACATTAGAAATACCAACAAATCTTTGTAGTGTACTTGTGCTCCCTCGTGTTGCCATTGGCGCCCATGCGAACACGTGTAAGATGCTCGCCCTCCTTTGGTTCTTGAACCTCCATGTAGCTAGGAACATGGACCGCTTCTTTAGTGCAGTGCAGCTTAACGATCGTCGTCTGGCCGCAGGTGTACATGACTTGCTTGCGCCCTTGCGGCGGTGGTGGCGTCGCGAGGGGCGGCGAGGTGGAACATATGGAAGCGGGGTATGTTCGGGTGGTATGACTACGAGCGGCTTTGGTTTCTTGATGAAAGGAACGACTTGTTTGGCTTTTTTCATTGAAGGGGACAAGCCGTTGTTCGCCATGGTCTCTTTGGTTGGAGATTAGATGAGAAAGAAGGATGGTCTACCCTAGATTATATATGGGTTAGGATTTGTAGGGGGCGAGAGATCGGGTTTACGACGCGAAAAACAAATGAAAGGAGTTTTTCCGAAACTAAACATGTAAGAGACCGTGTGAGACAAGATCAAGGAGGGGCGCGGAGGCCGGCCGCTCCGCATTTAGGCCGGTCGGCCCGGCCCACGTGTCGCCGCAACGTGTTTCGTCGGTAAAGTGCTCTAATCCTATTATTATCCCGTAAAACCCGATGTTGGCCCATTATCCGCGAAAATTAATATTTTTTGGGTACTTCAAGAACACGATAACATCTAATTCTTCTAAATCTTTATTGGGCTCTAAAAATATCTTGAGGCGATGACCATTTACCTTAAATAGCGTACCTTCGTTGTCTTGAAGAGTGACGGCTCCGTGTGATGATGAACTCACCACCTTGTATGGTCCTTCCCACTTGCTTCGTAGTTTTCCATGTCCTAAAAAAGTCGCACCACGGAATTAAAAAGTAATACCTAATCGCCTCGGGTGGAATTCCTTCTTCTTGATTCTCTTGTCGTGCCATCTCTTGGTTCTTTCTTTGTAGATCTTGGCATTGTGGTACGCCTTTTCTCTCCATTCTTCTAGCTTCGGATAGTTGCATTCTTCGTTTTGTTCCGGCTTCATCAAGGTCCATATTCCACCTCTTGATGCCCGGTGAGCTTTGAATTCTAGCTCAACAGGGCAAGTGACATGTCTTCCCGTAGACCACCGGTAGGGAGACATTCCGATGGGAGTTTTGTAAGTCATCCGATAAGCCCGCAGAGCTTGGGTAGCCTTGCCTTTCCATTTAGTTCCCATTTGGTCAACCGTCTTACGTAGGATGTTCTTGATTTGCTTGTTTGACGCGTTTACGCTTGACCACTTGTCCGCGGGTGATAAGGTGTAGCGGCGTTGTGTTGGATCCCACGATGATGAGGTATCTCTCGAAGTTCTTGTCGATGAAGTGGGACCCTCCGTCACTTATCACTAGCCTTGGTGTACCGTATCTTGGAAATATTATTTCTTCAAACATCTTGATTGAGCTTTTGTGATCAGCGCATCTTGCATGGCATGGCCTCAACCCATTTAGAAACATAGTCAACCGCCACCAAGATGTACTGAAGTAGGGTCCGGATTTTGGGAATGGTCCCATGTAGTCAATTCCCGGACATCAAAGAGCTCGATTTGAAGATTGGTCGTCGGTGGCATGGCATCTCTAGAATTGATATTGCCATGTCTCTCGACAGCGTTGCACCTTCGCATGGTCTTGTGTGTCTTGATACATGGTTGGCCGTAAAATCCGCTTTGCGGATCTTTTGCGTGTGTGTGCGAATGCTCCATAATGACCTCCATATGGTGATGAGTGGCACTTCTCGATAATCAGTAGTCCTTCTTCCGCCGGTACACACCTCCCCGAGTAAGCCGTCAACAAGCATACTCTAAGATGTATGGCTCATCCCATAGGTGATGGCGACTCTCATAAATGAGCTTTTTTCTTATCCGCCCCACAGTCGTACATATCCTCGCAACCATAAAATTAACAATATCTCGCATACCGGGGGATCGGATCGAGATCCGATAGAGCATGTCGTCCCTCATAGAGTCATTAATGGGTAACTCCTATGGTTTCTCAAAATGCATTCTAGACAAATGATCGGCAAATGCAATTTTTTCTACTCCTTTCTTATCTCTAATTTCTAAATCAAACTCTTGGAGCAGCAAAATCCATCAGATTAATCTTGGTTTAGCATCTTTCTTAGTGAGCGTGTATTTAAGAGCAAAGATGATCAGTGTAAACAATAACTTTTGCTCCTACCAAGTAAGATCTAAACTTGTCGATAGCATAAACAACAGCCTAGTAACTCTTTTTTAGTTGTGGCATAATTAAGTTGAGGTCCAAGTTAAAGTTTTACTAGCATAGGCAATAGCATGATGTTTCTTGTCTTTTTGTCCGTCCCCAAAACAGCCCCCACAAAGATAATCACTTGCATCACACATAATTTCAAAAGGTAAAGACCAATCGGGGGTTGAATAATGGGTGCGTAAATAAGAGCATTTTTCGTAGTTTCAAAAGATCTAAGACAAGCATCATCAAAATCAAAAGGAACATCCTTAGCTAACAAGTTTGTAAGAGGTCTAGCAATATGAGAAAAATTCTTTATGAACCTTCTATAAAAACCAGCATGGCCAAGAAAACTTCTTATTCCTTTAATATTCACAGTGGAGGTAGTTTTTCAATTACTTCTATTTTAGCTCGGTCTACCTCTATTCCTCTTTTCGAAAACTAGATGGCCTAGCACTATTCCTTCTTTAACCATAAAATGACATTTTTCCCAATTAAGGACTAAGTGCTTTTCTTCACATCTTTGCAAAACCTTATCTAAGTTTTTTCTAGACAATCATCAAAAGTTTTTCCATAAAATGTAAAAATCATCCATAAAAACTTCTATAATCTCTTCAATCATTTTGAAAAAATATAGACATCATGCATCTTTGAAAAGAAGCCGGAGCATTACATAATCCAAAAGACATTCTACGATATGCATAAGTTCCATATGGACATGTAAAAGTGGTTTTGCTTTGATCATTGGGATGGATTGGGATTTGGTGATACCCCCGAATATCCATCGAGAAAACAAAAGAAAGAGTGGTTTGCCAACCGTTCTAACATTTCATCAATGAAAGGCAAAGTGGAAAGTGATCTTTCTTTGTGGCTTTATTTAATTTTCTATAGTCTATGCACATACGCCAACCCGGTGACGGTTCTCTTCGAGGAATTAATTGCGTTTCTTCTCATTTTTAACTACCGTCATGCCTCCCTTTTTAGGCACAACTTGCAATGGGCTTACCCACTCACTATGTGGCACGTGATATATAATCCCGTGTAGAAGTTTTAGAACTTCTTTCTTTACTACATCTCTCATCGTATTATTAAGTCTTCGTTGAGGCTCTCTAGATGGTGGAACATCGTGATCTCGTAGGTATATGATGTGTGCAAAGGGCGTGACTGATGCCCTTTAGATCTTGGAGTGAGTAGCCAAAGGCCGAACGATGTTGTTCTAAGACGATGTAATTAACCCGTAAGTCTCTTCCGAGTGAGTTTATCATTAATGATCACACGGGGACTCGGGGATCATTATGCGTAAAAGGCATATCTAAGACCAGGTGGTAAAGGTTTAAGTTCAATGGGAGGTCTCGAGGTTTCCTCGAATTCATCGAGAGGTTCGGATTCGCTTGTATTTTCTTCTTCTTCCTCGATGAAGAATTCCAGTCACATCTTCTTGATTGGATTCTACGAAATGTTCTATAGATGCCTCTTTCACCTCTTCCATTGGGTCCAGTTGCGACTGGGTTCGGTCTTAGTATGAATTGAATGTGCGAAGTGTAAGGGAAATTTATCTTTGCCTAGACAAATGTCTAGTTTTCCCGTGTGTCCTTCTTTAAGGAGTCTTTCTAACGGATGGCCTAATAAAAGGTCAAACTCCCTAATGTCAAAGATATGAAAGCTCGAAGTTGATTAACATGTCGCTAACCCGAATAGGTAGAGTGTAAAGAATTTCTCGAACTTTGGACAATTTGCCCAGAGGGAGTGCTTTAATAACTTAGTAGTAGGAGATAATGGCATGTTCTTGATAAATTGCTCGAAAAAGGAGAAAGCCATTATATTAATTCCTACGATCAAGTTATAAAGTGCATCATAGGGGATTGCATTAATTATGCATTGAATTGGTACGTAAGGTGAATCCAAACGGATCACATCGAAGAAAGTTCTGATTCTTCTAACCATTCCGCACTCATGATAGATGCGAGCTCCCTAGTGTGTTGTCTTGAGAAATATTGCTCAACGCGATCAATTTCTTCTTGTGAAGATAATTTGCGTTTTGAGGTTTCTTCTCTTGATGATAATTCGAGGTGTTTCCAAAATCGGAAAATAAATCATCCTCGATATCATTCATAAAATCGGGAAAAGAATGTTTTTCTTTTGATGATTCTATAGCTACTGAGTTGAGATGATTATTCGCATAGGTTCTGGTGTAGCTATTTCTGGAATTTCTTCTTCTAAAGATTTCTCTTCCACTTTGGATCATCATTGGTGCTGGCTAGAATGTTGTCTAAGATGGTTCTAGCTTCACTAGATGTAAGATGGATGAAAGATCCATGTGAAGAGGTATTCAAATAGGCTCAGATTCTTTATTAAGACCAACATAGGAATGTTGAAGTAAGATGTGGTCTTGAAGGCCTAGATCTGGTCCGGATTTGCAAAGAAGTTCAAAACGTTCCCAGGATGAACTCAACGACTCACTATCCTCCTATTTGAAAGATATGATCCGGGTTCTAAGGTTGACTACTTTAGAAACGGGGTAGAAATCCGTGCGTAAATCGCGGGAGAGTTCCCCAATCGCCTTTCTTCTTCTCCTTGGTTCTCGTCATACCATTGGCGAGCTTTTCCTTTCGGTGTGAATGGAAAGAGCTTCCAACGGATAGTCTCGTCGGACATACCCTCTATATGAAGGCAAATCACATGTTTGCTCAAATTGTTGGAGATGATGATAAGGGTCTTCGTCTTCTATTCCTAAGAAAGTGTTGGTTTGGACCATCTCTATTAACTAGCGGGCGTAGCTCATAGGCCTCGGATAGAATTGGCTTGATGATGGTATAGGCCTAAGGCTAAGCTCCGTAAGTGCTTAAAAAAAATTTTAATGGATGTAGTATCCATGATAAAGAAAAGGATAAGAATTTAAACTAAAAAGAAAAGATAAAAGTATACTCAAGAAATCTCTAAACCGTTCTCCCGAACGGCGCCTTAAATGCTTGTTGGTATTTGATAAGCCTACGAAATATTATTATGATGGATAATCCGCCAAAGCGCCGCGGATACCGGTGAGCACTCCACCCGGGGTGATGGGTTTTAAAATATCGAATCCACCGGGGAGAACGTAGAGAAGGGGTTCTTGAGATTTACTACCGATCCCCGAGTAGTTTAATAAAACTAGATAGATAATGAAGATAAGGAGTTCTAGTAGGAAGGTCTTGTTCTCACTTCAAGTAAATCATTTGCACATTGTTCTTAAGAGGGGTTGTCATGAAGAAACTCTTAATAAAGGGATTCTACGCTAACAACGCAGGGGTCTCCTACGATTTCTATAAACGGGAGCAGGGATACAAAGGACTCAATAGTCTTTGTCACCACTACGATCACCCTTAATCGGTTGGTGTTTCACTCCGGCCTATAGAAGGTATTAAGTAATAAGCTAGTCAATCTAAGCACCACGCTTACATTAATCTAACAGACTTCAATTCAAGAGCGACGAGAATCAAAGTAATCTTATCAAAGAAATACGAACCTTAAGAACAATAGAGACAATACCACTTTACTCGAATGGAAGTCGAACAATCCACAAGATCTCGAGTCGTGCTCCAATGACATCAGCTCGAGGGAGAAGATGATGGAGGCGCCAACTCTAGAGGAGGAAGAAGATGGAGGCGCCCGAGCGGCTCGGGCCTTCCTTCAACTCCGCCTCAACCACGCTCTAATTCTCTCAACTTGCAAAACTAACTCTCAATCTAATTCTAATCTAGAGCTTCTATCTCTTGTCGCCGTCGATGATCCGATTGAATTGATGATTGATGGATCTGCTGAATCGGGGGGCACGGGGGCTTGCTTAAATAGTCGGGAGGAGGTGCGCCTCTTGGACTTGGATTACAACTCGAACTCTTCCCGTTAGTAAATTCGGATCAAACCGACATTAATCATGCGGTTTAGATTGCATCTTAGAGGCGGTGGAAGAACATTCAGAAGCGTGGCCCGCTTGGGCGGGGGCGGTGGCGGCCTAAATGGGAGGCGGCCGGCCCGGGGGAGGGCCCCACCACAGGTCCCGACGCGTCGTGGCTTCCGGAGTCTTCTAGATGATGTTTTCTTGGGTGTTAAGTTTCGTTCACGTCGGGTGTATTCGAGCCTTCTAGACTTCGTTCCGAGTTAGATTGCGTTCGCGAACTCGCCGTTTTTCTGTTAAGTCCCCCGCAAATCACAACTTTACCAAAACTCATGGAAATCATTAGTATAAACCCCTAATAAGATTATCTATTTTATATTTTAATCCTTTTCCATATTTAATTGACAATTAAAAGTATGCATTAACATGTGTCAACACAGATGATTACATCACGACTTCTACCGTTAAGGGTTCAGCTTAACTAAGCAACTATCCGAACCTATACTTAATGAGGTAACAGGTATGAAAGGTGAACAAGGAAGGTAATGTGCAACAAGGTTTTCATTCAACTCCTATTACTTAATGCAACACACAAGAAATAGTAACAGGTATAAATAATATTTAGCAATGGGGATTTAAAATGCACCGGGGCTTGCCTTTCACAAAGTTGGTTGGCTCGTGCACTTTGGGCACTCAACCACTAGCTCTTCCTCGTCTTCGGGTTACGCTTTGCTGGACCTCCAACTCCCGAAGAATTCCTGGATCTCTGGAGGTGCTTCCTTGGCTCCCACTAACGTGATCCCGTCCGAACACCTATTGCATGCATATGCAATATGATCAATAATATGAATGCATAAAGATAAATATGTGAATGTTATGGATGCTCAAACATACTTAATTTCAGCTCTATTCTAACCACTATAAAACATTTTATCAATTAAGAAGCATAAAACAACACTACTCACTCACACTTCACAATCTGTCCTTCACCAAGCAATTCACAAGAAAATTCATAAACGGAGTTCTAGATCTCCTAAAATAATAAACTTATACTCTATGGAAAACTTATGAAATTCTCTACAAAACACTTTCAGATATCACAACAAGATTCCGATCATGAAATGGTCGAAATGGCCCCTAAACAGAAACTGTTTTGGCCAAACAGAAAATTACAGATTTCATGTTCTAATTTCTATCACCCACAACCCTCAAACTACTCATGGAAAATACACCAAATTTTAACAGGAGCTAGATACACAAATTATCTAACTTTCATGTATACAAGTTTTTCTCCATAAAACATCATTTTGACCATGCAAAAATATCAAACTTCAAATCTATTCATGCATGTCTAAAATCCTCTCAATATCATGAGTAACATGCACATGCACAAACTTTTACCGACTCATCTAGGACCAACTCCACTCACTTAACACATCCAAAGCAACATTTCAAGCCTAGAAAATATAAAGTTCATGCATGCCATGATAAACTCTATGACTTTATTTTAAAAGCATTTTCAAGCCTAAAAGAGACTATATAATAAAAGTCATCCTAAAACTCTAAGAAAATTACACAGTGGCCATATTTCAACATATCTTGGCCACCATAAAAATTTTAACCCAAAATACCAAGTATAACTTCCTACACAAAATTACCAAACCTATGCATGAAACATGAGGGAAAACTACTTTGTACTAAAAAAGTGTGAACCATCAAAGATGGTACTTTCCCCACTCACTCTACCACTCAAGAAACACTCAAAAAAAAATTTATCAAGACCACACTCCCTATATTTTGCTCATAACAAAAAATAACAAAACCATCATAAAAGCACCTAAAATAGAAAACCATTTTCCATCATAAAACCTATACCATCTATCATGATGCATGTGTAGATCTACTCAAAAGAAGACCAACGAAAAGTGGTTTCATACTTTTCTCGAGTTTCCAAGAAATTATTATGCATTTTCAAAGTTCCTTTGAAAAACAAAGGCAAAATAAAGTTGTATATAAAAATATCTCAAAACTGGTGTTTCAAATTTTTAACTTGTAGATCTCATCACAAGGATCCCAGAAAAAAGTTTGTCTCACTTTCGATTTGGACCAAAAATGAGCAAGTTATGATTTTCACAAGATTTATATGGAGATCTAAAAAAAATCATTTTCGAATAAAGCTGAAATAGAAAAAAACACATATGCATTGGGACCCCTGAACTTTTTAGAAAACAACGAAGCCTGAATCTAGAATTCGCCCTCTCTCTAGCACATAAGCATCGTGAACCCTAGAAAAGTTTCTAACTAAAAACTGGGTCCTCTTCTACCTTAGATCGAACGAGAGGATAGAACAGGAGGGCGATGGTGCCGGGCGGCTCGTCTAGGCGCTAGCTCGGGCTGGAGACGCTGAATCGAAGGACGAGTGCACAGGAAGTCGATTTGGTGGCTAGAGGTCGGAATAGCAGCGGCAGCGTGCTCGCCGGGCGGCCGGCGGCGCTGCCGGCGACGGTGACGGCGACGGAACGAGGGCATGAGTTGAAGCAGCTCATGCACCTAAACAGTCTTGAGACACTGCCAAAGTTCATAGTGAAGGAGGAACCAGGGGCATGAGTTGAAGCAGCTCATGCACCTAAACAGTCTTGAGACACTCTGTTTATAATGGGGCTTGTGTTTGTCGGAAGCTATTAAAGCCCGCCCTAATTGACAAGAAGCGACTCAGAAGACTGAAACTGGACTTTAGCTGGTGGTTGAGGATGGACTATGGCACGTGGTTCAGGAGGGTTCCTGACGTGCATGCTGAGGTGCTTGACGGCCTTTGTCCCCAAAAGATCTTAGAGAGCTCTGTATCGAGTTCTACAGGGGTTCAAGGTATCCTAGTTGGATGCTGAGTCGCCATCGACCAGGCGCCCCAAAGCAACTGCACAGACTTGAACTTTATGATTGCAGCCAGCTGGCATCTATTCCCAAAAAGTAGTGAACTCTTTGTTGGTCTGCGTGAGCTTTGTATTCACGATTGTGGCTGGGACAGCTTGCCCCAAAATATGCAGCGCCTGGTGTCGCTTCAAACATTGGAAATTCAGTCCTTTCTTAAGATGGAGCGGCTTCCGACGCTGCCACAGGCTCTTAAAACGATGAAAATCAGTACGTGCGACAGGCTGAGAAGTATTGGTATTATGGAGTGCCCTAGACTTGAAGTCATATTGGAAAAGGAGAAACGTCCTGAAGCCTGTGCGTCACTGGAATACTGCCAAGAGACGGCACCTACCGGTAATCCAGAGCAATCTCCGTATCCAATGATTCCTTGTCCATGCCTAGTAACTCTAAAGATAACATACTGTGCTAACTTGGTAACACTTCAACATCTACCACCGTCCCTCAAGAGTTTGCTAATCCTCGGGTGCAGGGAGCTCTGTTCTGTGTCAGGGCAGCTGGGTCAACTCGAGGAACTAGATATTTCCCAGTGCAATAAGTTGCAGTCAGTCGATTCCTTGGGAGATCGTCATCATTAGAAACACTGTCTCTTTACATCTGTAAATGCCTTGCATCCTTAGGATCCAGCGGTGGTCCTGACAGTTTCTCTGCTCTTGGCGACTTTGTATTGAAGAGTGCCCAGCTATGGATATGGAGCAGTTTAACAAAAATGTGCTTGACGGCCTTGTATTCAAAGACATATACTGTACACCAGATGAAAGGTATACTGTTCAATTTTTTCTTTATTTCATTAAATTCCTCTGACTACGTTACAAATCAACACTCCGTAAACCTTAATCTGGTATGAGACCATGCGTCAGCATTTATTATTGATGTCTGGTACTGCGGCTGTGTTTAGTTGGTAGGAAAAGGTGGAAAAAAACACTGTTCGAATCAAAAAGTAAGCAGTAGCACGCGTTTAGTTTGTTTGTGGTAAACATTATCCTACCATGGCATAACTAGGCTCAAAAGAATCGCCTCGTCGTGTACATCAAAACTATGTAATTAGTTTTTTTTATTTACCTACATTTAATGGTCCATACGATTGCGGCATTTTGATGTGATGGGGCGAATAGTGAGTTTATTTTTTCAGTTTAGCATCTAAACAGAGCCTACATTAGTTTTGTGTGGGTGAAGCCTGCAGTCTCGTTTTTAGACTCCTTTTTTTTTTGTCTTTGATGCTGTAAACCAATGCACATTGTTGGTACATTTCGTATGCTTATTGATTTCTATTCTTGGATGCACAGTAATTAGCAACGTGTATTTTTCATTTGCAGGGAATAAACTATGGGAACCAAAATCTTGAAAATATGCAAGCTATCCCTTGTTTTTTTTTTTTTTTGAAAGAACTGGAGGGGCAGCAGCCCCTACAGGTGATTTTATTGAAGAAAAGGGTTCAGCAACAAACAGATACAAAGCAAGATAAAGAAGCAGAAGAAGAAAAAAACAAAGCAAAAGAAGGCTCAAGGAACCTTGAAGAAAACAAAAAACGCCCAGCGAGCAGACACTAAAGAAGTGATTGAATCCATGATTGCAGGTGTTGTTGCAGCCCAGCCTTTACTCTGTGTTTTAACAGCAACAGTTCTTGGTGAAAGATTTGTTTGGCTCTTTTGGACGGAGGGCTGTATTCCTTCAAAAATAAGCTTGTTTCTAGAAGTCCAGATTACCCAAAGAGACTAGGACAATGGCGGACATGAAAAACCTTGACTGCATTTGGTTCTTGATTAACTCGTGACCTCGGGGAACTGTGAATTGAGTGGAATGTCAACCTTAACGAACTGCCAGCATTGTTGCGGCAAATGGGCATTGCAGGGAAGAGGTGGTTGCAGGTCTCCTCATGAACGGAGACCACGTAAGACACAATTATATGATGGAATGTCCATATGCTTTCTTCTTCGAGGATGTTTACGGTGCTTAATCGGTCTTGGATTAACAGCCCGAAGAAGACCTTGTGCTTAGGGTGGCGGGGGCTAGTCCATAGCCATTTAAAAACGAGGATGAACTTGATGATTACCAATAAGTTTCTTGTAAGCTTTTTGGAGGAAAAAGTATTTCCCCAGATGTAAGCCCGTATCATGTTGAATGGTTGATGTCGGATTCTGCACTTGTGATTCCAATTGCCGCAGGTACCCGGAATGCAACCTCTCGAGATTGGCGTGTGAAAAAGACTTGTGATATCCTGAGAATGTAAAACAGTTGCCACTGTGATTTTTGTTTTTAGCAAAGGAGCACAGCTCGGCATTGTATCTTTGAGAATGTTGTTGCTCCAATTGTCTTCCCGGAAAAAACAAGCTTTCTCCATCATGACAAAGTTGGTATAGCCATTTCTTTGAACCCGATGCAGATTTTTCAGATGCTTCTCCACCGGAAAGATCCTTTGCTAGTTGATCCCGGCAGCTTCCCTCTGCTGTAGTATTTCTCCCATATCATTTGAACCCATGGGATATCCCTTACGTTGAAGAACTTGTCAAGGTTTTTGAGGAGGAGGGCCTTGTTTTGTTTTTCCAGTCGATAATGCCTAAGCCTCCCTCCGGTTTTGGCCTGGAGACCAATTCCCAGGCTGCTTTGGGTGCTTTTCTATCATTTGCCTCACTACCCCGCCATACACAATATTTCCCGTATATGTCAACTATTTTGACAGCCCCTTTGGGAATCTCCAAGGTACACATATTAAAGGTTGGTAATGCCGAGAAAACAGCACCGCTCAGTTCGAGTCTGCCTGCTTGTGTTAAAAGCCTTGAGATGGTTCCCAGCCTTGCTTGACATTTGTTGATCAGGGGCATAAAGTCATCAACTCTTGGCTTGGTTAAGGACGGTGGTAACCCTGGTATGTGAAGGGGAAAGTTCCTTTTGAGCACCCAAAGGTTTTAGCTAGGAAATCCAAATTTTCATCGGTGATATTTATGGGTAGCATCATGGACTTGCTGAAGTTAACCTTGAGACCTGTGGCTTCTGAGAAAGTGTTGATTACTGATTTTAGGAACAACAATTGCTTGGTGTCACCTTCTGCCACAATTAGTGTATCATCAGCATACTGGATTATGGGAAAGTCTTTGAGTGAATTCATTGGAATTGGCAGGTTGAGTAATCCCATGTCCTTACCCCTGTTGATGAGAGATTGCAAGAAATCTGCTGCCAGAACAAAAAGTAAAGGTGACAGTGGGTCTCCCTGTCTTACTCCCCTCCTGCAGTGGAAAGATTTCCCAGGAGTTCCATTGAGGAGGATAGAAGATGTTGCTGAAGAAAATATTAAGTGCATCCATTTTAGCCATCTAGGTCCAAATCCCTTTTCTTGCATGATTCTCAGGATAGCTTGATGTTCCATCTTGTCAAAGGCTTTCTCAAAGTCAAGTTTCAGGATTATGATCTGCTTCTTAGAATGATGGCACATATGCAGGTACTCATAGGCCCACCCTAAGCAGTCTTGAATGGTTCTATGTCTAATAAATCCATATTGATTTATGTGGACCAAATTAGATATAACAGACTGCAACCTGTTTGCCAGAAGCTTTGTAATTAGCTTGAGTGAGGTGTTGAGCAAAGAGATGGGCCTAAAGTCAGATACTATTCTTGGGTTCTGCACTTTAGGAACAAGGGTGATGAAGGAGTTGTTAATGCTGTTCAGGCAGATTTCAGTGCTATGAAAAGCTTGACACAGGTTATACATGTCCTCCTTAATGACCCTCCATGATGCCTTTAGAAACTCATTTGTGAAGCCATCAGGGCCAGGTGATTTGTCATTTGGTAAAGACATGACCACCTGATCAATTTCTAGATGTGTGAAAGGAGCTTCGAGAGAGACCAGGTTGTCTCTTCATTCAACAAGATAGATGGATCAATTCCAAATCTTGTAGCCTCTCTCGATTGGCCCAAATTGGTCCTTATACTCATTCCATAAAAGTAATTCTTTGTCCTTGTGAGCTGTGATAATTGTGCCATCAGCCATTTGCAGTTCCTTTATTTGGTTTGTTCTCAGCTTAATTGTTGCATGGGCATGGAAGAATTTTGTTGTTGCATCCCCAAGTTTGACCCAATTGATTTTCCCTCTCTGCCTCCAGTATATTTTTGCATCTCAAGCATGTCAAGGAGCTTTTTCTTTAGAATGACTCTAAAGTTCCATTCAATTAGACACAGATCCCTACATTCTTCCAGTAGGTCAAGAAAATGGATGATAGACCTGATATTACCGATAATTTTCTTCAGGTTTACTCTGTTGGCCCGGCTATCCTTCGTGCTTTTCTTAGCCTTTTGAATTTATTGGCAATGACTTTGGCATAATCATTCGATGGTGATGGGATTCCATACCTCGAAGTCAAAATGTCACGGAAAATCTGATAGTTTGAGCCAATAGTTCTCAAATCTGAAGATCTTGGGCTTAGGCACATTGGATGAGAAAGTAACCAGGCAAGGGCAATGATCAGAGGGTGTCTTGTCTAAACCAGTTGCTGAGGTGTCAGGGTATTTAAGGGTCCAAGCATTAGAGGTGAATATCCAATCAATTTTAGGAAGGAGTGGATTAGGTCGCATATTAGACCAAGTAAACCTCCTTCCTTGTAGGGACATCTCATTAAGTGCAAGGGCACTTATTGCTTCATTGAACATGAGCATCTCATTTACATCACCCCCTTCCCTGTTTCTGTCTTGTAATTTCCTCATTAAGTTAAAATCTCCAACCAATATCCACTCCAATTCTTGAGGCATCTGGATTTCTTTTAGCCAGTCTGTGAACTGCTTTTTCCCTTCTGTGGTGCATGGTCCATAGAGGTTTGAAAGAACCCATGAGTCATCACTGATGGTTGAGGAGAAGTGGATAGATAATCCAAACTGATTTGAAAACACTAGTTCCCCAAAGTGAAATGTCTACTTTGCCAAACCGTTATCGGACCCCGGAGGCCCCCACCGATGGGAGAAATTCAAAAGTGTCAAAGTGAGAGCTGCAAATATTTTTGAGGAAGTCTCGATCAAAAGAATCTTTTTTAGTTTCTTGAAGGCAAAAAATGTGACACCCAGAATCAGTGATTTTCTCCTTTATTGCATTCCACTTTTCTTTTGTATTAATTCCCCTTACATTCCAACTGAGCACCTTCCAGGTTCTATTTAAGTTGTGATCCATTAAAACACAGATTGGACTGAACTGAATTGGAAAATTCTCCCCTAGAGTGCATGGCATTATGCCCTAAAGCAGGTCTGGAGCACAACATAACCAAAGCCATTACAACGATCGGTGCGTAAAGGTTCAAAACTAAAGAAGGTCTAGATAAACGATACAAAAGCCTTGTCTTTTTACATGCGGCTAAGACAAGATTTCCGGCCGCGCTTCGGACTTCATCTTAGTTTTCTTTATCATCCTGACCCTTGTTGGTATTTGATAAGCCTACTGAAATATTATGATGGATAATCCATGGCCTTACTGGATACGGTGAGCACTTCACCCGGGTGATGGGTTTTAAAATATCGAATCCACGGGGAGAACGTAGAAAGGGGTTCTTGAGATTTACTATCGATCCTCGAGTAGTTTAATAAAACTAGATAGATAATAAAGATAAGGGAGTTCTAGTAGGAAGGTCTTGTTCTTGAAGGAATATGGGATCGCTTACGCTAGCCGAAAAACAAAAATTTTCTACCCATAAACCAAGGATCTACCGCTAGTTATAGATCACGGAATTACCACTAGACGCGCAGTGTGCGGAAGCGTCGACCCTCGACGTAGATATGCGGCGTCGCAGCGGTGCCGTCGCGATTCGCGTGATCGTCCGTCACGCCCGCCCCTCCTCGCGGCGGTTCGTCCTTGTGCTCGGATGCAGCACCTCCGAGGTATCCCACGCGTGCGAGGGAAGCGATGCGCCTCCCATCGCTAGGTCCGCGAGATGCAAGAGGCGCGGGCGTGGGCGCGCGGCGGCCGCCAAAGTGGCGTGGCTTGGATTAGGTCACGCGCCCGCGCCCACTTCTCATATATATATGCGTCGCTAACAGGCTCCCGAGTGCTGGAGGCCCATTAGTAACCCTAAGCCTCGTCTAATTGGATCAAATCCGAATTAGGCCTTCTTCCCCAAGCCGCGTGCGACCCTATGGGCTCACGCACACATAGACATGGCCCGAGTACACCTACTCGGCCAATAGTTGACAAATGACCTCTAGCAAGACGTGCCAACTCCCATGTGTACGCAATGATCATATCGCACGAACCACCACAAACCATATACTCATCATTCCCTTGCCACACGATATTTGGTCCACATCGGTGGGTTAACACTTAACCCAAGCACGGCCATGCATTTCTTGATCCAATCAATCGAGTGGTCCAGTTTATATCTCTCTCATGGAGAGGGGGCAATTCCATCTTGATTGACTATGTCTCACAAGATGTTTCCCGACAAACCCGAAGACCACCTTTATAGCTACCTAATTACGGAGTAACGTTTGATAGTCCCTAAGTAGGTCATTTCACATCTTGAATACATACGACAATCTCGTGTCTAAGGACATAACGTTACATGACGTATAAAGAGATAATAATAACATCTCATGTCGGGTCAATCCAAAATTCATGTCATACATGTGCCCACACTATTAGTTTGACATCTCCATGTCTATGACTTGTGAAACATAGTCATCAACTATCGTGTCTTGATCTAATATTCATGTGTGTTCTCACATGAACTCCGATCGAGGACAATTATTGAATAACCAAACAAGTAAAAGAGTTTCACAAACAATTCACATAATTGCTGATCAATACAAGTTGTCTTTAATGGATATTCATGAACACATAATATATCATGGATACAATGATGGAATACAAATCATCTCTATGATTAGCTCTAGGGCATATTCCCAACAATCTCCCACTTGCACTAGAGTTAATCTTTAAGATATCTAATACCCATATCTCTCATGTGCGCTTCATGCTTAGGGTCGTGGAAGAGCCTTTGTCAAAGGATCCCGCAACATTCAAATCCGTATGTATCTTGCATATCTTGATTTCACCACGTTTGATGAACTCTCGAATGAGGTGAAATTTCATATGATCGTGTTTGTTCTTATGGTGATCCTCGGCTCCTTAGCCCTTTGTGCAATCGCGCCACTATTGTCACAATGAAGGTTCAATGGGCGCTTGCATTTGGAAACACACCAAGTTCAATGAGGAACTTCCTCATCCAAACACCTTCCTTGGCGGCCGGAGGCTGCAATGTACTCGACTTCATTTGTAGAATCGGTCACCGCGTCTCCTGCTTGGAACTTTTCAACTAACGACACCACCATTTATTGTGAACAAATATCCCGATTGAGATTGTGAATCATCGTGTCGGTTTGGAAGCTAGCATCGGTGTAACAATTTACAACGAGCTCCTCCTCACCTCCATAGATTAGGAACATATCTTTAGTCCTTCTCAAGTACTTAAGAATATTTTTAACAAGTGTCCAAAGACTCTCACCGGATCGGCCTTGTACCTTTCGCAACACTTAGAGCATATGAGACATCTCGGCGTGTACATATCATGGCATACATGATGGAACCAAGCTATAGGAGGCGTATGGAACCTTACTCATGCGCTCTCGCCATCGGCAATCGAGAAGGGCGCCGCTTCTTGCTAAAACGCATACCATGTGACATAGGCGGAACCCTTTCTTGACTGTTCCATGTTGAACCGTTTCAACACCTTGTCAATGTATGCGTGTCTTGGCATAATCCTATTAGCCTCTTTGATCTATCTCTATAGATCTTTATGCCCAAAATATATGATGCTTCTCCCAAATCCTTCATAGAAAATATATTATTCGGTGAAGTCTTCACGGATTGCAACATTGGAATGTCATTTCAATCAACGGTATGTCATCCACATACAAGATTAGAAACACAACAAATAAGCTCCCACTTTCCTTCTTGTATACACAAGGTTCTTCTTCATTCGACGAAAACCAAGAGCTTTGACCTCTTCATCAAAACGAATGTTCCAACTCCGAGATGCTTGCTTTAACCCATAAATGGATTTCTTAAGCTTGCATATTTTTCCGGCATTCTTAGGATCAACAAAACCTTGGGGCCGTATCATATACACGTCCTCATCCAAATTTCCATTTAGAAAGGCTGTTTTAACATCCATCTGCCATATCTCATAATCAAAATGAGCAGCGATTGCTAGAATGATCCGGATAGATTTAAGCATCGCTACTGGCGAGAAGGTCTCGTCGTAGTCAACTCCTTGAACTTGCGAAAACCCTTGCGACAAAAGTCGGTGCTTTATAGACATGAACATTTCCGTCCATATCTCTTTTCTTTTTATAGATCCATTTGCACTCAATGGGTCTAACCCCATCGGCGGGTCAACCAAGTTCCAAACTTGATTGGCTCCCATGGAATCTATCTCGGATCTCATGGCACTTTGCCATTTCTCGGAATCTGGGTCCATCATAGCTTCGCATATGTCATAGGTTCGTCATCGTCTAACAATAACACATCCCCATGCAACTCCGCGAGTCTAGCCGATCTTCGTGGTAGTGGCGGTGTTACCTTTGCCACGCAGTATCTCAACTTGTTACGCTACACTAGCATCACTTTCGTAGAGTCTTGACCTATTGGCTCATCCCCGAACTTCTTCAAGATACACCCTTTGTCCACTCTTGTCTCTTTTGAGAAACTCTTTCTCTAAGAAAACACCGTTTAGAGCAACAAACACTTTGCCCTCGATCGGGTTGTAAAAGTAATACCCCAAAGTTTCCTTTGGGTATCCCACTAAAAAACACTTGTCCGACTTGGGTGTTAGTTTATCGATTGAAGTCGTTTGACATAAACTTCACAACCCCAAATCTTTAGAAAAAACAAAGGGGACTCTTACCGGTCCACATCTCATGTGGTGTCTTAACTCTGGACTTAGATGGTACCCTATTTAATGTGAAAAGCGGCCGTTTCTAGAGCATATCCCCAAAAAAAAGCGATAAAGGTAGGTCCGACTGGCTCATCATAGACGAACCATGTCAACAAAGTCCGATTACGTCGCCGGACACACCGCTTTCTCGAGGTGTTCCAGCGGCGTAAGTCGTGGAACAATTCATAACTCTTTAGATGATTGCTAAATTCGTGACTCAAATATTCGCCTCCACGATCGGATCGCAAGGCTTTAATTTTCTTGCCACGTTGATTCTCTACTTCATTCTCGAAACTCTTTGAACTTTTCAAAAGTCTCGGACTTATGCTTCATTAAGTAGACATAGCCATATCTCATGAAATCATCGTGAAAGTGATGAAGTATTGGAATCCGCCTCTCGGGTTGTCGTACTCATTGGTCCACATACATCGGTATGTATTAGTTCCAATAAGTCTTATCGCTGCCCTCTCGGGGAAAACCCTTGAAAGGCGCCTTGGTCATTTTGCCTAGAAGGCAAGCCTCACATGTCTCGTATGATTCAAAATCAAACGAAGTTAGAAGCCCATCGAATGGAGCCTCTTCATGCGATTTTCACTTATATGACCCAAACGACAATGCCACATATAGGTAGGACTTAACTCATTAAGCCGAGGCCTTTTAGCGCTTATATTACGAGCGTGCATCATCAAGATTTAAAATAAATAATCCATTCACAATGGGCCTTGAGAAGCCACAAACATGCCATCTTTAGAGATTACACAACCATTGTTTTCACTCTTAAAAGAATAACCATCCTTCATCAAACATGAAGGTGACACAATGTTTCGACTTAAGCTAGGAACAAAATAACAATTATTCAATTCCAAAATAAATCCCGCCGGGAGGTGGAGTTGCATCGTCCCGACGCTCGAAGCAAAGAACTCTTGCATTATTGCCCATCGCGGAAGTCAACTTCTCCCTTTCCAACGCTTCTACTTCTTATCATTCCCGCATCGTATTGCAAATATGAGCAACCGATCCGGTATCAAATACCCAAGAATTAATATAAGAATCAGCGAGGAATATGTATGCGTAACATAAACAACAAGTGTACAAGCGGCGGGAGTACCTTTACCACCGCTATCCTTCTTGGATGCTAAGTACTCCTTGCGGTTTCTTTTCGGTGACCCTTTTTCTTACAATGAAAGCACTCGATGATCGCGGATTGGTCCGGCCTTGGGCTCGGATGGATTTGGCTTAGAGGTCTCACCTTTAGCCTTTTCCTTCTTTTTTTTCTTCCAATAAGGATTGCCCCTTTTCTTAAAATTAGGCTTGTTTTGGACCGCCATCACATGACTACTTGCCGGCACCTTTCTTGATGTCGACCTCTGCCGTCTTAAGCATACCACACAACTTCGTCAAGCCTTTCTCCGCCCCATGCATATGGTAGTTCGAGATGAAGTTCCCATAGCTAGGCGGCGAGATGCAAGAATGAAATCGATAGCCAACTCTCGGGCCAATTGGGAAGCCTAGCTTCTCCAATCTCCCGAGTGTAACCAACCATTTTGATACGTGTGGCCCCTACTGCTTTTGCACCCTCCGCTAGCTTGCTCTCAACAAGCGCCTTTGAGACATTGAACCTTTCGGTTCTCGCTTGAGTTTGGAACATATCCTCAAAGCGCCACGATCATATCGTCTGTTTGCATGATTGTTGTCGAACCGCATCTGCGGTCGGGTTCCATACAAGCAAGCATAAGGCAACTCACTTCAAGATCGGCATCACATGCTTTCTTGTAAGCGTTTTCTCGGCATTAGGTGCATTATCAGCAGGTTCTTACGGTAAGGGGTTGTCTAGAACATCTTCTTTTTTTTTTTTTCAGCCACGAGAACAATTCTCGGGTTGCGGATCCAATCCGCATAATTTGTTCCATTCAATTTATCTTTCTCAAGAACTAACACAAAGTAAACGGTTGATTGCTAGCGCCATTTATCTACAAAAATAATGCAAAATACTATGACAATGTATCCAAGATAGAGTAAAAACATATTAACAATTAATTGAATGTACTCCCACTAAAATCAATATCCCTCAATTGAAACTTAGTGATTCAAGACCCACAACTAACAAGTCAACTAGTGAGCTTTAGCATCACCGCTAGAAGACATGGTAGATCGGTAAGCAACTCTTTGCTAATCATATCACATATGACTCTTGTTGT
Source organism: Hyparrhenia diplandra (assembly GCA_015847255.1). Classification (NCBI taxonomy): domain Eukaryota; kingdom Viridiplantae; phylum Streptophyta; class Magnoliopsida; order Poales; family Poaceae; genus Hyparrhenia; species Hyparrhenia diplandra. The sequence continues at coordinate 2,025,113 of JADLZK010004649.1, read as the reverse complement.
TGGGCAGCAGCATCTCTATGCTCACGCCAACTTTGCCATGCTCCAAGATCCCTAACCGTTAGGATGATCTTGTTCAAGTAACCAAACCTTCCGCGGTAAGTATCCGATCGAACTTTGTCTAGTCAAGGAAAACCTAGGTGGCACCCTAATTTCATAGACCCACCACCGATTGTACAAGAATTATGACAGTGCAAGGTTTGGGGAGCATCAAAACTTAAACATTGCCGAGGATCGTTCTACTTCACTATCGTATGTAGACAAAAAACATAGTCGCGCGTGGAAGTAGAACACGATAAGAACGACATTAAACGGTTGTGACTTGGTATGGCCTTTTATCACTTTGGGGATCTCCATCTCCAATGAACCGTTCATCATGATGATCTCCATCTTCATGATCCATGTATGCCATCCTCTAGTGATGAATCGCCAAGACTAGTCTATACTAGCGCGAAAATAAATAACAATTACATTTGCGCGATCATCAAAATTTGGCACGCAGGCCATTACATTAAGTGGACAATATATCGGTGGCTCCGCCATATTGTCATCCTCACGACATGCAAGTCATGAATTAATTACATACATGCATCTCATACACTTAAGGCCATACCGGTCACATAAATCGCAAAAAAAGCATTAACCGATTCCGGCGTCTAAAATTTGGCGGGCGAAAACATTATTTTGTAAGCTGATTTTCGCAATTCTAATTTCGTTGAAGCAGGCACGAAGTGTGTGGCGGTTGGATGTAACTTTTCGTTCTCAACGATTTTTTAGTTTAGAGTTCGTCTCAATCCGAAGTTACGGATCAAAAGTTATGGTTTGGTCAAACTTCGGTGGACGATCGGTGTTAGATCAAATCTACCACCACCGCAACTCGCATCACATGCGCCCGACCAGAGCCATGACCTAGGTTCGATTCGATCAATCTTATTGATCTCAAACTCGCCTGACCGGGTTTACATGTATCACTTAACTCCGATGGCGGAATTCCGGCCGGTAGGGAGTAGATCGAACAAGACCAAAGGCGGCAAGACCACGAACCGAGATCGAGACTCATCTACAACCGCGCATATCACCATATGCACACATCCGAATCTATAACGACGCCAGCTGCGGCTCCGATACCACGAAGGAATATGGGATCGCTACGCTGGCGAAAAGCGAAAATTTTCTACCCATAAACCAAGGATCTACTTGCTAGATATAGATCACGGAATTACCACTAGGCGCCGCGTGCGGCGGAAGCGTCGACCCTCGGCGATAGATGTATCGCGTCGCAGCGGTGCGGCCGGTTGCATGATCGTCCGGTCACGCCCGTCCTCTCCGTGCGGTTCGTCCTTGTGCTCAGATGCGAAACCTCCAAGGTATCCCACACGTATAGGGGGAAGCGATGCGCCTCCCGGTTGCTAGGTCCGTGAGATGCAAGAGGCGAGGGGCGTGGGCGGCGGCGCCAAAGTGGCGTGGCTTGGATTAGGTCACGACCCGCGCCCACCTCTCATATATATAGGCGTCGCTAACAGGCTCTCCGAGCCGGAGGCCCATTAGTAACCCTAAGCCTCGTCTAATTGGATCAAATCCGAATTAGGCCTTCTTCCCCTTAAGCGTGCGACCCTATGGGCTCACGCACACATAGACATGGCCCGAGTACACCTACTTCGGCCAATAGTTGACCGGCCTCTAGCAAGACGTGCCAACTCCCATGTGTACGCAATGATCATATCGCAGACGAACCACCACAAACCATATACTCGTCATTCCCTTGCCACACGATATTTGGTCCACATCGTGGGTTAACACTTAACCCAAGCACGGCCATGCATTTCTTGATCCAATCAATCGAGTGGTCCATTATATCTCTCTCTCTCATGGAGAGGGGCAATTCCATCTTGATTGACTATGTCTCCACGGCATGTTTCCCCGACAAACCCGAAGACCACCTTTATAGCTACCCAATTCACGAGTAACGTTTGATAGTCCCTAAGTAGGTCGTTTCACATCTTGAATACATACGACAATCTCGAGGTCTAAGGACATAACGCACATGACGTATAAAGAGATAATAATAACATCTCATGTCGGGTCAATCCAGCCCCATGTCATACATGTGCCCACACTATTAGTTTGACATCTCCATGTCTATGACTTGTGAAACATAGTCATCAACTAATCACGTGTGCTGATCTAATATTCATGTGTGTTCTCACATGAACTCCGATCGAGGACAATTATTGAATAACCAAACAAGTAAAAGAGTTTCACAAACAATTCACATAATTGCTTTGATCAATACAAGTTGTCTTTAATGGATATTCATGAACACATAATATATCATGGATACAATGAAGGAATACAAATCATCTCTATGATTAGCTCTAGGGCATATTCCCAAGCAGTTCTCACTTCAAGTAAATCATTTGCACATTGTTCTTAAGAGGGGTTGTCATGAAGAAACTCTTAATAAAGGGATTCTACGCTAACAACGCAGGTCTCCTACGATTTCTATAAACGGGGCGAGGGATACAAAGGACTCAATAGTGCTATCACCACTACGATCACCCTTAACGGTTGGTGTTTCACTCCGGCCTATAGAAGGTATTAAGTAATAAGCAAGGCAATCTAAGCACCACGCTTACATTAATCTAACAACTTCAATTCAAGAGCGGCGAATCAAAGTAATCTTATCAAAGAAATACGAACCTTAAGAACAATAGAGACAATACCACTTATTCGAATGGAATTCGAACAATCCACAAGATCTCGAGTCGTGCTCAATGACATCAGCGGGGGAGAAGATGATGGAGGCGCCAACTCGAGGAGGAAGAAGATGGAGGCGCCTCATCCTCCGGGCCTTCCTTCAACTCGCCTCAACCGCACTCTAATTCTCTCAACTTGCAAAACTATCTCTCAATCTAATTCTAATCTAGAGCTTCTATCTCTTGTCGTGAGTCCGCCGATGATCTGATTGAATTGATGATTGATGGATCTTGTTGAATCGAGGGGCACGGGGGCTTGCTTATATAGTCGGGAGGAGGTGCGGGTGTTGGACTTGGATACAACTTCGTACTCCACCCGTCGTCGTCGGATCAAACCGACATTAAACGAGCGGATTAGATTGCGTCTTAGGGCGGTTGGAGAAGCTTGAAACGGGGCGACTTGGCCAAGGGGCGGGGCCGGCGGACCTAACGGGGGGAGGCCGACCGGCCGGGTGGGTCCCACCCTAGGTCCCCGCGATGCGTCGTGGCTTCGGAGTCTTCTAGATGATGTTTTCTTGGGTGTTAAGTTTCGTTCACGTCGGGTGTATTCGAGCCTTCTATACTTCGTTCGGAGTTGGATTGCGTTACGAATTCTACCATTTTCTGTTAAGTCCCCGCAAATCACAACTTTACAAAACTCATGGAAATCATTAGTATAAACCCTAATAAGAGTATCTATTTTATATTTTAGTCCTTTTCCATGTTTAATTGATAATTAAAAAGTATGCTTAACATGTGTCAACAAACTCCCCACACTTAGGCTTTTACTGGAGTCCTCGATAAAAGGATGGTCTAAGCATGGATCATGATTACACTTCCATGGTCATACCTGCACTTTGGGATCTCTGAGCATGAAACAGTTAGAAACAGATCACCTTAAATTCTTGAATCAAGCCTATTGGAGAGATTTTGCATAAGTTTTGAAAAAGAAAACATAGATGTACTTACTCCTTTGTGACACTCTTAAGTCTCTCAAAGTATATTATATCCTCATAGTTCATTTATTATATCATATGTGGAGCTCAAGAACATGTAGCACACTTACCTTGTATTTATTGCTAAGTCAACTGTGGATCCATGGAGATAGATGTCATAAGTCATAGATCAAGATGTGCATGTGAATCAAGATTATTATTACATTTGCTCTCTCTAGTTGAAAATCTTCTATCTCCCCTTTTTTTCATCATTTATATTTATTTATTTTTCAAGCGAGGTAACCAGCTAATTAAATGGAGAGGTGGGCTCTACTCACCCTCGGACACATGTCCATTTTTACTCTCTTATTTATTAGAGAAGTGGGCCCTACTCACCCTCGGACACTTGTCCATTATTTTTCCCTTTATTTTTGCCTTTTTCTTTTCTTAGAGAGGGGGTTCTTCGACCCGTAGAACACTTGCTCATTTTCTCCTCTCTCTCACTTTTCTCTCCACTCTTAGAATTTTGAACATTTGGCTTTTTCATAGCTGTACCTTTTTTCAACAATTAAAATTATGGGAGATAGAGATTAAAACTTTTAGAGCATGGATACTTTAGTGAAAGCGATTAATGTGATCTTGATCTTAGACTTTAGACAAATTTCAACATGGGTCGTGGTTTTGACAAAGCTCAACACAAGAAAGCAACAATTAATTAGATATATCTTTAATGATTGCTACGGCTCTACTGGGATGATTCATTGATCACAAAGGAGAAGCATAACTAATGATTTTAATATTTTGAAATAAATAACTCTCCAAAGACAAGATAAAAGAAAGAGGATCTCATTATTCTAACTTTGTTCTTTCTCATGTTTTAAACAATCAAAGCATCCCAACAAGTGACGAGATAAAAGTAGGAATTTTAATCATGCAAAACTTTGTTCGAGACATCTTTTTTCATACCATAACGAGAAAACATTTATTTTAATTCGGAACGGAAGTAAATTGCGAAAATTGAAAAGTTTTAGGAAGCAAACCGAGCGGTGGATGAAGCGGGGCCTACGTGGGGCTAAGGCGGGAGGCGGTCGGCCTAATAATTGGGCGGTCGGCTGCCTGCAGGCGTGTCGGGTCGCGGTTCGTCGTCTTGAGTCGATGGTTCCGTCTTGATTCAATTTCTTGATTTTTCGTCGCGAAAGTTTCGTTTGGTCGTCAAGGATCTCCCCACACTTATTTTCTATTATCTTGCATACAAAGCATGGTGGAGACAAAAACATATCCGTAAAAATATAGAAAAATATTTGACTCAACTTGTGGATTACTTCATTGATAAAAGAGAGAGCACTTTATTACATAATTCGAACTTCCTAAGCAAACTAATCTTAACTAAACCAAGCTAAACGACTTTAAAACGAACTAAACTTAAGACTCAAACGCTAAGACTCATGTGCTCTCTAAGCGTGGTGCTTACATCGGGCCTTTGCCCTTCTTCGATTAGACTAGCATCCTCTTCCCGGTTTCTACGCTTCTTCTTTCCTTCATTCTTTAGGAGATGGAGGGCGGAATTAGTGAGGGTGCTATTAACGCGTGAATCTCCTTGCATGTTTTACGCAAGAGCTGCTACATCTAGAGCGAGGTCAGCTACGGTTTTTCTAGTCTTCTTCTTCTACGCGGCATACCGGCCGGGGCCTCGATAGCGGGAATCCTCTTGATTTGTGATTCCTTAGTACGGACTCCGTTGATGGTAGTGCGGCGTGGAGGTGCTGTAGTGTACTTGTGCTCCCTCGTGTTGCCGTTGGCGTCCATGCGAACACGTGTAAGGCGCTCGCCCTCCTTTGGTTCTTGAACCTCCATGTAGCTAGGAACATGGATCGGTTTCTTTAGTGCGGCCCCGGCGGCGTCGATCGCAACGGCCGCGTCGCGTACATGACTTGCTTGCGTCCTTGCGGCGGTGGTGGCGTCTTGAGGGCGGCGAGGTGGAACATATGGGCGGGGTATGATCGGGTGGTATGGCTGACAAGCGGCTTTGGATTCTTGATGGAAGGAACGACTTGTTTGGCTTTTTCATTGAAGGGGACAAGCTGTTTTTTCGCCATGGCTCTTTGGTTGGAGATTAGATGGGAAAAAGGATGGTCTACCCTAGATTATATATGGGTCGATTTGTAGGGGCGAGATCGGGTTCTGACGACGCGAAAACAAATGCGGAAAGGAGTTTTCGAGACTAAACATGTAAGAGGCCGTGTGAGACATGGTTGGGCGCAAGAGAGGGGCGTCGTGGGCGGCCGGCTGTTATTTAGGCGGTCGGCCTGGCCACGTGTCGCCTCGCTCACGAGTTTTTAAATTAGTGGGGTACTCTAATTCTATTATTATCCCGTAAAACCCGATGTTGGCCCATTATCCGCGAAAATTAATATTTTTGGGTACTTCGAAGAACTTCGATAACATCTAATTCTTCTAAATCTTTATTGGGCTCTAAAAATATCTTGAGGCGATGACCATTTACCTTAAATAAGCGTACCTTCGTTGTCTTGAAGAGTGACGGCTCCGTGTGATGATGAGCTCACCACTTTGTATGGTCCTTCCCACTTGCTTGTAGTTTTCCATGTCCAGAAAAGTCGTACCACGGAATTAAAAAGTAATACCTGATCGCTGGGGAGGAATTCCTTCTTCTTGATTCTCTTGTCGTGCCATCTCTTGGTTCTTTCTTTGTAGATCTTGGCATTGTGGTGCGCCTTTTCTCTCCATTCTTCTAGCTCGGATAGTTGCATTCTTCATTTTGTTCCGGCTTCATCAAGGTCCATATTCCACCTCTTGATGCGCCCGGTGAGCTTTTTGAATTCTAGCTCAACGAGGCAAGTGACATGTCTTCCCATAGACGGTTGGTAGGGGAGACATTCGATGGGGGTCTTGTAAGGTATCCAGATAAGCCCCGAGAGAGCTTGGTGCTTTGTCTTTCCATTTAGTTCCCATTTGGTCAACCGTCTTACGTAGGATGTTCTTGATTTGCTTGTTTGGCGTTTACGCGCTTGACCACTTGTCTGCGGTGATAAGGTGTAGCGGCGTTGTGTTGGATCCCATGAGATGAGGTATTTCTCGAAGTTCTTGTCGATGAAGTGGGACCCTCCGTCACTTATCACTAGCCTTGGTGTACCGTATCTTGGAAATATTATCTCTTCAAACATCTTGATTGAGCTTTTGTGATCAGCAGTCTTGCATGGCATGGCCTCAACCCATTTAGAAACATAGTCAACTGCCACCAAGATGTATTCATAGGGTCCGGATTTTGGGAACGGTCCCATGTAGTCAATTCCCCGGACATCAAAGAGCTCGATTTGAAGATTGGTCGTCGGTGGCATGGCATCTCTAGAATTGATATTGCCATGTCTCGGCGGCGTTACACCTTCGTCTGCGAAGTCCCTGTGTCTTGATACATGGTTGGCGAGAAAAATCCGCTTTGCGGATCTTTGCGTGTGTCGCGGAATGCTCCATAATGACCTCCATATGGTAATGAGTGGCACTTCTCGATAATCGTAGTCCCTCTTCTGCCGGTACACACCTCCCGAGTAAGCCGTCGGCGCATACTTTCGGAAGAGGTATGGCTCATCCCATAGGTGATGACGACTCTCAAAAATGAGCTTTTTCTTATCATTACAGTGCGTACATATCCTGCAACCATAAAATTAACAATATCGCATACCGGGGATCGGATCGGGGAGATCCGATAGAGCATGTCGTCCCTCATAGAGTCATTAATGGGTAACTCCTGTGGTTTCTCAAAATGCATTCTAGACAAATGATCGGCAACAGAATTTTCTACTCCTTTCTTATCTCTAATTTCTAAATCAAACTCTTGGAGCAGCAAAATCCATCGTATTAATCTTGGTTTAGCATCTTTCTTAGTGGCGGTATTTAAGAGCGGCATGATCGGTGTAAACAATAACTTTTGCTCCTACCAAGTAAGATCGAAACTTGTCGATAGCATAAACAACAGCTAGTAATTCTTTTTTCGGTTGTGGCATAATTAAGTTGAGGTCCGTTAAAGTTTTACTAGCATAGGCAATAGCATGATGTTTCTTGTCTTTTTATGCGTCCCAAAACAGCCCCCACAAAGATAATCGCTTGCATCACACATAATTTCAAAAGGTAAAGACCAATTAGGGGTTGAATAATGGGTGCGAGAAATAAGAGCATTTTCGAGTTTCAAAAGATTTAAGACAAGCATCATCAAAATCAAAAGGAACATCCTTAGCTAACAAGTTTGTAAGAGGTCTAGCAATATGAGAAAAATTCTTTATGAACCTTCTATAAAAACCAGCATGGCCAAGAAAACTTCTTATTCCTTTAACATTCACAGGTGGAGGTAGCTGTTCAATTACTTCTATTTTAGCTCGGTCTACCTCTATTCCTCTTTTCGAGAAACTAGATGGCCTAGCACTATTCCTTCTCTAACCATAAAATGACATTTTTCCCAATTAAGGACTAAATGCTTTTCTTCACATCTTTGCAAAACCTTATCTAAGTTTTCTAGACAATCATCAAAAGTTTTTCCATAAACGAAAAAATCATCCATAAAAACTTCCATAATCTCTTCAATCATATCGAGAAAATATAGACATCATGCATCTTTGAAAAGAAGCTAGGGCATTATATAATCCAAAAGACATTCTCACGATATGCATAAGTTCCATATGGACATGTAAAAGTGGTTTTGCTTTTTGATCACCGGGATGGATTGGGATTTGGTGATACCCCGAATATCCATCGAGAAAACAAAGAAAGAGTGGTTTGCCAACCGTTCTAACATTTCATCAATGAAAGGCGTGGAAAAGTGATCTTTCTTTGTGGCTTTATTTAATTTTCTATAGTCTATGCACATACGCCAACCCGATTGGCGGTTCTCACGAGGAATTAATTCGTTCTTCTCATTTTTAACTACTTGTCATGCCTCCCTTTTTAGGCACAACTTGCACAGGGCTTACCCACTCACTATGTGGCACGGGATATATAATCCCGTGTAGAAGTTTTAGAACTTCTTTCTTTACTACATCTCTCATCGCATTATTAAGTCTTCATTGAGGCTCTCTAGATGGTGGAACATCGATCTCAGTAGGTATACGATGTGTGCAAAGGGGGGCCCGATGCCCTTTAGATCTTGGAGTGAGTAGCCAAAGGCCTGAGCGGTGTTGTTCTAAGACGATAATTAACACGTAAGTCTCTTCACGAGTGAGTTTATCATTAATGATCACGAGGGGACTCGGGATCATTATCTTGAAAAGGCATATCTAAGACCAGGTGGTAAAGGTTTAAGTTCAATGGGAGGTCTCGAGGTTTCCTCGAATTCATCGAAGGTTGGATTCGATTGGATTTTCTTCTTCTTCCTCAATGAAGAATTGATTACATCTTCTTGATTGGATTCTACGAAGTGTTCTATAGATGCCTCTTTCACCTCTTCCATTGGGTCCAGTTGCGGGACTGGGTTCGGTCTTAGTATGAATTGAATGTGCGAAGTGTAAGGGAAATTTATCTTTGCCTAGACAAATGTCTAGTTTTCCCGTGTATCCTTCTTTAAGGAGTCTTTCTAACGGATGGCCTAATAAAAGGTCAAACTCCCTAATGTCAAAGATATAAAAGCTCGGGTTGATTAACATGTCGTTTACGAATAGGTAGAGTGTAAAGAATTCTCGAACTTTGGACAATTTGCCCGAGAGGAGTGCTTTAATAACTTAGTAGTAGGAGATAATGGCATGTTCTTGATAAATTGCTCGAAAAAGGAGAAAGCCATTATATTAATTCCTACGGCCGGGTTATAAAGTGCATCATAGGGGATTGCATTAATTATGCATTGAATTGGTACGAAGGTGAATCCAAGCGGATTACATCGGAAGAAAGTTCTGATTCTTCTAACCATTCCGCACTCATGATAGATGCGAGCTCCCTAGTGTGTTGTCTTGAGAATAATTGCTCAACGCGATCAATTTCTTCTTGTGAAGATAATTTGTGTTTTCGAGGTTTCTTCTCTTGATGATAATTCGAGGTGTTTCCAAAATCGGAAAATAAATCATCCTCGATATCATTCATAAAATCGAGAAAAGAATGTTTTTCCTTTGATGATTCTATAGCTACTGAGGTTGAGATGATTTTGGCATAGGTTCGGTGTAGCTATTTCTGGAATTTCTTCTTCTAAAGATTTCTCTTCCACTTGGATCATCATTGGTGCTGGCTAGAATGTTGTCTAATATGGTTCTAGCTTCACTAGATGTAAGATGGATGAAAGATCCATGTGAAGAGGTATTCAAATAGGCTCTAGATTCTTTATTAAGACCAATATAAAAATGTTGAAGTAAAATGTGGTCTTGAAGGCCTAGATCTGGTCGGATTTGCAAAGAAGTTCAAAAACGTTCCCGGGGATGAACTCAACGACTCACTATCCTTACGTTTTGAAAGATATGATCACGGGTTCTAAGGTTGACTACTTTAGAAACGGGGTAGAAATCCAAAGGTAAATCTGCACGGAGAGTTCCCCAATCGCCTTTCTTCTTCTCCTTGGTTCTGTCATACCATTGGCGAGCATTTCCTTTTCGAGTGTGAATGGAAAGAGCTTCCAACGGATAGTCTCGTCAGACATACCCTCTATATGAAGGCGGTCACATGTTTGCTCAAATTGTTGGAGATGATGATAAGGGTCTTCGTCTTCTATTCCTAAGAAAGTGTTGGTATGGACCATCTCTATTAGCTACTTGGCGTAGCTCATAGGCCTCGGATAGAATTGGCTTGGATGATGGCATAGGCCTAAGGCTAAGCTCAGTAGGTGCTTAAAAAATCTTTAATGGATGTAGTATCCATGATAAAGAAAAGGATAAAATTTAAACTAAAAAGAAAAAGATAAAAGTATACTCAAGAAATCTCTAAACCGTTCTCCCAAGAACAACGGCGCTAAAATGCTTGTTGGTATTTGATAAGCCTACGAAATATTATGATGGATAATCCGCTAAAGCGCCGCGGATACGGTGCACTTCACCCGGGGTGATGGCTTTTAAAATATCGAATCCACGGGGAGAACGTAGAGAAGGGGTTCTTGAGATTTACTCGATCCCCGAGTAGTTTAATAAAACTAGATAGATAATAAAGATAAGGAGTTCTAGTAGGAAGGTCTTGTTCTCACTTCAAGTAAATCATTTGCACATTGTTCTTAAGAGGGGTTGTCATGAAGAAACTCTTAATAAAGGGATTCTACGCTAACAACGTAGGGTCTCCCTACGATTTCTATAAACGGGGCGAGGGGATACAAAGGACTCAATAGTCTTTGTCACCACTACGATCACCCTTAATGGTTGGTGTTTCACTCCGGCCTATAGAAGGTATTAAGTAATAAGCTAGTCAATCTAAGCACCACGCTTACATTAATCTAACAACTTCAATTCAAGAGCGACGGGAATCAAAGTAATCTTATCAAAGAAATACGAACCTTAAGAACAATAGAGACAATACCACTTACTCGAATGGAATTCGAACAATCCACAAGATCTCGAGTCGTGCTCCAATGGCATCGGCTCGAGGGGAGAAGATGATGGAGGCGCCAACTCGGGAGGAGGAAGAAGATGGAGCGCCCAAGCGGCTCGGGCCTTCCTTCAACTCCGACTCAACCGCACTCTAATTCTCTCAACTTGCAAAACTATCTCTCAATCTAATTCTAATCTAGAGCTTCTATCTCTTGTAGCCGTCGATGATCGATTGAATTGATGATTGATGGATCTTGTTGAATCGGGGGCACCGGGGCTTGCTTATATAGTCGGGAGGAGGTGCGGTGTTGGACTTGGATACAACTTCGTGCTCCACCGTCGCCGCCGTCGGATCAAACCGACATTAAACGGCCCGGATTAGATTGCGTCTTAGAGGCGGTTGGAGAAGCTTACGGAACGGGGCTGACTTGGCGAGGGGGCGGGCCGAAGCGGCCTAACGGGGGCCCCGGCCGCCCGGGGTGGGTCCCACCACGGGTCCCGCGACAGCGTCGTGGCTTCTAGAGTCTTCTAGATGATGTTTTCTTGGGTGTTAAGTTTCGTTCACGTCGGTGTATTCGAGCCTTCTATACTTCGTTCGGGAGTTGGATTAAGTTCACGAATTCTACCGTTTTCTGTTAAGTCCACGCAAATCACAACTTTACCGAAACTCATGGAAATCATTAGTATAAACCCCTAATAAGAGTATCTATTTTATATTTTAGTCCTTTTCCATGTTTAATTGATAATTAAAAAGTATGCTTAACATGTGTCAACAACCCTCCCGGTTTATGCGCAACCTTCCGGATTCCTGCATCTTCTGTCCACTCATTGTGGCCGAGCTTTGTCAATCTTCTTACTGTTTCTTCCTCTCCAACGGCTTCTCCTCCTTGAGTTCATCTTCCTTGAGGTTGCGAGAGCTTGGTTCCCATCATCACAATGTCACAGGGGCGACAAGGTTGGGGGGTTAGGTGAGCATTGTAAACATCTTCTATCTGGGCAACCCTTTCCTTTGTAACCTTTGTTTACCTGCTTGATTCTGGGGCTCCTTCTGAGCTCAGTGTCCACCACAGGGCAGATCCTCTTGCCTGCCGTTTTTCCTTTGTTCGCTGGTGTGATCAGAGTGCAGGCTTTGTCCTTGTTCATCCCTTCCTTGACAGCTTCCTCCTTGTACCCATGATCCAACTCCTCCGTCCCGGTTGGTCCCGTGATCAAGGTGATTGAGAGGTTGACTCCGACAAGTTAACTTTTTGGGACAACTAGAAGGTATTTTGAAATCAACTACACCCTCCGACAGGTTGAAACAGGAGATAGCTTCTGATGTGACAAACTCCTTGGCCCAAGCAAAAAGCTCAGGTGACATCAACATAACAGTGAAAAAGGTGGCCCATTGAGAGGGAATGGAGGCAAGCTTAGAATGGCTATTACCTCTTTCAAAGAAAGCTGCCCACAGCCTTGTAGCTTCAACATTCTGCATCTCCTCGCACCCAAAACCGGATCAAAGTCTTGGGTAAATAACAAGGCCCTTCCAACTTGCAAGTTCTGTTGAGGAATCAGAATATCATCAGGGGCTCCATCTTGATTGTGCTCAATCTGATTTTGGACTTGAACTTGTGGGTTGTGGTTCTGTGCTCCATCAGAACCAGCTTCTCCAACTTGTGCTAGGTGGGCCTGAAAGGGTTGGGCCAGTTCAGTAGCTTGGAAAGCACCAGGATGGAGTTGGGCCTGTAAAGGGGCAGGCATTGGGCCTGACCATGTGGAATTTGTAAATGGGCTTCATCTTCAGCCTGGTGATTCAAATTTGGGGGCAAAACAGGACCAGCCAAGACTTGCAGATTCACTGGATTTTCATCTAGAACCCCAAAGATGTTGTCATTGTCAATCATTTGGGGAGCAATATTTTCCCCAAAGCCCGGTTCATTTTCTCCCACTTCCTCTTGAATTTCATTGCCCATAGGTAACTCTTGATGTTGCATCTCCCGATCGGCTAGGTTTAACAGATCATGTTCGCCAGCTAGGAGATTTAAATCAACATGGAATCCCCGGTTGAGGTTCAACTGTTGGCCCATTTCCATTGCGGGGGCGGCGGTTTGCTCATCCAGAGGGATGAGAAGATCATTTAGCTCGAAAAAAGCCTCCCCGGGCTAAAGGCCGATGATGGTGCCGCATGGCCACCAGAGATCTTGGTTGATGTTACGAGGTCCACCCACCTCCATATCAGGTAGAAGGTGCTCCTCCACTAGCCGAGGTTGCTCATTATCAGGCACAAGGAGTGCATTTAGTTGCAGAAAATCCTGATGATCCATGGGGTGTGGAGGGTGCACAAGAACTTCCATGGGATCATCCTCAACTTCTCCTGGGTTATTCAGGTCATTGACCATTTCAAAGATCTTGTAAGTCATCTTGCGGCACCGGAGGATCCCGATGTTCTGGCGAGCATCATTCTGAACTCGGCCGAGAGCCCGCCATTATCCCTCGCTTGTGCGGTAGCCGCCGATTCCCAAGCATCCGGGGCAGCGATTCGCAAGTTGTGATCCATAGGCACATTTTCTTCCCTGCTTTGTAAATCATGTTCAGCTTCTTCTTCTTCTGGCACATCATCATCTAGATTTGGAACAGGCCCAGCCCCTGGTTGTCCAAGACCAAAGAAGTCAAAAGGTGCTCCTGGAGGGATTGGGTCAACTGGAAAAGGATCTTCATCACCGGGCGCATCACCAAGAAGTTTGGATCGCACAATCTCACCTTTGCCTTTGTCCAAGAGTCACTCTCCAACCCCCCGTGTTTTACGAAAAACAATGAACTGTGGGGCCGTTGGAGATCGATCACTCTTGCTTTCGAAAAAGCGTGACCAGCTTCCTCTTGTTCTTCCGCGGTCAAGAGCTTGCCAAAAGGTGCCAAAGTGCATTTTGGATATACTTATCCTCCCAATAGTCTCCGCTGGAAAATCCATCAGCATCAGCCAACATTCAGTATTAAAATAGGCCCTTCTCCAGTTTCTCCCCTTGTTATGTTCAGCGAAAGAAACCCTGATGTCCCTGAACTCAATCCAGCCACGTGCTACTACAGAATCTCTATCAATATGGTGAGCAAGTCCGACTAAAAGCTTGACCCGGTGTAGTTGGTTGGATCTCGGTGTAGTGGATTCGCTGCTCATGAAAGAACTCCTCAAGCAACTCACGGACTGCCCCAAAGTGAAGAGCGTTACCGGGGAGATAGTCGGCAGACGATTGCCGATCTGCATTGCTTGGCGGCGGTCGGAGAGGAAGCCACTACGCGGACAACCGCACTCTTGTCCACCTCCACCCACCCGTGGTTCGAGGGATGAACGGCCCTCCGGGTCCGCCCACTGAAAGCCATGGCAGCTTCTGGCCGATGCGGCGAGCCGAGTCCTCTGCTTGAAATGGACCAGATTGGGCGAGGCGGCGGCGAAGACGGTCTTCGCGGCGGCGGCGGTGGTGGTGGCGATGAAGCGCCAGACCAACGGCGATGGAGACGAAGGCGGTGCGGTGGGGTTTTACGGGCGGTGGCGGGCGGTCGCGGGAAGCGTAGAGGAGTGAATGCGCGGTGAATTGATTGGACCGGCCGCCGACCCGTTAGAAGGGTCTAGTTGTTCGGGAGGCGGAGTGACTCTTCCCCTTCCCGGGCCGTGGGCAGAATCCAGGGGATAGGATCAAGTTGCTTGAACTGTAGAACCTCGGGCCCGAGAGCCACTCGGCCCATTAGGGTTGGAAAACCAGCCCGAGACATCCATCGACAAATGATTCTTTACCTTTAAACGACGCCCGATTTTCCGGATGTGCTTATCGCGCACCATCCGCCTCGCTCACCATTCCGATTGGCGATTGCATGCATGCCTTGGCGGCGTGCCCCCGGCCGTAACACGCGGACACCGATTGGTCTGCATGCGGCCGCGATCATGAGTATCCGAAAGGCATCTTACGCAAAATTTCAAATTTGAAATTTGAAACCCCGTGAGTTTGAACGTGAAACCCGCCGCTTTGGATCGTTGACTCCTGCGGCGGCACCGGACCAGGGTTGCCGTTCTCCATTGCCGGCCTGCCAAGCTCCCGAAGGCGATGAAACACCGAAAGCCTTCCAACAGGGATTGCATTGGCTCCAGATAGGGGGTTTTGCTTGACTGCTTCAACAAAAGATTTCTTTCCAGATGACTGTCCAGAGACCGAACTCCAAGATCTCTTTTCTTCATCTAGGAATAGTCTGAACTCCGAACGCCCGCTTCGTCCACCAAAGACCCCGTAGGTGAAAGGTGAGCTTGTAAAGGTTACATTCAAAGGATTCCAAACTGTTAATGAAGAGACCCACCGACTTGGAGGAAACCACGGCGGAAATCCCGATCTCTTAACAAAAGGACTCTGAAATCGAAGCCACACCACCAATGGTGGCCTGAAGGATGAGGCCGACATTAGCCTCGGAGAGCTGAAACTTGCAACGACCAAAAAGCAACAACCAAGAAGAAGGAGTCGTTTCCCAGGGCCGGATTCGAGACCGGCAAACCAAATCTTTGTTGGATGAGCTCTTGAAGCCGTAGGCCATCCTTGAAAGAGAGTCCAGCCAAAGCCATGGAAGCCTGGGGAGAGCTTGGAGAGAGTAATACCTTAGGGAAAGCAGCGGGGAAGGGAGCGGGAGCGTCACGAGGAACCACGAGACCTTCACTGAGCTAGGTCGGTCGCCGGCGGGTGCCGGGCGGCGACCGCGTAGGGGCGGGAGCGGGGCACCATTTCGGAAGCGTGGAAGCTACTCTTGTGATCTGTAACTAAGCTATCCCTTGTTGCTGAGATGGGGTGGTCCGGCATCATCCAAGTAGTACTGAAATGACTAATGAGATCCTGAAACCCTTGTTCTGGAGGGAATCAGTTCCAACTTACAGGACTGGTGGTAATCATGGAGCATAATTGTCGCATTTTCTATATGCAGAGCAGGCTATGATGAGGAAGCCAGACTGTGTTTTGTCAACGGCACATGGTTCATTGCATAAGTTTGGATTGTGAAAAACTTGCCTTATTGTAGCTTCTGTGTTATTTCGGCTGCTGTGTATTGTTATGAATAAATGAAAGGAAACAAGCAAGTGAACCTTTAATTTGTATGTGGACTATATATGCAGACTTGGCTGGGCATCCGGTTTGCATATATATGTTTCATCTTAGGGTGGGCACTGTTTGAACGGTTTGAAACTCATTGTCGAGTTGGTTGTCTGACATGCTTTTATCAGTCTGTAATTTAAACAATGATGAAATTATTGTGATCCATGCTATTGCAGCCCTTGTGTTCGGGTTTCAGAAATGGAACTCTGTAGCATCCAGTTTTCAGAAGCAAGTGACCCTTTGTTTGTGGAACATATGCTTTGTTCTTAATGCTTTTCAGACTACTGTTAGTTCATTTGTTTCTTAATGCGATTGTTCTAAAAAAGACTGCACTGTGTTTTGTATACAACATATGTGCTTCTTCTTATAAGAAGTTTGGATCGTCAGACGTCCCCAGAGTAAATTGAGTTCCGTCTGAAGGTTTGAGCGTGGCTCTGTACATGAAGATGGACTGGTACCCTTCATTTTTATTACATTTTTTTTTGTGCAGAGCATAGATATGATGATGATATATTGCACTGGACATATTTCTGTGTATTGTATATGAATAAATGAATGGAAACAAGCAAGTATCCTTTATTCCATTCTAGAATTTAAACAACGTTGTTGTGTTTCGCTTCACATGCCTGGCTGGTAGCATGTATACTTGTCATCCTTGAGAATGAGTTTGATGTGAGTCCCTGATAACTACTGTAATCATTCCTTGCTTGTTTGTTCAATTCATTTTCTGATCGACTTGAAGTTACCAGTCTGAATGTAAGGATGAAATCATTTGTCTTCCTTGTGCTCCTGTTTCAGAAATGAAACTCGATCTGCAGCATCCATTTTTCAGGAGCAGAGTGGTCATTTACATGGCAGAGTAAATGAAACTCTGGATCATCCATACGTGTAGGCTAAGAACAGCGGATCACAAATATCAGAGGCCCAGCATTGTTCCCACCAGTCACCCCGGTGGCGCTCGGCCAGCAATAAGCCGCCCGTCGATGCCGCGGCGGTCGGCGGCGCGCCAGAGGGAGGCGGCCGTGTGGGGGAGACTGAGGCTCCGTGTGGGAGAGGGACTGAGCCGCGCGCGTGCCCGATGACGACAGCGTCAAGGGCGGTCGCCGAGAGGGTAGCCGCCGGGTCTCACTGAGATCTCGTCGGTCAACTCCGACGGTCTCCGGCTGCAGCGGCGTGCTTCCAATCAGGTCAGCCCTCAAACAATACATGGTTGACGAGTGCACGACATGGCCGCATCTATCTATGTCCTGAGATTTTATCACGTATTTCCTCCTCTGTTTCCAAAATTTGTTCAGTTTTTTTTTTAATGAGAAATTTGGTCATATGCGTGGGGTAGCAGTGCTCAGGAAATTGAAAATATCTAAGCTAGTTTGTGGTCACACACACTCGATACATCAAGTAATCTCGTTATCAACCCATCGCTGGCCACGGCGGTGTCGGCATATGCTTGCGTTTCCAGCGGCTACCCATCCCGAACAGCTCACGGCTCTGGAAATTTTCACACATTTTTCTCTGTCAATTTCAATTTCCTTATCTTTGCAGCATGCGTGGCAGCCACCCAGCCCGCATAGACAGCGCTAGAGGCCCTTATAGCACAACGACATACATAAGTCAAATTGCCTGGTGGGCAGTTTCGTGCTTTGGCATGGCTGAATTTAGGATATGAAACATAAAAAGAGAGCTAAATAGATATTATGGCAATGGGTTTGCCAAGTCAATATTTTGGATGGCAGATAAACAAAGTCCACTTTTTTTGACATGGCCTATAGCCAATTTTCTCGTCTTACGTGGCATCAGGTTCACTAGGCATCAGGCTGTCAATACTTTTGAGAGCTACCTTGATTCATCTTCCTCGTTTTTTGCTCTTGTCCCCTCCTCGCAAAGCCATGGCCACCATAGCATACTTTGCCTTGAACTTAACTATTATAGGCTGGCTGGTGTCACCCATCATCAGCTTCCTCGTTAACAAATTCCTGTCCTACCTTGATTTTAATCTATCAAGAAAGCTCCGGGAGCTGGAGCTTCACATCATCCCAAGCTTGAAGCAGATACTAGGAGATGTAACGGAGCAAATAATTCTGAGAGAAGCCAAAGATGAGGACAAGGGTGATATGAAGACTCTCGGCGAACTGCAGAAGGATCTCAGGTCTGCCATGTACGAAGCCGAAGATGCCCTGGATCTTCTCGAATATCACCGAATTGAGAAGAAAGTCGTCGGTGATCGCAACTGGGTGGTGCGGGCTTTTGGCGACCGCATCGCCTACTGGAAGTGGAGCTCGTCCGGGCAAAAGCTATGGCAGTGCGCCGAGAACCAGATCCAGAAGCTCAGGTACCTTGGAGATGAGCTGCAGCTGTGCGCCCAGGATCTGGATCTCAAGTTCTGGGAGCTTGTAGCTAAGCTACAACAGTGCGTTCAGAGCCTGCATGTGTATATCCATCAGGGAGCAGCTGGGCAAACATCAATGCCAGACGCACCCTTCGCAGAATCCAGGGATGACATTGAACAAGGATCTGCTACGATGCCACCACTTGATGCAGCATCAACCACAAATCCAGCGACGCCTAGTGCCCTCCCGAATGCTGCTGGCTCCGCCACTGAATTCAGGGGTGACAATCAACACGGATCATCTGAGGGGGCACCGACGCTTGAGCACGATGCACCCCTGCTGCAGAAGACCAGGGACTGCTTCGGCTTTATGTTTTCACTACTAAATTCTTTTTATTCAGTTGTGCGTCATCTTCGGGACTGGTCATACGAAGCGACTGGCATCAAGGTATTGTCTGGTCAACACAACCATATATATGCAGCTGCTATAGCACTATAATAGATGTGTATATTTCAGTCAAAAAAAATAATAGATGTGTATGATACTATACATGTAGAATTTGTTATGTCGTCCACAAGAAACAGTGTTAAAGGCATTTTTTTTATCTATATGGGAAGATCAAGAATAAAATTTTTTTTTTTTTTGCGACCACGCCGTTGCGTGTATTTCATTAAGTAGGAGAAAAGTTCGAAATACAAAATGCCCAGTAACCCAACGTTACGGGACAAACCTATTTTCTACTGGATGCACGAGAAAAGGATTACATGGCGAACAAATTGCGCGACACAGGGCTACAAAGGAGCAAAGCAACGAACACAAGCTAAAAAGCGCCCACTACTGCCATCAACTCAGCCAACCTCTTGTTACCAGCAAGGCACCAACGCGATGCCTCCTCCCTAATCAGCCCGGCCAACCTCATTGGGGAAGAACTAGCTGAATCAAAAGTCCTGGCGTTGCGCTCTTTCCGAGGGACCATCCAACCAAGAAGAAAGCCGAATCGAAGCCCCGACGGATGGGTTTGGGGACTCGTTTGCGGCTGCGCAGCCACCACTCCATGAAGTTCTCTTCCACCACCATCACAGCCTGCGAAGATGCAATCGATGTAACACAATATGCCGGACCTCCCTAGCGTAGGGGCATCCGAAAGCAGGATGTGGTGGATCGTCTCTGGCGCTTGATCACAAAGGATACAGGAATTGGACTCTTGCAGCCCATGGCGAAACCGATGGTCAGCTGTCCAACATCTCCCATGCATCGCTAGCCAAAAGAAAAATCGGACCCTCGGAGGGGCCGCAACCTTCCATAAAACCGTTTGGCTCCCAAGACCGGGCGAGGAACCCATGAACATAGCTCCATAAGCGTAAGCCGCCGTATATGTGTGACTGGAGGTGAACTTCCAAGAAAAAGTGTCTGGCCGGTCATCAAGCTGAACCGAGTCCAGCAGCTCACGAGAAGCTCAAATTCATCGATGAGGCGAGACGAGAGGGGCCACGGACATGACGAATCCAGGTGTCGTTGTGCGGTGCACAAGAACCGTGGTGCCCCAGCGCCTCGGGGTACCGCCGGGGAACACGGCCGGCGCAATGGATGGATGGATATCATGCCCATCAATCCAACGGTGTTACGTCCAAAAGAATGTGGACTCACCATTGCCAACGCTGATGGGACCGCCGCTTGGAAGAGAGCGATGGCGTCTCGGTCCGCGCCGACCGTCGCCGTCCATTGCGCCGGTCTGCCAAACCCAACGGGTCCGCTAGCGCAACACCGGTCCGCCGCAGAGTCCGAGATGCCCAAACCGCCCGTGCGTCGGGCGACAAGCTACCGCCAAGTGACTTTGCATTTACCGGCTGCAACCTTGTCGAGCCCCGCCTGCATGAAGGCTCGACAAAGCTTGTCCACTTGCCTCACAGCCCCGTGCGCGCATGCACATAGAGCAATGGCAACATGAATGGGAATGGCAGAGTGTAGCTTTGGTCGGTGCAGTCCGGCCAGCGAAGATTGAGAAGATTGCCTTTCCATCCGTGCAAGCGGGCAGCTACCTTGTCAATCAAAAATTGCTCCTCAGAACGCTTCAACTTTTTATCAAAGAGGGATGCCCGGATAGCGGCATGGCAGCTGCTCGACGCGACAAGCAAGAATCCTTTGGATGCATTCAGTCTTGTGCTTGACAATGCAAGGGTGTGGCAATACTCTTGTCAAGATTGGAAAAGAGCCCCGAAGCCAACCCAAAGGTAGAAAAAGCACCCATCACAATGCGGATCGTGGTCATCCGGCGTGGACGAAAAAGAACGGCGTCATCGGCATAAAGGCTTACCCTGTTCTCGAGTTGGACCGGTAAGGGGTGAGGGAGACCATGTTGCTCAGTCCACCGGAGCAGGCGGTTGAGAACCTCCATGGCAAGCACGAACAACATAGGAGATAACGGGTCTCCCTGACGAAGGCCGCGAGCATGACATATTCTCCTCCCTGGCGTCCCATTGAGCAAAATTTTAGTGCTCGAGGATGACAAAGACCGCGCAGCAATCGGTCGCGCCAAGTCCTCTGGAAGCCAAGGTGTTGCAGCAACTCCAATAAAAAAGGCCAAGCCACGGTGTCAAATGCTTTGGCAATATCAACTTTGAGGAGAATGCATGGCTGCTTGGATGCATGAATCGCTCTAAGGGCCTGCCATGATCCCGAAGTTGTCATGTATACTTCTTCCCTTGATGAAGGCTGATTGGTTCCTAAGAACCAAACCGTCGAGAACAGCAGCTAGCCGGTTGGCCATGCATTTGGTAATCAACTTGCCAAAGCTGTGGATAAGGCTAATTGGCCGGTAATCACGAATCTCCTCCGGCTGATCCTTCTTTTTAAGCAAAATCATAAAGGCACCGTTGAGATGATGTAGACTTCTAAAATCCATGGCCCGAAGGCATTGAACGCATTCATGATATCGGCCTTGATGATGGGCCAACAAATTTTGTAGAATAAGCCCGTGAAGCCATCGGGCCCCGGGGCCTTTTCATTTGGGAGCTCCCGATAACACCCCAAATCTCCTCCTCGGTAAACATATTCTGAAGCCCTTCCAGATTCATAGATGGCGGGCCAAGTGCCTGAAGATCGAGCCCCTAGAGCGTTGGAAGCAAGTTCCCAGGATGCCATTAAAGTGCTCATATAGTGCATCAGCCATTCCTTCATCGAGAGTACAACATTTCCTTCCACACGGAGGTGATCAATTCTGTTGCGCCTATTCCTGTGACAAGCCCGGAGATGGTAGAATCTCGTGTTCGCATCACCCTCGGCAAGAAACTTTTGCGGGGCGCGCCGACGTGCAATGGTGCGCGGGAGGGATGCCAAACCCCGAACTCAATTTACATTTGCTTCTCATGTCTAACTCCCGTGCGCCTAGCTCTCGAGTTTCCACGACCTCCTCAAAACGTAGAATAATTTCTCTAACCATTGCCGGAGTTCGAGCCTTATACTACCAATCCGCTTGCCACTCCAAAATGGATAAGGCGGCGCGGTAGTGCGCAACTTGTGATCGAGGATGCGCGAGGAATCAGCCCCAGCAATGTGGACGTCCGGCGGCCGCCACCACGTCGAGGAAGCCCGGGACTTTCACCCAAAAGGACTCAAACCGGAAACGGCGTCTGGAGTTGGACGCACCCATGAGCCGTAAATAAAGACGGACAATGGTCGGAGCAGTCAGAAGACAATGGCTTGAGCGGCACATTGGGGAAGGCCGAAAACCACTCACCGTGGCAAAAGTCCGGCCCCGGGCGTTCGAGAGTTGGGTGCATCCTCTCGTTAGACCATGTAAACCGGCGACCCACCGTGTCGATCTCCCCGAGGTGTGCTCTGTCAATGAAGGCCCTAAAGCGTCGCATATTCCTCCGGTCCAAGCGGTCATTATTTTTATCAGCCGCCTGGTAGATGAGATTAAAATCGCCACAGACAAGCCAAGCACCAGGATGAGAATCTCGAACCGAGAAGCTCCGCCAAAAATTGCACCTTTTCAACATCGATTGGGCCCATAAACAACTCGAAATCCACCACGGTGCGATATCGAGCCCACCTGCGTTAAACTGTGCGTAAACACAAAATTGCGCGAGCTCCGTGAGCG
Organism: Hyparrhenia diplandra; assembly: GCA_015847255.1. Taxonomy (NCBI): domain Eukaryota; kingdom Viridiplantae; phylum Streptophyta; class Magnoliopsida; order Poales; family Poaceae; genus Hyparrhenia; species Hyparrhenia diplandra. The sequence continues at coordinate 2,002,419 of JADLZK010004649.1, read as the reverse complement.
GTCTGTGACCCATACATCATTCCTCCAGCCAAGAATAACCCCCCCGGCAGCACCAACTGAAGGTAAGAAGACATAATCATAAGCAGGGCCTAGTAATTCATTAATCATAAGCCGATCAACCACCGCAACTTAGTTTCTTGAAGACGCATAATGGCCGGCCCGATGTGATTCCACCATGGTGAACACCACATTCCTACGTGCACGGGTCATTGAGACCACGCCGCGTTCCTGCATAATGAAGTTTAAGTTGCGGCGTCATCGGAAACTAATTTTGCGACAACAGAGGGGACGGCGCTCGGTCCTAAGATCGTGCCGATGCCCTCCAAATTGAGTTCCATGGATGAAAGGTCAAGGCCCCATCCAATAGAAGCTCAAAACGACGGGCGTTTAGAAGTAGACATGCCACGCCTAAACGCCAGCGCGACCCTCTCTTCAACAACGGCGGCGGCTCTCACCCTTCAACTCGCTCTCCCAGCTTCCCGAAAGCGTAAGAGCCTGGGGCTGCGAGTTGCGTTTTTAAAAGACGCGGGCGGGCAGCGATACGCCCACCCGGCGAACTGGTTGTGCCGCGGCCCGAGTGCGAAGGCCGAAGTCCCGGCCCGCACTTGAGGATCGGCGTGGCCAAAGGCACACAAACATTATTTTCAATCTCCTGTTGCCGCGATCGTCCGATCGGTGTCTTCCTCATCCTCGGGCAGCGGCATTGGTGGCTCAATGTCCAGCGATAGTGTCGGCCCGGAAGAGCCGGAGCAGGCGGTCTCGGCCGACGGCGCATCGGAGGAGTCACGAACTCCGTCGGCGCTAGATCAGCCCACCAATCGGCACCAATAGGCTGGAGGCGTGGCGACTCCCCATCCGGCCCCAATCCTCCATTCAACGAAATTGCTTCATCAATTCTGACAAAACTGCGATTCGGGGATGGGGTGGCTGGACAATTGATCTCCACACAGCAAGGCGACCACCCGGTCGGCTTTGCTTTCGGGTGGCGACGGCAACAGATGCGACCATCGTGGAGGAGATGCGGTGCCACGCTGACAAGAAAGAGCCAACGAACCAGTTGTCTTCTTTGGCGGCGTCCTCTTCCGCGGGAGCGGCTCCGGCGCAACCCAAACACCCGGGGTGAAGGGGGTCAAGCGGCGGCGCCCGAGGGGAGGAGGGGACTGGGAGGCGGGGGGCAGGAAACCTCACCAACCATCACAGTCAAGTTATCAACGGGGTTGTCCACAATCTGGCGATCCCCAAAACCCAATTGGGGCGAACCATCCAAGAGGAGGAGGGGGCGGGGTTGTAGTAATCCTGCGGATTGAAATCATCCTCGATATGTCTATCACCCGGGGCATCGGGACCGGGACCCCAAAGATTGTCCGGAGCCCGAGGCACCGCGACGGTGAGCTCCGCGAACACAAGTCCGCAATGCACCCGTAGAGGAGCCCCAAATAAGCGCAAAGATTCTCCCCGGTCGGTCGGCGTGGAAGGCTCCCGAATGTAGATGAGCTGAGTTTCGCGAATCCTGCCCTCTGGGTGGAGGCACCAAGACAGCGGCGAAGAACTCCCTCTCATCATCAACGGGGTGTCACGGTGCCGACAGGTTGGACATGGGTGCAAAGAAGAACCCAAGATGGTCTCACATTGCACATTTATCACGAGCATGCGCCGGCACCCCACGAATGGCAAACCGGAACCACGAAATGGAAAGTCTCTCGGCGAGGCGGGTTGTGCGACGCCATGGCCGCCAAATCGAAGAGAATCTACGGCGGGTGCCCCCTCGGACGGGCCATCGAACGCTCTGCTCGATGCATGTTGAAATCGGCGAGGAAATCACGTGGCTCATGGCGGCAAATCGAAACTTCATGTGCAAGTGATGCCAAAGAGGTCGAGCAGATAGTTGTACATGTCCTCCATTTGAAACCGGGCGTGTGCCACCAACAAGCGCCGTCGGCGCCAAGTCAACTCCTCTTGATGGCGGATGGCGGCGAACATGGAACAACCACCACAGGTATATTGGGGTAACCACCAACCCCACCGGCCCGAACTCACTGCTTTGCGGAAGCCGTGGCAACGGAGGTGGAGGGAGGCGAGGACTCGCTTCAAGAACGAGCGAGCGGCAGGTGTACCCCTCGGGACGGCGGCGAGGGGTGACCGGCCAATGGAGGGAGGCCGAGAGGAGAAGCACCACGTCCGGCTCCCACCACCCGCCTGCAGGAGTCCCCCGAAGGGGAGCGGGGCGCTTTGGTGCCCCTGCCCCTCGGGAATGCGGCGCGGCCGCGAGTGCCCTTCTTCATAGCAACGGATGCACTGGCGAGGAACGTGCACCTCGCCTTGACATGGTCGTTCCGCGGCGGTTGAAGCATAGCCCGTGAGCTCCGGCGGCACCGGATGGGGGGAGTGGTGGTGGCGGCGGCGTCAGGCCCCAATCGGCGGCTAGTACGAAGAAGCGAATCCAGCGTCGAGCATACCCTCGCCGCTACGGATGCGATGGGAGGCGACCTGGGGCGGAGGGCCGGGGAGGAGCGAGGGTCACGACGGCGGCGGGCGTCCTCCCGGCACCGCGCCAGAGCTCGTCGGCTCGCTGGCGTGGCGCCGGAGGCCATGGCCGCGGCCCTGCACGGTGGCGGCGGGGCGTCTCTGCCGGCGCCGGTATTACAACGGATCCCGCCGCCGGTGGGAGGTGAGGGTAGTGGCGGCGACCTCGAGTCTTCCTCCGGTCAGGGACACCCTCCGTCCGCGAGGACAAGCGTCCCCCAGGACCGGCCGGGCGGCTCGGGACTCGTCGACCGGCGGCTCGGGTCGGCGCCCAGAGCGCCAGCTGGCGCGAAGAGTCGGCCGGTCGCCTCCGCATCCGGCGGGACCTGTTTGGTAGGTGAAAAGCCGGGATCTGCTCCTCCTCGCGAAGCGGCTGCGAGGCGGACGACGAGGCGGGAAGCACCGTCCATTGCCGGCGGATCGGCACGGAGAGGGAAAAATAGCGGGAGAGAAGGCAGGCGTCGGCGGAAGGGGGAGACCACTACCACGGGGTAGGGGTGGGATTGGGGGGAGGGATTGGGGATGGAGGGCGGACCGGAAGGAGGCCGGGGCGCCGTGTAGGTAGCCGCGTGGAATCGCCTCTACCTGGTCCCAAGGGAGAAGCTCTTGTGCACCAGGATACCAGTTCTAAGTCGGATCAAGAATAAAATAGGACATTATTATCACAATCTAACAATAGAAATAAATAGATGACGTACATCAGTTTGTTAACATATACTCTTGTAGTGGTAAGAAATTTTAGGGAGATAAGTGTTAAAAATTCACGAGATAAAATTTATGGTAAGGTCAGCAGAGTCATTTTGTTTCAGATTCTAATGATTCTTTTTTCCAAAAGCAAGCATGGCTCGTACTTCATTAAGAGAAGTGAGAAACTTCATACACAACTTGTGTCAATTCACATGTAGCGAGCTGCCGGGGTGATGGGCGCAAGTTAAAAACACTAACAAAGGGCACCGGCTGAAACGCGGTGGTGCAACGAAGATGTAAACTAAGAAGAAACAAATGTTCTCCAGAAACTAGAAGACCGGGCGGGAGCACGCTTATAGGCGCTCAACCGTCTTCACCCAGCGTTGGCAGCGCATGCGAAGATCTCTTGGACAATGACCCACTTGTGAGAAGGGAAGATGTCATCTACAAAGTGGTTATGGAACCTCTCCATCATCGTGGGATACGGGGTGGTTGACGGCATTCCCGGTGGCGGCCCTCCCACTTGTCCGGAAGGAAACGGCGCACTGCCGCTCGGGTTGGGGTCGCGGAAGGCCGACTTCGCTGCGAGGCGGTCATTGAGCCTTGGGATCCAGTCCTCACCGATAGTGCGCGGATGCCTTGGGCGAGGAGTCTTGATCGATGGCTAAACGAGGGTAGCGTGAGGGACTCGATGAAAAGTCGTAACGCTCCCCTCCTGCCGGCGACCACGGCCTCACCCCGAGCGACGGCGGGTGCCGTAAGCGGCGTAGGAGTAGTGACGGAGAGCGCACGAAAGGTCCTAAGTGGCCTAGAGGGGGGGGTGAATAGCCTAATTCACTAGAGCAACTTGTTAGTAATAGTAAATAACAAAGCGTAAATGTGTTTGTTCTAGCTCTATTTGTCGGCAAGCCACCTAATCACAATTCTAGTTGCTAGAGAGTCTCTAATTCACACAATTGGCCAAGTGACTACTCTACCAACTAGGTGAACAAGCTAAATTCTCTAATAAGCTATGCAACTATCTCTACACTAGTACAAGATATATAATCAAGGTAATGCAAGGTAGAGAGGAGGAGATATACCAACGTGTAGAGGTGAGTCTCCCTCACCCGGAGATGATGACACAATGTAATCAATATGAAGCCAATCACCAAGACACAACAATCTCACAATGGAGAGACACAAGATTTAACCCGGTGCACTTGAGCACCCTCAAGCTACTCTCCGTTGTGCCGACATTCTCACGTGTGGGGTAAGGTGGAGCTCACTCCTAACCAAGTGCCTTTAGGCTACTTGCACCCAAGACACGAGCAATGTATTACTTGCAATTTGTTGTCCCAACGAGGATGCACGGTCCTCTTACAAATCAACCGGAGGTGGCTAAGAACAATCACCAACTCTTGCCAATGCCTCCAACAATCGCCAAGCCGGCTAGAGTGGTGCCTCCAAGAGCAACAAGAAATCCACCGAAAACGACGACCCTCAAGTGCCTCTAAATGCAACTCACAAAGCAATGCACTTGATTCTCACCCAAACTCTCAAGAATGTGCTCACAAGCAAGAGAGGAGAGTAGGGAGAGGTTTGCTAAGCTCAAAGGGTGTTGGAATTGATTCAAATGACCAAGAGAGTGAGCATGAACCGACCACCCAACTATTTATAGAGTTCAATCCAAAATAGAGCCGTTGGGGGCCAAAACCGCTGCGAGGTGACCTGGATGTACGGCCCGGTCCGCAGTCGACCGGGCGCTCGGCCGGTGGTGGACGCACCGGTCACGGGTCCGGCCAAATAAAACAAATAGACGAGCCCACGCTTGGCGACGGCCGAGATCCATCGTCAGGGTCGAAGGGTCCGGTCACCGATTGGGCGCGCCCGGTCGGCCAAACGGCCGACACGACCCTTACCGAACCGACCGGATGCATGGCGACCGGGCGCTCGATGAGAGGTCCAGCGTTCGGTCAAAGAGTCTGATCGCCGTTCCTCTGTGAAATGTCGTCGTTTCTCCGTCGCCTTTGCTTCGACATGCTACCCAACAAGTATACCAACTTGAGCACAAGGAATAGCATGTTTTCACCACCATGATGCATCCGTCGCAATAGAAAATAGACATTTCATTTTCTCAAAAGCGTCGATTACCAACTTGAGCGGTACCCAAACCCATCTCAACCCTACAAACCATCACCGTCTTTGCAAATGTGCCAACACCACCATGTGCTCGTGTGTTAGCATTTTCACAATCAATTTTGAAGGTTGGGTTAGCTCTCTAGGTTAGAATGCATGCATATGATTGTTGAAACTAGAAGCACATGAGGATCGATGTTTCCGGGTTTTCCCTCTTTCTAGTACGGCTCATCGATCCTAATTCACTCACACCCTCTATAGTGTCTTGAGTGCACAATCAAAATGGCCCTATGGATATACCTTTGCCTTAAACCCATTTTGATCCTCGAACCACTCCAAGTTGAGCACTTGATCATCTTTTGGATAACGCGATCCTTCCATCATGACCACCATGCACCACACTTGGCTTGACCAATCTCCAACTAATCAAACACTTAGCATAGAGAGATTAGTCCTAGGATGTCACTAATTAGCCAAAACCAAACTAGAGTTCTTCAAATAAGCAGCGGCGGTGTAGGGCGACGTCCGGCCACGAGAGAAAGCTGCGGTGGGGGGGGGGGCGCCATGGGGCGTGGTTGCCCCGACATGAAGGCCGCGGATGGGAGAACTCGCCGGGTAGGCCCCATTGAACGGCGCATCAAGGAAGGCGACGAGAGTCGATCCCGGCGGGGTGGCCTCGCAAAGATCCGCCTCCGCCGGCTGTAGCATCTCGCGGAGAGCTTTCGACCATACGCGACCGCTGAAGGTGGCTCCATAAGGCGCCGCCTCGGGAGACCACTGCGGTAACCGAACGTGTGACGAGGCAGGCCACGAGCTCATCAAGCATTGGGTCCACCCAAAGTAGGAGGCACTGCACCCACGCACGGCACGAGCAAGAGCGGGTCAGTGGGTGAGTCGGCGTTGCTCGCGTCGATGTTGACCGCCATCGATGGTGCGTGTGGGCGGTGGGCCCTTCCTAGCCAGGGCTCTAACGCTGATGGGGCCAAACATAGGATTTGCCCGACGAAGAATGGAGCTTGCCCGCGCCTTGGAGCATCCAGGCCACCTCCGCGGCCGATGACGTGGCAGCTGTCCTCGACACCGAGTCGAGTCTCCTCGGCATAGCATCTAGGTCCCTACGCACGACTCGACGAGGGGTGTTGTGGCGAGCGGTGATGAGCATGCTTGCAATTCCTCGCCCGGTGCCTCATGCTTTTGCGTAAGAGGCGGCTGGGACCGGGAGGAGCATCGGGTGGCGACGTGATCCCCGACGAGGTAGTTGAAGCAGAGCCAGACAAGGGATGGCGACACAGGCTGGCAATGATGAGGGTTGAGCATGGCGTGCAAGCACCCACGCCTGCGCCTCTGAATGAGCATAGAATTGTCATCGTCGATAGAGGAAGCATGCGTTGACTCCGGTAGAGGGCCCCCGGCCTCTGACGATAGCCCAGAACTGGGCTGACGATGGCGACGATGGCGGCCACCATGCGGCGAAGCCCAAATGTTGTGGCCGAGCCATTGGTTGCAGGGATGCGCGTGCGGTTGGTTGTCGGCCGAGCGGCGGGGTGCGCCACCTAACAAATGGGTGAGGAGGCGCCACGGGAGGGCCGACGACGTCACTCATCTTCGTCCCAACGACGGGGACGGCGCCGCCTACGCTTGGAACGACTAGCCCCGGTGCCAACGCCGAGGTTGTTGCCCGAGATACCAACAACGTCGTGGTCGGAAGCAACGCCTCGACCCCCAAAGCCGGTTTCTACCGGGTCCCGCCGCGGTGGTGAGTGCGGGCTCGGCGACGTCGAAAGCCGTGCTAAGACCCACCGTGCATCGAACGGCTCCGCCCACGGCCGCCGACGGTGAAACGGCGCGGCGTGTAGCTCTGAGGTAGCGCGGGAGGGCTCGTAGTCCACCTTCTCCCTCGCCAGTCGACATCCTTAACGAACCTCCGTCCAGCGCTCCCACCTTTGGACCTACCGGCCGAGGGCACGAAGGGGTCGGCATCGGGGACAGGGACCTTCTAGCGTCCACCAAAAGCGGTTGTCCTCGACGGCCGCCGACCATTTGGAGAGGGCCCGCATGGGGGCTATGGGAAGGGAGAGCGGCGACGAGCACGAGCCGCGCCCGGCCCGGCATCGGGTGATCTCGCGGCGAGAGGCACCCAAGGCGCCGCGGCGGGCGCCTTAGACCCACCCGCGGTGACCGCGGCGGCATGGCAACCATCCACCGCGGCAGCGGCCGCCACCCGAGGCCTGCAAGATCCCAATGCAGCGGCGGCCAGCGTGTTTGGCTTTGCCACTAGCCCCACCCCATAGGGCCAGTACCGGGCGAACTCACGGGGCGGGTTGGTGCCGCGGGGAGGCACAACCGGCGGCGGTTGGCTAGTGGCACCGCTATGTCCATGTTGCGGACTTGGTGACAAAGCGTTGGAGGCGGGGAGCCGCCTCGGCACCGGGACGCCGGACGGGATGGCGGGGGGGCTTGGGGAGGCTGCCGCCGGTGGGGTGGCAGGCACCGGAGGTGGACGCCGCTACTAGCAACGACTCTGGAGGGCGCCATGGCTAGGAAGTTGGAGCTCTCGGCGCGGGGGACTCCTCAGGGACGGGAAGATCCCTCCAAAAAGCCCAAATGAGTGTAGTTCAGCACCAAGGGGTGCGGATCTACGCTTGGGGGGATGCGCCGGAGGTGGCGGATCAGCGTTGGAGAGGGAGGGCGGTGTCACCGCCCCCGCCGGGCAAGGGGACAGTCAGGCGGGTCGGGGGCTTAGGTCGTCATGATTCTAATGATTCCTAATGTAAGTGACTGAACTTACGTTTTGTTATTGTTTTAGATTAGATATGCTATATGGTGGAAGCTAGTCGTTGAATTGGAGAGACCAATTTTAAAAACTGCTAACCGCATTCACACTTATACCATTAGCATAGCACCTACATAGATGTATGGTCATGGAGAACAGTCCAGTCACCCCTGTCAAAGAGGGTTTATCTGTAATCCTTTTATCTTCTATTTTCTTTTAATATAATTTGGCAAAACTTTTCCTTTAACTTATGTATTCTTCATCCAAACTTGTTCTTAAAGATCCATCGCCATGGTCCTCAAGAAACCACATCCACCATTTTAATTTTAATGGAGTTCCCTCTTCCTTTTATACAGCTGTGACCATGCTTGATTCAGTACGTCCCTGAAGATAGCATTTAATTAAGAATGAAAGAGGAGTGGTCCTTTTGAAAACCACGTCGTTTCTACTCAACCATGGTGCCTAACATAATGCTGCAACCCCAATTAAAATATGATTTTAAAGCCTAAAAGAGAAACTTTTTGTGCTGACATATGTGAAATTTTTAAATGATTGGTAGAGATTAATTTTAGGCTATTTATTATATGACAGTAGATACTTTATATAAAATTTGTGGGTTGGTTTTTGCTATTTTGTGACGACCAATGTGAGTACTTCAAAAAAAAACAGAATATGTTTAATGACTATTAATTTCAATGATAATTAGAGTTTACAGTATATATATACACATCGTTAGGTGTTTAGATTTTTCTTCATAATTTATATGTTATAACTTTTATTTGTATCTCATCTCGTAAGAGAAATAGAGGTTTCATTGAAGCCTCAAATTAGTAATAGCAAGATAAATAAATAGAGGTTTCATTGAAGCCTCAAATTAGTAATAGCAAGATAAATATACCTTTTCATTCATGGTGATTTCCGTAATGGGAATATTGGAGCACTTCTTGACTAAGAAGTTTGTTATGCATTAATTGCAATCCTTGCCTAATAAGTTCATTGCACATATTTTCACAGCGATATCTCTTTGAGAATGAAGTGTTGGTTAGAGAATATACTGTGGATAGCATAATCATTTGAGCTTCCTGCCTGCAGAGTGATGATGGCACTGCAATAGATTGTGTCCTTTCTATTAATGAGATAATCAGCTTGAGGAGAAGGATGAAGAACATTGAACATACTGTCAGTGAATCAAAGAAATCACATCTGTTAAATAAGAGTAGCAGCAGCACTTGCACCATCAAGAACAGTGCCGTGGAAAGCACAAGCAAACAGAAAGAAATTGATGACATGTACAGAAGCATTGAAAAGAAAGTGTTCGGTCGAGACAAGGACCGTGAGCATATAAGTACGATGCTTCGAGAGGGATCAGGTATTGCAGCAAGCTCAAGCACCAGCAAACCTTATTACGTGATTGGCATATATGGCATTACAGGTTACGGAAAAAGTACCCTCGGCACAATATGTTTGTGATTATGCGAAGGTTGCCGGATATTTCAACCTTATCATGTTTATTCTTGTGGGCAAGGCATTCAGCGTCCATGATATATTTCGCGAAATGCTGACCAGATCAAGCAACAGCCGACCTCTAATACCGAGGATCCTAAAATCCTTAAAGGAGAGTTAAAAGATCTTAGAAGTCTAAAAGCAGAGTTGGAAAAAGAACTGAAAGGCAATCGCTTCTTGTTGGTACTAGATGATCTCGGGTCAATACCGACAATAAGAAAGAACGTGAAGAACGTGAGATTCTAATTGATGCACTTCGTGTTGGACAGAGTGGATGTGGAATCCTGGTGACAACTCAAAAGAAAGATGCAGCTGCAGCTTTAGGTGCTCGAGGAAAAATGCAAATCCCAATACCTGATTTAGAAGAGGAGCAGTACCTCTCAATGTTCATGCATTATTCGCTGGGTGCCAGTCAAGTCAGCGATCGCGATTATGGAAGATATGAAGCAATCGGTAGAAAAATTGCCAAAAAGCTTCGTGGGTCTCCCATTGCAAAAGAACGATTGGCGGCACAGCCTTCGAGTAATAACAAGATTGATTTACACGGGAAACAACAGCAAACCTTGACGTGTTGAATGAAACAATGGGAGCTCGTGGTGGAGCTATCGCCAGCCTTTGGCGGTGACATCGATCAATGCTTTACATACCGCAGGATTTTCCCCAAAGGATATGGAATAAAACGGGATGAGATGGTTGGCCTCCCGGATAGCACAAGGGTTTGTTAACACCGGGAATAATGCAACAGAGGAACTGGAAGATATAGGCCAGAGCTACTTTGATCGATTCTTCGACATTCTCATTTCTCGCAAGTACAAAGAACATATTTTGGCGAGGAGACCAAGGCATTCACAATACATGACCTCGCTACACGAGTTGGCGAGAGAGGGTTTCTAGCGGTCAGGTCTTTAGAATTGGTTTGAATGACCCACCTAAAGGTATCCCAAGAAGGGGGTTCGCCATGTCTTCATTGAGACCGACATGGTAGCGAGATTGCAGAGAAAAATTGTGGACATAGAAAATTTACACACCCTTATCATTGAGGAGCATCGTTCATCGTCATGGCCCATGGAAACCATGAAAAGAAATCATGACTTAGTAAAACTCTTGGAGCGCGTTTGTTCATGAGGTTGACGAAAAACTATGCGTCTGATCATTAAACTAAATAATGGACCGACCGAGTTGTTGGTCCCAACATCTATTGATCGATGAAGCATCTACGTTATCTTGGTATCCATCTTCCCCATGGCTCTCACAATCTGATTTTGCCAAGCACATTTAGCAAGCTTTTTACCACATCCGGACCATAGATATTCCTAGAGGTGTAGCATCATGTCCTGAAGATATGGCTAATCTAATCAATTTGCGGCACATCTCTCGCCCTTTCTTTGCCCAACATTGGAAGGCTGACGGCACTCCAAACACTTAAAGAGTTTAAAGTGAAGGAGGAACCAGGGCATGAGTTGAAGCAGCTCATGCACCTAAACAGTCTTCGAGGCTCTCTGCTTATACGGAGGCTTGGGATTGTCGGAAGCAAAGATGAAGCTATTGAAGCCCACCTAACCCACAAGAAGCGACTCAGGATACTAAAGCTAGACTTCAGCTCGGCCAAGAGGGTTGATCCAGACGTGCAAGCAAAGGTGCTTGATGGGCTTTGCCCCCCAAAGGATATTCAAGAGTTCCATATCTCGTTCTACAAGGGTTCAAGGTATCCTATCTCGATGTTGAGTCAAAGACCGACAAGATATCCCAAAGCAACCGCATACACTTGAACTCATTTGGTGCAGCCAGTGGCATCTATTCCTCAAGGTAGTGTACTCTTCATTGGTGCATGAGAGCTTTGCATTTACGGTTGTGACCGGGAGAGCTTGCCCGAAAATATGGAGCGCCTGGTGTCGCTTCAAACATTGCAAATTAAGTCCTGCAGAAAGATCAAACATCTTCCGGCGCTGCCACAGGCTCTTAAAACGATTAAAATCAGTCAGTGCGACATGCTGAGAAGTATTGGTATTATGGAGTGCCCTAGACTTGAATTCATATTGGAAAAGGAGAAACGTCCTGAAGCCTGTACGTCAATGGAATACTGCCAAGACACTGCATCTACCGGTACTCCAGAGCAATCTCCGTATCCAATGATTGGTTGTCCATGCCTAGTAACTTTAGACATAACAGGCTGTCATAACTTGGTAACACTTCCAAATCTACCAGCGTCCCTCAAGAGTTTGCTAATCCAGTTGTGCGGGGAACTCTGTTCCGTGTCAGGGCAGCTGGGTCAACTCGAGAAACTAGAAATTATTGTGTGCAATAAGTTACAGTCGGTCGATTCCTTGGGAGATGCATCATCACTAGAAACACTATCTCTTTACAGCTGTCAATGCCTTGCATCCTTAGGATCCAGCGGTGGTCCTGGTAGTTACTTGGCTCTTCGGCGACTTTTGATCCAATATTGCCCAGCTATGGATATGAAGCAGTTTAACAAAAATGTGTTTGACGGCCTTGTACTCAAAGACATATCATACGCTCTTTCAAGCAAACCACATTAAAGGTATACTGTTCATTTTCTACAATTGTTTCCTTAAATTCATGTGCCTACATTTTATATACGCTGCAAATCCACACTATGTAGACTTAATCAGGTAGTACGAGACCCCTGCAGCTGCATTTATTATTGATGTCCCGTACATTAGTTTTATGTGGTTGAAGGTCTCCTATCTGGTTTTTCGACTGCCCTTTTTTGTCTCTGATGATGTAAACTCATGCACTTTGTTGGTTCATTTCATATGGTTATTGATTTCTATTCTTGGATGCACAGTAATTAGTAACGTGTATTTTCCATTTTCAGTGATAGCGACTAAACTTGGAAATATGCTATCCCATGGTGTTGAGATGGGGTGGTGCAGAGCATCATCGAAGTAGTACTGAAATGACTAATGAGATCCTGAAACCCTTGTTGAGGTGCTCAAGCTGTTCTGGAGGGAATCAGTTCCAACTTCCAGGACTGGAGGCACTCATGGAGCAGAGCATTGTTGTCCCATTTTCTATTTGCCAGGCCCAAGCTATGATGAAGCCGGACTGTGTTTCGTCAACGGCACATATCGTTTTTGCTTATGTTTGGATCGTGGAAAACTTGCCTTACTATAGTTTCTGTGTATATGTATTAATAAATGGAAGGGAACAAGCCTTGTACTCCAGGGCATGGGTGTGGTGGCTTTGGTTCCAGTAGCTTGAAACCTTGTTGCTTGTTCAGTTCGTTGCTGCAAATTTAACATTGCTATTTCGTTGGTGTGGCTGGGTGGACTCCACCAAGTTTCATGTCAGAGGCACAACTATATCCATGTTGACTCTGACATGAATTTATCGGTCTGTATCTGAAATTGTTGTGTTCCATGGCATTCCGCCATACTGTTTTCAGAAGCAGAGTTGGTGTGAACAACAGTGCGTAAAATAAGACGCAGAACTGATTGCGAATTGACCTTCGACTTCCGTTCAGGTTAGGCCCATCGGAGTGTGCGCCTTGGTTCTTCGACATTGAGTCGTGGGCTCAGCCCAGCTTCATGCGTGGGTGCGTCGATGGCCCCGTGGCCCAGCAGTCTCACCCCGGCGGCGGACTGGCAGTCAGCGAGGGCGGAACCGCGAAGCCGTCGAGGCTGCGGCGGACGGCGGCGCGCCAGATGGGGATGTCCGTACGGGGACAGCGCAGCGGCGGGGAGAGGGTCTGAGCGCGAGCAGCCCGTGCCCGACGGTGGTGTGCAAGGAAAAGCCCAAACCCCAGAGGGCCGCCGCCGGGTCCCACCCTAATCTGGTCCGTCAACTACAACTGCGGCGGCGTGCTTCCAATCAGGTTAGCCGTCATAAAAAAAGCATCATGCATCTGTATCCTGAAATTCATCACCTATGTTGTCCGGTGTTGTATTTAATTTGCACAATCCCTTCAATTGTTTAATGAGAAATTTGGTCCTATGTGAAGTAGCAGTGCTCAGGACATTGGAGCTAGCTGTTTGTGGTTACTTACACTCGGAGGCTAACCAATCCTTGTCAAAGAATCACTATAGTGATGACAATATATAGTTATATACCGTGCATATTGCTCCAACACACAAACACACAAAAAAAAAAAAAAACCCTATGTAGAGTGAATTGTTATGTCATATGGGTTGCCAGATGTGTCCAAACATACATCTTTCCATTTGCTAGTGTCCATGGACCATGGTTATAGTCTAACCACTAATCTTTGAAAAATGGGGACAATGCCGTGGCGTCTAAGTCTATTTGATTGGTTGGTTCCTGCCATCCATTATTAATTAGCTCGCTCTTGAACAAACTCCAAACAAGGTTCGTGACAGGGTTGGAGTTTTCTGGATGGATGCTTATATTTCTCTAAATTTCATTACATTATCCTTTTTGTTTGCTTTCTTCAAATTTTTGTTTTCACAAATCAATTGACGATACCTGGGTTATTCGGACCAGAAACTCAAGACTACCTTGCAGTTGCATTCTAGCCACTTTTTTATCCCCTAAACTGAAAATGTCATAGTTGTTGGTAATACACACATCTAAAGAATATCTCCAAGAAGACTTGTGGAGTCATTGGCGCTGTAGTCCCCTCTTAATTAATGTGGTACCAAGCCGGTCACAGTTACCTTTATTTATTCTAATGCATCACCTGTCTTGTGTCGTGGCGTATGGTATGTTATGTACCAGGGATTCTGACTCAACTATTTGCGCATACATCCTCCTTCCTTCATTTCAGTCCTTTCTTCACCTCCTAGAAAACTAAGCATGGATTCCATGGCAGACTTGATGAGGAAACTTGGATGGATAGCCTGGTGCTTAACTGTAATAGGATGGTTTCTGTCACCCATTATCAGGTTGGTCATGAACAAGATCTTTGTTTACCTAGTGTTCGACACATCAAAAAATTTGGTTTGTAAATGAGATTCATTCTTAAGACTATAAATCTTGGTATATTGAGTTTCGTCCAACTCTGCATGTGTTTTTTCTCTGAACCTCGTTGTCTTTGCCTGCATGCTTGTATGTGCTCAGTGTGTGTAACATACAGGTCTACCTAGGCCCATGACATGACAGACCAGTTTTGATCGTCAAGCGTGTTTACTGAAAGCCCACTGACGCTCTGTTATGAACGTCGTTGGGGCTGAGATCGTGAGGGAGAGAGGGCAGCAGCGATGGTCACGCTACAGTACCCGCGGCGCTACAGTACCCGCGGGTACTGTTCACAGGGCGGTTGGGGCGCTAGGAACGCCGGCCGCGGGGCTCTGCCCACGGCCGTCAAGAGAGAAGGGGTTTCCTTCTAATCTCTTGCTTGATTCAGATTGACACATCCCCTCTCATTATATAGAGAGGGTTGACTTGCCCCCTAAGCAAGGGGCCAATTAACCCTAATGGGCTAAGGCCCAAGAGGCCCTTGACTCCTCTAACACTACACCCCACCTGGACATGCAGCTTGTCCTCGAGCTGCAACCTGATGAGGACACTAACGGGGCGCCTTCACTAGACACAAACCTAACACCTAAGAACAAGCCTTTTACATCTCGGCTTATTTTATTGACCGAAGATAAATTGTGACTCTTTATTTTGGATTGTTGACGATAAGGCGGATACCCTCCGCGAGCTGCTCCTGCACACGTGCAGCCACCTGGATCCCATGGGGACCATTGAACGAGAAGGGTGCTTGGGGTACGACCACCATGAATTAGTCGGGACCGCGACCCGGGCCGGAGACGACCTGCAGCCGCCGGTAGTGGAAGGCGGTGGCACGAGGCATTGTGTCGCCGCCCGTGACAAAGAGGAAAACGCCCCCCCCTACGGCCGCTCCCGCCGAGTTGGAGTACGCTGCCCGTGGAGAAAACACCATGCTCGCCCCTGGAGATGACAAATGGTCGGCGCGAGATGCCGGGTGGATCGGCGGGCGGCGCCTCTTTGCTGAAGACGACAGCCAACAAGGTCGCCTCGTGTATCTGCCCACGCATCTCTTTCAGCCTGTGCCGCACTAGCAGGCGCGCGTCTTTGCAGCTCGTGGTCGCACCGCCGCAGACCGCATGCACTCTCCTGCCTGCACGCCATCACCGCGGCCGCCGCGGCGGCGGCAGCAATCTGATCTGCGGGATGACTTGACGCCGCCGCGTGAAGATGGAGGCCTTTGTTGCAGCGGCGATCCGATCTGAGGGGAGGGCGTGGCGCCGCCGCTGAAGATGGAGCGGGCCGCTGCTCGCGCATTCACTGGAGGCAGCGCGGTGCTGCTGCAAATCGCACCACTTGGACTATCGGCGAAGAAGAGGGCAGCATCCATGGCTGCGGTGGCAGCGGCGGTGGAGCGGATGGTCGCACGCCACGAACGGCTGCACCGCTGGCTGCACATCGTGGAACGGCAGCGGCCGTTGTGACGCAACCCGCATCATGTACGGCAGCGCCACGATCGCGGCGAGGAGACGGCAGCGGCGGCGCCGATGCAGCACCGGAGGAAGTCGCGGATCGTGGCCATGTCTTGACGTAGCTGTAGGCTGGTTTGTTGCAGCCCGCCATGAACTCGAAGAAACTGCTCCGGCGACATCGGGAGAGGATGCGTGGGCGCCGAAGAGACCGGCAAAGAGGTCAGCCTTGGATGGGATTGGGGCGCCGGAAGAAGCGCATACGGCGTGCGGGTAGGGGCGCCACGGTGGCTGTGGCGGTGGTGAACACCGGCAGCGCTGCGGAGAACAGGGGCGGCGCAGCCCACGGATCGGCGTGGTGCGCCGACGGCGCATCGGAGAACAAGGCCGGCACAACCCGAGGGGATGTCGCGGATCCAGCCATGGCTCCGGTACCAGATTGTTATGAACGTCGTTGGGGCTGAGATCGTGAGGGAGAGAGGGCAGCAGCGATGGTCACGCTACAGTACCCGCGGCGCTACAGTACCCGCGGGTACTGTTCACAGGGGCGGCGGCTAGGGTTTGGGGCGCTAGGAACGCCGGCCGCGGGGCTCAGCCCACGGCCGGCAAGAGAGAAGGGGTTTCCTTCTAATCTCTTGCTTGATTCAGATTGATACATCCCCTCTCATTATATAGAGAGGGTTGACTTGGCCCCTAAGCAAGGGGCCAATTAACCCTAATGGGCTAAGGTCCAAGAGGCCCTTGACTCCTCTAACACGCTCGCACAAGGTTGTTGCCACACTATGGCCCCAGAAGATAATCTGTGTCCTGTGTCTTGGTAAATGTCCGTGGGCCATTCCATCGTGGCCTCGTCCACGGAATCCCATCATTATGATTCGTTTAGGCCCATTAGAATTTATGTTCTGATGATAATCCACCTACTGATCATAGGAGAAGTCGTATAGGCCCATGAGAATTCCTCTCTCAACAACGGCGGACATCAACAATGGGAACCCTCTACTAGTGGCGGCGGCGGTGGCGGCGGCAGCAGCAGCCAGCAGGGGGTTCTTGAACTGCAAGCAGGTGTGTGCTCCCTCCTGCCCCATTTCTGTCCATGGTTCCCATCGTGTTGATGTCAAACTTTGCGCTTCCTGATCATGGTGTCCTTCTCTGGAATGTGGAATCTATTTATTTGTAACAAATGCCATCAGATATCCTCTGTCTGCCTATCTCGTGAAAAGAAGTTCTTAATCCTGATCATAAATATGTTCATGTTTGCGGTCACAGAGTCACAATCTAGCTAATTGTTTTTTTTTAAAAAAGAACTTGGCGACTTCATTACTCTTCTGACAAATTGTCAGAGACAGTCACAGTTACATCATCAGGGGTTACACTGGTAATTAGAGGCTCCCCTTCGACACAACCAAAACCAAGACTCGCCAAAACATGAGCAGCTCTATTGCCTGCTCTGCCTAGAAACTTACAAGTAAAATTATTAAACTGTAAGCTAGTGAATGATTTCAACTCTTCTATGAGCCTGCCTTCAAGTCGGACATCAAAGCTTCGAGAACTCAGCGCTGTCTGCACATTTGTTGCATCTGTTTCCAGAATGATGTTTGCAATGCCCAATCTGTTGGCCTCCTGAACCCCTTGCATAGACGCTATCAGCTCAGCATGGAAGGCACTTAGGACATAGGTTAATTCTTCCGCGTCCAGTCGTAATCACATCACCAACATGATCGCTGATAATGAACCCCCAGCTCCCTGTTTTCGTCTCCTTGAAGAAAGATGCATCGCAATTCAGTTTCACATATCGCTCTGGTGGTTTCTTCCATCTTATTTTCTGTCCAGCCCCAGCACTTCTTGTAGGAGTCAACACTTGGGGATTCTCATGTGCATAGATTCTGATGGCTCGTGCTAGCTCTTCTGCTGATCTCCCCCTTTCCTTCTTCTCGACAGCATTGCGGTTCGACCATAAGAACCATAGTGCAATAGCCATCATGTTAGCCTCTTGATTCTTGGTCTCCAGGATAGCCGAGGTGGCCTCTATTGCTGTCGGTTTGGTCGCAAGAACCTGTCTCATACTTTCCAGGTTCAGCAGGTTCCAGGTTTGCTTTGTCAACTTGCATTTGAAGAAAAGATGGCCTCCATCCTCGCTGTCTCGGTTGCAAACCGGGCATATTGTGTTTATTTCCATGCCTCGGTGAGCAAGACTGCAGCGAAGAGGATGGCTTTCATGTGTCAACCGCCATAGAAAGTGCTTCACGTTATTTGGGCAATTTATGTCCCAGATTTTCTTCCAGACAGGGTCATCTTGGCGCCCACTCCCTCCCTGAGCTGCACGGCATACTTTATACGCGCTGTGGACGTTAAACTTCCCATGCTTTCCAAAATGCCATGCCAATACATTTTCACCGCCCTCAAACACCGGAAGTGCGAGTATGAGTTGTTGGTCTTCTTCCCAGAAGATATCCTTCACCAACTCCACATCCCAGTCCCCCGTTATCGGATCGATCATCTCATCAACATCTGTGAGCAGGCTTGCACCACGTGGTGTGATAGGTTTCCTGGACATGTCCCTAGGCAGCCAAGGGTCACCCCAGATTTTCAGACCTCTCCCATCACCGACTCTCCAAATCATCCCTTGTTTCATAACCTGAATCCCCTTCAATATACTTCTCCAGGTGTAGGACATGGTGGCTTTTGGTTTGGCTTCAAGAACTGTGCCATTGCTGAAATACTTTGCACGCAGGACCCGCGCACAGAGGGAATCCGGGCGCTCCCAGAGTCTGCAAGACTGCTTGGCAAGCATGGCAAGGTTGAAAGCATATATGTCCCGAAAGCCCAGTCCCCCCTCTTTCTTTGGCCTCATCATTGTGTCATGGTGCACCCAATGGATCTTGATGATTCCACCAGAACTGACAAACCATTTTACTTATTTCATCGCACAAGGTTTTGGTTAAGTCAAAACATCCCATTGCATACGTCGGAATAGCTTGTGCCGCAGCCTTGATCAGAATTTCCTTCCCTGCCCATGATAAAAATTTCTCCTTCCACCTTTGAATTCACTTCCAAATTCTATCTTTCATGTAAGCAAATGTCGCTGACTTTGACTTGCCTACTTGTGCCGGTAAACCCAAGTACCGCTCATTCAGTGTTTCTTTATTGATGTGAATAATGTTTCTCACCTCAGCCTTCCCGTGGGGACTGGTATTGCGACTAAAAAGCACTGCCGACTTCTCCTCATTTATCATCTGGCCTGAACAATTTTCATAGAGATCCAGGATGTCTTGGAGTTGCTTAGCATCCCCCTCCGTTGCACGAATCAATATCAGCGAGTCATCGGCAAAACGTAAGGTGTGAAATACTAGGAGCACTCTGACAAACCTTCACTCCTGCAATCCGGCCCTCAATCTCTGCTTTCTGGAGGCAGAAAACCCCTCGGCACAAAGTAAGAACAAATATGGCGACAGTGGGTCCCCTTGGCGCAGCCCTCTCTCGGCTTGAAACCATAATTCACCATTGACCTTGATTTTATATCCGACCGAGGTCATACACTCCATAATGAGGTTTATCCAACGGTCACGAAAACCCATCTTCTTCATCATATCACGAAGGAAGTGCCACTCGACTCTGTCATATGCCTTACTCATATCCAATTTAATCGCAGCGTGACCCACCTCACCGTCTCTTTTATGCAGCAGGTGATGGGTGATCTCATAAGCAATGAGGACGTTATCAGAGATTAACCGACCAGGCACAAAAGCACTTTGATTTGGAGTGATAATGTCTGGAAGTATTTCTCGCAGCCGGCTGGACAAGACCTTTGCCACCACCTTATACACTACATTACACAAACTGATGGGCCGGAGCTCCGTTACCTTCTCAGGTTTTTCAACTTTAGGAATTAGTGCAATGGTTGTTTCATTCCAACCCTCGGGGATCTGGCCACCATTCAGAACATGCATCACCTCCCCTGTGAGCTTCTCTCCCACCGCATCCCAGAAATTTTTGTAGAAGCTCGACGGTAAGTCGTCAGGGTCTGGCGCTTTAAGATCTCTGATGGCATCAAGAGCACTTTTTATTTCCTCCTCCTTGAACTAATTGGTTTTTGGTGCCACTACTAGTCACAGAAACATCCGTTAATTAAAACTGTTGCGTCGAAGGCGAATAAATCAAGTGCGTGTGCTAGCTCAGCTACCGCATTTGCTGCCTGACCCAGCCCGGCCCCAAAGAGGCCCACCAGCAAGTAATAAAAGGTTTTAATATTCTAGCGTAAGATGGTTGGGTTCTCGGGTATTCCAAGTCCACTGCTTACCGTCCCTTAAGATTTACAAATTCCACCTTTGGATTTAACAACACGCATCCAATATTTTACTACCGAGACTTGCACAGTCAATGGTACACTGAATCGGCCATTGCAAACCTTGGGGCCGAGACCTGTTCCTTCTCTATTAAAAAAATGGCAGTTGTTGCAACTTGTCATCATGCAGCCTATCAATTTATTTTTCACAAATGCCATCATGCATCATGTGCCCATGCTTGTCTAATGCAAAGAAGTTCTTAATCTTGCTAATAAATTTAGTTATAGCAACGCATCATTTTAAGTTACTTTTCTTTGCGCTCTTGCCTGTTCATTTGATGCAGACTGTGCTTACGTTGGACTTCTGTAAAGCACTCTCAGTTGGATTGACAGGTTCGCCGATGCCTGCGATGTCTGGTTGGGTGTTCCAAGTCAACTGCTTGCCGTCCACCTCCTGTTCAGATTTTTACATATGCCACCTTTGGAGTTAATAATACGCAACGATTTTTTTACAACATAAACTTGCACAGTCAATGATACACCGAATCAGCCATTGTAAACCTGGGCAGAGACCCTGTTCCTCCTCTGTTAAAAAATGGGAGCAGTTGTCATGCCACTTATCTTTGTTTGTGAAGAAATATGTATAGGTTAGAATGCATGAGCTTCGCCATCGTGTAAACCATGCATGGGCAGAGACCTGTTCCTCCTCTATTCAAAAATGGGAGTGGTTGTCAACTTTGTCATGCTGTTATCTTTGTTTGTGAGGAATATATGTTAGAACTAATGACCTAGTTGAATGGAATGTGACATTCATGGGTTTGGAACAAGCTCTAGTTGATTTTTTTTATTGCAGTGGCTAAGCAATTTAATTACATTTGCTGGTTCATGCTGCAGCAGTGACTGGCGGGCATACAGCTAGTCTGCATGTTCTTCTAGAAGATCATCCATGCATATGAAAATGTTATAACAATGGCAACCGTAAGGGATTATATAAATTTAGGGATTAGTTTGCAACCGTAACGGATTATATAAATTTAGGGATTAGAACAATTACATATAGTTGGCCTGTGGGCCAAGATTACATGGGGCGAAGCATTTACAAGAGATTAAAACATAGACCCACAAAGCAGGAGATGGCCCAAGGAGGCCAAGAAAAATAGACAAAAGAGCATGAAAGAAGGGGAGAAGGTGAAGAACTACACTTAATAGAAGCAGCAAGAACAACACAACAACGATGATGGCCCTAGTGACAAGCCAAGAGACGCCAACCGATCATCGATTTGCGCCAACGCCAAACAGCATACTCTCTAGTTTCACTTTGATCAAAGTGCCTTGCACCAATCCTCGTAACTAAGCTGCTCCACCGTCGTCCCTCCAACTGAGGACCAGTCCAGTGGAAACGGGGCTAAGAGTGGTGAAGGTCACGCAAACCCAAGATTACTGGACATGGTGACCTCCCTTCAAACTGATGGTGAGGCACACAAGACATCCAGCCCACATATCACCATTCTACGCCGTCCCACGGGGAGGAAACCCCGGAAGGGAATGGCGGCGTGGTGGGAACAACACTCGACATACGATTTCCCCGGCACCATCAAGAAGAGCGCCGACGGAGCGAGACGACGCCAGGAGGACACTCATCGAGGAACAACAACGCCCCACAGCTATGACCGGACTCACCCAGAGAACAAGGAGGCACACACAAAGGAGAGGAACTATAGGAACAAGCGGGAACCAAGAGAGGGGAGGAGGGGATTAAGGACCGAGGCAAGGAGGTGGTGCTCAAGGTGGCATTAAGGACCGAGGCAAGGAGGTCGGAGCGAAGTGGCTAGGGGGCTGTAATCTGCCCTCCACGGTGCCCTCAAGAGGGGACACGACATCGCCGATGGCGCCGCCACCAGCCTTCGTGAGATGTGGAGCAAGGTTTTCACAAGGTAGGGGAGGCAATGTCGACGCCAACAAGAAGGTAAGCGCACCAGAGGCATCATCATCGGCCACACAAACAAGGTTGTGCAAGGCTTTAGCCTATGCTCCCGAACCCGTGAGCCGTGGCCCGACCCAAAACCGGCCAAGGGACGAACCCGAGTAAGCCCACGCTCACCCGACCTCGTGGGACGGATGCCGCGAGCGCCAGAGCGGTGGCACCCTCAAGAGTGATGCGACATTGTTGACACCGCCGCCGCTGGCTCGCCTAGAGGTGCCACCGTCCGTCGCGTCTGGTGCTTGTTCCCGCTCGTCAGCCCCATCGTCCTGACATGCCGGCGCCTGAAAGGTCCCTTGTGGTTTTTGGTAATTGAGTGTCAACATTAGGTGAACTAATATGTGTGATTGAGATAATACACGTGAGATTAGTTCACTCATGATGACGCAATGAAGGAGCTTTATTGCATATGAAACATGACATGGAGTCATGTGACCGAGGTGGTGAAGATCAAGACAAGACTTGGCTTGATGGACCGGTTGCAAGTGTGAAGGGCAAGTCGAGGCGGTGAAGCGATGGACCGCGAGGCGGTGAAGCTTGGCTAGACTTGGCGCCGATGGACCGACGCAACGGTGAAGAGCAAGTGAGGTCAAGATCGATGGACCAAAAGGTCATGTGATGATATGGAGTGGATCATATCATTCTTGATCGTGTTGGTGCATTGGTTGCATCGGCACTTGGAGATGGAGCGGAATGGAAATGCGCAAGGCAAAGGTATAACCTATAGGGCATTTCATTTCGCGGTCATGAGGAGCTTAGAGAAGTTTATGACCGGATTTAGGATAGATGGCCGTACTATCAAGAGGGGCAAACTTGTTTGCATATCGGTCATCTAGTGCCACTTGTCAGCGATCTAACTTTGCGGCGTGTTAGGATCGAGTGGCGTGGTAATAGCTAACCCGCCTTTGAAATGTTTGTGAAAATGCTAACACACTTGCACATGGTGATGTACACTTGGTGGTGTTGGCACGTTTGCAAAGGCGGCGGTGTTTTGCGGGTTGAGTTGGGTTTGGGAACCGCTCATCCTCCCGCCGAAGCTTGCGAGGCGGGATTCGCGCTTTTGAGAAAATGAGATGCTTATTCTCTATTGCGCCGGATGCAAGTTGGAGGTGAAAACATGCTAGCCCCCGTGCTCAAGTTGGTTTACTTGTTGGGTAGCATGTCGGAGCAAAGGCGACGGAGTTTCGCAGAAAAAGGGCCACCGGACGCAGCACCGGGAAGCGTAAAGGCGCACCGGACGCACGCACCGGACGCACCGGTGTGTGAGTCCGTGGGTCTTTCCAAAGAAGCATGTTTTTGGGGCGCCGGCCGACGACCGGACGCACCCACCGGACGCATCCGTGCTCACCGGAAGCCCCACCGGACGCCGAAAGTACCGCCACCGGGCCAGTTTCTCAGAAGCGGCGGGACGACGCAGTGCCGGACCCCGCACCGACTCGCTGGTGAGTCCGGTGAGTGCGTCCTAATGCGGCTGTTTTCAGCGTGTTTTGCCTCCCAACGGCTAGTTTTTTGGTTTGGGCTATTTATACACCACATACCCGACCTTGTGCGGGTGCTGAGCACACTTGGGCCTTGGTGGCTTGTGTTGTGGTGCTTGAGAGCCCTCCCACTCACTTGTGATTGATAGTGTTCATCCAAATCAAAGTGAGGAGTGATTCTAGTGCATTCGCGTTGAGAGATCGCATTTGTGGCACTAGGTGATCGTGTTGCAAGCCGGTGTGCTTGTTACTCTTGGAGGTTGCCACCTCCTAGACGGCTTGGTGGCAAGAGACTTCGTGAAGCACGCAACGGAGATTGTGCGGTGCTCCGAAGGAGGATTTGTGAGAGGTTCGAGCTCACCTTGCGGGGATCGCGAAGAGCATCACTACTAGAGCGTGTCGGTGAGTACCTCCCTTGTGTGTGTGGTGTCTTGCGGTGCCTTGAGAGGCTCACTTGAGAGTGGTGTCTTGCGGTGCCTTGCTTGGGCGTGCCTTGAGGGGCAAGTGATCCGAGAATCACAATCAAGAACCATCTAGGTGAAAACACCAAAGGAACCACCCAAGGTGTTGGTCGACACAACGAGGAGTAGGGGGAAGTTGCAAGCTTCCCGATACCTCGTAAAAAAAATCACCGGTGTCAACTTGTCTACTCTTCTCGGTGGTTTGCATTCTCCAAATCACAAGCTTTGTATTTACATTCATATATATCTTGTGCTTGTGCTTGTGGAGTAGCTCTTGCAATTACTAGCTTGTGTAGCTTGTTAGTTGCTTTGCTTAGTTTGTGTAGCTAAGTAATTTGAGCCTTTGGGTTAGGCGTGTGTCGCCTTGTCCATTGTGCATCTAGTGAGCTTAGGTTGGCTTAGTGCTTTTGCTCATTAGAATTGTGTAGGAGCTCACCTTTGTTTGAAGTACTAGTGCATAGGTTTGTGTGACCTTGCAATAGAAACGGTTGAGAGCTCAAGCTAGGCTTATCACCTCATTTGCTTTGTGTAGGATCTTTTGTGAGGTGATTTAGAGTCATAGATAGAGGGTGAAGTCTTGGCTAAACGAATAGTATTAATTCTGCATCATATTTGTTTAGCCGGCGCAATTAGTTTTAGAAAGGACTATTCACCCCCCTCTAGTCCCCATCTCGACCCTACTGGCGCCAAAGACACCATACATGGAGTAGTCCCCGGCCCCGGAAGAAGCGTGGCGGGTAGGAGCAGTCCCTCGAAGGTCAATCGCCGCCCGGCGCCGTGAAGCCCAGCACGGGGACGCTGCCGCTGGGCACACGCCAAAGACGCCCGTCGGCCGCTGCTCTTGAACCCCCCTAGCCGGATCTATGGAGGGGGTCACGGGATACGTCGCCGGAGGGCCCGGATCCATCATTCCCGTTCCCCTGTGGGCTCGACGGCAGCCCCGGCCGCGCCACAAATGGCTGCCGCCGCCCGGCGTTCGCCGGCCCAGGGGGCGCACAGATTCGCCCCTTGCAGCTCGAAGCTGGCATCCCAACCGAGAAACCTTGCCGGAGAAGGAGAAGAGAGGGGAGGGGACGGACGCCAAGCAGCAGCTCCGCCTTCAAGCGCAACTTCGTGGGCGGCTTGTGGAGAGCCTTGCAACCTCCGTCGCTGGGGCAGCGCGGGGCTTCCCCGTCGGCGCCCTCCGCAGCGGCGGCTGGGGTTTACCATCCGAAGTCGCTGTGCCGAGGTGGCAAGGCGGGGGCTTCACTCCATTAGCTTATTTTTCATAATGATAGAGGTGGATACTTTCAATGTGAACTTACCCTTTCATAGTATTTGAGCCCTTTTCATTGAAACCTAATACCTAATCAACCAATAAAAATAAAAGTACAATACTATCCATGAAATACCTAACTAAGACCCATATATATGGTGCAGCATGGTCTCTCGCCAGGTTGGATTCGCCTTAGTGATCTTCGATGCACTCAAATTCAGTTGGATCCATTTGGTTGGTCTCCGGCCTGGTCTAAATTCTAATATACTTTTCTCGATCATGGTGCTCTACAAGATTCTTAGAATGACCTACAATTTGGGATGCATTGAGGGAATATTTAATTTTTGTTTTGCCATCTTCCATTTGTTCCATTTTATTTGAGTACAAGAGAAATAAATACAAGAGACTCTCCATTTGTGCCTAGTGCATGCCATCTAATACAGAGGCTTTTAATATCTTTGGCAGCCGCCATAGACCTGTCTTCATTGACATTTGTGTCTATGGTCCATGGAATATGAACTATGGGTGAGCAAAAGTCGATCCCAATCACCATTAGTGATGTCACACCTTTTATTTTCTAAAGCATCACTAGTCATGGAGTACGCTATTAAGCTGTGGTATGTACCAGGGAATCGAACATATCTATTTGCACATCCATCCTTCTTCCCTCGTCTCAGCCCCTTCGTGATCTCCCCTCCAGGAAAACTAAGCATGGATTCCATGGCCGACTTGATGAGGAAACTTGGATGGATAGCCTGGTGCTTAACTGTAATAGGCTGGTTTCTGTCACCCATTATCAGCTTGCTCGTGAACAAGATTTTTATCTACCTAGTGTTCGACACATCAAAAAGATCAAGGAGCTAGAGAATGAGATTATCAGAAAGCTGAAGCAGACACTTGGTGCAGTGCAGGAGCAGACGGTGCTTAGAGCAGCTGAAAACAATCCGCCCCAAAGCGATCTGAAGATACTGGACAGCATGCAGAAGGATCTGAAGTCTGCCTTGTATGAAGCCGAAGACATCCTGGATCTTCTCGATTATCGCCGGATCGAGAAGGATCTCCATGTTGAGGATGATGACAGCCACTGGGTGGAGAACCAACTCGGTGCTGCTTGTGCCTGGATTGCCCGCTGCAAGGGGAGTTCCTTTGGGCGATGGGTACAAGTCACCCTCACAGCGGTAATGAAGAGAGCACAAAGCATGATCCTACAGGGGCAGTTTGTGATTCAAGGGTGGCAGCACTTGGACCTGTTTTCCATCCGTAGAGCCGTAAACATCACGGGTGCTGCTGTACTGCAGTGCGCACAGAGCTGGTACCAACAGCTCAGGCAACTAATCAGGAGTGTCATAATACCCAAATCAGGTTTGCCGCTTCTTCCTGTTTCAAACCCAACCGGGCAACCCCCATGTCTTGAGTCCAGTGGCACTGAATGTGTTCCAGAAGACCCAGCACGTAGGACAGCAGAGGAGATGGTGGATAAGGAAGAAATAGTGGAAGAGACACAAGTGGAGGAAGGAGAGGGAGTTGAGATACAACATGCAGAAGAGGGAGCAATGTTAGAGGAGATAGAAGAAGAAAGTTGTGAAGGAAGAGAAGTGGGGGGGACATCAGAGGAAGAGACAGAAGAAGAAGGTTGTGAAGGAGAAGGGGGAGAGACGTCAGAGGAAGAGATACAAGAAGAAGAGATAGAAGAGGGAGAGACATCAGAGGAAGAGATAGAAGTAGATGAAAGTTGTGAAATAGAAGTGGAAGAAACGTCAGAGCAAGAGATACAAGAAGAAAGTTGTGAAGGAGATGAGGTAGCAATGTTAGAGAAGTTACACGCAATGATAAAAGCAGAAGGAGGTGAGGTAGCAACGTTAGAGAAGATGAAAGCAATGTTAGAGGAGATAAAACGACAAGAGATGTCAGAGGAAGAGATACAAGAAGAAGAGATAGAAGAAGATAGTTGTGAAAGAGAAGTGGAAGAGACGTCAGAGGAAGAGATAAAAGAAGAAAGTTGTGCAGGAGAAGTGGGAGAGACGTCAGAGCAAGAGAGAGAGGAAGAAAACGAGGAAGGAAAACAGGGGGATTCAACTTCTTTGTCATTACTGCAGTACTGTGCTCGATCTATGCTCACATGGTTTGCAAAGGCCTGTTTTTATCGAGATTGGTCATATGGAATTGTTGGAATCAAAAGTGACAAGGTACCATCTTACTCTAATTTCAGATTGGGATACTGAAATATCATTACCAAAATATTTGCCTTTCAATCTTTGTGAAATATATTGTCTTGTTATTTCTAGCTATGCAAAATAACTAGTATACCAAAGCAAGGAGAATATCAATTCTTACTGCCTCAGGAAAGCTACTGCACGCTAAAATTATTATTATTTGAAATTTGGTATGATACCAAATTTTAGTACCTCTCCCAAGTTAGAATTATTGGTAGCTGCTCAAATAGTAGTAAAAATGCTCATAGCAAATAAATTGAACGCTGTCTGTTTTGTGTCTTGTTGTTTTAGAATTCCTTATTTTTTGGACATAAAAGGCAGGTGCTCTGCCGCACAATTAAGGGATACAAGTTTTATGTACAAGGGCACCCATGGTGCTAACACTACGGTCCTCAGACCGGAAAGAAAACGCTGTTGGAACTCAACGATGCTTGAGTACTAGGAACCTGAACGCCGGGGATGTCGCGGTGACCGTGGTGACCACGGCGAGAACTAGAACTAAGATAGATGTAAAGAACTTGCAAGAGAATATATTTTTTTGGGCACTGCCAATCGACAGCCCTTGAGTCATTTATTCATGTTTATATAGAACACCTGAGGATCACAACCTCATCCCACGCCATGCCGTAACGAGTACAAACATTGTTTCACCACAGTGGTTGCCCCATGCACCCGACACGCCATGGCGTGACCATGACAGAACTCAATGCTGATCGTGTCGTGAGTCAGCACGACTCCAACCACGCTTCGATCCTAACCGACTCACCCCTAGATGTCAACTGAATGAAAGATTACAAGACTCTACATCAATTTAACTAACAAACACATCCCACCCTCAAGTGGATTTATCGATCAAAGGATACAGCCCTACGACGTTGCAATATATACACTTTTGTCAAGGAGACCACTTGTTGGACCGTTTTATGGGTGTTGTTGAAGGTCTTCCTATTCCTCTCCTTCCACAAGTTCCATATAATGTAAATGAGAATTCCATTGAACCGCCTTTGATCTGTTTTGGCACCTTGCTTGCCACCTCCTCCCACCAATCAGCAAAGCATGTGTGGTCATCCTGTGGTAGCGGCATACTGAAATTTTCCAAGACAACACTTGGTTCCAAACTGCTTTAGTGAAAGGGCACAGCAAGGAGAGGTGCACACCTATCACTAGGGGCCCATTGCACATGACACAGTGCTTCAAAGTGCCCATCCTCTTTCTAAAGATTATCTGCGGTTAGGATTTTATCATGCATGCAGATCCAGGCGTGGACTTTGCATTTGATTTCAGCGTGTGCTGTCCAAATGGGGTCATGCTGAAATTTCTGATGTGAATGTTGAAATTGTATCCGATCACGCCCGAGTGAGTGAGTCTTGCACACCCTCTTGCAGCTGCACATCTAGTAATCTGATCCACAGATCAACGATCTGATCCAAATCCCATTCTGTAACTCCTGGCTGACTGACCCATTTTTTCTACGTGCCAGCTTGAACACGTTAGGTTCTGAACCGGGCTTTGCGTCCATTACCAATTGTGACTGGTGGAGGCGTTGAACAAAAGGCGATCCATATCGTTACATGGTACTTCCGTTCCCACCCACAGCTTGGGATCATCTGTCCATTCCTACCACAGCCATCTGAGGTGCAATGCACTCCCAAATCTTTCCAAGTCTGGCAACCACTATTCTCTCAAGTCCTTGGGCATGTAGACGGTCGGCCAATTTACTAGGCTGTGACCTCCATTAGCGTTCTCGTCTCCTTTCCAAATAAAGGATTTTCAGATTTTGTCTATCATTTTTCTTGCCCAAACTGCTAGGGGGAAAACAATGTGGTGGTAGGTGGGCATTGAGGACAGTACTGTGGTGACCTCTGCCTGCTAGTTTGGTTCAGCATTTTACCCTTCCATCTCAGCAGCCTCTGTCCAATGTGGTCAATTAGAGGCTGCACATGGACCTTCTGCAAGGCTCTGGTATGCACCTGCAGCCCCAAGTAGCGGCATCGAATGCTGCTCTTGTTCATGTGAAAGTAGCCAGGATATGGGAGGTCGATTTCTTGGCATCTAATAAGGTGGACTGAGCTCTTTTGCATTGTTGAACTCGTGGTTCCAACCGGTGGAAGATCTCCGCCGGGCGGTGCCCCGGGGAGCGACAAGTGGAATATGGACAATGTATAATGAACGGAAGTAAATGTTATTCACCAACCAACAATATGGAGGACTGAGTCCTCTATTTATAGTTACTGGCAAGCCTGAGGGCTAGGCTTTGATTACAATTTTGCCCTTACAAATGACCAGCCTGTATCTATCCTAATTTCACTCCCCTGAGGGTTTTTTTTTAGTCCTTTTACCCCTCCAACCGCCTTCTCAAGGAGGGAGGAGACGTGTTAGGGTTGACCACCGCGGGGAAGAAGTCGTATCCAAGTTGCTCACTCCTTCTCTTGTCTCCACTCGAGTTCTCCGGCCCTCAAGCGCGCCCAAAGACTTATCGCGCCTAGAGTTGGCTCGAGATCTTCGCTACCTCCGCTGTCCCGGGCGAAGATGTTGATCCCTATCTCTCGCGGGGCGTGTTCAGCCTTGTGGCGAATGCGTAGTGCTTTGGCGGAGACCACGGCGACATACCTTCACGATGCCCTGCGAACATGATCATTGAAACTGATGAACATATGTTAGGGGTTGCCTCTGCTTGGAACCATCTCGCCGCCATGAGTCCTCCAAGCAAATCTCCGTGCCTAGGGCTCTGTCCCCAACATGCATGTTTATGTGTAGGCCTGATATTGTGCCGAACAAATGATCCAAAATGAAAAAATAAAATCTAAAATGAATTTGCTGAGTTAATCCAAAAGAAAAAAATAAAATGTTGTAAACTTGATGTAATCCGCTTGGACTTTGCCCAAATGCCATTGTCGCCAAGTCGAGGGCTTAAGTGGTGGCTTGGTATTGCTTGTGGCATCAAGACATCATGGTTGTAGAGATGAGTAAGTTTAGGTCGCATCGCCGATGTCTTGATGTCGTGTGACCGGTTGAGGATCTTGCAATTGAGGCGCATATGCTTCTATGGGGAGCCTAGGCGGAACGGAGAAGGGAGAGTTGGTACCTATTGAGATTTTCGCGTCTTGCTAGCCGCCGAGCCCCGGCTATGCCTAGAGATTTTAATGAGGTGTTGTTGGCGGAGGAGCGTATAGGGGGGTAATGAAAGGGAGCAAAGCGGTGTGGCGACATTCTAGGATGCAGCCAGTAACTGTGGCCTTACGGACCTAGGGTTCCGTGGCCTTCCCTTCCTGTGGGATAATCATCGAGGAGGACCGAAATGTTAAGGTTCGATTGATTGGCGCCACGAGAGATCACAGCCATGGCAAAATTGGGTGTTTCGTGAGGTCTACCACCCGCTATGGGAGTGTGATCACGCAGGACTGCTAGTGGAGGTGAGACAGTGAGAAGCGCCTGCTCGTCAGGGGCGCAGAAAACCAAGGCCATTCAGATACGAGAATGTGAACCAGTCCTGGGACCCTAGCCCTGGACCGCATGATGTTGATGCCCTGTCTTCTTTACAATCCTCTCTCAAGGCCTGGGCCAGGTCTTTGGCTCAGTGAAGAAGCAGTGAAGGAGCTCGTGAGCGGAGTTAGAATTGGGACGCTTGAAGTACTTTGTACCTGGCCCGACGGATCGGGAGAGGGAGATTATGGCAAGATTGTTTGATGTTTTAGCATGGGAAGAAGTTATGGAGAGACAACATTCTTGCATTGCCTGGCTCAGGGAGGGGGATCGCAACACTGAATTCTTTCAGTCTAAGGTACGGGCGAGGAGTAGAACTAATCGCATCAAACAACTTGCTTATGATGACAGGCGAGTATTTACTGAACAAGAAGATCTAGAGAGGCTAGCGTGTGATTTTTATCACAACATTCATATGCAGATCCCGGGGTTTGCCGAGCTCATGCGCATCCCGAGCGATCCTCCGACTAGTCCCAGAGGTCAGCAGCTTGTGCTCGAGCAGCCAGAAGTGGTCAAACATGGTCGGTGCGGTCCTCAGGAACCGCCGGAGGTGGTCGGACGTAGACGGTGCAACCTTCCGGAGTGGCGACGATGATGGCCAAATCCCGGTCGAGGTTGGCGACCCCGACCCGATCTAGTACGGCTTGATGACGACGTAGATTGTCATCCCCAAAGATATCCCTGTTGGCAAGGAGCGATCTATCCGAATTGACTAAAGATGAGCACTCACCCATGCCCAAGGTGATTCGGTCGAAGCTAGCAAGCAGATCGTCGATGTTGTGGTCGAAGCACCGCTAGTATGGAACGGAGGGGTGGGTGAGCCCGATCGGAACCCTGGAGGGCTCCGCCTTCAGTGATGAAGCCGGTGCCGATGTTGTTGATGAAGAGGGAGCCGGAGCAGATTGGATCTGCGTCGACTCGAGATTGTTGACGCCGAGGAAGGCGCCATTGTCCCGCATGACCGTCTCCGAACTAGATCACCGGGTCAACCATCATGGAAGCGGGAAGATCACCATCTTGCTAGTCATGATGTCTTCGTGCACACCCCTACCTAGCGCGCCCGCCACCGATGAGATATTGGCGATAGCCTAGCAGGGGTGTACCCAAGCTAGTAGATTGTGATCGGTAGAGGTGTGCTAGATGACTAACACAATGTTAAGCAAGACCAAAGGGCAAAACACAAGAGATTTTACCCAGGTTCGACCGCCGTGAGGGCTTAAAACCTATGTCCTGCTTATAGTTTGTATTGCTTAGTGGAATAATGAGATCTCTCAAGACTGCCCACCTTATATATCCAGGGGGCAGGGTTAAAGGTCGAATCTAGTCGGTCAGATCTATTCTGTTCGGTTACGTTAGGGAAATTTACATAGAATACAGCTTGGAGCCATACAAGGAATGTTCATCTTGATGCCCACGCCGCATGCCGCGTGATCTTCGTGGATGGCCACCGACTCAAGAAGATGCCGAGGGGCTTGGTCTTGTGGCTGGGGCGGCTTTGGCCCAAGATGGGCCGTGAGAGGGATAGGGGTTTATCCCCCCCCCACACCCCACACACACACACACACACACAGTAACCCCTAAATTTTCTCTAAATTAACCTTCTTTGATATTGTGAACCACAATTTAAAACAACTCTCTAGATTTGTAACTAAAATATAGACCTCCGTCTATTATAAAAGTTGATTCAAAATAACGCACTAATTCTTTACCCACCACTACTCCCTAAGTTTATGCTCAACTTACCAACATATGCTATTATGTAAATCCATTCGATATATTACCTACCTTTGTGATTGTGTAAAACAATATAAACTTAAACCATGACACCTATGTAAAGTGAATAAAATTTATTTCTAACTATCTTTCTACTATTTGATAGATAATACACCTTAAATTTGCATATGACTTTACCACTACTGTCAGTATTCAAAATAACCATCGTTCATAATGCACGGAGGTAACGAAAAGAAAAGAAATTATGATAATGTAAAAAGTCAATAATTGATACGGTTATCACAACTAGATAGAGACTGTATAGTATATCTATGGTGTCTATTGTGTTGGAAAACAAACAAAGTAAAATGTACAATTTAATTAATACAATTTTTTATATTAGGTAGAAATATAAAATAGAAATAATTTTATTATGTCTCATAAGATTGTAACCCGTGGTTTACGCACAGGTTGATGGACTAGTTATATTAAACCCATTGCCATTAACAACTTTCTTTTGTTGATGTCAGGATTGGTATAGACTGGTAGTGCAAACCTTAGAGTAATTTCTCACATTTTTATACAAATAAATTTTGCATACTTACTTTTTCACATTATTAGCTACCACTTCTGAAATGCTTGATTGCTCAGTTTCTAGAACTGTCCTTTTTTTTTAAGGGTTAGCAGTGTTATGCATACCGAATGGTGATTCATGAACATGGACTACCAAATATATGGAACAGAAAAACACAAACTCATTTATATCACAAAAATAGGAAAACACAGCAATCCCCTAGCTGGTCGAATCCTAGCAACGCACCAGTGGCTTGGCATAGGCAAGAATCCTATAGTAAACATAAGTATTAAAAGTTCTTGTTTAGTATATGTATTATGTAATGATATATTTCTATGATAAAATAGATTGGTTATAATTGTAATATCAGCATATATATGTAAAGGTCTTCAGTCAAAATGTATGAACTTATCAGAAACAACAATTAAGATATTGTTATTTATCATTAATCTGAACTTTTGTCATTAGTATATGAGTCGTCAAAGGAACATTTTTGTAACTTCTTAAACATAGAACTATACATTTATAATTCCTGCATACCTAGATACACTTGGCTTGCATGGTGGTACACCATTTATGTTTACTCAGAATTAGCTTTTAATATGTCAATAGTGATAGAAGTGGGTAATTCACAAACATACATGCGTAATTTACATTAATTTCAAAATTTTTATATAGCAGGTGTTGGTAAATTAGATGTAAAACTTCAGGGTATATTTTAGTTTCTTTTTAATAATGATAGAACTAGGTAATTTTGACGTAGACTTAATTGATGTTTTAGTTTTGCTTAAAAATGAGAGAAGTGAGTAACTTAGATATGTGGGTAACTTAGATGTTAAGTGGTTATCTTATTATCTTTATTTTTTATAATGAAAGTGGTGGGTATTATTATCAAAATACTGATTAAATTCTACCTATTCAATGGCAAGAACTTTCTATTATTGTGATCAAATGGGGGTGGCGTGGCTGGGCTTCCCCTGCTGTACATTTTGGGTTGATAGACTAGTGGAATAAGATATCCGGTCTATAGACTATAGGGTTGATAGACTAGTGTATCTTTTTTTTTTTGAAAGCAGGCAAGCCCGACATATATTAATAAGTAGAAGAGTAGAGAATTACATGCGCCAGAGGCGCAAACAACTTCCCGATTGACGTGATCACAAACCGGGAGGGATACTAAATTGACTACTCACGCTCTAGAAACAACCATAGAGCATCATCTAGCTGCACTTTGTCATGGAGACTCCATCATGTCCCCCCCGCTCCGCTGCAATAGCAGCCAAATACCGCAAAAGCTCCACGCCATCAAGCCTCGCTGCAGCCCTTAATGCATTGACCGCCTTCTCCGGTAGGTCCCGCCCAAAGCCGTCAACGTAGTTTGTGATTGCGATTAATGCGGCGCCGACGACCCGCCATTGATGAAGTCCAGCTCACGCAAGCTTGAGCTGGGCACGTTGCGCCACTGGCAATGCAGGAAGGACGAGCTTGACCTTGAGGCTAGATCGTGTTGGAGCTAGTGGTCGCCGTCTTCGGTCCTCGACCTGACCGGATCGCTTCTCAACAAAATTTAAAAGCGACCGGCCTTGGTAGCGATGGCTCAGTAACCTTCTTGAACATCATCTACGAAGGATGCGCCAAGCACTTGTTGTCCTCTGGGTCTCAGTGCATTCATCGACATCCCCGCTCCTTGGCCGCCCACATCCTCCTCCAGGGGCGGGGCAAGTCCCGCGCTCACAACATACTCAAGTCTTGCGCACCAACATCCATACCTTTGCCCGCCTCCGCCGGGGAGAGTGACCTCCAGCGACGCTTCTACCTCCGAAGACTCCGACCGGTGTGGAAGGTAGGATCCCCCGCGCCGCTCTAGTTACCATGGCGAGTGAAGCGGCTAGCCCCTCCAACATAGGGTCCACCCGTGACGGAGGGCTCCGCCACGCAATGCACCAGCATGTGAGGCCTGCCGCCGTGAGAGTTGCGCGTAGTAGCGATGTCGACCTCCACCGGGCCGGGAGACTTCGGAGGGCGATGTCAACCGTGCGGCGCCACCGCCAAAATTGCCACCGAGCTCTCGCGGCAGGCCGAGGCGGTGTAGGATGGCGCGTGAGTCGAGCCGCCACCCCTTCGGTGTCGATGGCGAGCTTGTCGCCCCGCACTCCCTCGGCACCTGATGAAGGCCATGGCGGCGCAGTAAATCAAACAGGTCCCTGCATTGTGCGACCCGGTCGGTGCCGAGACGGGGGCCGAAGTAGCGGTCGCCAAAGGTCGACGGTGTCCTCCGTGGCCCGTGCTCACCCCATGGTGCCGGTAGGCCGGGCGCCGTCGGCCGCCAGTGGTGTGGAGTACATGCCGCCAACCGCCGATGTCCGGGGCGGGGGCCACTTCTTCGCCTCGGGCCCCGTACCGCCGGGTGGATGGGGATTCTCCCTGCATCCGACAATGGGACTTGCCGGGCTTTTGCCCGAAGCGCCGCTGCATACGTGACGCCGCTCCAAGAACCGCAGCAGCGGGTCTCTCACCTCCAACGACGACGACGGCGGCGGCGGCTGCCGACAATGGCGACGTGGCTGGTCTTGCAGGCACCCCAAATAAGAAACATGTCGACATCAACTCCCCGCCAACTCAATGCCCTTATGGAGTCGACGGCCGGAGTGGCAACGTGGGTGCGCCTTGTGCACCGCTTCGTGGTATGGGCCCGACGAGCCGCTTGAGGTAGGGGAGGCTCGGCTTCACACCCCCCCATCGCCATCCTCATCGTCGATGCTCCAGCCTTCAGCGGCGACATCATTCCATCGCGACGCCTTCGATCTACCCGTGGGAGGGGAAGAATGGCGCGGCCCCGGCGAGGGCGAGGCCCGTCCAACCGCAACACTATCTCCGCCACAGTCTCTAGCAGCAGAGGGGGCCGGGTGGCAAAGCCCGGTATCGAGGAAGGAGGCTTCACAACTCCGGTCCGCTCCTGCATCGGCTTCAGCTTCAACAACGGGCCGAGGGACCTGGGCGGGCGGTGAAGACCCGGCGACGGGCGGGTAAAGACTAACGGCCACCACCGACGGCGGGCGGCGGGCGGTAATCAAGATGACTGGGCGACGCGGAGGCCACCCCCGAGGGGCTACCTGGGTTTGGCCACCGCCGGGCGACGAGGACGGCGGGCGTCCAAAGTCCCGGCCGACGAGGACGCTGTTGGGTGTGCAGCAGGGGCTACGAGGCCGCATCCGTGGCCTCGAGCTGGACCGCAGCCTGTGGGCGAGGAGGGGCGCCGCTAACAAGCCGGGCGGCCGGCATCGACGGACGGCCGCCGCACCGAATCCGCACGGATCTCGCCGAGGGGGGCAGAGCCACGCCGAGATCACCATGGATGGATAGATCGTGAGGTGGGGATTCGTGGATCCGTAGTTGGTTGGGTGGGAGGTGAAGTGGGGAGGCCGGGCAGCCGACGGGCGGCGGCGGCGTCGTCCCTTGTCGTCCGGGCGGGTCGGGAGAGGCCATCAAGACGCCAAGTAATGTCCACAGAGCTAGACGGTCAGAATTATATTTTTCATATGATCCATATTAATACTATTTTTTTGTACAATAATTAGAGCCAGTATTAAAGTTTCATTTTGGACGTTATAGAATGAAGTGTGTTTTCAGTGGGCTTATGAGTGACCAGAATACATCGTTATGGTAATAAATATTTGAACCATGGTTTTGCAGAAGGATGCCAGTGCAGTAGAATCTTTAGTTCCAATAACTGAAAGAATCAGCCTGAAGAATCGAATAAAGCGCATAGAAGACATTCTCATTGCCTCCAATAAATCAGATCTGTTGAATGGTACAAATAGTAACAGCATCACCCCCAAAGACGATGACAAGGAAACCAGCAGCAGTTTCACCGTGAAGAACAGTGCCGAGGAAAGCACCAGCACACAGAAAGAAATTGACGACGAGTACAGAAGGATTGAAAAAGAAGTGTTCGGTCGAGACAAGGACCGAACACTTATATGTAGGATGCTTCGTGAGGGACCAGATACCGATGCAGCAAGCTCGAGCACCAGTAAACCTTATTCTGTGATTGGCATATATGGTATTACAGGTTCTGGAAAGACTACCCTGGCACAATATGTTTGTGATTATGAGAAGAAGGCAGGACATTTCAAACTTATCATGTTTGTTCTTGTGGGGAAGACATTCAGTGTCCGTGATATATTTTGCGAAATGCTGAACCAGATCAACCAACAGCAGGCCCAGCTGGCCTCTGGTACCGAAGATCCTAAAAGCCTAAAAACAGAGTTAAAAGATCTTAAAAGTCTAAAAGCAGAATTGGAGAAACAACTGAAAGGAGTATGCCTCTTGCTGGTACTAGATGATCTCTGGGTCAATGCTGACAATGAGAAAGAACGCAAAGAACGTGAGATTCTACTTCATGTGCTTTGTGTTGGGCAGAGTGGAAGCCGAATCCTGGTGACAGCTCAAAAGAAAGATGCAGGTGCAGCTTTAGGTGCTCAGGAGAAAATGCAAATGCCAATACCTGATATGGAAGAGGATCACTACCTCTCAATGTTCATGCACTATGCCATAGATGTCAGTCAAGTTAACAGTCCTGATTATGAAAGATATGAAGCAATGGCTAGAAAAATTACCAAAAAGCTTCGTGGGTCACCCATTGCAGCAAGAACAGTGGCAGCACGGCTTCAGAGTAATAACAGTATTGACTTCTGGGAAACAACAGCAAACCTTGACGTGTTGAATAAAACAATGGGTGCTCTGTGGTGGAGCTATCAGCAGCTTGGTGGTGACATCAGTCAATGCTTTACATACTTCAGGATTTTTCCCAAAGGATATGCAATAAAACGGGATGAGATGGTTCGCCTCTGGATAGCACAAGGGTTTGTAAACACCAGAAATTATGCAACAGAGGAACTGGAAGATATAGGCCAGAGCTACTTTGATCAGTTACTAACATTCTCATTTATACAAGTACGAGGAACAAATTTTGGCGAGGAGGCCAAGGCATTCACAATACATGACCTGCTACACGAGTTGGCAGAGAGGGTTTCTAGAGGTGACTTCTTCAGAATTGGTTACGATGACCCACCTAAAGATATCCCCGAGGTGTTCACCATATCTTCATTGAGACCAACAAGGCAGCAGAGATTGTAGAGAAAATTGTGGACTTTGAAAATTTGCACT
The DNA here is from genome assembly GCA_015847255.1 of Hyparrhenia diplandra. Classification (NCBI taxonomy): domain Eukaryota; kingdom Viridiplantae; phylum Streptophyta; class Magnoliopsida; order Poales; family Poaceae; genus Hyparrhenia; species Hyparrhenia diplandra. Next base: position 1,963,823 of record JADLZK010004649.1, on the reverse strand, counting down.
CGCTGATCATTAAAGAGCATCATTCATGGTCATGGCTCAAGAAAACTATGAAAAGAAATCATGACTTAGAAAAACTCTTGGAGCGTTTGTTCATGAGGTTGACGAAAACTAGCTGCGTCTGATCATTAAACTAAATAATGGACCAAGAGAGTTGTCGGTCCCAAAGATCCGATGATCGGATGAAGCATCTACGTTATCTTGGTATCCATTTTCGTTGTGGTTGTACCAATCTGATTTTGCCAAGCACATTTAGCAAGCTTTACCATATCCAGACCATAGACATTCCTTGTTTCAGGGCAGCCTGTCCTGAAGATATGGCTAATCTAATCTATCTCCGGCACATCTCTGCTCCGCTGTCTTTCCCCAATATTGGAAGGCTGTCGACACTGCAAACACTGAAACAGTTTGAAGTGAAGAAGGAACCAGGGCATGAGTTGAAGCAGCTCATGCACCTAAACAATCTTCGAGGCTCTCTAATTATATTGGGGCTTTGGATTATCGGAAGCAAAGACCAATCTATTGAAGGCCACCTAACCCACAAGAAGCGACTCAGGATACTAAAGCTGGACTTCAGCTCGGACATACTAGTGCTATTATTTGACTCGGGCAAGAGGGACCCAGACGTGGAAGCAGAGGTGCTTGAGGGGCTTTGCCCCCCAAAGGATATACAAGAGCTCCACATCGAGCACTACAGGGGTTCAAGGTATCCTAGCTGGATGTTGAGTCGCTACCGACCAGACGCCCCAAAGCAACTGCACAGACTTGAACTCTTGTATTGCAGCCAGCTGGCATCTATTCCTGAAGGTAGTGAACTCTTCATTGGTCTGCGTGAGCTTCGCATTGACGGTTGTGACTGGGACAGCTTGCCCCAAAATATGGAGCGCCTGGTGTCACTTCAAACATTGGAAATTCAGTCCTGCAGCAGGATAGAACATCTTCCATCGCTGCCACAGGCTCTTAAAACGATTAAAATCAGTTGCTGCGAAATGCTGAGAAGTATTCGTATTATGGATTGCCCTAGACTTGAATTCATATTGGAAAAGGACAAACGTCTTGAAGCCTGCACGTCACTGGAATACTGCCAAGACACGGTACCTACCGGTACTCCACAGCAATCTCCTTATCCAATGATTCCTTGTCCATGCCTAGTAACTCTAGATATAAGATACTGTGCTAACTTGGTAACACTTCCAAATCTACCACCGTGCCTCAAGAGTTTGATAATCCGCATGTGCAGGGAACTCTGTTCCGTGTCAGGGCAGCTGGGTCAACTCGAGAAACTAGAAATTATGGTGTGCAATAAGTTACAGTCAGTCGATTCCTTGGGAGATGCATCATCATTAGAAACACTATCTCTTTACAGCTGTCAATGCCTTGCATCCTTAGGATCCAGCGGTGGTCCTGGCACTTTCTCTGCTCTTCGGGAACTTCATATTGAAAACTGCCCAGCTATGGATATGAAGCAGTTTAACAAAAATGTGCTTGACGGCCTTGTTGAGAGAGACATATCACACGCTCTTTCAAGCAGCCCATGTGAAAGGTATACTGTTCAAATTTTTTCTTTATTTCTTTAAATTCCTCTGTCTACGTTTAATATATGCTGTAAATCCACACTATGTAAACCTTAATCACATACGAGACCCCTGCTGCTGCATTTATTACTGATGTCTGGTACATTACTTTTATGTGGGTGAAGGTCTGCAGTCTGGTTTTTAGACTGTCCTTTTTGTCTCTGATGATGTAAACCCATGCACAATGTTGCTTCATTTCAATGCATGGTTATTGATTTTTATTCCTGCATGCACAGTATTTAGTAACGTGTATTTTCCATTTGCAGGGCTTTCGGCCCTTGGTGGTGAGAGGGGATGGTGCGGTACTGAAATGAGTAATGAGATCCTGAAACCCTTGTTCCAGGACCGGAGGCATTCCTGGACTGGAGCATTGTTGTCCCATTTTGTATTTGCCAGGTCCAAGCTACGACCAAGCCGTGGTTCTTTTGCATAAGTTTGTATTGTGGAAAATTTTGCCTTATTATAGCTTCGGTGTTAGTTCATGCAGACGTGCTGCTGTGTATTGTTATGAATAAATGAAAGGAAACTAGCTTCGGTTAGAATGGTTTGAAACCATCTTGCTTGTTTAATTGTTGAGTTGGTTGTCTGACATGCTATTATTAGTCTGTAATAATGTATATATAAGGATAAAGGATGAAATCATTGTGATCCATGCTATTGCATCCCTTGTGTTCCTGTTTCAGAAATGCAACTAGATCTGCAGCTTCCATGCATTTGGCATTTGTCAGAACAGAGAACGGGGAAGGGAACAAAGAGTTTGGACACCGAGAGTGATGGCGTTCCTTGTAGGCCCATCTGATTGCGGGCCTTGGAAATTCCTGTGATTCGGCATTCGGCCCTTACAGAAGTTTGGCCCATGGGCTTTTCTTATGTAACCCAGGTTATGGTTGACGGTGGAGCAGCCCAGCGTCGTCGGGCGAACGCGAACCCAGGAGACGCACGGCAAAGACTGGCGCGCAGTGGACGGCGGCGGTGTTGGGGAGCCACCGGTGGCGGTGGGGCACTTTCCGCCGAGCGATGGGAGATTGGGAGTGTGGTGCGACGCCTGGGGGACTGAGTTCTCGCACGGCGATGCGCAATGGGGGCGTGTTAACTCCGACCATATTGCATCCGGGCCAGCCCAAAGAGCCCGCCAACGGCCCGCGACCGTCGTCTTCAACCTCGCGGCCGGGCGTGCCGTTTTCAACCCCGCGGCCGGGCGTCATCTTCAACCTCGCCTCCCCCGCGCTTCCCCGCCCGCCGCGGCCGCCCTAGGGTTGGCGAGCTCCGGCGAGGGCCCCGCTCGCCGGAGCTCCGCCAACCCTAGGGCGGCCGCGGCGCCCATTCTTCCCACTCCGCTTCTTCTCGCCCATCGCCGCCGCCACCAACGCCCCCCCGCCGGCCCGTACCCGACCGGATGGGGCTCTCCGGCCCGGAGCTCGGCGGCGGGGGCCCCAGCTCGCGAAGCTCCGGCCAACCCTAGGGCGACCGCGGCGCCCATTCTTCCCACTCCGCTTCTTCTCGCGCCCACTCGCCGGCCCCACCAACGCCCCCGCCGCCGCCCGCCCCAGCCCGGATGGGGCTCTCCCCGGCTGAGCTTCGCGGCGCCGCGCCGAGCTCATCACGGCCGAGCCGCCTGCCCGCCCGCCGTGTCGACAACCAAGGCCCCCCGGCCGGGCCCTTTCTATGGCCGGGGAGGCATGGAGGGGAGGGGAGGTCGCCGGAGCGGGCGCGCGACCCTAAAGCGACGGCGAGGGCGGCGCCCCTAAACCGACGGCGAGCGGCGAAAGACGACCTCCATGGACGACTCCACGGACGAAGACGACGAATACGAGACGAAGAAGATGACCTCGTCTTTGGGCTTTGTGGGCTTTTTGAGCCGACCGACGGGTCGGCGCTGACGCGTTCGCGCCGACCGGGTCGGGCCGTTAACATTCCAGCGCAATGGTGCCTCGTCGGGGCCGGGCGGCCCTTTCCCTCCAGGTTAGCCCTCGGGTCCCACCATAATCTCCTCCACAATGCACCGCCGCTCCGGCGCCGTCGGCACGCGTTCAAAGCGGCTACAGATCCCTACGGAGACTGATTTAGCTGTCCAATGCTTCGCCCCCTGAAACTTGCTCTGTCCGTTTTGCTTATCTTCAGCACAGCTTGTGCACTTCGACTGAATTTTTTTCTAAAACAATTTCCCTCCACCGACTATGTTGATATGGGGGTGGTGATGCTCAGTAATTAGAACGACCTTGTTGTCGTAGGTGATCCAAATATCACTATTTCGTAGATTCAATGATTGTATCCCCTATGTGATGGCACAGTGGCAGACTCGATCTAATCCTTGAGCAAAGAATAGTCTGGGCTTTGTGACAGTTTGCAGCTCTCTTATATTCAACTAATGGCAGGTTCTGATCCTGTATATGAAGAACAAATGTTAGTTCATAAATATATACTCAGCAGGTACTCCATCTCTATCCCAGTAGTATATTTTTTCCTATACCAGTAGTATATCTCCTGTTTCCAGACTACAGTTAGTTCATTTGTTTCCAGACTACAGTTAGTTCATTTTCAATCTTATGTTCTGCTGGCAATCAAACTTACCCAATCGATCTATATTCCAACGAAAGCATTGTGGAACACAGGCAAAAGAATCGATCTAAATTCAAAGATGCAAAGGCCAAGGGAAGAGAGGCTAGTTCCACGGTCTGAACGGTTTGAAACCGTCTTGCTTGTTTGTTCAGCTCGTTTTTTTTTTTTTTTGAGCATAAGTTTGTTCAGTTCGTTGTGTGCCATGCAGGTACCAGTCTGTTTGTATATAAGGAAGAAATCATTGTGTTCCGTTCTAATTTGTCTCCCTTTGTGCTCCTGTTTCAGAAATGAAACTCTGTAGGATCCATTTTTCAGGAGCAGAGTGGCCGTTTACAAGGCATTCATAACACGAACAGAGAATGGAATAAATCTTTTACCCTACGAATTTGGTACCAAACCGGAGCATTACATAGGGCCACGTCACTAGCTCATCCTCTGCCGTTAAATTCCAAACCAATGGTCTTGGGCAGTGCAACGTGGCTGTAGGAGGCCAAATTCCAAAGCCATCCTGAGGGCCAATTCCCAAGCCATCGCGATTTCGCGAAGCGTCCTGAGAAGACAAGAGCGTCGCTATTTTTACCCTTCCATCACTTTTCCCCACTGTCAAAAACATTTTTCCTTCCATCACTTTTCCCCGTCAAAACATTTTTCCACCGTGAAAACGCCGAAAGAAATCTCCCGTCTCCACACAAGGTACGCCATCTTCTTCTCCAAGCCGCTGCATCCTCCTTCTTCTCATCCTCCCCTGCTTCCTCTCGTGGTTGCCTCCACCGTGGCGCGTGCTGTTGTAGGAGGGGTAGCAGGCGTGGCAGAAGACCAGTCGCCGCCGATTCACGGCCAGCTCCGGGACGACGCGAGCCCAGCGCCGCTCGCCGGCCAGTTAGTCGCACCAGCCATCGGCCTTACGTGCCTGCGCGCTGCGGCGTCCAACGCCACTGCACCGCGCTCCCCCACCCCTCAGCTCGTAGCGTCGCCCAGCATCCAGACATCCTCGCGCTCACATTTGTCCGATTACGAACCCGATAACGGGCGGCTCCCGCACTTCCCTCGTCCCCGCACAGCGTAGTGCAGGTGCAGCACCCCGCCTCCCGCCTCCCGCCTCCCTCTCGCTGTCCCCGCCGTTGCGTGGCCGTCGCGGCTGTGCTGCACCGCTGCAGCAGCAGGGCAAGCGCACGTGGCCAGCAGACCACGGGACAACGCGGGTTCGGCACAGCTCGCCGGTCGGCCAGCCGCCGCTGCCGTGGCCTTTCCCTTCCGGATCGACACGACGACACCCATGGGAGCCTGCTCACCACCGAGCAGCACAGCTCCAGTCCGCCGTTGCCCGTGGCTACGGGGCTACAGGCCACCTCGGCCCTCGGTTCGCCCGTCCACGGGAGCGCATTATCCGAGGACAGCCCAGCGCTGACTCTTGCCGCCGTCGCGGTCGCCAGCTAGCTGGAATTTGCTTTGCCGAGACCATTCCCCTGGTCTGTCCTCGAGGAAGAAGAGAGGGAAGGAGGAAAATTGATTTAAAATGTTTTCCAGGGATCCCGATGCAAAGATCTAGACTCAAATGAATAACGCTGCATAGTGCTCATGTGCTGCATGTTTATTTCGTAGAAGTGCAGGGCTCAAGTTGCAAAGTCGTTTCTTTACTCGTTTTCTGTTATTAAATTATTAAATTAAATCAAATGAAATTGGTAAATACGTAGTAACTCGTACAAAAATCCAGGAACAACAAATCCAGTTTTCTTGAGCTCTATATATGTAGATCTATGCAAAACACATAATATGTCTGTTTTTTACAAAAAAAATTTCTATAGATGCTTGACTATGCTTTATAATGCGAAAATTCATATTTACATTTATCTCCCTCCATTTAATATAAAAAAAAAAGGAGAGTATTCATTGTTGTTTGTATGAAGAAGCTACTAATTTACCTACGTTTACGTTGGTTAAAATAATTTACAATAATTAAGTATATACAATGAAAATAAAAACCTGACGTATAGTCTCTAAATCTAGTTTTGTTGAGCTCTAGATATATAGATCTATGCAAAACACATGATATACTTTTTTCACAATTTTTTTATAGATGCTTGACTATGCTTTATAGTGCGAAATTCATATTTACAGTTATCTCCCTTCAGTTAATATAAAAATATATTAGAGTATTCATTATTATTTGTATGAATAAGCTATAATTTACCTAGATTTACGTTGGTTAAAATAATTTACAATAATTTAAGTATATACTACTAGAGACCATATAAATTCATATGTACAATTTCTATAGAGAGATTAGGTTTCTCTTTTTTTACTTTTTTATGGTTTATGGGACAAAAGTTTTAAAACCTATATAAAATCACAGAAAAATATAAAATGAAAAGTCAAGCTTTGTTCAGTTTGTTATAACTACATCTATGCAATAGATAATACTATATGTCATATACATTAGTGCAACTTCATCTCAACAGCCCCTCAAGTCTCAACGTAGAGAGAAGGGTATAGAAAAGATGCATCATGTTGTGCCTATAAACAATTGATATTTTCAAAAATGATCCATAACAATAGTCAAAGCTAAAAAACTACTAGCTAAATAAATGTCTTGAGTACCTCAAACATTAATATAACATGTATATACAAATAAAATTATAGACTAAACATGCTTTTAGAAAAAAACCCTAAACCACACATGGGGGCCGGGCCCATATAGCAAATAAAACAAGAACAAAAGCTCATGCGCATCTCATATGTGGTAGAACATGAACACGATTTCCACAAATAAATACTTATCCTACTGTACTCGCTAGATAAGTTGTATTGAAAAAGGGCAGATCTATGCGCAAGCAGGCCCACGCACTAGCCACACGCGGCAACGCCGCGAGTATTTCTAGTAATAGATACAGTCATACAGACGTATCGGTGGAGGAAGCGAACAAAGACTCACGGCGGAAGCCAAGAGGGTCGCCACCGCATCCCGCTGTGATCTCACGGTCTCCGGCGGCAGCGGCGTGCTTCGGATCAGGTCAGCCCTCACACAATATACATGGTTCACGCGTGTGAACGGCACGACCGCATCGATCTGTGTCCAGAAATTTAACTATCATGTATTTCACACAGGGGAATCTCTTGAAGCCCACCTAACCCACAAGGAGCGACTCAGAAGACTACAACTGTGGTTCAGCATGTACTTGAGGGCCTTTGCCCCCCAAAGAATCTTCGAGAGCTCAGAATCTTTTGCTACAGGGGTTCAAGGTATCGATGTTGAGTTGCCACCATCCAGAAGCCCCGAAGCAACTGCACATACTTGAACTCTCTAATTGCAGCCAGCTGGCATCTATTCCTGAAGTCTTGATTGGTCTCTGTCAGCTTAAAATTTCGAATTGTGGCTGGGACGGCTTGCCAGAAAATATGAAGCGCCTCGTGTCCCTCCAGGAATTGGACATTCGGTTCTGTGATAAGATAGAGCTGCTTCCGACTCTGCCCCACCAGTCTCTTAAGAAGATTAATATCACTTGCTGCCGCATACTCAGTAAAACCTGTAGAGATAACTGGTATAAGATCCAGCACATTCCTGAGGAAGACATTCGGTAAGGAAAGATGAAGTCTCTGTACCATTGATAGCTCAGCTGAGATATATGGTAAGTGTCTTGGCCGCGTCTTCCTTTTTTTCTAATCCAACTGATAGGTTGCTGCATTCAGAACCAATCAGCTTTTGTTGGGCATTTTGTTGTGCGATAATATAAATCTGCTTCCAACTCTGCCCCACCAGGATATTAAGAAGATTAGTATCCATAGCTGTGGCGTACTCAGTCAAACCTGCAGAGAAGTGGGACATGATAATTGGTATAAGATCCAGCACATTCCGGAGAAAGACATTCGTAAGTAAAGGTGAAGCCATTGTGTTCTCTGTACCAGTGATAGCTCAGCTGAGATATATGGTAAGTGTCTTGGCCGCGTCTTCCTTTTTCTAATCCAACTGAGAGGTTGCTGCATTCAGAACCAATCAGCTTTCCTTTTCTGATGTTTGTTAATCGATCCATCTATGGAACAGACAGCGGGGGACAAGTCAGTGGAGAGGGAACTTGGAGCAAAGAAAGGCGTTCAGATGGTAACCCAAACTGCAGGTAGCATGATTTCCGGGTGTTCATGATATGTTGTGGCCATGTCGGTTTTTGGGTGTGTGTGTGTGTGTGTGTGTGTGTCATTTTTTCTTCTTTTCCTTGTTTCCATACTTTAGTGGAAATAAGAAAATTTGTGTCATGCATATAGTTTGTTTCCTGTGATGATGATAATTTGTGTGTTCCCAATTGGGTTGACTTTAAAATGGTCACTGCCGAGTTTGGTTTTGTATATGAGATTCAATCTTAATAAGACCATAAATCTGGTATATTTTTTTCTTGATTTGGTTCGATAGGCTCTGCTCTCTTCTGCCCTGCCATTGAGCTTCATCGAACTCTGCATTGCCTTTTTTCTCTGAACCTCGTTGCTTTGCCTGCCTCGCATGCTTGTATGTCCTCAGTGTGTGTGTTGCTTACAGATCCAACTAGGCCCATGACATAATGGACCAGTTGTGATCGTGAAGCCTGTTTACTGCAAGCCCAGCCAGCCCATGATTATCCAACACCGGAATAGGCCCGTACATGATTGTTGCCACACCATTAGGCCTGAGAAGATAAATATGGCGACCTCGTCCGACAATTATGCTTCGTTTAGGCCCATGAGAAAATATTTGTTGTGACTTGTGACGATAGCAAATTAAAAGTCATCGCGGTTCGTTTAGGTCCATGAGAATTTGGCTCAGTAGAGGCGGGCAAACAAAAGAGGAGGGCACATCATCCAGGAATAGGCACCATTTGATTCTGTTGAGCTGCTCGTGTTCCCGTTGTAAATTATGCGTCGCGGATTCGATGAGAAAAGTTGCTTGAACTTGAACAGGAACCTACAATTGCTCTAAATATGCGATTCGATGAACCTCCACATGAGCCGATGAGGCCCATTGTTGTTTATCCAGCTCATCACCAAAAAAAAGGGCAAGAAAAAAAAAAAAAACCCATGTTCGAACGATCCGTTTTAGGCCCATGACAATTATGCCTCGAGACGTAGCTACCAATAAGCCCAGCCTCATGGGCGACCGCATCGACGGCCCAACGGCCGCACGAGGTGGCGGAGCGATACGATTGATAGAGGCGAACCTGGCGACTGCGGACGCCGCCGCAGATGGTGGCGGTGGTGCGCAGTGGATGTGGCCAACGGAACTGAACGGATGGAGCGCGGCGCCGGCGCGGCGGTTGCGCGGCGCTGAGCAGGGCCTTTCCGAATGGGTGATAGATGGAGATGGGCGGAAGACCCGAGGGCGGCCGCCGTACCTCCCAGTCAAATCCGACGGTCTCCGCCCGGCCGCGGCGGCGCCGGCATTGGCTCTAGCAAGCTAGCGCTACCAAACGAGGTTTGCCGTATGTTCAATTTCTTTCTTTTTGCTCCAACGCCTTGCTTCACTTAGACTGAGATCTCGTAGATAGTTGTTTCTCGTCCTCTGTTTACGCTTGTCTTCTGCAAAGTATTGTGCAGCGTTTTGGTACAGAAATTACGGGCGTGGGGTGTGGGGGGTTGCTGTCTAGCGTCACGTTTAACTGGCCACGCTTAGATCCGGCTCTTCTTTCAACATATTGAGTGATTTGCTGGCGACCCTTTTAAAGACTGAAGCCTGATAGGGAGAGAGGGGCAAATCCAAGGATTGGTATCTGAGTTAGTGGAGTGCGCCTCACGCACCTAAAGTATGAGTATGATACTATTTTGTTTTCAAAACCTAATGTACAACATATTGCGATTTTCAAGTTCATTTTGCTTTGCTACGAGCAAATGTCGGGGCAGTAGAATCAACTATAATAAAAAAAAAAGTGAGGTATTCACGATTGACATAGATGAGGGGAGAAGCTGATGTGATTACTGAAGCTTTCAATGGCAAATTAGGATCCTTCGCAATGATGTCAGGGTTTGACAAAAGACTAACTAAAAAAGAAATGGGTGACTCCCCAGCAAAGTAGACAAAAGGTTAAAAATGATGAAATGGGTGACTTCCTAGCAAACTCTAGATGTAGCACCAATGCACATTATATATTTTTTAAAAAAATAGTATTAGTTACATATTTTTTATGATTTATTTAAATGAAGTGGTTGTGAATTATTAGAAAACTAATCAGTTTTAGTTTTTTATAGAAAAATACAAAAATACTTTTGAAACCAGTGGTAAAAAATATCTGGTTTGTCTACATATGTTGTCTGTAAAATCTGGAATATGAATTCGTAGTTTACACGCTCTTCTCCCAGTTCCATCCAGTGTATGCGTACAGTTGTTTCATTAGATTAGGGAGTCATCATTCTTAGAGAAGTCACCTCTATACTGATAGATACCTATGTTGGCTACATTTCTGCGAGCAAGTGTGAACGTACTTATTACTTGAGGGGCCTATGAAAGGGTTGGGGAAGCTGGTCTTGTACAAACTTGTGGGCGATGATGGCTTCATTCCTGTGCGACCAACACAAGCTGTGCTGATGACCACTGTACAGCTGGAAGAAACCATCTAATGACAATCAGATCTGTCCACGATAGGTCATTGTGCTGGCATGAGACAATCAGTGCATCAGACAGGAACCTGTGGGAGCCATACACAGGTGGCATGTAAAGGTTCGCGATCGATCCCCATCTAGAATTCAATTTCTCTGTGTTCTCTGCCTGGCCTGTGGTTGGATGTGGAACAGTGGAATTGTGGAAGCAGTGCTAGTTCACACTATCAGCAGCATCACGTACTTATTACTTGTAGTTGGTTGGGTCCCCATCTATGATATGACACCTAACCAGTTAGTCCAAATAATTGAGCCAAGCAACTGAGCAAAACAAGCACCTTGGAGACAAGAGTAAATCGTGTGTTTCTCTCTTGTGAAATCCTTAGACTCGCTCCGAAAACAATCACTTTTCTGTCAGAGTGCTAGCTGCTCATCCTCCTCTGCATTTCTGTGTCTATTGGAATAAGAAGAAAGATCGACCGTGTGGGTGTACGATGGGTTCACCAGTGATACCATGATCCCTCTAGAACTGTTGGAACCCAGGTGGCGCAGCAGCTGATTTTCTTGAAGTAAACCGTACAAACACGTACTACTCACTGGTTCGTCCATCTGCTTATGTCTTCTGCACTTTTTTTTCTCGGAAGTTGTGACTTGTTGGGAGAATAAATTATCTATTCAATCGAGTTGACGGATGTATTTGTGATTTGCATGCAGGAGGGGATAGAGGAGGACACATCAGCCAGGAATAAGAACCCGTGTGTGCATCGTGTGTTTGTCCTGGTGAAATCGCTAGGATTGCTCCCAAACACAACCACTTTTCTGTCAAGTGCTAGCTGCCCATCTCCTCTGTATTTGTGTATCTGCTGCAATCAGAAGAAAGTTCTATCGAGTTGGTGATCAATGGGCTCATCAGTGATATGATGATCCCTCCATCGGAGCCGTCGGAATCGAGCTGGTTTAGCAGCTGATTTTCTTGAAGCAATTTGTACAAACACATATTACTCACTGGTTCGTGCATCCGCTTTTGTCTCTGCTCTTTTTTTTTTTTTTTTTTGGCTTGGAATTTGTGACTTGTTTGGAGAATAAATTTTGTATTCAATCTTCTGGTTGCATCAGGAGGAGATCGAGGAGGACACATCAGGAGCCTGCTGATCTGCTCGTGTTCTTGTGTTTTGTGAGAGCAACATATACAATGGCCGAAGTTGCTGATTGGGCCACTGGTCTCTATGCTGAAGGAGAAGGCATCCAGCTACCTGCTGGAGCAGTACAAGGTCATGGAAGGCATGGAGGAGCAGCGCAAGATCCTAGAGCGCATCCTGCCAGCAATCCTGTACATCATCCAGGATGCAGAGGAGAAAGGGGCCTCCCGGTCAGACGTTTCAGCTTGGCTCAAAGACCTCAAGACAGCGGCCTATGAGGCCAATGATGTCTTTGATGAGTTCAAGTATGAGGCACTTCGACGAGAAGCCAAGAAGAAGGGCCAGAACAGCAAGCATGGAACAGAGATTGCGAGGCTCCTAGTCCCAGCTCAGAACCCTATTGTGTTCCGCTACAGGATGGGCAAGAAGCTATGCAGGATTGTGCAGACCATCGATGACCTGGTCACTGAGATGAATAAGTTTGATTTCAGACACCTGCAGCTAGAACAGCCCTCAAGGCAGTGGCGACAAACGGATTCCATAATCATTGACTTCGACAGGGATATTGTTAGCAGATCTAGAGATCGGGAGAAGAATAAAATCGTGGGGATGCTGCTTGATCAAGCTAGCAGCAACATGAATCTCATGGTCCTTCCAATTGTTGGACCGGGCGGGATGGGCAAGACCACCTTTGTTCAACTCATTTACAATGACCCTGAAATTGTGAAGTGTTTTGAGCTTCGGAGGTGGTGCTGTGTGTCAGATGATTTTGACACTGGCACCATTGGAAGCAATATTTGTGAGACCAACGAGAAAGGTCGTGAAAAAACATTGCGCGATCTTCAGAGTATGATAAGTGGAAAAAGATACCTCATTGTTTTAGATGATGTATGGAATCGGGATGCTGATAAGTGGGGAAAACTAATGACCTGCCTTAAGCATGGTGGCAAGGGCAGTGCAGTACTGACAACAACTCGTGATTCAAAAGTGGCTGAAATCATGGCCATGGGTGTAAATGAAGCCCATAACATTGAGAAGCTGAGTGCCGAGTATTTGAGGGAAATTGTCCAGAGCAGAGCATTCAGCTTGCAAAATCCAAATAGTGTTGAGCTGGATCGCATTTTCAGCAGGATTGTTGACCGATGTGCTGGTTCTCCTTTGGCTGCCAAAGCCTTTGGCTCCATGTTGAGTAACAAGACTAGCATGAATGAGTGGAAACATACATTGGCCAAAAGTAACATATGTAATGAGACAAGTGGAATTTTACCAATACTCAAGCTCAGTTTTGATGACCTACCATCACACATGAAGCAGTGCTTTGCATTTTGTGCTTTATTTCCCAAAGACTATGAGATTGATGTTGAACTATTGATTCAATTGTGGATGGCACATGACTTTATACCTGTGCAGGATGGCGACCAGCCTGAAACTGTAGGTGAACAAATTTTCAAGGATCTTACTTGGAGGTCATTCTTTCAAGATATCAAGCAAACTGTTCCAGTTGGTCACCATTTGAGTGGAAGCTTGTCGCTTCGTAAGAGAACCATATGCAAGATACATGATCTCATGCATGACATTGCTCTATCTGTTATGGGGAAAGAATGTGCCACCATAGTTGGTAAGCCCACTATCAACAAGCTATTGCAAAATCCTACTCGCCACGTCTTTTTGTCAGTATATGGTGCAAGTGTTGTTTTTCAGAAAAGACTGATTATGTTCTCGTGGATCATCTATTGAAGAAAAAAACTTCAATGCTCCAGACATTATTCTTCACAGATTATTATGACAGCCTTGACATATCACAGTACACTTCTTTGCGAGCCCTACACCTTCCTGCAGAGTACTATACAGTACAGAAACACCTTACAGGACAGATACACCACCTGAGGTATCTTAATCTGTCAGGACATAGGTTTGTGCAACTTCCTGAAGATATTAGCATTATGTATAATCTACAAACATTGAACCTTTCTTATTGTATGAACCTTCGTGAGCTTCCAAAGGATATAAAGTATATGGCAAACCTACGACACCTCTATACAAATGGATGTAAATCATTGACATGCATGCCTCCTGGACTCGACAGATGACTTCGCTACGGACTCTAACATATTTTGTTGCTGGTGCCAGCTCAGACTGCAGTACAATAGGAGAACTTGGAAATTTAAACCTTGGTGGTGAGGTAGAGTTAAGTGGTTTGGAAAATGTAAGCGAAACATTTGCAAAAAGAGTCAGACTTGAACATAAAGAAGAGATCAGACATTTATCTCTTAAATGGGATACTAAGGGTCAAGAACAAGCAGTGCAAATGGATTGCCAAAAGAATGTGCTATATGCCCTTAAACCTCATGATTATCTGCAGACTCTGAGGATAGTCAACTACAAAGGCACTAGTTTACCATCATGGGCAACCGATCTTAGGAAATTACAGCACTTGACTGAACTCCATCTGCATGGTTGTACGCTGTGTGAGGAATTTCCTCAATTTTACCACTTCAAAGGTCTTGAAGTTCTTTACTTGGAAAAGTTGGACAAATTGCAAAGCCTATGCAGTGATATGGTCTCTGCACCATTCCCAGCACTGAAGCAACTCCGATTACATGATTTGGAGAGCTTGGAGAGGTGGGTGGCAACAGAAGGAAAAGATGAATTAACCTTTCCTGTACTTGAGGAGATTGACATTGAAAACTGTCCAAAGTTGAGAAGTCTTCCTGAAGCACCAGGGCTCAAGGTCATAAGGCTGGACGAAGGCAAGGCACTGCTATCCCTAGGAATAATTAAATCAAGGCACATGACTTCACTTTCCAGGCTAAAAATGTGTGTCCGTGACACTGAAGCATCTCCTCAGATAGATAGTAGCTGCGGTTCATCGCAGAACCTAGAACCATCCCTTCATAACATGAAAGCAGCACCTCTGTCAGAACTGAGCATATCTGGCTGCAACTTTTTCTTCTTCCCAAGTGAATCAGAACTAACATTTGTGGCCTGGAATTCCTTTGAAAAACTTGTAGATCTCACAATTAAACACTGCGACGTGCTGATCTACTGGCCTGAACATGTATTCAAAACCTTGGTGTCCTTGAAGGGTTTGTCGATTAAGTACTGTAATAAGCTAATTGGGCCCAAGCAGGTGACAGATGCAGAACCTACACAAACAACAGAGCAAGTCCTGCCACATTTAAACAAGATATCTGTACGTGACTGTGAATGCTTAGTACAGCTATTCAGTCTTCCCCATCTCTCAGAATTATAAATATTATGGGATGCCCAAAACTTGAATTCATATGGGAAAAGGAGAAACATCTTGAAGCCTGTACATCACTGGAATACTGCCAAGACACGGCACCTACCGTGCACCAGAGCAGTCACCGTATCCATTGATTCCTTGTCCATGTCTAGTAACTGTGTACATACTAGGCTGTGATAACCTGGTAGCACTTCCGAATCTACCACCGTCCCTCAAGGATTTGACAATCTGCCAGTGTGGGCAGCTCTGTTACGATGTCGGGACAGCTTGGT
This sequence comes from Hyparrhenia diplandra, assembly GCA_015847255.1. Taxonomy (NCBI): domain Eukaryota; kingdom Viridiplantae; phylum Streptophyta; class Magnoliopsida; order Poales; family Poaceae; genus Hyparrhenia; species Hyparrhenia diplandra. The sequence continues at coordinate 1,948,483 of JADLZK010004649.1, read as the reverse complement.
GGACTCGAGGAACTACATATTTTTAATTGCAATAAGCTGCAGACAGTCCAATCCCTTGAAGCCGCGTCATCATTAGAAACACTGTTTCTTTCCAGTTGCCAATGTCTTGCATCCTTAGGATCCAGCGGTGGTCCTGGGACTTTCTCTGCTCTTCAGGGACTTGAAATCAAATACTGCCCTGCTTTGGATATGAAGCAGTTTAACAAAAATGTGCTTGAAGGCCTCGTACAGAAAGAAATATCACACGCTCATTCAAGCAACCCACATGAAGGTATACTGTTCAATTTTGTTTTCTTTGTTTCCTTAAATTTCTCTGCCCATTCTTTATATATGCTGTAAATCCGGACCATCTATGTTTTAATGAGGTTCAACCCTCCTTAATTTATTATTAATGTCTGGTGGATTAGTTATGCTCCCACAGTTCTAAACTATAAGACGTTTTGTCTTACCTAGAGATATATTTTTTGTTATGCACTTATATATAAATAATGTGCAGATACATAATAAAAACATTGCACCTTGAAAAGCCAAAACATCTTATAATCTAGAATGGAGGGAATATAATAGGTGGGTGGAGGTCTGCAGTCTTGTTTCTAGACTGTCACTGTCTCTGATGTAACCCCATCCATATTGTCGGTTTGGTTCATACGGTTATTGATTTGTATTCTTGGATGCAGCAGTTAGTAACGTGCATCTTCCATTTGCAGGGCCTAAGCTGTTGGAACCAAAATCTTGGAAATATGCTATCCCTTGGTGTCGCCGGAGAGCGTAGTAGTTCCAAGACTTGAGGCACTCATGGAGCCGTGTTGGCCCATCTTCTATTTGCAATTTTGCAGGGCCAAACTTTGCCGAAGCCGCGCACTGTGTTTTGTCTACAGCATATATGCTTCTTTGCATAAGTATGGATCGTCAGACCTGCAATGTTAATTGAGTCCCGTCTTGATTGCGCGTCTCCATACATGCACACATGCTGCTACCCTCTTGTTTATTACATTTTGTCCTGTCATGTATGATACATATATACCACTGGACGTACTGCTGTTGTATTGTATGGATAAATGAGAAACGTTGCTGGTGTATTGTTTGATACATATATAGCCCTGTTTACGAATGGTTTGCACATGTTTCTGCTTGTTCTTGAACCCAGGCCCCGACGTCCTGTACGTTTGCCCAGATCGGTCTGGTCTTCGTTGTTGTCTGCGGAGGGTCAACAATTGGGCGATATATGTATCAGACTCAATACATATTGGGCGGACCAAATAAATTGTCCTTTCAAATGGACCAGGGGCGCGCGAGGTCCAGCCCATGATGCTTCCCGCTTCGTAGATAGGCACATTGCACGATAGCCTAATTTATACAGTCCAGCCCATACATGACGATAGATGTCAGCGCCGAATTTGAAATCATGGCTAGCACTTACAACGATAATGCGGTCACACGATCATGCGGCGGCTAATGAAAACTACCCTTCCCCAAGGTCAAATAAAAATATGCAGCCCATGATGCTCCTAGATTGGTAGATAAGCCCATTGTGTAATGGGCCGGTTCCCTAAATCCAGTCTGTAGATAACGCTTTGCGCGCCCAGAAAAATCAGCGTCATCAGATGTGAATTCGAGGCCATGCACACGCCACATTCACGATAGTTAATAACTTCGCACAAATCCCAAACGACGCAAGTCAAACGACGTATCAGAAAGAAACTGACCGATACGATTCAGTTCCAATCCGCAAAAACTGCAGCGGTGCCGTCTGATATCTATATAAAGCGACCTACCCTTATTTCTTTCCCATCGGTAACCACCGATCCTCTTCTCTTTCTTCGACAAGAAAACTCCAACATCATATTGTGTAGAAAACACGATGGCGAACAACGGCGTCTCCACGAGACCTTCAGCGAGGATGAGGACTAAAACGGCCGGGTTGAACAAATGCGTCCGGGCCGACGATGGAGCCTACCAATCCACCGCGTCGGCCGCTACTACACTGCGACTTCTGCCGGGCGCATGCAGCGCAACCGGACTCTCCTCAACCACGCCGGGGCAAGGCCCATGAACGCACCCGGTGTGAAGGGGCCCCAACATAAGGCCCTCGCCAACTATATCCTTAATAGCAATGCCATGGCACGCTTAACGCCAAAGATCGGTCGGCGTTGGCGATTGCGGCGACGCAACGGCCGTCATAGGACACAGAGATTGAACGAGCGCCGCCAACAAAACCCGCTCCGGCGCAAGAAAAACAAGGTAATGATATCGTTCTAGCCCGCATCAGCGCCCGTCCATCTGATGTTCTACCTGATCATGTCTTTTGGATTTCCTCTACCACGCGCGGCATCGTGGCGCTCCAACGACCACAACTTAAGAACAACAACGGCGGCGAGGGATCTTCTTCCAAACCCTAGAAATAGTATACGCATTATTCAACAAAGGATGTCTCGGTTCCCGTATTTTAAATCTATTGTAACTATCATTTACGGTACGAATACCAATATCTATTTATGTGTTATTTCCATGAATCTTGTTACAGGGAAGAGCCCAACCTAAATCGTTTCCTTTTTAAAAAGGGCCCAAACAACGGCCTTGTTAAAGCTCAAACAACCAGCGTTTTCATACGATGCGATGGACGGTGAATCCAAACAAAGATGGCGACTTAGAATACCGACGATCGCCCATGGACTGACAATGTCGACAAAACAGGCCGATACATCCTCATACGGGAGAATCGACCACGGGCGCCGCGCCAACCAACTACATGCTAGAAAGCCCAAAATCGCTTCACGATATGTACCGGGCTGGCCCAATACATCGTCCCCTGAACCGGGCCACTGGCGCGTAAGGGCGCGCCTTGAACACTAGTATATGGGAAGTGGGATGATTGTTATGACTTGATATGCCTACTTATATCAAGCTGAGCTTCTTTGATCTGTGCATTATATTGTCATTAAACTAGAGACTGAAGAGCTCAATGGTTACGTGAGTTTCATCAGATTCTTTGTTGTGGAAATACATGACAACACATATGATCATTGAGAAATTTGTCTTGAGATCAAAGATTGCTAGTGACATGACTAAAAAAATAATCCTTGATATCCTCAAAGAGTTAATAAATGCAAAATAGAAGGCCCTTAAGCACCATGATGTCTTCATTTGTGGGCCTAGAACGCAGGAGTGGCAGGCAGTCAACAGATTTAGGCATGCAAGTGAGTAGAAAACCTTGCAGCCATGCATGATGTAGCTTCCATTGCAAAGCTTAGTAGAGAGGTACAAATGGTTGACTATGTTGTCCATTAATACAAGTAGCCAAAGACTTAGTATGTCCACATGTTGACTTAGTCAACAAAATCCAAAAGTTTAAACTGAGAACGAAACCTAGCTAGGAGAGACCTGCATGCAAATAGAGAGTATATAATTAAGAATTTATACATATACTCAAACAATAACAAAACCATATCAGCTCAACAAAGTAAAAAAATCAAGTACAGGATAAAAGGTGGACGGGGATTATTGAAGATGTGCCTGACGCTGGCTAGTGCTAGGCCTGCTCACTGCTTTTGGCTCGTCCCCATGCATGCATCTGTGTCCTTTTTCACCAAAGAGAGGGACACAAGATGGACACGGCAGCAATGGCCGAGTGGCCTAGTAACACTGTGTGTAGCACACAGCCAATGCAAGCTATTGAGCGTTGATCCTGCAGCTTCTGTGCATTCACGAGCTGAAATGCTAAAGTCACGACCTGAAAGGCAGTGCTTGCACCGTCCAGCGGCTGGTCGAGAGATGAATTATTGAGCTTGTCGTGGCCCAACTACATACGAGTATACGACGCTAGAATGGTAGTATCACTTTCATTGGATGATTAGAGCAAATAAAAATACATGCTCCCTCGAAGAACACATGAATATTAGACTATATAAGAGAGGACAGATAAGCTCAACGTGTGACACTGACACGACTTGTGACCTGCTAGTAGCTAGTTAGTGGTCGATCACCTTCCCAACAGCGTGGTAGAAATAGATATATATCCAGTTATCCGTAGTGCAGTTGGATTTCATGCATGCATGCATATTAAAAGGTCTTGAATATGAATATCCATTTTGCATCTATTTCTGATATGTCGGCCATTTTGAATAAGAACCGAAAGTGTTGTGTATGGAGAGCAACTTCAAGAATACAATTTAGCTAGGTCTTATAACTACCGATCTTTCTTAATTAAATGGCCAGTACTAATATGAAAACAAAAAAGTACCAGACTGAAAGTACCAATGGTACTTCTCCTACCATTATAAAAGAATTTTGCATGTATATTACCTGAACAAAGAAAAAAAAAGAAGTACGGGATAAAACATAAATGATCGGTGAGGGCTATTCAAGGTGACTAAAACAATAATCCTAGGTATCACCGAGAAATTTGTCTTGAGATCAAAGATTGCTAGTTGCATGACTAAAAAAATAATCCCAGATACCATCAAAGAGCTTAATGCAAATTGCAAAAATCTAAATCTCCTAAGCACCAAAATGCTTAATTTGTGGGTCTAGAAAAGTACTCCCTCTTGGTTGGTATTAGAAGTCGTTTTAGGATCGCGACATGGTCTCCAAAACACAACTTTGACCTCTTATTATTAAAAGAATATTTATGAAAATATGATATATGTATATTTTACCAAAGTATTTTTAAAAGACAAATCTACTCATATAATGTTTATATTTATAAACTCAACAACTTAAAAAGTTATTGATGATTTATATTCCTAATGTTTGACCCGAACCTTGTCCAAAACGACTTCTAATATCAACCCGGAGGAGTACAAGTGGTAGTCAACAGATTTACTGAACGCAGTTAACTTTTTTTTTGACATCAAGACGCAGTTAACTTTGAAGTGCATACATGACATGTACTCCTCCGTTTTAAATTATAGTTCACTTTGGCTTTTCTAGATACATTGGTTTTGCTATGCACCTAGTTATACACTATGTCTAGATACATAGCAAAAGCAATGAATCTAGAAAAGCCAAAAGTGAACTACAATTTGGAATGGAGGAGTACATGTAGGGGCCGGGTTGGCAAGTGACTAGAAAACCTTAAAGCCATGCGCTTTCATTGCAAAGCTGAGGAGAGAGTACAAATGGATGACTTTGCGTCATTGTCCATAAATTCTTCACAGGTAGTTTTATTCCAATTCCAATACATATCCACATTGTTATAAAAAAAATGATATCCACAGACTTATGTACACATGTATGTTGACTTAGGCTACAAAGTCCATAAGGTTAAACTGAGAAGGAAACCTATGATACCTGCAAAGAATATAACAATATGCCATATCGCCACAACAAAGAAAAAACATCATGTACAGGATAAAAGGTGGACGATAATTTTTCAAGATGTCTGACGCTGGCTAGTGCTAAAGTCCTGCTGTGTGTTTATAACTACTGAACATGGTGGATCTGAGTTATTTATTTTTTTATTATTTATGCTTACTCATCATCTTGAATTAAATCTCTTTTTGTAGAACATAAGGTGGATCTTGACATAGGCCCTGTTTGGATACTCAGCCGGGCTAAAGCTATAGTTAGTTTTTAGCTTTAGCTCAAATCCAAACTAGCTCTTGCTCTAGAAGCGTTTGGATCCTTAGGCTAGATTGATACTAAATGCATCTTTTTAATTATTTAGTGGCCAAAAAGAGAAAAAGTGAACTTTTATGTGGTCCCAACCAAAACCCATAACCAGCCCCCCATGGATGAGCTAGTTATTTTGGGAGAAATTTGGTTGCATTTAACCCACCCCCAGCCCTCCTCGCTTTGATCCCTTTGGGGCTACTTGGTACCAAAAAGCCCCAAACTAGCTCTAGCCCTGGGATCCAAACAGGGGCATAGATGCGTGACCTCTGAGTAAAAGATGATTCGAATAGGTGCAGAGATTGTAACTCAGGCCTTGTTTAGATGGCAAATATTTGGAACCGAATATCACATCGCATGTTCAGAAGACGTTTCGTTTGTTAGTGGTAAATATCATCCTACCATGGAAAGAATTAGGCTCAAATAATCGCCTCAAGAATGTACATCTAAACTGTGTAATTAGTTATTTTTTACTTACATTTAATACTTCCAAACATACGCTCTTTTGGTATATTTAATGTGATGTGATGGAGAGAAAGTGGGAAAAGGTTAGAAATTTTAGCCATCTAAACAAGGCCTCAGACAGACAGAGAAACCAAAAATAAAAATACTTTTGCCCTCGCGTGATCCTGCATGCATCTGTTCGACGAGTCCGAAACTGTGGTGTGTGGGGCTGTGGGCTCTGCCGCTCTGCCGGCCGTGTAGCAGACGCAGCCTTGTAGCCGGAAAGGTGGACGAGCACATGGCTCCATCGTTGCCGTTGCTGAGAGGAGGACGACGGGCCCCTTCTTAGACACAGCAAGCATGGAGAATCTTTCCGTGCTAGCTTTATTGAGCGAAAGCTTTGGGCTACTGCGGGGGTGTTTAGTTGGGAAAATATTCTAGGTTCAGAATTCTAAAGACTTTTCGTTTGTATTTGGTAATTATTGTCATACTATAGAATAACTTAAAACTTAAAGATTAATCTCGCACTTTTCAGTCAAACTACGTAATTACTTATTTTGTTTAACTATACTAGTCCATCAACCCGTGCTACCGCACAAGTTAGATTCTTCTATATGGGCCAACTTTGTGATAATTTTAGCAATAGAAACAATGTTTAATATTTGTTTAAAAATATATTTAGTTTCACATTTGTTTTTTCCCCTTCCTTTATTTGAACCGTAATTGTCGCAATATTAATATATTATTATCTTTTTAAATAACATATGTCAATTTCTTAGATACAAATATTTGTATTTTTTGATATCTTGAAGATATAAGCATTGAAATTAAAAGTTTAGGTTCCAGAACTTTGTCTTCTCTCAAAATTCGTCTTCTCTCAATGTTGGACATATTCTAACACAATACCCATCCATATGTATGGATCCAATTGTCATAGACTTTAGTTAATAAGATATATATAAATTTTCCATCCCAATATATGGTTGCCGACTTTGCATCGTGTCTCTATACATGTGACATACGTTTAGCTATGAATATTTTTATATGAAACTGTTTTTTTATTTTTTTTTTTCTTTATATAGTTACGGTATGCTTTAACAAAATTCCTCTGTTCACTATCCCATCCCCCCATTTATATTGCGTCACAACTCCTGACCTCCAAAGTGTGTTTGGCATCTATGTTTAGTCGATTTCTCTCATGTGTTCATGTTCTTAAACAATCACCAGTTATAGTCTTTCGGTACAAATTACACTATATGCTTTTCCAAACCGAGTTATATTTTTCACATTTGCACTGTATGTTCATATGTGTGCTCCATTTTGTTTAGATGAAACCTCAGTATGTACACCGTACTTAATTTGGAAATCAGTATGCTTTATATATGATATATATGTATAGGGATAAATGTCATGCATGCCGTGGTTTTATTTTTTCTATATTAACAATAACGTAGTAAGTCAATAATTCATAATGGTTTTAATAGTATTTTTTAGAAATTTTATAATATATAGACGTAGATAGTTTAGATAAGATGTATATAATTTTCCATCGCAATATATGATTGACGACTTTACATCATATCTCTATACATGTGACATATGTTTAGCTGTGAATATTTTTATGAAACTGATTATTTTATTTTAGTTTTCTTTTATTTTGTTGTGGTAGGCTTTAATAAGATTCCTCTATTCACTATCCCATCCCCCATTTCATATTGTGTCACAACTCTTGAACTCCAAACTATGTCTGGCATTTATGTTTAGTTGTTTTCTCTGATGTGTTCATGTTCTTAAAAATACTCGTATAAATATTTTCTTATTAGCATTCACCAATTATAGACTTTTGATACAAATTACTCATGCTTTCCAAACCTACTCATATTTTTTCACATTTGTGTTTCGATGAAACCTCAGTTATGTACTTGGTACTTAGTTTGGAAATTGGCATTTAATCGTCGCTTTATATGTATATAGGTATATGCATAATGACAAATGACATGCATGTGGTCGTTTTATTTTCCTATATTAACAATGACATAGTAAGTGAATAATTCATAATGGTTTTAATAGTATTTTTTGTAATTTTTATAATATGATAGATGTAGATAGTTTAGAGTTACAGATTTCTTTACATTATCTATGTTTAATAATATAATGTAGGTGGCATCACCCAACAGTTCCATGAGCACGCTAAAACACTTCTTTGTTGCATGACTACTTGTGGTCGTTAGGTGGCCTGGGTATAGTAGGATAGGACGATCCAGAGAGCACCATCATCAATGTCGACCACCAGCATGTCCTTTCTCTGGCCGGCGGAGACTGTCCATCTAGCATCTGCTGGGGCCATAGGCAGAGACTGACGGACGGACGGGATGGACGTTGACATGCACGGCCCCATGAGCAGAGCAGGATGCATGCTACACCACATATGCAGCGTTGAGCTGGCTGTCTTGACTGAATTTGAGGATGCTTTTGTATAGGATTGAGCGCTTCCTTCCACATATCAGCTTGAGTATTGTGACCCCTTAATAGTACAGCCGTTGTTATACTCAAATTCGAAATATAATGTGTCAAAAAGAAATCGAAATATGAAACGAGTTGAATTCCCTTTGAATTTCCGGACATTCAAGGGCCAATGAAATTAACACTAGTACACAACTGATTTTGCATAGCGTTTCCAAATGATTTTTCCGTGGCGGTTATTTTTGAAAAACGTCACGGTTAATGTCTCTATTAACCGTGGCGGTTTTTTAAAATTAACCATGATGGTTATTTGTAAGAGGTCTGCCACGTTTATTCGAGGCCCAAACAACCCATTTGCAGCCCAATAACGGATCCCTTGCAATATATACCGCGAAATGGAGCCTGGAACCCTAAATCCCACTCCCGTGCCCCTTCCATTTCCACTCCCGTCGCCTCCTCCTCTCCCTCCCGAGCACCTTCCCCGCGGGGCGGCCTCTCGGCGGGCGCAGCGGCTCCCTCCCGACAACGACGTGACTCCCTCCCGCTGCTCCCTCCCCGGCGGCGACGGCGCGACGCGCCTCGCCTACACGCGTGGCCATGGCGGCTCCTCGGCCAGCGTCCCCATGGCGGCTCCTTCCTACGCGGCGCGAGCACCGCCGGCTGCGTGGGCGGCGGCGGCACGATGCAGATCCGCCTCTTCCCTCGAGACCCGACCCCGGGCGAGGTGGATGCGGATCCAAGCACGGGCGGGCGGCTCCACTTCCTCGACGTGGCCGTGGTGGTCGGATCCGTGGCCGTGGTGGCGGATCCGCAGCTCGAGCGGCGGCCTCCTCCGGACGGGGCGGCGGCGTGGGCACCACGGCGGCAGCGGTGCATGGGCTCGCGGAAGGGCCCTGAATGGCTCCCGTGGGCTTGTGGGTTTTTTTTATTAACGGTGGCGGGTAAAAAAACCACCGAAAAATCCTCCATTTTGGGTGACCCTACGTTGGTGGTGGGCAGAAAAACCGCCGCCGAAAATCCATTACCCGCCACCGAAGTTGCCAATGAAAGAGCGAGCTTTTGGGTTTCCGGACATTCACGGGCTGAAATGCTACATCACGACACGAAAGGCGGTGCTAGCACGTACACAACGCTGGTCATGTAATAAAACACGTCGTTGAAATGCAGTCAGCCCCTTTATCTTGTTTGGAAATCAGCACTCACGAGAGTAATTTTTTCAAATCAATATTTTTTTGTAACTTTGGATTTTACTGGAGCACCTAACTTTTCTTGCCTATCCCTCATCTATATTCATCTTTTGGTAACAATTTTTTTTTTTTATCAAAACCCACTAGAGTTTGCCAATTATTCACTGGTTCGTGTGATGCTTATTTCTATAATCTTTGTCAGACAGTGAAAAATTCTAAATTATGAACTCACTTGGATATAACAAAGCTATATGTTCAATTAGGACCAGAGCCTTGTCAAAAAAAAAAAAAAAAAAAAGGACCAGAGAGAACTTATGAGCCTTCCCAATTTACACTAAAATTTATACAACTTCCAATTTATGGAGCATATAGTTTGTAAACCACCATACTATTTGAATCGATGCTTCTGGTTGTTCTTGAATTGTTTGTCGCTAGTTGGATTGAAACCTAAAACCTTGAAATTGTAAAGACATGATAGTTTTTTTATTTTTTATTCATGACTCACTTGAAGTCGTCAGTACGTGAACCTATGGCTTTTCTTATAAGCCGAGTTATAAAACTCTCCTTAAAAAGTCGTCAGTGAACTTCAAATTGGCAACCTGTACAGTACTACACCCAGTCTTAGTGAGAATCTGTACGTCCCATATGTTTTCGGAGTTTATAATATCAGTTAGCTAACTGAATGTTTGGTTCCTTTGTAATGATCAGTTAAACTAATATACAGCTGCCCTGTACAAAAAGGAAGTTATACTAATTTGGATTTATGATCTCTGTTCCAATGGTCTAAGATCAATTTTATCTTTATGGATGTGAGCTTCATTCATTCTCCTTAATTAATGTTCTTATCATGGAATTGTCCGATGGTGCCTTCAACTTTCACAACATAGGGGTTTTTACTTATTCTCAGGTAATTATACTGCATTATTATGCAATGAATTATCCTTCTATGGATCTTTTTCTCTGTACCAGCATCATTGCCTATCCAATTACAAGTGTAGTACAAATGTACTGCAACTCTTAATCTTCAAACATACTGATCCTATATGTTGCTGATCTTCCTTTTCTATTTGGCAAAATGCTTAAGCCATCAACCATTCTCACCATGACTTCTAGTTCCATGTTTATTGTTATGGCTATGAAAAAATTATAGGAATTCAATGTTTTGAAGCAGCTGCTCTGAGAAGCTTAATTATATTGTAGATCCCTTATATTATACTTTTTTAGCCAGAAGTAGTGACTCTTGTGTAGCCCTGATGTTCCAAATACGTCAATACTTTCTTTTGTTTCTGGTTAGTTTCCACTCCCAAGTATTTTTTTTTTTCATAACTTCTAATTAAGACTCGGTGCTTAACAGCAATCTTGACTATTTATTTGATCATTTCATTGTGTTTGCAGGTTAGGATTTTTAGCAGTGATTTTTTTTGTAAACCGTTTGGGGTTGTGGTGGGGGTGGGGTTGTTCCCCACCTACTTTCATTTCAAAAAAAAAAGTCTCATTTTTAGGAACGGGAGGAAACCCTGGTCGTCCGATTAATCCTGGAAAACTGGACTAAAACCAAAGCACACAAAAGGGCTTGGCAAAGCTTTCGCCGAGTCTTGTGGTAAGGAGTCAAGCGGGGTGGCCAAAGTAGAAGCAAAGACAGAGGTTCTTCAATGACACCTTCAACAAGGAGATCCGTCACAGCCTAGAATAATCCACACCGAAGCCACCCAGAACCCGAGGAAGAGGCCCCATGGAAGTGTTGATCGTCGATCATCGTTGTTCGCCTCGACACGCCGGGTCGCGGAGCCGCCGGATCCGGCCACGACGACGGGATGCGCGCGACCGACAGCGCCGGTCGCCGCCACATCGCCGCGGAGCGCCGGACTTCGCCCGCGACAACGGGAGGCGCACCGGCGGTCGGGTCGCCGCCATGCGTGTCGCGGTAACCGCTTCGGACTCGCGCCATGACGGAGGCGCTGCACCGACAACGCCGGCCGTCGCCACGCGTAGTGGAGCCACTCGTACTCGCCCTCACGACAGACGCCGACGCCGCGAAGCATCGGGCCGGTTGGGGCATTCCGTCGAGTCCCCGGCATGCACCACCAATCGAAATGGAGCCGCCACGGCCTTGGAGCTCAAGGTCGTCGGTTGGCCCAGCAACCCCTGAGATGGTAAGGTGAGGGGCGAGGAGTGGAGCAAATGCCTTACAAGGTGGTTGCCTCGATCACTGCACGCGCCGGGTCACCCGAGACGCCGACTCCGAAAAACCGCAAGCGCCGGGAAAGACGAGCGCGCCATCCCGCCAACATCACGAGGTGGATGTCCGAAGCTCTACATCGACCACGCCGGATCCGTGGGGTGGCGCACCGATCCACACCTAGACACACCGGATCCGCCCCGAGCGCCCGCCATTTTCGCCCGTAACGGTCCGGTGAGGTGGGCCATGGCCGAAGGGGACCATGGAGCAAGGGGTGGCGACGCGCCAAATCCGCATCGGGAGGGAGTGCATCCGTCGCCACCGGCTCGCCGGCGGCCCACCGTGTTGCCGGTGAGAGAGCTTGGAGGAAAGGGGGGGGGGAAGCCGCGTCCCTTTCTCGGGGTGCTCGGCGTGGGCCCCGCCCGCAGCGAGGAGAGCGGTGTCGGTGGGGGCTGGGCGCCGGGCGCTGGGTGTCGCCCCGAAGTCGCCTCGCCGGGGAGACGACGTGGGGTCCCTGAAACAGGAGAAAAGATTGTGCTTCCTTTCATTTTTGGCAGTGATTCACTCGGTTTTGGCGGTGATGCAAGCTGAACCCGTTTGGACAGGCAAGAGTTTAGCCTCAAGCTGATCTTGGTGCCCATCATGTAGAGATTTAGACCAGTAATATATTTAATCGATAACTCTACTGATATTAGTATATTTACTTGATAACTCTACCGAAATTAGAATTTATACCTTGTATATACTACTTCCTGGAGGTGGACTTGTTGTTGCCACTTCTGCTGATTTGCGTCGAAATGAGGGTTTATCCAGTGTCATTGGCTTGGAGTAAATAGTACTTGCTACTTGCACATAGATGTCAGTTTTGCACAAACTATACATGTTCTTTTTTTTTTTTTGACAACAAACTATACATGTTCATGTGAGCTATACATAATTACGTATTCCCTTATTGAGTAGAAGTGTTGATGCAGAAATGAATCCATCATGGATAATTTAGTAGTGGTAAATAAATTATGCTTTTGTTCTATTTTTATTGCATTAAAAATGTTTTATTACCCATAGCAATGCGGCACCGCATGCTTGAAATGAGAAATACGGACACGGCAACAGCTGCTGCTAGCCTGCTACTGCTAGTGGCCTGCTACAACTATTGCACACAACAGAGAGAGAGAGAGACACCAAAGCCGCGTCCGTATGTTCACGAGTTGAATAATGCCTCAGAGTCCAAGAGGAAAGAGCGAAGCAAGCACCGTGTTCTCACCATTAGTACCACTACCATCCATCCATCCGTCCTCTTCTTCACCCACTCCATCTATCTATCCTTCTCCTAAAGAGTGGCTATGGCATGCTTTTGGAAGATCAGAGGTTTGGATCGATGACCTAGTGAGTACGTACTAGCAGTGCATCACAATACCACACTAGTGTTTGTGAACGTTTGTTCTCACATTTAGCCGTTGCGACGTGGTGGAACCCTTGTCCCTTTACGCAGAGAGAGACTGACGGACGGAGGACGTTCACATGCATACATGCATCTGATCTGATATGAGCCATGAGTCATCGAGGGCGTACGACGAGTGCAGGTGTGGGCTACATTTACACATGGCCTCTGCCTCCGTCTGCCGGCCGTGTGGCGCACGCCCTGCCGCCCTGTAGACGGAAAGTTGAACGAGGCATCGAGGCGTACGACGAGTGCAGGTGTGGGCTACATGTACACATGGCCTCTGCCTCTGTCTGCCGGCCGTATGGCGGACGCCCTGCCGCCCTGTAGCCGGAAAGTTGAACGAGGCAGCAGCCGGTGCAAATACGTATATATTCGAGTGATTTTCACATATGGATATGGACGTCCAAAATACAACCACGATTGTTGGTATGTGTTGACGCAAATCTAGGGTTTCACGCCAAACACACCGGAGGGTCTTAGACGCCCACGAAGGTTGTACATAACCTTGAAGCGGAAAAACACCACAGCGTGATCGGCCACGGACGATCAAGAGATCGCTAGGGCCGATGTAGAGCTTGGTGATACCGGAAGAACCTCTCCTACGCACCTCCGGAAAAACCCGCCGGGGAGGACGCACGCGAGGGGTGCCATAGGACCAAAGAAGGCCGCCTAGGACGCCGACGAAGGTCGCGGAGATCGCCGCCAACAACAAGATAGAGGGTTGAAGGAAGAAGATGGCCTTAAGCCCAAGTTGTGGACGCCCAACCCCGGCCGCCCTCAACCCTAGGTCGCCTTAGACTATAAACACAACCGCCGCTAGTCACTCGGGTTTTGTTTAGTTTGAGTTTTCCTTCGAGAAACTTGATTGATTCATTGTAACCGTGAAGATTATTCCGCTTACAATAATCCAGGGCCCCTCGTTCTTGTTCTCCACACCTGTGGCGATTAGTCCTTTTGTGATCCGAACTTGAACACCATCATCTCAAATTAAGTCATTCATATTTGCAATATTCAGGTTTGCGTGATAACCTTTGTTCTTGCTTGTGTTCTCAATTCGCTTGCGGGAAAGCCTTCTTGGCGAGGTCAATCAAATCGTGCTTGGTTGATAACCATTGGAGCAAAGGTTGTAGCGGTTGCGGGTCGAAGTTTGTGTTGATTCGGGGGACCGCCAACGCCGAAGTTCTCCACCAATCGATTTACCACGCACCTCCACGGAAGATCGGGCGGACCCTATCGGTTGGTATCAAATTTCCGTGGTTTACCGCGAGGTATTATCTCGCTTTGCCTTAGATTCATACATATTTGTTAATCACCCGTGCCTCTTCCACGACCTCCTGCCGTTGCATCCTCTTCCTCTACTCGAGTTGCCACGGGAAAGCCTTAGAATCATCATTCTCTTCGGATCCGAGAAGTCGAACTTCATGGGCGTGCAAATCGAACCCATCAACTCATCAAAGGTATATGTGGACAGATCCTTGCTCTCCTCGATTGCTGCCACAACATGGTCAAATTTAGAGGTGAGACTTCTCCTTTGCCAATTCACAAAAAGCCCAAAAATATTTCGTTTCCCCGCTGTCCTATCACCCTTTGTGCCTTGCAATTTCGTTTTCGATTGCGTTGTTGAGTTTGTGTCCGTGGGTCGAGTCTATTTGCCGGAATAGGATTGTGTTCGTGGTCGTAGTTCAACCGCCCGCCGCCGTGATTTGTGTTTCCGCCGATTGCGTGATAATCTGTTCTTGCTTGTGTTCTCGATTAAACTGCGGGGAAAGCCTTCTTGGCGAGGTCAATCAAGTCATGCTTGGTTGATAACCATTGGAGCAATGGTGTAGCGGTTGCGTGGTCGAAGTTTGTGTTGATTGGCCGGACCGTCCAACGCCGAAGTTCTCCACCAATCGATTTACCGCGCACCTCACGGAAGATCGGGCCGGACCTATCATGCACTCCCTTAGCTTGCCTCAATGCCCATCGGCTTGCCAAATCACCCCCGAGAACCGACCGCACGAAGCCTTGCCGAATCCTTGACTCGCATTTAATGGTGATGGGTTCCCACCGCGACCGACGGCTTCCCCGAATAGTGTTGCTTCGCCCGAATACCACGCACCGCACGGGTTACGTACCGAATGCCTCTTATTAGCATCTTGCACCGCCTACCTGTCATCTTCTCAGCTTACCAAAATCTGGTGTCAACACCCTCCTACAGCTCGATTATGGTGTGATAATCTTGGGGCCACTTATCTCTCTGCCAACCCAGTATTCCATGCAAGGACAAAACACATAGAAATAGATTTTTATTTTGTTCATGAATGAGTTGCTCAAAAACTCCCGGAAGTACGTTTTATCTCCACCGAGATCACCGGCCGATGGATTCACTAAAGCACTTCCGGTTATCAAACCGAAAAAATTTAGAGACAATCTCAACCTCGAAGTGGCTGAGATTGAGGGAGGATGTTAGAAAATAGAAGTCTTGCATGTAGACAAATGTGTGGAGTATAACCGTGTGTTTTGGTTCCGGGACTAGGGGGCGGAGGGGGGGACGGAGGGCTCCGTCCCTAGCTTTGGGGATGGAGCCGCTACGGCCTTCGTTTTGGTTTCAATCTTGATTTTGAGGACGGAGCGGCTCCGTCTCATGTTTGGTTGTAGGGATTGGGAATGAAGAACGGGGTAGGGGTAGCTGTGAACAGCGTTATTGTTGACAGTTTGCATTAGGACCCCTAAAGTTTATTGAAATCCACCGTGGGCGGATCTAAAATTTCTTGTCTCCGGTACTTTTACGTAACCAACCCCGAGAGTGAAATAAAATTCCGTAAAAGCCCCTTCTCCTTCCTCCAACGCCGTCGTCCGGCGCGAAGCTCGTGGTGGCCGGATCCGCGCGCGCCCGAGCTCGTGGCAGCCGAATCCGCCGCCAGCAGCCCCACCACCAAGCTGGGGAAGGCGTCCGCGCCGTGGAATCAAGCCGGTCGGTGTATGGAGATCGGTGTATGCTGTAATTAGTAAGAGGTGTAGCGTGTCTTGTGTAAAGTAGAGTAGTGGACCATCGTTGTTCATGAGTCTTGTATGCATGCCACGGTGGGGTCATTTCCCACTCTATTTAACACGTAACCGTGAGCCAGGGAAAGGCATCACGTTAAACCCAGTGATTATTAGTTTTTACACGGCACAGAAATGCGGTTTCTTTTATTGCTTGGCAAAGATGAATTATTGAGCCCTGCCACGTTCGTACACTCACGGATTGAAATGCTGCGAAACAACCCAAAGCCAAGCATTTCAACTAGTCACCATTAGTACGTGCTACCTGCAACAGCCTTGAGAGGACGGGCTGGGCCTGGGTCCGGGTCCCTCCACTACAAGGACGCAGCAAGCACGCAGAAAGTTTCCATGGAGTCGGTCACGGGTTGCACTGTACGTGGTGGGAGAGGCTGCCCGGTTTGAGCAGCATAGGTTACGAGGGCGTAGTCGGTCAAGGAGAGGATGGCCTGCGGTTGAGTTTAGTGACGGTCTCACAGCAACGAGGAACGACGATGGAGCTGTTGGGAGGCGGGGGCACTCGAATTGGAAGGAAGACACACACACCAAAAAGAAATGAGACGAACGGTTACCATGGTTCAAGAGCGCGTGATGGATGGAGAACGACTCGTACGGAATGGTGTTGCGCGATGAGTTTTGTGCATGACACGTCCCTCTCAGTAACTCCATAATCTTTGCACTGTCATTCCTGCATCCACGACCAACCACACATTGGCACGACTAGGGCCTGTTTGGCGGGGCTCCGCGGCTCCGGCCCTCCATCAGAAGCGCATCAGAAGCGCGTGCGAGAGCGGGAGCCGAGAAGCCCCAAAAATCGAAACCCTCCGCTTCTAAAGAAAATACTACCATTTGTCGGTGAGAGGGGGAGGGAAGGAGAGAGAAAACCGCCTCAAATTTACAAATGGCATGAGATGCAGAGGAGCCGGAGCCGAAGCGCTCCTTTTGCCAAAGAGGGCCTAACATATTCAGGAACTAGTGAGAACGATAGCTGCAAAGACAGTGCAAAGATTATGCACAATACCACAATAATGTTTGCGAACGTTTCTTCTCACATTTAGCCGTTGCGAGTTGCGAGTCGTGGTGGGCCGGACTACTCTGTGCCGAAAGGGGCGCCGCGTGTACGTGTAGCAGTCGTCACGGCTTTTCTCGTCGTGGACTCGTCTATCACAGGCTTCACAGCAGTAGTCTCGCAGAGGGAATCTCTGTATCGAGCTCGATCTTTTCCAACCCCAACCCCACCTCTCGGCCTCGTGCTCACACTAGTGTTTCCACCAAGCTCAACGCCCCCAATCTCCAACCTCCCCCCCCCCCCCCCATTTCCGCCGGTGTTCTCTCGTCGTCGGCGGCGCCCAAGGTAAGTGGCTGGGAGCGGGGATCTGCCATTGTTGGAAATGTAGCTTCTAGTTTTAAGTTGTGCCGCCCGTTTATCATCCATTCATCCATCTTCTCCCTTGTTTCTTTTCCTGTACTAGATCCATGGCAAATCCATGGAGCATCGCAGGACGGGGCTGGGCAGTTGTCGTAGTGGGCTGGCTGCTGTCACCCATCATCAACTGGCTCCTGCAGAATCTCTTCGCCTACCTCATTTTTTTGACGCGTCCAAAGAGCTGCCTGAGCTGCAGTTGGTCACCATCCCAGCTCTCAAGCTCAGGCTGAGAGAGGTCGAGGAGCAGCGGATGCTGAGGGCAGCGAGAGACGATAAGGGGTCATCTCGATCTGATCTGGAGATACTGGACATGATGGACATGCGTCTCAAATCTGCCTTGTACCAAGTGGAAGACACCCCTCGACCTTGTCCATTACTACCAGATCGAAAAGGAGATCACCGGGAAAGGCAGCAGCTGGGTGAAGCGGCTCATCACTGCTGCTGTCGCGTACATCGACCGGTGCTGCAGATGGAGCTGGGTCACGCTGCTGGGACTCCTCCAAACTGCTGGCGCTTGGATCGCCGGCTGGTGGGCGATCTTGATCCAGCGATGCATAGACATCACCCCAGCTCCGCTGCTGCAGTTCGTCCATAGCATGAAACAGAAGCTGGGTCAGTTATTCGGAGGTGTCATCAGCCTATGGAGTTCAGGCGTGCTTCTTCCAGTTTCCCAAGCAACGTCCAGTGTCGGGGTCCAGAGGGTGTGCGGTTGGTGCAGCAAGATCGTCGCAAACATCACCAGCTGCTTTCGGTCCCTACTCAGCTGGTGTACTGATCGGATTCCTGATGCCCGGTATTACAGGGACTGGTCATATGAACAAGTTGGCTTCAATATTAATGAGCAGGTACCATCTCATCAGATCATTGTGTCACTGACTCACTTGTGAGTTGCCATGATTCCATCTGAACTTACAATTTTGTCATTATTTGGCTTTAGATAAAAATGTTCATTGTCACTTGTGAGTTGCTTGAAAACTCAAAACACATCAAGCACTTGAAATATACCAACTCCCGTTTTCTGTTTCTATAGCACCAAAGCTACCACTGTGTGATGCTGCTTTGATATTTATCTTGTATATATTCTTCATATTTGTTCTGTGAAATATGTCACTATTATTTGAATGTCCACCTTTTCCATCTTACTATTATATAACAATATTAGTGGGTCTAGTTATTACATGCATTACATTGACCACGACCAAACACAGGCTTATAGAAGGTTATGTAGCTTCGTTTATCACCTAAATCCACATCACCCTAAATCCATATATACACACCCCTAAATCCACATCCAAATCACCTACCTAGGCCATAACAAAGCATACTATAAAATAACTATACCACCTAAATTACCCCCCATGCCACACTATGATACATATTCTAAGTAATCTCTTCAATTTGCATCTAAATTAACAGTTTTGCCACATTATAAATTAAAAAAAAGACCCAATCAAATATACATCTAAATTACCAATTCCTACTAATACGGAAAAATTTTGAATAACCATTGCATATCTGTGCGTATGTATGTGGGTTTTTTTTCCAAATACTTTACTTAAAAACTGACTTTAGTAATTAAGACTTAAGAGTGCAGTCTATATAGCCTAAAAAAAAATCCACCAGAGGTCCATTAATTTTATAAAAGATAGAGATTCAAATACAAGTTATAATCACACAAGAGTCTCAGTTCGCTTGATGTAGCAACTGAAAAAACAAAATTCAAAAGCCAACATCATTATAAGCTGCGACTAGACCAACCATAATTTAAAGTAAGGTTTTTATTCAATGCATACTGGTGAAACATTAAGGTACAATGTAGAGGGAGAGAAAAAAAGATAATATTTATAGATGGAAAAAACATACAATGGATTATTGGTAGCTAATTTTGTGTATCTTCGATCTAGTTTGTGCAAGCGTGCCGGTTGACAGACTAGTAATGAATCAAGTGTAGCACCGGATATAACTGCAAGACTAATTTCAAGATTATTGGACAACTAGAATGATGCGTATCTAATGTATCGTGATAGTTGCATGCAAAAGTAGTCAATATACTGGACAGTTCCTTGCAACCGAAGATGATGCATGATTGATGGCATAGTGCAATAATTAAATCAAAAAATTTCCATTTTAATAAGATGAATCTGAATACTTTTTTATTTAAATATTAATTCAAATCCACTTTTAAAGTTTTATTTCGCATTTATAGAATGACTTGTGTTTTGAAAGTAAATATAAATTGCAACAATATGTGGCCAAGATAATTATTTGAAGCTTCCTTCGTGCGTAAGGATGGCAATGTGCCTATTACTGAACGAATCGATTAAGGAAACAAATAAAGAGCATAGAAGATATTCTCACTTCCTCGAAGAAGTCAAATCGTTGAATCGTAATAGCAGCAGCACCGCCAAGGATGATGACAAGGAAAGTAGCGAAAACAAATGGCCGCCAAGAACAATGACAAAGATAGCAAGAAGAAAGCAAAAAGCAACAAAGATAGCACCGCCAAGCGTAAAGAAATTGACAAGTTGTACGTAAGCATTGAACAAAAAGTGTTTGGTCGAGACAAGCACCGCAAGGATATAAGTGATATGCTTCGTGAGGGACCAGTACCAATGCAAAGAAGCTCGAGCACCAAGAAACCTTATTCCGTGATTGGCATATATGGCATTACGGGTTCGAAAGAGTACACCGCACAATATGTTTGTGATTATGAGAAGGATGCGGGACATTTCAAACTTATCATGTTCATTCTTGGCGCATATTCAAAGATCTCGTGATATATTTCATGAAATGCCGGACCGGATCAAGCAACAACGGCCCTCGATACCAATGGTCCCGAAATCCAAAAAACAGAGTTAAAAGATCTAAGAAGTCTAAAAGCGTAGTTGGAGAAAGAATTGCAAGACAAATGCTTCTTGTTGGTACTTGGATGATCTCTCGGGTCAATGCCGACAATATGAAGGAACGTGAGATTCTACTTGATGTGCTTAATGCCGGGCGCATGTGAAGCCAATCCTCGGTGACAACTCAAAAGAAAGATGCACCGCAGCCTTTAGGTGCTCGTAAGCAAATCCCAATACCCGATATGGAAGAGGATCAAGTACCTCTCAATGTTCATGCACTATGCTATAGATGTCACAAAGTTAACACCGGCTTTGGTTATGGAAGATATGAAGCAATCGGTAGAAAAATTACCAAAAGCTTCGTGGGTCACCCATTGCGGCAAGAACGGTGGCGGACGGCTTAAGAGCAATAGCAAAGATTGATTTTTGGGAAAGAACAAAGAAGCCTTGACGTGTTGAATGAAACAATGGGAGCTCGTGGTGGAGCTATCGCCAGCTTTGGTGGTGACATCGGTCAATGCTTTACATACCGCAGATTTTCCCCAAAGGATATGGAATAGAACGGGGATGAGATGGTTCGCCTCTGATAGCACAAGGGTTTGTAAACACCGAATGATGCAAATGAGAGGAACTGAACATATAGGGGCGTAGCTACTTTGATCGGGCTTATTGATATTCTCATTTCTCCAAGTACAAAGAACATATTTTGGCGAGGAGACCAAGGCTTTTAGAATTCATGACCTCCTACACGAGTTGGCGTAGAGGGTTTCTATAGGCAACTTCTTTAAAATTGGTTCCAATGACCCACCAAAAGATATCCCGCGAGGTGTTCACCATGTCTTCATTGAGACCAACAACGCAGCAGAGATCGCAGAGAAAATTGTGGGCATGGAAAATTTGCGCACCCTTATCATTAAGGGGCATCATTCATGGTCCACGAAAACTGTGAAAAGAAATCATGACTTAGAAAAACTCTTGGAGCGTTTGTTCATGAGGTTGACGAAAAATCGCGTGCGATCATAAAACTAAATACCGGGACGTAAGAGTTGTCAATTCCAAAGATCTATTGATCGTGATGAAGCATCTACGTTATCTTGGCATCCATATTGGTCGTGGCTCTCCCGCATCGTTTTTGCCAACCACATTTAGCAAGCTTTACCATATCCGCACCATAGATATTCCTTGTAAAGCAGCATACTGTCCTCAAGATATGGCTAATCTAATCTATTTGCGGCACATCTCTGCTCCGCTGTCTTTCCCCAACATTGGAAGGTTGAAGTCACTGCAAACACTGAAAAAGTTTAGAGTGAAGAAGGAACCAGGGCATGAGTTGAAGCAGCTCATGAACCTAAAATGCCTTCGAGGCTCTCTCAATATATGGATGCGTAGGTTTGTAAGCAAAGACGAAGCTATTAAAGCCCACCTAATCGACAAGAAGCGACTCAGAAGACTGGAACTGGGCTTTATCTGGGGCTACAGGACGGATCCAGACGCGCATGCTGAGGTGCTTGAGGGCCTTTGTCCCCCAAAAGATCTAAAAGAGCTCTCTATCATGCTCTACAACGGTTCAAGGTATCCTAGCCGGATGTTGAGTCGCCACCATCCGCAGGCGCCCCAAAGCAAATCGCACAGATTTGAACTCTATTTTTGTAGCCACCGGCATATATTCCCCGAAGGTAGTGAACTCTTCAATCGGTCCGCGCGGAGCTACACATTAAACATTGTGACTGGGACAGCTTGCCCGAAAATATGGAGCGCGGTGTCGCCGCGGACATTGAAAATTCAATCCCGCAAAAAGATGGAACATCTTCCGACGTTGCCACACGCTCTTAAAACGATTGAAATCAGTTGGTGCGACATGCCGAGAAGTATTGGTATCACGGATTGCCCTAGACTTGAATTCATATTGGAAAAGGAGAAACGCCCCGAAGCCCGCGTGCGTCCACCGAATACTGCCAAGACACCGCACCTACCGGTACTCCGAGCAATCTCCGTATCCAATGATTGGTTGTCCATGCCTAGTAACTCTAGAGATAACAGGCTGTGCTAACCTCGTAACGCCTCCAAATCTACCACCGTCCCTCAAGAGTTTGATAATCCGCATGTGCGGGGAGCTGCGTTACGTCGTGGCAGCTCGGTCAACTCAAGGAACTAAATATTTTCGACTGCCATAAGTTACGGTCAGTCGATTCCTTGGGAGATGCATCATCATTAGAAACACCGTCTCTTTCCTGCTGCAAAAGCCTTGCATCCTTAGGATCCAGCGGTGGTCCTGGGAGTTACTCTGCTCTTTGGCAACTTTGGATCAAATACTGCCCAGTTATGGATATGGAGCAGATTAACAAAAATGTGCTTGGTGATGACCTTGTATTCAAAGACATATCACACGCTCTTTCAAGCAACCCACATGAAAGGTATACTGTTCATTTTTTTCCATTGTTTCCTTAAAGTCCTCTGCCTAAATTTTATTTACACTGCAAATCCACACTACGTAAACCTTAATCAGGTATGAGACCCTGCGCCTGCACTTATTATTGATGTCTCGTACATTAGTTTTATGTGGGTGAAGGTCTGCAGTCTGGCTTTTAGACTGTCCGTTTTGACTCTGATGATGTAAACCGATGCACATTGTTGATTCATTTCATATGGTTATTGATTTTTATTCCTGCATGCACAGTAATTAGTAATGTGTATTTTTCATTTTCAGTGATAGCGACTAAACTATGGGAACGAAAAACTTGGAAATATGCTATCCCATGGTGTTGAGATGGGATGGTCCGGCATCATCGAAACAGTACTGAAATGACTAATGAGATCCTGAAACCCTTGTTGAGGAGCTCAAGTTGTTCTGGAGGGTATCAGTTCCAACTTCCGGGACTGGAGACACTCATGGAGGAGAGCATTGTTGTCCCATTTTCTATTTGCCAGGCCCAAGCTATGATGAAGCCGGACTGTGTTTCGTTAACGGCACATATGGTTTTTTGCATAAGTTTGGATCGTGGAAAACTTGCCTTATTATAGTTTCTGTGTTAGTTAGTTAGTTCAGCCCTGTTTGACGGTTTGAGAGGGCGCGTGCGTATTCAAGCAGAGACGTGCTGCTGTGTATTGTTATGAATAAATGAAAGGAAAACAGTTCCAAGGCTCGTCGAAGCACTCATGGAGCCTTGGTGTCCCATTTTCTACCTGCAGGGCGCAAAACTATGACGAACTGGAATGTGTTGTCAACAACATCTATTGCTTCTTTGCCTGAGTTTGGATCTTCAGAAACGTGCCGTCTAGCTTCTGTGTTAGTTGAATCCCGTTTGACTTGTTTCAGCACAGCACGTCCTCTTTCAGATGTGCGCTGCTACCCACGTGTTTATTACATTTTCCTGTGCAGCGAGCATGCATATATATATATATATTATATATATAGATATAGTACTGGACATGCTGCTGTGTATGTATGAATAAATGGAAGAGAACAAGCCTATACTCGTTCTCCAGGGCATGGGTGTGGTGGCTTTGGTTCCAGTAGCTTGAAACCTTGTTGCTTGTTGAGTTCGTTGCTGCAATTTTTTTTTTTTTTTCGCACTCCATTGGCACGTCTTTCATTAAGGAAAAATAGAGTTAGACACGCCGTATTACTTTTGCCAAAACAATTGGCCTAAGTGCACGAAAACACACATACAAGGATCACCGGCTAGAATGGTGGAGCGTTACGGTTGTACTTGGAACTTAAACTAGTGCGCGACGAGAGTTGGAGGGCGAAGGCGTCCGCGCTAAAGCTCCAAATCGAGTCTCCCCGGTTGCAAAGACAGCCCCGTGCCGCATCAAGGGGAAGATCTCGCGATACGCTTCGCTTGACGGATGAAGCGGCTTCACGAAACTGCTCCCGAAGCTTGTGTTGTAGCTCGGGGGCAGGTGCCGCCGATCGGGCGACCCTCAAGCTTGTTGAGCATCTCCAGCAACGTCGTCGCTGCCCCGGTGCGCCGGTGGGGAGTCGCGGCTTCGGTGGCTTCGACGTAGACGAGCACGTTGCGCTTTCCAATCTTCGACAGGGACCTTGGACGATCGTCGGGTGGGCAGGCCGCTGAGGACGTTGCTGCAAATTTGACATTGCTGTTTCGCTGGTGTGGCTGGGTGGACTCCACCTGAGAAACAAGTTTCATGTCAGAGGCACAACTATATCCATGTTGACTCTGACATGAATTTATCGGTCTGTATCTAAGATGAAATTCTTGTGTTCCATGGCATTCTGCCATACCGTTTTCAGAAGCAGAGTTTTTTTTTAAAAAAACTTTCAGAAGCAGAGTTGGTGTGAACAACAGAGCGTAAAATAAGACGCAGAACTGATTGCGAATTAACCTTCGACTTCCGTTCAGGTTAGGCCCATCTGAGTGTGGGCCTTGGTTCTTCGTGATCCCGTGTTGGCCCTTCAGAACATTGAGTCGTGGGCTCAGCCCATCTTCATGTGTGCGTGCGTCGACGGCCCCGTGGCCCAGCACTCTCACAGTCTCACCCCGGCGGCGGAATGGCAGTCGGCGAGGGCGGAACCGCGAACCCGTCGAGGCTGCGGCGGACGGCGGCGCGCCACAGGAGATGGCCGTACTGGGAGAGCGCGGCGGCAGGGGAGAGGGACTGAGCGCGAGCAGCCCGTGCCCGACGGTGTGCAAGGGCAGAAGCCCAAACCCGAGAGGGCCGCCGCCGGGTCCCAACCTGCAGATCTCATCCGTCAACTACAACGGCAGCGGCGTGCTCCCAATCAGGTTAGCCGTCATAAAAAGCATGACCGCATCTGTGTCCTGAAATTCATCATGTATTTCATCCTGTGTTTTTGCTTGCATTTGATTTACACGATCCCTTCAGATTTTTAATGAGAAATTTGGTCCTATGTAAAAAGTAGCAGTGCTAACAATCCCTTCAAAGTTTTAATGGGAAATTTGGTCCTATGTAATGTAGCAGTGCTCAGGAAATTGGAACTAGCTGTTTGTGGTTACTTACACTCGCAGGCTACCAAATCCAATCGGAGTGGTTGCACGCTCAATGGTACAATGAATCGGCCATTGCAAACGTTGGGCCCTAGACCTGTTCCTCCTCTATTTATAAAATGGGAGTGGTTGTCAACTTGTCATCTTGTAGGCTACTTATCTATTTATTTTTCACAAATACCATCTTGCTAATAAATTTGTTCATGTTTGTGGTCACTGAGTCGCTAAGTACCTGTGACAGGATGCAAATTAATCGAGTTATGATGAAATAGCGTCAAATGCAAATAAATCGACTAATGATTATCAAATTCCCGGTACCTTCTTGCTCCTTCTGCCAGATGCGTGTGCAGGTGGCCCAGCTACTGCAGTTGCTGACCCAAGTGGCCAACCACCAAGTCAAGCTTTCCACTGTTTCCAGCTCCTTCCCCATTTCTTGTTTCCTGATATTTAGTTATAGCAACGCATCATTTTAATAAAGTTACTTTTCTTTGCACTTGCCTGTTCATTTAATGCAGACTTTGCTTACATTCGGCTTCTGTAAAGTACTCTCTTGGTTGGATTGATAAGTTCACTGATGCCTGAGATGGTGTTGGGTTCTTTTTGTGCTTTTCCAAGTCAACTGCTTGCCGTCTTCCTCCTGTTCATATTTACAAATCCAACCTTTGCATTTAACAATACGCATCGAATATTTTACAACACAGACTTGTACAGTCAATGATGCACCGAGCCGCCATCGTTAACCATGGGCAGAGACCTGTTCCTCCTCTATTAGAAAATGGGAGCAGTTGTCATGCCACTTTTTTTTATGTGTGTGGAAATATGTTAGAATTAATGAGCTTGCTATTTATTGCTGTTCATGCGTTCAGAAACAGCTCTAGTTGAATTTATTTTTTTGCGGCTAAGCAATTTACATTTGCTAACTCATGCTGCAGCAGTGACCGGTGGGCATACAGCTACTCTGCATTTTCATCTAGAAGATCATCGATGCACTGAAAATGCTATTTACTTTTCATCGATACAGGTAAACATGGTGCAAAATATGTAAGTTTACTCTGATTTATATTTTTTCAAATAATAGTGAACTAAAATAAGGGTATTATGAAAGGTCACATGCTTAAGATTGTAGTTAGCATGTAACTATAATTACAGTTAAAACTATATTACAATCTTAAGCATGTAACTATAATTACATCCCTACATGCTTAATTACCCATTAAAACTGTAATTAGCGTTTCACAATAAGATCCATATGTAGACACATGCTTCGGCTTATTTTTCATAATGATAGAGGTGGGAACTTTTTTTTTTTTTGAAAGATCCGCGAAGCCGCCTTTGAATGATAATAAGAAGAAGCAAATAACATCCAAGTTTACATGCGCGAGATGCGCTTCCCCAATCAGCCTAGGCTGCTAGGGGCTTATTTACATAACGGATTACTACCAACTGGGTTGAACTACCGTTAGTGGCTTAAGCGCCGTGCACCCTGCCGAGGCCCAAATGAGTGTAGCATCCCTGATCTCCTGTAACGCCGCTTGAAATGTCATTCTGCTGCCTCTGAAGATGATGGCGTTCCGTCGGGTTCCAGATTGTCCAGAGTGTCAAGATGGACAATGCGTGCTCCTTCTTCCTTTTGCTCCCAAGGTCTGGCTGAACCAGTCTTCAAAATGTGAACTTAGCGTTTCAAAATATTGAGCCCTTTTCACTGAAACCTATTACCTAGTCAACCAATAAAAAAGAAGTAAAATATTAGCTATGAAATACCTAAATAAGATCCATATATATGGTTTTTTTATGAATAAGATCCATATATATGGTGCATCTTGGTCTCTCGCAAGGTTGGATTCGCCTTAGTGATCTTCCATGCTGTCAAGTTCAATTGGATCCATTTGGTTGGTCTCGGTCTAAATTCTAATATGCTTTTTTTTTTCATGGCGCTCCAAAATTCTTGGAATGACTTTACAATTTGGGATGGCGGGAATATTACATCCT
This sequence comes from Hyparrhenia diplandra, assembly GCA_015847255.1. Classification (NCBI taxonomy): domain Eukaryota; kingdom Viridiplantae; phylum Streptophyta; class Magnoliopsida; order Poales; family Poaceae; genus Hyparrhenia; species Hyparrhenia diplandra. Next base: position 1,920,904 of record JADLZK010004649.1, on the reverse strand, counting down.
CCATTTGTTCCATTTTATTTGAGTACAAGAGAAATAAATACGAGAGACTGTCCATGTGTGCCTAGTAAATAGTAATGCATGCCAGCTAATCTGAAGACTTTTAGTATCTTTGGCAGCCACCATAGACTTGTCTTCGTTGACTTGTTTTTGCATCTATGGAGTATGAACAATGGGTGAGCAAAAGTCAATCTCGATCACCATTAGTAATGGCACACCTTTTTTTTTTTTTTTTTCTAAAGCGTCACTAGTCATGTAGTATAGCTGTGGTATGTACCAGGAATCGAACATATCTATTTGTGCATCCATCCTCCTTTCCTCGTCTCATCCCCTTCCCCTTCTCGATCTCCCCCTCTGGGAAAACTAAGCATGGATTCCATGGCTGACTTGATGAAGAAACTTGGATGGATAGCCTGGTGCTTAACTGTAATAGGTTGGTTTCTGTCTCCCATTATCAACTTGCTCGTGAACAAAATCTTTGCCTACCTAGAGTTTGACGCATCAACAAAGCTCAAGGAGCTAGAGATCCACACTATCCCAACACTGAAGCAGACGCTTGGTGCAGTGGAGGAGCAGACGGTGCTTAGAGCAGCGGAAGACAATCCGTCTCAAAGCGATCTGAAGATACTGGACAACATGAAGATGGATCTCAAGTCTGCCTTGTAATGCGAGGCAGAAGACATCCTAGATCTTGTCAATTATTACCGGATCGAGAAGGGTCTCTATCTTGGGGGCGATGGCAGCCGCCGCTGGGTGGAACACAAACTCGGTGCTGCTTGTGTCTGGATTGCTCGCTGCAAGAAGAGTTGGTTTGGGAGATGGATACATGTTACCTTCGCAGCGATAATGAAGAGCATGACCTGGCTGTGGCAGTTCGTCATTCAAGGGTGTAGGCACTGGAGGCAGAACTTTGGCCTGACAGGTAGCTTTATTTTGTAGCCATTGTTAACAAGGACCACCATAGTCTTGCAATTGAATTAACTCTCTCCAATTTCATATGATCATTATGAATACCTTTTATACAAAAATTAGTACCCATTGTTAACATTTCATTATTTTGCATGTTATAGAATGAAGTGTGCTTTTAAAGGGCTTATAAGTTGCCAGAATACATGGTTATCATAACAATCATTTGATCCTTGCTTTTTACAGGAGGATGGCAATGCAGCAGAATGTTTACTGCCTATTACTAGAAGAATTAGTCTGAGGAATCGAATAAAGCGCATAGAAGATATTCTCAATACCTCGAAGAAATCAAATATGTTTACTGAAAAGCATAGTAGCAGCAGCACCGCCATGGATGATCACAAGGAAAACAGTAGTAACTGCACTATCAAGAAAGGTGCCAATAAAAGCAGCAGCAATCAGAAAGAAATTGACGAATTGTACAGAGTCATTGGACAAGAAGTGTTCGGTCGTGACAAGGACCGTGCGGATATAAGTCGGATGCTTCGTGTTTACCAGATACCTATGCAGCAAGCTCGAGCAGCAGTAAACCTTATTCTGTGATTGGCATATATGGCATTACAGGTTCTGGAAAGACTACCCTGGCACAATATGTTTGTGACTATGAAAAGGGTGTTGGACATTTCAATCCTATCATGTTCATTCATGTGGGAAAGACATTCAGCGTGGGTCATATATTTCCGGATATGCTGGACCAGATCACACAACAGCAACCCTCTGATACCAATGCAGACAGAAGCCGAAAAACAGAGTTAAAGGATCTTAAAAGTCTAAAAGCAGATTTGGAGAAAGAACTGAAAGACAAATGCTTCTTGTTGGTACTAGATGATCTTTGGGTCAACAATGACAATCAGAAGGAACTAGATATTCTACTTGATATGCTCAGACTCAGTGCTGCACAGAGTGGAAGCAGAGTCCTTGTGACAGCTCAAAGAGCAGATGCAGCTGGAGCTCTTGGTTCTCATCTGCTGCCGTTTTCAATAATTGATTTAGAAGAAAAGGTCTACTTATCATTGCTCATGCATCATGCAGGACCATTTACAACTGATGATGATTATGGAGAATATGAGAGGATTGGGAGCAAGATTGCAAAAAACCTACGCAGGTCACCTATTGCAGCAGTAACAGTAGGAAAGCGGCTTCAGAACAAAAGTATCAATTTCTGGGACACGACAGCGAAACTCGATGTGCTCAACAAGACCATGGGAGCTCTGTGGTGGAGCTATCGGCAGCTTGGTGTTGACATCAGGCGATGCTTTGCATACTGCAGCACTTTCCCCGAAGGATATGTAGTAACACGTCAGGAGTTGGTTAACATCTGGATAGCATAAGGGTTTGTAAACACCAGGAGTAATGCAAAAGAGGAACTGGAAGATGTAGGCCAGAGATACTGTGACGAATTAATGACATTCTCATTTCTGCAAGGAGGACGAAGGAGAGATATTTACGGGATGACAGAGGAGACAATCAGAATTCATGACCTGCTGCACGACTTGGCGGAGAGGGTTTCTGGAAGTGAGTGGTATAGAATTGGATTGAACAGCTCACTAGAAGATATACCACGAGGGGTTCACCATCTCTTTATTGAGAACACAAACGGAGTAGAGATTGCCGAGAAACTGGTGGAGGTGGAAAATTTGCGCACCCTGATCATTCAAGAGCCTTTAGCAGCGCCGCTCAGAATAAATCATGACTCAGAAAAACTCTTGGAGCGTCTTTTCATGGGGCTGACGAAACTGCGGGTGTTGATCATTAAACAAAATGGTTTGGCACACGAGTTGTCAGTCCCAGCATGTATTGATCGGTTGAAGCATCTACGTTATCTTGGTCTCCATTTCCGTCCTCACTTAAATAATCTAACTTTGCCAAGCACATTTAGCAAGCTTTACCATATCATGATCATAGATATTCTTTTTTTTTTGAAAGTAATGATCATAGATATTCCTCTCAACAAAGCATCGTGTCCTAAAGATATGGCTAATCTAATCTATTTGCGGCACATCCCTGAATTTCTGTATTTCCCCAACATTGGAAAGCTGACGTCACTCCGAACAATGAGAAGCTTCGAAGTGAAGGAGGAACCAGGGTATATGTTGAAGCAGTTGAAGCATCTGAACAAACTTGGATGCACTTTGACTATAGAAGGTCTTGGGATTGTCGGGAGCAAAGAGGAAGCTCTTGAAGCCCACCTAACCCAGAAGGAGCGACTCAGAGCACTGCAACTGGACTTCGGTAGGAAAAGGCAAAGGGGGTTTGATCCAGACATCGGAGCAGAGGTGCTTGAGGGCCTTTGCCCCCCAAAGCATCTTCGAGTGCTCAAAATCATGGACTACAGGGGTTCAAGATATCCTAGCTGGATGTTGACTGCTCACCATCTAGACGCCCCCGAGCAACTACACACACTTGAACTCGTTTCTTGTAGCCAGCTGGCATCTATTCCTGAAGCCTTGATTGGTCTCCGTCGGGGTCAAATTTATGATTGTGGCTGGGACAGGTTGCCAGAAAATATGGAGCGCCTAGTGTCCCTCCAGGAATTGGACATTTTGTTGTGTGATAAGATTAAGCTGCTTCCGACTCTGCCCCCCCCCAGGCTCTTAAGAAGATTAGGATCCATGGATGCGGCGTACTCAGTAAGACCTGCGGAGAAGAGGAACACGATAACTGGTATAAGATCCAGCACATTCCTGAGAAAGACATTCGGTAAGGAAAGATGAAGTCTCTGTACCATTGATAGCTCAGCTGAGATATATGGTAAGTGTCTTGGCCGCGTCTTCCTTTTTCTAGTCCAACTGAGAGGTTGCTGCATTCAAAACCAATCAGCTTTCCTTTTCTGATGTTTGTTAATCGATCCATCTATGAAACAGGCATCGGGGGACAAGTCAAGTCTGGAGAGGGAACTTGGAGCAAAGAAAGGCGTTCAGATGGTAACCCAAACTGCAGGTCGCATGATTTGCGGGTGTTCATGATAGGTTGTGGCCATGTCGGTTTTTGTGTGTATGTGTGTGTGTCTTTTCACTTCTTTTCCTTCTTTCCATCCTTTATTGGAATTAAGAAAATTTATGTTATGCATATAGTTTGTTTCATGTGATGATGATAATTTGTGTGTGTTCCCAATTGTTGACTTTGTAATGGTCACTGCCAAGTTTGGTTTGTATATGAGATTCAATCTTAAGACCATAAATCTGGTATATTCTTTTCTTGATTTGGTTGGATAGGCTCTGCTCTTTTTGCCTTGCCAATGAGTCTCGTCCAACTCTGCATTGCGTTTTTCCTCTGAACCTCGGTGCTTTGCCTGCATGCTTGTACGTCCTCAGTGCGTGTAACTTAGAGGAAAATTTTTGTTCTGATGATAGCAAATTACAAGTCATCCCAGTGAGAATTTGGCTCTCAGTAGCAGCGGGCACACAAAAGAGGAGGGCACATCATCCGGGAATAGGCACCCGCGTCTAGTCCTCTGCACACTACCACCTCACACCATTTGATTCTGTTGATCTGCTCATGTTCCCGTTGTAAATTATGGGTCGTGGATTCGATGAGAAAAAGTTGCTTGAACTTTGAACACGAACCTACAACGCTCTAAATATATCCTGCGATCCGACCACATGAGCCGATGAGGCCCATTGGAGTTTATCCAGCTTATACCACCCCAAAAGGCCAAAAAAACATGTTCGAACGATCCGTGTTAGGCCCATGACAATTATGGGTCGTGGATCATGGATGCCTCCTGCCCTCGAGATGTAGCTACGAATGAGCCCAGCCAGTCTCATGGGCGACCGCGTCGACGGCCCAATGGCGGCACGAGGTGGTGGAGCGATACGATTCCTGCGAACCTGGTGAGTGGCGACGCCGCAGATGGTGGTGGTGGTGGTGCGCAGTGGCTGAGGTGGCCGACGGAATGGATGGAGCGCGGCGCGGCGGTGGCCCGGCGCTAAGGAGAGCTTTCCCGATGGGTGATAGATGGAGAAGGGCGGAAGACCCGAGGGCCGCCGCCGTACCTTCCCGTCGAATCCGACGGTCCTCTGGCGGCGGCGGCGGCAGCATTGGCTCTAGCAGGTTAGCGCTCCCAAACCAGGTTTGCAGTATGTTCAGTTTCTTTCTTTTTCTCTCAACGCGTTGCTTCATTTAGACTGAGATCTCGTAGATAGTTGTTTCTTATCCTCTGTTTATGCTTGTCTTCTGCAAAGCATTGTGCAGCGTTTTGATAGAGAAATTGAAAGAGTGTGGGCCTTGGAATTGGGCATTGTGATCCATGCTATTGCATCCCTTGTGTTCCGGTTTCAGAAATGGAACTCTGCAGAATCCATTTTTTGGGAAGCAGAGTGAACAGAGAACGCAATAATCCATACACAGCCCATCGGAGTGTGGGCCTTGGAAATTTGTGATCCGGCGTTCAGCCCTTAATAATTTTAGCCCACCTTCATGGTTAACGGTGGAGCAGCCCAGCGTCATGACGCCGCCAACACACGCCAACAGCAGCTGGGCGCAGTGGACGGCGGCGGGCAGGCGCCGCGCCGGTGTAGCACTCCACCGAGCGATGGCAGTTTGATGCCAGGGGATGGAGCTCTGAGCTGCAGTGGCTATGAGAACTGAACTTTAGCCTCAGCTTCGACTATGAGAAGAGGTTTGGTCCAGACGCGGCAGCAGATGTATTTGAGGGACTTTGCCCCACAAAGAATCTTCAAGTGCTCAAGATCTGGCATTACAGGGGTTCAAGGTATCCTAGCTGGATATTGACTCGCCACCATCCAGACCCCCTAAGCAACTGCACAGACTTGAACTCTATTCTTGTAGCCAGGTACCATCTATTCTCAAAGTCTTGAATCTCTTGACTGGTCTCCGTCAGCTTAAAATTTCAGAATGTGGCTGGGACAGACAGGTTGCCAGAAAATATGGATTGCCTAGTGTCCCTCCAGGAATTGGACATTTTGTTGTGTGATAAGATTAAGCTGCTTCCGACTCTGCCCCACCAGGCTCTTAAGAAGATTAGTATCCATGGATGCGGCGTACTCAGTAAGAGCTGCGGAGAAGAGGGACACGATAACTGGTATAAGATCCAGCACATTCCTGAGAAAGACATTCGGTAAGGAAAGATGAAGTCTCTGTACCATTGATAGCTCAGCTGAGATATATGGTAAGTGTCTTGGCCGCGTCTTCCTTTTTCTAATCCAACGGAGAGGATGCTGCATTCAGAACCGATCAGCTTTCCTTTTCGTTTGTTAATCGATCCATCTATGAAACAGGCATCGGGGGACAAGTCAAGTCTGGAGAGGGAACTTGGAGCAAAGAAAGGCGTTCAGATGGTAACCCAAACTGCAGGTCGCATGATGTGCGGGTGTTCATGATAGGTTGTGGCCATGTCGGTATTTGTGTGTATGTGTGTGTCTTTTTTCTTCTTTTCCTTCTTTCCATCGTTTAGTGGAAATAAGAAAATTTATGTCATGCATATAGTTTGTTTCCTGTGATGATGATAATTCGTGTGGGGTTCGTGTGTGTTCCCAATTGGGTTGACTTTGTAATGCTCACTGCCGAGTTTGGTTTGTATATGAGATTCATTCTTAAGACCATATATCTGGTATATTCTGTTCTTGATTTGGTTCGATAGGCTCTGCTCTTTTCTGCCCTGCCACTGAATTTCGTCCAACTCTGCATTGTGTTTTTTCTCTGAACCTCGTTGCTTTGCCTGCATGCTTGTATGTCCTCACAGTGTGTGTATCTTACATGTCCACCTAGGCCCATGACATGATGGACCAGTTTTGGTCGTGAAGCGTGTTTACTGCAAGTCCAGCCAGCCCATGAGTATGTAACACCGGAACAGGCCCGTACATGATTGTTGCCACACCATTAGGCCTGAGAAGATAATTATGGCGACCTCGTCCGACAATTATATTTTGCGTAGGCCCATGAGAAAATATTTGTTCTGACGATATAGCAAATTAAAAGTCATCGCGGTTCGTTTAGGTCCATGAGAATTTGGCTCAGTAGAGGCGGGCACACAAAAGAGGAGGGCACATCATCCGCACCCTAGTTCTCTAACCACACACCATTTGATTCTGTTGAGATGCTCGTGTTCCCGTTGTAAATTATGCGTCGTGGATTCGATGAGAAAAGTTGCTTCAACTTGAACAGGAACCTACAATTGCTCTAAATATGCGATTCGATGAACCTCCACATGAGCCGATGAGGCCCATTGTTGTTTATCCAGCTCATCACCCAAAAAAGGGCAAGAAAAAAAAAACCCATGTTCGAACGATCCGTTTTAGGCCCATGAAAATTATGCCTCGAGACGTAGCTACCAATAAGCCCAGCCTCATGGGCGACCGCATCGACGGCCCAACGCCCGCACGAGGTGCCTGAGCGATACGATAGAGGCGAACCTGGCGACTGCGGACGCCGCCGCAGATGGTGGCGTTGGTACGCAGTGGGTGAGGTGGCCGACGGAACGGATCGAGCGCGGCGCGGCGGTGTCCCGGCGCTGAGCAGGGTCTTCCCGATGGGTGATAGATGGAGATGGACGGAAGACCCGAGGGCCGCCGCCGTACCTTCCCGTCGAATCCGACGGTCTCCGCCGGCGGCGGCGGCGGCAGCATTGGCTCTAGGAGGCTAGCGCTCCCAATGAGGTTTGCCGTATGTTCAATTTCTTTCTTTTCGCTCCAACGCCTTGCTTCACTTAGACTGAGATCTCGTATATAGTTGTTTCTCGTCCTCTGTTTATGCTTGTCTTCTGCAAAGTATTGTGCAGCGTTTTGGTACAGAAATTAAGGGTGTGATGAGGTGTGGGGGTTGCTGTCTAGCGTCACGTTTAACTGGCCACGCTTAGATCCGGCTCCTCTTTTCAACATAGTGATTACTGAGCGATGTGCTGGCGACCCTGTTAAAGACTGAAGGCTGATAGGGAAGGGGGCAACTCCAAGGATTGGTACCTGAGTTAGTGGAGAGTGACCCTCACTCACCTAAAGTATGGGTATGATACTATTTTATTTTTGATTTCAAACCTAATGTACAACATATTGCAATTTCCAAGTCCATTTTGCTTTGCTACGAGGAAATGTCAGGGCAGTAGAATCAACTATAATAAAAAAAAAGTGAGGTATTCACGATTGACATAGATGGGAGAAGCTGATATGATTACTGAAGCTTTCAATGGCAAATTAGGATCCTTTCGCAATGAAATATTTTGGTTTGTCAGTGTTTGACGGAAGACTAACCAAAAGAGAAATGGGTGACTCCCTTAGCAAACTCTAGATGTAGCACCAATGCACATTACATTTTTTTTAAAAAAAAATGGTATTAATTTCATGGTTTTTATGATTTATTTAAATGGATTGGTTATGAATTATTAGAAAATTAATCAGTTTTAGTTATTTTTTTATAAAAATACAAAAACACTTTTGAAACCAGCTAGATGGCTAGATTTGTCCGGTATTGATAGTTTGATAGTCAAATATTCTTGCTTTTATATAGACTTGTATGGTAAAAAATATCCGGTTTGTCTACATATGTTATTTGCAAAAACTGGAATATGAATTCGTAGTTTACACGCTCTTCTGCCAATTTCATCCAGTGTATGCGTGCAGTTGTTTCATTAGATTAGGGAGTCATCATTCTTAGAGAAGTCACCTCCATACTGATACCTATGTTGCATACAAGACACTGTGAGCGAGTGAACGGCATGGGCAGGCAATGGGCATGAGGGCCCTGTGAAAGGGTTGGGGAAGCTGGTTGTATACAAACTTGTGGGCGATGATGGCTTCATTCCAGTGTGACCAACACAAGCTGTGCTGATGACAACTGTACAGCTGGAAGAAACCATCTAATAACAATCAGGGCTGTCCACGATAGGTCATTGTGCTGGCATGAGACAATCAGTGCATCAGACAGGAACCTGTGGGAGCCGTACACAGGTGGCAGGTAAAGGTTCACGATCGATCCCCATCTAGAATTCAATTTCTCCGTGTTCTCTGCCTGGCCTGTGGTTGGTTGTGGAACAGTGGAATTGTGGAAGCAGTGCTAGTTCACACTATCAGCAGCATCACGTACTTATTACTTGTAGTTGGTTGGGTCCCCATCTATGAATGAATGCATTGCCACCATCGACTGTGATATGGCACCTAACCAGTTGGTCCAAATAATTGAGCCAAGCAACTGCGTAAAACAAGCACCTTGGAGACGAGAGTATATCGTGTGTTTCTCTCTGTGAAATCCCTAGAGTCGCTCCAAAAACAATCACTTTTCTGTCAGAGTGCTAACTGCTCGTCCTCCTCTGCATTTCTGTGTCTGTTGGAATAAGAAGAAAGATCGATCGTGTTGGTGTACGATGGATTCATCAGTGATACCATGATCCCTCTACAACTGTTGGAACCCAGCTGGCGCAGCAGCTGATTTTCTTGAAGTAATCTGTACAAACACGTACTACTCACTGGTTCGTCCATCCGCTTATGTCGTCTGCACTTTTTTTTTTTCAGAATTTGTGACATGTTGGGAGAATAAATTATCTATTCAATCGTGTTGACGGATGTATTTGTGATTTGCATGCAGGAGGGGATCGAGGAGGACACATCAGCCAGGAATAAGCACCCGTGTGTGCATTGTGTGTTTGTCCTGGTGAAATCGTTAGGATTGCTCCCAAACACAACCACTTTTCAGTCGAGTGCTGCTGCTCATCCTCCATCCTCTGGATTTGTGTATCTGTTGCAATCAGAAGACAGGTCGACTAAGTTGAAGAGACGGAGGTGATAAATGTGCTCATCAGTGATATAATGATCCCTCCATCAGAACTGTTGGAATCCAAACTGGTGCAGCAGCGGATATTCTTGAAGTAATTAAGTAACAATACCGACCAGGTTCGTCCATCCGCTTCATTACTTTACTCAAGAGTTTGTGCTTTGTTGGGAAACTAAATTATTTAGTTCATCTGCTGGTTGCATGCAGGAGGATATTGAGGACACATCAATTGGGAATAAGCACCCATCCAGTCGTCTGCAATACCCCCACACCATTTGATTCTGCTAATCCAGTTGTGTTCCTGAGCAACATACAATGGCTGAGTTGGTGATTGGGCCGCTGCTGTCCATGGTGGAGGAGAAAGCATCCAGCTACCTGCTTGAACAGCACAAGGTGATGGAAGGCATGGAGGAGCAGCGCAAGATCCTGGAGCGCAAGCTGCCGGCAATACTGGACATCATTCAAGATGCAGAGGAGAAAGGAGCTTTCCGGCCAGGAGTTGCAGCTTGGCTCAAAGACCTCAAGACTGCAGCCTATGAAGCGAATGATGTTTTTGACGAGTTCAACTATGAGGCACTCCGGCGAGAAGCCGAGAAGAAGGGCCACTGCAGCAAGCTCAGTGTGAATACCTTGAGGCACATCCCAGCTCGTAATCCCATTGTATTCCGTTATAGGATGGGCAAGAAATTACTTCTTAATGAAATACGCGCAACGGCGCGGTCGCGAAAAAAAGGATGGGCAAGAAATTACGCAGGATTGTGCAGACCATTGAGGTCCTGGTCAACGAGATGAATGCATTTGGTTTCAGACACTTGCAGCAAGCACAGCCCTTAAGGCAGTGGCGACAGACAGACTCCATAATCATTGACTCTGACAGGGATATTGTTAGCAAATCTAGAGATCAGGAGAAGAAGAAAAAATCTTGGGGGTGCTGCTTGATCAAGCTAGTAGTGACAAGGATCTCATGGTCCTTCCAATTGTTGGGCCGGGCGGGATGGGCAAGACCACCTTTGTTCAACTCATTTACAATGACCCAGACATCAAGAAGCATTTTGAGCTTCAGAGGTGGTGCTGTGTGTCGGATGATTTTGAAGTTGATACCATTGCAAGCAACATCTGCGAGAGCAGCGAGAAAGGTAGTGAAAAAGCATTGGGGGAGCTCCTAAATATGATAAGTGGAAAGAGGTACCTCATTGTGCTAGATGATGTATGGAATCGGGATGCTGACAAGTGGGGAAAACTAAAGGCTTGCCTTAAGCAGGGTGGCAAGGGTAGTGCAGTATTGACAACAACTCGTGATTCAAAAGTGGCTGAAATCATGGCCATGGGTGTAAATGAAGCACATAACATTGAGAAGCTGAGTAATGAGCATTTGAGGGAAATTGTCCAGAGTAGAGCATTCAGCTTTCAAAATCCAAATAGTGATGAGCTGGATCACATTTTCAGTAGGATTGTTGTCCGATGTGCTGGTTCTCCTTTGGCTCTTTGTTGAGTAACAAGACTAGTATAAATGAGTGGAGAGATACATTGGCCAAAAGTAACATTTGTGATGAGAGAAGTGGAATTTTACCAATACTTAAGCTCAGTTTTGATGACCTACCATCACATATGAAGCAGTGCTTTGCATTTTGTGCTATGTTCCCCAAAGACTATGAGATCGATGTCGACCTATTGATTCAGCTATGGATGGCACATGACTTTATACATGTGCAGGATGGCGACCAGCCTGAAACTGTAGGTGAACAAATTTTCAAGGATCTAACTTGGAGGTCATTCTTTCAAGATATCAAGCAAACTGTTCCAGTTGGTCACCATTTGAGTGCAAGCTTGTCGCCGTAAGAGAACCATATGCAAGATACATGATCTCATGCATGACATTGCTCTATCTGTTATGGGGAAAGAATGCGCCACCATAGTTGGTAAGCCGACAGTCAACAAGCTGTTGCAAAATCCTACTCGCCACGTCTTCTTGTCAGTATATGGTGCAAGTGTTGTTTTTCAGAAAAGACTGATTATGTCGTCGTTGGATCATCTATTGAAGAAAAAAAAACTGCAATGCTCCAGACATTATTCTTCACAGATTATTATGAACGCCTTGACATATCACAGTACACTTCTTTGCGAGCCCTACACCTTCCTGCAGAGTACTATACAGTACAGAAACACCTTACAGGACAGATACACCACCTGAGGTATCTTAATCTGTCAGGACATATGTTTGTGCAACTTCCTGAAGATATTAGCATTATGTATAATCTACAAACATTGAACCTTTCTTATTGTATGAACCTTCGTGAGCTTCCAAAGGATATGAAGTATATGGCAAACCTGCGACACCTCTATACAAATGGATGTAAATCATTGACATGCATGCCTCCTGGACTAGGACAGATGACTTCGCTACAGACTAACATATTTTGTTGCTGGTGCCAGCTCAGACTGCAGTACTATAGGAGAACTTGGAAATTTAAACCTTGGTGGTGAGGTAGAGTTAAGTGGTCTGGAAAATGTAAGCGAAACATTTGCAAAAAGAGTCAGACTTGAACATAAAGAAGAGATCAGACATTTATCTCTTAAATGGGATAGTAAGGGTCAAGAACAAGCAGTGCAAATGGATTGCCAAAAGAATGTGCTATATGCCCTTAAACCTCATGATTGTCTGCAGACTCTGAGGATAGTCAACTACAAAGGCACTAGTTTACCATCATGGACAACCGATCTTAGGAAATTACAGCACTTGACTGAACTCCATCTGCATGGTTGTACGCTGTGTGAGGAATTTCCTCAATTTTACCGCTTCAAAGGTCTTGAAGTTCTTTACTTGGAAAAGTTGGACAAATTGCAAAGCCTATGCAGTGATATGGTCTCCGCTCCATTTCCAGCACTGAAGCAACTCCGGCTACATGATTTGAAGAGCTTTGAGAGGTGGATTGCAACAGAAGGAAAAGAAGATGAATTAACCTTTCCTGTACTTGGGGAGATTGATATTAAAAACTGTCCAAACTTGAGAAGTCTTCCTGAAGCACCAAGGCTCAAGGTCATAAGGCTGGATGAAGGCAAGGCACTGCTATCCCTAGGAATAATTAAATCAAAGCACATGACTTCATTGTCCAGGCTAAAAATGTGTGTCCATGACACTGAAGCACCGCCTCAGATAGATAGTAGCTGCGGTTCATCAAAGAAGCTAGAACCATCTCTTCATGACATGAAAGCAGCACCTCTCTCAGGCCTGAGCATATCTGGCTGCAACTTTTTCTTCTTCCCAAGTGAATCAGAGCTAACGTTTGTGTCATGGAAATCGTTTGAAAAACTTGTATATCTGAGCATTGAACACTGTGCCGTGCTGATCTACTGGCCAGAACAAGTATTCAAAAGCTTGGTGTCCTTGAAGCATTTGTCGATTTTGTACTGTAAGAAGCTAATTGGCCCCAACCCAGTGACAGATGATGAGCCCACACTGACAACAGAGCAAGTCCTGCCACATTTAAACCAGATATTTGTACGTCTATGTGAATGCTTGGTACAGCTCTTCAGTCTTCCCCCATCTCTCAGAATTATTGATATTATGTACTGCCCTAGACTTGAATTCATATGGAAAAGGAGAAACATCTTGAAGCCTGTACATCACTGGAATACTGCCAAGACACTACAGCTACCGGTGCACCAGAGCAATTACTGTATCCAATGATTCCTTGTTCATGTCTAGTAAATCTGGAGATAAGTGGATGTCCTAACTTGGTAACACTTCCGAATCTACCACAGTCCCTGAAGAATTTGTTAATCTGCGACTGCAGGCAGCTCTGTTCTGTGTCAGGACAGCTGGGTGAACTCGAGGAACTACATATTTTTAACTGCAATAAGCTGCAGTCAGTCCAATCCCTTGAAGACGCGTCATCACTAGAAACACTGTGGTCCTGAGACTTTCTCTGCTCTTCGGGGGACTTCAAATCGAATACTGCCCAGCTATGGATATGAAGCAGTTTAATAAAAATGTGCTTGATGGCCTCGTGCAGAAAGAAATATCACATGCTCGTTCAAGGAACCCACGTGAAGGTTTTCTTTGTTTCCTTAAATTTCTCTGCGCATTCTTTATATATGCTATAAATCCAGACCATGTAAGTTATAGTGAGGTCCAACCCTCAATTTATTATTGATGTCTGGTGGATTAGTTATGCGCCCACAATTCTAAATTATAAGATGTTTTATCTTTCCTAGAGATATAGTTTTTTATGCACTTATATATAAATAAATAATGTGTAGATACATAATAAAAACTATGCACCTTGAAAAGAAATTTAGAATGGAGGCAAATATAATAGGTTGTGGAGGTCTGTAGTCTATTTCGAGATTGTCACTGTCTCTGATGTAACCCCATCCATATTGTTGGTTTGGTTCATATGGTTATTGATTTGTATTCTTGGATGCAGCAGTTAGTAACGTGCATCTTCCATTTGCAGGGCCTAAACTGTTGGAACCAAAATCTTGGAAATATGCTATCCCTGCTTGGTGGTGTCACCGGAGAGAGTAGTTTCCAAGACTGGAGGCACTCGTGTTGTCGTATCTTCTCTTTGCAGGGACAAACTTTGACGAAGCCGCAGTATGTTTTGTCTACAACAGATGTGCTTCTTTGCATAAGTTTGGATCGTCAGGCGTGCAGTGTTAACTGAGTCCCGTCTGAAGGTTTGAGCGCGTCTCCGTACATGCATGCAGACGTGCTGCTACCCTCGTGTTTATTACATTTTTGCTGCGCAGAGAGGGTATCTATCTATATACTATGATACATATATAGCACTAGAGGTACTACTGTGTATTTTTGTATGAATAAATGAGCAACGTTGCTGTTTCGCTTCACATGCCTGGCTGTGGCTCGTAGCTTTTGTATATACTCGTCGTCCTTGAGAGTGAGTTTCATGTGAGTCCTAACTATAATCATGGCTCTGCCACTAGACCTGTTTCACTAATGTTTCATTAGGTTTGAATAGTTTGAAACCGTCTTTCTTGTTTGTTCAGTTCGTTGCACATCTGGCATGCAGTTAGCAGTCTGCAAATATAAGATGAAATCACTGTGTTCCATGCTACTGCATCCCTTGTGCTCCTGTGTCAAAATTGAAACTCTGCACCAACCATTTTTTAGAAGAAGAGTGGTCATTCATAATGGGAACAGAAGACGGAATATATCTAAAGACGTGTATATGGGTGGGGAAGGGAACAAGAGTTTGAACAGTGATCGCGTTCCGTGTAGGCCTATCCGAGTGCGGGCCTAGGACATTCTTGATCCAATTTTTCGGCCCTTTAGAATTTCAGGCCATGGGCTTTCCTCGCTTGTGCGCGTTAGCCCAGCTGGGTGGCCCTCCGCGTCGATGGTGTGGGGGGCTCTCTGCCCGGCCGTGGACCCGTGTTCGGACCCTCCTCCCGTTTATGTCCTCTGCCTGCAGAAAGATTAGTGTCCTCCAAAACGTTTTGGGCATCGCAGGAAAAGTTCTGGGCAATACAACGAATAACCAGGCTACTCTCCTCAAAATTCATGAGTCGTCATGACCATAACTGCAAACACACGACAACATTTTTTTAGATCACGCAGAGGCACGTATTTTATTAAGAAGATAGAATTTTCAGTCAACTTATTAGTAACAACTTGCAAACACAACATGCAAAGTAAAGGTACACACGCATGCAAAAGGTAGCATCCTACCAACTCTAGCAGCTGGTAACTGAAAACCAGCTAAGTGCTTTGAGCACAGCATGCATCATGCATGAGCATGGCATGGCTCTTTATTCAGAAACACACTACTACAACACCAACCACGAGCAAGAGCAAGCATCGAGCCAATCCGCGACACATTATTTGTTTCTTCCCTGACAAAGCTCAAGGAGAAGCAAACTCGAGTTGCCATGCATGCAGCAGACGGCCGGCGTCCGGCCGGTCCGATCAGAAGGCCTCACCCAGGAACACTGCCGCCGGCGCCGGCGTGCAGCGGCGTTCGCAGAAGTTTGTGAGCAGGTCCTCGCAGCGGTAGGTGCGGACGGGGCCGGGGCGGCCTGCGGTGGAGGTGGCCGGCATCTCGATGCCATCGTCGTCGGCGGTGAGCGTGTACCTGAGTCACTTCTTGCACTCCGGGCGGCACCCGTGCAGCGAAATGTCGTTGCACCGGCACTTCGGCGGGTTCATCCTGAGGCAATAATTGCAGTCGTCGCAGCATGGCCACGAGCTCGCGCCGGCAGCATCCACAGCGACGGCCGCTCCAGCTTCCTCCTCATTGTCCCCTGTGGCCACAAAAAACAGCAAGTTGACGAGTCCAAATTTTGAGTAGAGTGTGCATATGCACGTTGATTCGTCACCTTTGCCGAGTGGCAGATCAGCTGCGAGGACGACGAGAACAGCTAGAGTGACGCCAAGTATCACCTGGGGCGTCATATTTGTTTCTCCTGGCTAGAACAGAACAGGCCACGTACAATGCAAAGTTTGTTGCTTCGTTTTTCTTCCTACAGCGATCTGTTTGAGCCTTCTTATAGGAGGGGTACGGTGGAGGGGAGTTTTTCTTAGTTTGGCCTAAGAAACCTAATATTTCAATTTCAATTTTCAAAAGGGTGTCCCAAACTAAATGTTTAGGAACTAGAACTTTTAGTGGGGCCAAAAGTCATGCATGACTCATCAGGTACTATAGTGACACCACATGCATTGTTGTGACTAATTACTAACCAATAAAGGGAGATCATGCTAGGATGAACTCTGTCTTATAAACTACACGTAGTACATGGTACTTCTGTTTTTAAACAGAAATGAAAATTATTTGGGACTATCTTCACACCAGACTACAGCATTGGGCATCATATATGGGAAGTGGGATGATTGTTTTGACTTGATGCATACTTATCAAGCTAAGCTTCTGAGATCAGTGTGTGATAGTGTCACTAAACTAGAGACTGAAGAGCACAATGGCTATGTGTGTTTCATCAGATTCTTTGCTGTCAAACATCAAGTTGTGGGAATGCAAGACAAGATAGGACATGATTTCAGCTCAAAAAAATATAAGACATGATCGTCGAGAAATTTGTCTTGAGATCAAAGATTGCCAGTAGCATGACTAAAAATAATAATCCTAGATATCATCAAAGATGATCTAAATGCAAATTGCAAAATCCAAATCACTTAAGCACCATGATGTCTTAATTTGTGGGGCTAGAAAAGTACTACCAGAAAAAGGGTTTGCCTTGGTGGCTAGCATTTTTCTTGAGTGCCAGATTTACGCATTAACTTTGAAGTGAAGGCTTGTACTTGTAGGGCTTGTCAAGTGACTTGAAAACCTTGAAACCACGCTCTAGCTTTCATCGCAAAACTTAGTAGAAATGGATGATTTTGTCCATAAATACTTGTGTGTAGACTGAGAAAGGATTTTTTTTAGAATTACACAAGACAACGCTGCACATTCTCAACACGTACACACTCATCCCTATGAATATAGATGCGTAAACCCTACCTCTACGAACACCTCCGAGAAGGACTGAGCACCCGGCATAGGAATTACAATGACGTCCAAAGACTTATGTCCACATGTATGTTGACTTAGGCGACAAAGTCCATAAGGTTAAATTGAGAAGGAAACCTATGAGACCTCTGCAAAGAAACAGTATAATTAAAAGAAAAATTTATACAAAACATAATTAGTAATTTTTTATAGTTAAACAATAGCAAAATGTCATATACAACAAAGAAAAACATAAAAAAGATGGATGAGGATTATTCAAGATGCCTGACGCTGGCTAGTGCTAGGTCCTGCTAGCCACTACTTTTGGCTCAGAATGCTCCTTGTGCCCACGCATCTGTCTCCTTTTTCACCGAAAGGATGAACACACAGCAGCAATAGCTGCCAGTGGCCTGGTAATATTGTAGCGCACAGCCAGCCAAGAGAGCGAACTATTGTTCCGTGCATTCACGGGTTGAAATGCTACATTCACGACCGGAAAGGCAGTGCTAGCACGTACACAAGCACATGCATGCACCGTCCAGATGAATTATTGAGCCTGTCGTTGCCGGACAATCAGTAAGCAGGCCCGTTAGAGTAGAAGTATCACTTTCACTGCTGTATATGGAAGATCAGAGCAAACAAAAATACAAGCTCCCTCCGAGAACAAGACTATAAGAGAGGACGGATAAGCTCAACGTGTGACACTGACACGAGTCGGAGTTGTGACCCACTAGTAGCTGGTTAGTGGTCGATCACCGTCCCACGGCGTGGTGGAAATAGATATCCAGTTATCCGTAGTACAGATGGATTTCATGCATGCATGTTAAAAGGTCTTGAATATGTATATCCATTTTGCATCTATTTCATATATATACAAATTATGTAGGGAGAGTGGGCATCTTCAAGAATACAATTTAGCTAGGATTTAACTACTGACCTGACTTAATTAAATGGCCAGTACTAATACAAAACATTAAAAGTACCAATGGTACTTCTCCTCCGGTAATAAAAGAAATTTGCATATATATTACCTGAACAAAGAAAAAAAAAAGTACAGGATAAAACACAAAAATCTCAATCATAAAAGGTGGGCGAGGGCTATTCAAGATGACTGGCACCGGCTAACAGCTACTGTAAGCATTGCACTGCTTTTGGCTCGTTTAGCCCATCTATGCTCATTTTGGCAGACAATGCAAGATGGGCACGGCTGCTAGTAGCATAGTACGGGAATCAGTTCCAAATTTCAGTACCGGATTGTGTTTTGTCAATGGCACATATGGTTCTTTGCATAAGTTTGGATCGTGGAAAACTTGCCTTATTATAGCTTCTCTGTTAATTCAGACCCGTTTGGTTTGGGAGCACGTGTGCGTGTTTGTTTATTCAGACCTGCTGCTGTGTATTGTGATGAATAAATGAACGGAAACAAGCAAGTGACCCTTTGTTTGTGAAACGTATGGTTTGTTTAGTTCATTGTCTGACATGCTGTTATCAGTCTAACGTATATAAGAATGAGATCATTGTGATCCATATTGCATCCCTTGTCTTCCGGTATGGAACTCTGCAGCATCCATTTTTCAGAAGCAGAGCAGGCATTCAGAATAGATTGGCGCAAAGGAGTTTGGACTGATGTCTAGTTTTGTGTCGGCCCATCGGCCCTTACACAAGTTTGGGCCGTGGGCTTTACCCGTATGTGCGCGTTAGCCTAGCTGGGCGCAGCGCAGTGGACGCGGCGGCGGGCAGGCGGGAGCCACCGGTGGTGGGGCACTCCGCCCGGCGGTGGATGTTTTGACGCCCGGTCCCGGGAGACTTCGGGCGTGTTGGATTTGAGCCGTGGAGGGCGGGGGCCGCCGGCCGGGGCCGTGGGCCGCCATGGCCGGGCTCATATCGCACACAGCTCATTGTTTGATTTCTATGCATGAGATGAGCCACGCTTCGGTTGAGATCGTGTTTGATTTACGGCCCAAGAGGGTATGGATACTTGCACACACACATTTGGTAGACTTACCACCCCAGTCTTCTCTTCGACATTGCGTCGAAAGCACCCGATGAGCATGGTGGAGGAAGGGGAATCGCAATGAGAAATCGTGAGGGCAATCGTGAGGAGGAACCGTCGGCGGTCGAGCTCGTCGCCGGGGCTCCTTCCTGTCTGCATGCCGCCGGTGGGGAAAGGATCCGCGCGCCGGGACTCCTCCTCCGAGATGGCCACGGCGGAGGCTTCGGGACCTCGAAGGCCCGCCGGGACGCCGTGTTCGGGCGGTGGTCGTCTTCGCCGGCGGCGGCGCGCGCCGCCCCACGGACCTCAAGTCCCACGGCCCCACCAAACCTGGCCCCCCGGTGCCGACGCGCCCAGCCGCCCCGCCCTCTCAACGTCGGCATGCCGCCCGTGGAAGCACCGAGCGGCGGTGCCTCCTGTGCCCGCGCCGGTGGAGGATGGGCCCGCGCCGGCCGGGGCTCCTCCGTCTGGCCCGCCGGTGGAACGGACGCCCGCGGTGCTCCTCCTCGTCGTGCGCGCGCTGGTGGAGGAAGGGGTCGCACGTGTGAAAGGTCCTAATGGCTAGAGGGGTGAATAGCATATTAAAAATTCTACAAACAACACTAAGCAAGGCGGTTAGTAAATAAAACGGCGTAGCACAAAAAGCAAATGCTTCAAGCTAATTACGCAAGCCTTCTAACAATTCTAGCAATTCTAAAATCACTAATCACAAGCAAAGACTAGGTTGCTAAGATACTCCTAGGTGGATAAGTATTTCTAATTAATTCTACCACTAGAAGCTAACAAGACTAAGCTAGCTACTCAACTAAGCACCCTAACAAGATATACTCCGAAGTAATGCAAAGGAGTGCTAGAATACAATACCACCGTGTAGTGTCGAGGTTATAGCCAATCACCGTGATCACCGAGAAATCTCCAACGAGCAAGAACAAGTGACACGATGATTTTTCACCGAGGTTCACGTGCTTGCCGGCACGCTTAGTCCCCGTTGTGGCGACACACTCACTTGACGGATGCTAAGCTTAATGGCCAATGCCAAATCCCGGTGGGAGCTCAAACAACCCGAACACAAGAGAGGGTCCAACAAGCCACGAGCAATCCACTAGTGATGCCTTTCGCGTACCTCCCGCGGGGTAAGGCTCAACCCCTCACAATCACCACCGGTGTGGCCTCGAACAAGCTCCAATCGAGCTCAACACCGCCTCTTGCTCCAAGCCGCTAGGGAACCAAGCAAATTCCCAAGAGAAACTAGAATCCCGCGGCTTCTCCAAGGATGAAGTGCTTCTAAATGCAACCGATGCAAGCAATGCACTTCTATCACTCTCAATCTCACCAAGAATTCGAGTTATGGATGGAGAGATGAGTGGAGAGGAGTCTCAAATGCTCACAAGCAAGTTAGAGTGTTCAAATGTGCAAGAGGAGGGGCTAGGAACCGGGCAAACCCATATATATAGCCCCACCCACGAGATAGAGCCGTTGCTCTAAAAATTTGCCTTCTCGCAGTGCACGGGACGCACCCACCGGAACCACCAGCGCGTCCGGTCTTTGAGTCCGGTGCGTGCTTCCGGTCACAAACGACAAGCTTCGGGCCCACGGTGACTCCTTCCCTCGTCGTCCGGTGTATGCTTCGGTGCCGGCCGTCATGTGCATAAAACCGAGCCGAGCCCAAAACATGCTTATTGGATCCTCCCACCGGACCCGACCACCGGAGCCACCGGTGTATCGCGTCCGGTGCAGCCTCGAGCTTCGGTCGCGGCGTCCGGTGCTGTTTTTTCTGGCGTGTTCTTCGTTTTGTTGTCGCCCTTTGCTTCAACCTTGCTTCGCCTCTTGCCATAAGATGCCAACACGTCCAAGATGATCATATTATCATGCATGTTAGCTCGTCGATAAGTTAGGCAAGATCGAGGTTAGTGCTCTCATTGTCCTAAATGCAATATGCAAGTCAATTGGACCTAGAAGCACTTCATGCAAGGATTGTCGCGGCATTCCCTCTTGATAGTCGGCTATCTATCCTATAATGTGATCACACGCTCTATCGTGTCTTGATCACCGAAAGAAAAAACCCTATCAAGTATACCTTTGCCTTGATCTCCTGGGTTTCTCTCAAAGCCGATCACCGAGCTTGACGATTCATCATGTCCATCATCATCGTCCATGTTCATGATCATCATGCTCCTTGTCATCCATCTAATCCTATCTCTAGTCATCACTTAGAGCAAAGGATTAGTGCCACAAAATGTGTCATCAATTTCCAAAACCAAACATGAGATTTCAATCTCCACTTTTTGGTAATTGATGACAACCAAACTCACAAAGATATGAAATAAAATTCAATTGAACTTGAATTGTTTGTCCATAGCATTTTGATCATGAAACATAGTTTGGACAAACACTTCAAGGTTCGGTTTTGGTAGTAGTAGCTCCCCTACATATGTGCTTCCATGTGTTTGGATCAATTTGGCACATATGTATGGATAGAAACTTGGGGAGAGATACTAATACCAAAAGAGATGCTAAGGTTCAAGAATTCGGACCTTTGAAGCGTGAAACCAATCGGAGTCCTTAGCATCAATGTAACTAGACAATCATCAAAACTCAACATACCCCATGAGATCAACATTATAGGCTAAAATGTGAGCTTTGTCTAGATACATCCTATGCATGCTAGTTGGTCAATCACCATACAATTTTCAAAAGCTAGCATGCACCAAGCAATCAAGTATATTGAATTTAGATTGCACAATGCAACATTTCATCATGATCATGCACATACAAATGCACAAATAGTCTATGAGCTTGCTCCCCTATTTGTATGATCCTTTCCAACATCTTTGTGACTTATTTCTCCCCCTTTGTCACCAATCACCAAAAAGATGTAAATGAGAGAAATCAAGTCAATCAAAGTATCACATGTGGTCTCATCTAGATCACTTGCCTTTCCATGTATTCAAGTTTGAACCAAGGACAAGCTTTTTCACACCTCATATACATAAGGGTTATCTTGCACCATGTTAGAATACACATCAATAGCTCATTTTCTAGAGTTGACACAAGGATTGCAAGCACATAAACATGTCATATGCCACCACTAGTTCATAAAACCAATCAAAGCAATAGTGGTGCCACACATACATAGAAATTATTTAATTTGCCATGAATGAGCCTATTAAGCATGCATGATGGCTAGATGCACTAACAAGTCCTTAGCAAGTATGAATGTCATGACAAACAACTTTTACCTTGGGTTTGTCGAAGGAGAGGCATGTCATATAAGTGGGGTGCATCAACTCAAGTTGGAGAAGTCAATAATGTTCAATTCTCCCTTTAGCATGCAAAATCTCTTCTCATCAAGTGGCTTGGTGAATATGTCGGCTAGTTGATCTTCGGTGCTAATGCCCATGATACAAATGTCACCCTTTTTGTTGATGATCTCTTATGAAGTGGTGCCTTATGTCAATGTGCTTTGTTCTTGGATGTTGAACCAGATTTTGAGTCATCTTTCTAGCACTTTCATTGTCACAAAACAATGGAACCTTGTCAAATTTGAAACCAAAATCCCTCAATGTAGACCTCATCCAAAGCAATTGAGTGCAACAACTTCCCACACTAATGTATTCGGCCCCGGTTGAAAGAGCAACACTATTTTGCTTCTTTGAAGACCATGATACTAGTGACCTTCCAAGGAATTGGCATGTGCCACTTGTGCTCATTCTATTTATCTTGCACCCTCCATAGTCGGAATCCGAATATCCAATCAAATCAAACTTGGATCCCTTTGGATACCATAGTCCAACATCTTGTGTGCCCTTCAAGTATCTTATGATTCTCTTTGTTGCCTTGAGGTGACTCTCTCTAGGGTCGGATTGATATCTAGCACACATGCCCACACTAAATGCAATGTCCGGTCTTGATGCGGTTGCATAGAGCAAACTTCGAATCATGGACCTATACTTCTTTTGCTCAACCATGTCACCACTTGGATCGGGGTCTAAGCTTCCATTGGTGCCCATTGGTGTGGACATAGACTTGGCATCTTGAAGATCAAACTTCTTGATCATATCCTTGATGTACTTGCCTTGACTAATGAATGTGCCATTCTTCAATTGCTTGATTTGAAGTCCTAGGAAGAATGTGAGCTCTCCAAGCATTGACATCTCAAACTCGTTGGCCATCATCTTAGCAAACTCTTCACAAAACTCTTGGTTGGTTGACCCGAAGATAATGTCATCAACATATATTTGTAACACAAACAAGTCATTGCCAATCTTCTTGATGAAGAGTGTGGTGTCCACCTTGCCCATCTTGAACCCTTTAGAGAGGAGAAAATCTCTCAACCTCTCATACCATGCTCTAGGTGCTTGCTTCAAGCCATACAAAGCCTTCTTCAACTTGTAGACATGGTTGGGATACTTGTCATCTTCAAAGCCCGGTGGTTGTTCAACATACACCAACTCATTTATGAATCCATTCAAGAATGCACTCTTCACATCCATTTGATAGAGCTTGATGTCATGTGCACAAGCATAGGCAAGCAAGATTCTAATTGCTTCAAGTCTAGCAACCTAAGTGCATAGGTTTCTCCAAAATCAAGACCTTCTACTTGAGAATACCCTTGAGCTACTAGCCTTGCCTTGTTTCTAACCACAATTCCATCTTGATCTTGCTTGTTCTTGAAGACCCACTTAGTTCCTATCACATTGTAGTTCTTTGGCCTTTCCACCAATTCCCAAACATCATTCCTCTTGAAGTTGTTCAATTCTTCATGCATAGCATTAATCCAATCTTCCTTCTTGAGTGCATCCCCAATGTTCTCCGGCTCTTCTTGTGCAACAAAAGCATGATGTGCACAAAAAGATGCTAATCTTCCTCTTGTGATCACTCCACTATTGATATCACCGACAATTTGATCAATTGGATGATCCCTTGCAATGTTGGATGGTTGCATCACTTGCACTTGATGACTAGGATGAGGAGTTGGACTATCTTGTTGCTCTTGATCTTCATCTTGAGTACCACTTGTACTAGCTTCATTTGCACCAATATCAACCAAAGTGGTAGGCAATGAAGTGTTGTCATCATCATTCACTTGCCTAGGCCGAATATCACCAATGTCCATTGTCCTCATTGCATTCTCCAAGTTGGAACCACTCACATCATCATGATTTTTAACTTCATTTTGAGAGCCTTGGGTTTCATCAAATTCAACATCATGAACCTCTTCAAGCTTGCCACTACCCAAGTTCCAAACTCTATAAGCCTTGCTAGTGGTTGAATATCCAACTAGGAACCCTTCATCACATTTCTTGTCAAACTTGCCCAATCTTGTGCCTTTCTTGAGAATGTAGCATTTGCATCCAAAGACTCTAAAGTATCCAATGTTGGGCTTCCTCCCATTTAACAACTCATATGGTGTCCTGCCAAGCATCCCATGGCAATAGAGTCGGTTGCTACAATAGCAAGCCGTGTTGATTGCTTCGGCCCAAAAGGAATGGCTCACATTGTATTCACTAAGCATTGATCTTGCCATTTCTATCAAGGTTCTATTCTTCCTCTCAACTACACCATTGGATTGAGGAGTGTAGGTTGGTGAAAATTGATGTCCAATTCCAAGCTCATCACACAACTCTTCAATTCTTGTGTTCTTGAATTCACTTCCATTGTCACTCCTAATCTTCTTGATGGATGTCTCAAACTCATTTTGAACTCTCTTGACAAAAGTCTTGAAAAGCTCAAACACATCATTCTTGTCATGCAAAAGAACACCCATGTATATCTTGTGTAGTCATCAACTATGACAAAACCATACTTGTTGCCACCAATGCTTGAATATGATGTTGGCCCAAACAAGTCCATGTGTAGCAACTCAAATGCCTTGCTTGTACTCATTGTGCTCTTGGTTGGATGTGCATTGCCATGTTGCTTCCCGGCTTGACATGCTCCACAAGGTTTGTCCTTCTCAAACTTCACATCATCCAAGCCTCTAACCAAGTCATGCTTCATCAACTTGTTCAATTGTTTCATCCCAACATGACCAAGCCTTCTATGCCACAACCACCCTTTACTAGTCTTTGAGAGTAAACATGTTGTCAACTTGGCTTCTTTTGACTTGAAATCAACAAGGTAGAGATCACCATATCTAAATCCACTGGAAGATCATGTTTGCACCATCACCATTAACCACTTCAACTTCTTGGCTTGTGAATATACATTTGTAGCCATGATCACAAAGTTGAGAGACTGACAAGAGGTTGTAATCAAGATGATCAACTAGCAAAACTTTGGATAAGCTCTTCTCTTGAGTGATAGCAATCTTGCCTAACCCCAACACATTGCCTTTCTTGTCATTGCCAAATGTGATTGACTCATATTCATCAATGCCCTTGATACTAATAGTCTTGAACATATGAGAATCCCCGGTCATGTGTTGAGTGCACCCACTATCCATTATCCAATGCTCTCCTCTGGCACGGTAATTGACCTACAAAAAGAGATCAATTCTTCTTAGGTACCCAAACTTATTTGGGTCCTTCAAGGTTAGTCACCAAGGCCTTTGGTACCCAAATGGCTTTCTTCTTTGAGCCCATCCATGGTGTACCAATGTACCTAGCACGAACACCATTGTTCTTCTTTACAAGCATATAAGCATGATCAAGTTTGATAGAAGTAACATTGGTTCTCTTGTTCATGCACTTTTGCTCTACATGACCAACTTGCTTGCAAGCTTTGCAATAGCTACCACTGTTCTTCACAAAATAAGTCTTGTGAGTCACATAGACGGCCTTGCCTTTCTTGGGGATATAGCCTAAGCCCTCCTTGTATAAGGATGCCCTTTGGCTACCCAAGCACATAAGCAAGCGGTCCTCACCACCATAGGCCTTAGCCAAGGAGTGATTGAGCTCCTTTACTTCCCTCTTTAAACAAGCATTCTCATGAATAAGCATAGGGTTGTCATTATCTTCACTAGAGATGGATATGCTAGTGATAGAGCTAGTGGAGGTCTCACACTTGGGATTTGATTCATCAACTAGAATATCACACATGATGCTTGCATTGCATGTATCAACTTTGTCCTCAACTAAGCACAACTTGTGCTCATCAAGTAGAGAGGAATGAGCTTTCTCTAACTTAGAATGAGATTTCTCAAGCTTCTTATGGTCTACCTCTAGACTCTCATAAGATGCCCGAAGCTCACCAAGTTCTTGCTTAAGGCTCTTTATTTCCTTACGCAAGCCCTTGCATTCCTTTCTACTTTGCTTGAACATAACAATGCAATCATCAAGCATGCTTTGCAATTCCTCCCTAGTGAGTGTTTTCTCCTCATCATCACTATCACTATCACTATCATC
The DNA here is from genome assembly GCA_015847255.1 of Hyparrhenia diplandra. NCBI lineage: Eukaryota > Viridiplantae > Streptophyta > Magnoliopsida > Poales > Poaceae > Hyparrhenia > Hyparrhenia diplandra. The sequence continues at coordinate 1,894,415 of JADLZK010004649.1, read as the reverse complement.
ATCATCATCACTAGTGATAGATTGTACCTTGGTGGCCTTAGCCATGAAGCATGATGAAGGAGTGTCGAAGAGGGAGATCTTGTCATGCATGGCAAGGTGAGCTTGTCCCTTCTTCTTCTTCTTGTCCTCCTCTTCATCACTTGAAGAAGATGAGCCATCACTATCCCACATAGCCACATGGGACTCATTTTTCTTCTTGGGCTTCTTCTTCTTCTCATTCTTGGCATCATTCTTCTTTCTTGCCTTCTTGATGCCCTTCTCATCATCACTATCATATGGGCATTCGGCAATCAAGTGACCATCATCATGACACCGAAAGCATGTCATGTTGCCTTCATTCTTCCCATCCTTGATCTTCTTCATAGATGATTGCTTCTTCTTGTTCTTGTTGATGTATGTCTTCTTCACATATTTGCCCAATCTTCTCACAAAGAGGGCCAATTATTCATCAACTTCACTCCCACTTGTAGAAGTGCCATCCTCTTCATCACTTGATTCTTCCTTCTTCTTCTTGCCCTTGGATGATGAGCTAGCCTTGAGTGCCAAGCTCTTCTTGTCCTCTTTCTTCTCTTCTTCCTTGACCTTCTTGTTTGCCTTGTTGATGAGTTCTTGCTTCTTCTTATCATCTCTACAAGAGTCATCGGTCATCACCTCATCAAGCAATTGGTTGGGTGTCAAATCCTTCAAATTTGTCCTCACAAGCACGGTGATGAACATCCCAAACCGCTCGGGCAAACATCTCAAGAACTTCATGTTGAAGGTCTTGTCTTTGATCTCTTCTCCAAGTGCATTGAGATCATTCACCAATACTTGCATACGGTGAAACATCTCCGGCACACTCTCATCATCCTCCATCTTGAAGCTATTGAATTGCTCAAAGCTTGATATATGCCTTTGCTTGCTTGACACCTTCGGTGCCCTCATAGCACTCTTCTAGCTTCTTCCAAATGTCATGGGCAATGGTGAGTGACTTGACTTGCTCAAACACTCTATCGTTGAAAGCCTCATGAAATGCACTCACGGCCAAATCATTGGCATATAGTTTCTTTTCTTCAACCGGAGTTGGTGCATCTTCTCTTGCTACCTCAAACTTCTTCTCGGTCACAACCCACACTTCTCTATTGATTGACTTGAGGTGTGCGGTCATCTTCACCTTCCAATAGGCAAAGTTGGTGCCATCGAAAGGTGGCGCCTTCTTGGTGTTGTTGACATGAAAACTCAACGCCATTTTATCACCGTAGGTTGTTAAGCCTTCTAAAAACGGTGCCTCGGCTCCGATACTACTTGAAAGGTCCTAATGGCTAGAGGGGGGGTTGAATAGCCTATTAAAAATTCTACAAACAACACTAAGCAAGGCGGTTAGTAAATAAAACGGCGTAGCACAAAAGCAAATGCTTCAAGCTAATTACGCAAGCCTTCTAACAATTCTAGCAATTCTAAAATCACTAATCACAAGCAAAGACTAGGTTGCTAAGATACTCCTAGGTGGATAAGTATTTCTAATTAATTCTACCACTAGAAGCTAACAAGACTAAGCTAGCTACTCAACTAAGCACCCTAACAAGATATACTCAAAGTAATGCAAAGGAGTGCTAGAATACAATACCACCGGTGTAGTGTCGAGGTTGTAGCCAATCACCGTGATCACCAGAAAATCTCCAACGAGCAAGAACAAGTGACCGCGATGATTTTTTCACGAGGTTCACGTGCTTGCCCGGCGCGCTAGTCCCGTTGTGGCGACACACTCACTTGACGGATGCTAAGCAATGGCCAATGCCAAATCGGTGGGAGCTCAAGCAGCGAACACGTACAAGAGAGGGTCCAACAAGCCCGCGAGCAATCCACTAGTGATGCCTTTTCGCGTACCTCCCGCGGGGTAAGGCTCAACCCCTCACAATCACCACCGGTGTGGCCTCGAACAAGCTCCAATCGAGCTCAACACCGCCTCTTGCTCCAAGCCGCTAGGGAACCAAGCAAATTCCCAAGAGAAACTAGAATCCCTTTGGCTTCTCCAAGGATGAAGTGCTTCTAAATGCAACCGATGCAAGCAATGCACTTCTATCACTCTCAATCTCACCAAGAATTCGAGTTATGGATGGAGAGATGAGTGGAGAGGAGTCTCAAATGCTCACAAGCAAGTTAGAGTGTTCAAATGTGCAAGAGGAGGGGCTAGGAACCGGGCAAACCCATATATATAGCCCCACCCACGAGATAGAGCCGTTGCTCTAAAAAATTTGTCTTCTGCAGGTGCACCGGACGCACCCACCGGAACCACCAGCGCGTCCGGTGCTGAGTCCGGTGCGTGCTTCCGGTCACAAACGACAAGCTTCGGGCCCACGGCTGACTCCTTCCCTCGTGCGTCCGGTGTATGCTTCCGGTGCCAGCGTCCGGTGCATAAAACTGAGCCGAGCCCAAAACATGCTTACTGGATCCTCCCACCGGACCCGACCACCGGAGCCACTGGTGCATGCGTCCGGTGCAGCCTCGAAGCTTCGGTCGCGGCGTCCTGGTCTTTGTTTTTCTGCGTGTTCTTCGTTTTGTTGTCGTCCTTTGCTTCAACCTTGCTTCGCCTCTTGCCATAAGATGCCAACACGTCCAAGATGATCACATTATCATGCATGTTAGCTCGTCGATAAGTTAGGCAAGATCGAAGTTAGTGCTCTCATTGTCCTAAATGCAATATGCAAGTCAATTGGACCTAGAAGCACTTCATGCAAGGATTGTCGCGGCATTCCCTCTTGATAGTCGGCTATCTATCCTATAATGTGATCACACGCTCTATCGTGTCTTGATCACCGAAAAGAAAAAACCCTATCAAGTATACCTTTGCCTTGATCTCACGGGTTTCTCTCAAGCCGATCACCGAGCTTGACAATTCATCATGTCCATCATCATCGTCCATGTTCATGATCATCATGCTCCTTGTCATCCATCTAATCCTATCTCTAGTCATCACTTAGAGCAAAGGATTAGTGCCACAAAATGTGTCATCAATTTCCAAAACCAAACATGAGATTTCAACGTGCGCGGTGAAGCGGGCCGCGTGTTGTCGATTGGAAGGGGCCGTGCGTTGGGCGGGGCTGCGCCCGGGAGAAGTTGAAGCGGTCAAATCCTGCCGTGAGGCCGCCTGCGTCTTTGTCGCCGGAAGGAAGCGTTTGCGGCGAAGTTGAAGCCGGGGAGGTGACGGGATGCAGAACGAGGGAGCACGCGTGGACGGAACAAGCCTGGCTCTGGAAAAACGAAGCTGGCGAGCGTTGGGCCAGAGTCAGGAGAGAGAAGGGATTTTGCATCCCGAGGACCAGGCCCAGCAACAGTGCCAACAAAATCAAACAACCCCACCTGCATCTCACGGGCTCGGGCACACTATTTTGGCCCATATCAAACACGTCCTTGAGCTCTGAGAAGCAGTGCACTACGGCGCCTCGACGTCTCGTCGGGGCCCTCGACCATGATCGCCCACGGGTCCACCGTTATCTCGCCCACGGCGCCGCGGCCCGCTCCGGCAGATCTAGCATGCCTTCGCGGTGCTAGCCCACATCCAAGACAATCAATAGGGAGCCTTGAGGACCGCGACACCACGCTCCGGCGCTTCCACCCCAGCCGTCACACCTAAGTCCTCAACCACCACGGTTGCCGACACCACCACCACCCAGTTGGCCCCAACGCACCACGGAGCCACCACCGCACCTCAACCTTTGCACCACCAAGCCGTCACCTTACCGGATCCGGGCGAAGGCCTTGGATCGAGGATCCACCACCGCACCTCCACCACCACATCACCACAACCGCCCCCATGCACCACCGTGTTGTGGCGCCATCGCTGCACAGCCCCTGCGCACCATCGTGCCACCGCTGCCTCACCATACTATTAGCGCCACCTGCCACCACACCAGATTTGTCTTGTTGGCGGATTAGATCCGTCGAGAAGGCGGGATGATCGGGCTCAGCGATGCTGGGGATCCGTCCGCCGACCGCCGCCCACCTGCCCCGACTTCACCTCGGGAGAAGAGGGGTAAGGAGCACGGACGGGGAGAGAGACCTAGCGCCACCATCCTTGCCCGCCGCCGCGACCAGTCGAGCTCTAGCGACTAAGATTGGAGCGTGGGTTAAGGATACTTGGAGGCGAGCGAAAGCGCCGCCGAGTGGCCCCAGGAGGGGGCGACCCGGGGCGAAAAGTGACAACGGGGGCTGCCTACCTATCCATAAAGTTGTTGATGAAGCTTTTTTTGCCGAACAGTTTTTCCATATTTCATCGACAAAGCTGCTCATGAAGCTGTTTTTCCGAACAAAACTTAATTATTTGCAACATTTCCAACATCTAAGAGTCTTAGCTTGATGTATCTTCATAAGAAGATACTAATTGAATCTGTAAACCTTCGTTATCTGTAAAAACTGAGGGACCAGCACTACGTTGAATTGCTCATTGTGTCGAGCGACTGCGGTTTTGCTGTGCTGCATGGCTGCGTACTATGGGGGTTCTCTGCCGGTAGACCATGTTCAGACGACGCGGAACCTCCCGTCCATCAGAGGTGCCGGAAAGATTGGTGTGCTACAAAAAGTTTAGGCATTTGACTGATGAATTATTACGTACTCGTACAGCATCGGAAGACAAGACATCCAAACAAGTTCTGGGCAATACAACAAGGTAAACCCAGTTCAATCTAATGATTGATAACTCATGACGATAACTGCAAACACACGACCACGTACATGCTACACACATGCAAGCTAAAGGGAACAAATTAAAAGCACCTCACCAACTCGATCTTGCTGGTTACTGAAAACCAGCCAACGACAAGGCCTTGAGCACCGCATGCATCATGCATGTATGGCTCTTTATTCATAAACACACTACTACAACACCAACCACAAGCAACAGCAAGCGTCGAGCCAATCGGAGACATTATCTGTTTCTTCCTTGACAAAGCTCAAGGAAGCAAACTCGAGTTGCATGCATGCAGCAGACGGCCAGCGTCTTGCCGGTCCGATCAGAAGGCCTCACCGAGGAACACTGCTGCCGGCGCCGGCGTGCAGCGGCGCTCGCAGAAGTTTGTGAGCAGGTCCTCGCAGCGGTAAGTGCGGATGGGGCCGGGACGGCCTGCGGTGGAGAGGTTGCCGGCATCTCGATGCCATCGTCGTCGGCGGTGAGCGTGTACCTGACGCACTTCTTGCACTCCGGGCGGCACCCGTGCAGCGAAATGTCATTGCACCGGCACTTCGGCGGGTTCATCCTGAGGCAATAACTGCAGTCGTCGCAGCACGGCCACGAGCTCGCGCCGGCAGCGTCCGCGGCGACGGCCGCTGCAGCTTCCTCTTTGTTCCCTGTGGCCACCAATAACAGCAAGTAGTCGAGTCAGAATTTTGAGTAGAGTGTGCATGCATCAATAATGTATACTAAGTGATGATCCCGGAGAAAATTTAGAGGGTATATATGCATGCAAGAGGATTCTGACTCGTCACCTTTGCCGAGCGGCAGATCAGCTGCGAGGATGGTGAGAACAGCCAGAGTGATGCCAAGTATCACCTGAGGCCTCATCTTTGTTTCTCCTGGCAAGAACAGAACAGGCCACAATGCAAAGTTTGTTGCTTGGATTTTCTTCCGGCAGCTATCTGTTTGAGGCTGGAGGCCTTCTTATAGGAGAGATGGAGGGGAGTTTTTCTTATATTTCAATTTCAATTTTCAAAAGGGTGCCCAAACTAACTGTTTAGGAACTAGAACTTTTAGTGGGGCCAAAAGTCATGCATGACTCATCAGGTACTATAGTGACACCACACACATTGGTGTGACTAATTAGTAGCCAATACAGGGAGATCATGCTAGGATAAACTCTGTCTTATAAACTACACGTAGTACATGGTACTTCTGTTTTAAACAGAAAAAAAAAAAAATATTTGGGACTATCTTCACACCAGACTACAGCATTGGGCATCATATACGTATATGGGTTATTTTGATTCTTGTCCTTACAATTTTTGTTCTTTGAAATTTACCCCCTACAATTTGACTAATTAGAAATTTACCCTTACAATTCTTAGTCACCTGGACATTTGCCCTTTTGTACGTGTGCTGCCTAGCTGGGCCCACCTGCATGCATTGTATTTTGGTACAAGTCTGTATTGCCCCTGTTTTATGTGCATATGGTGAGCAGCTCTAGCAGGCAAGCGCATGCGAGCAGCACGTGGCCGGGCGGATCACGCAGCCGACGCGGAGCTTGCCGGGCGGAGCGCGCAGCCGGCGTGAGCTGGGCGGCGGCGGCGCGCAGAGCTCGCTGCCTTGGTGGCACGCCGACCCCGCGGCCATGCAGCCCACGGTCGAGCGCGCCAGGCGAGGGCACGCCGAGGGTACGCCGCGGCCACTTGCCGTCGAAGCCAGTGCGGCAGACCAGCGCAGCAGCAGGTGGTCGAGCAAGCCAGCGGATGGTGGGCATAGGCTGCGAGTTCGGGCGCGCGGCCGGCGAGCGGACGGCAACGCAGTCTTGGCCCGCACGGCCTACGCGACGATAGCGCAGCCTCGGCGGCGTGACCTGCCTGCCTGGACGAACGTCGGCTCTTGCGGCGGCTGTCGAGCACGCAGCGCGACGTTGGCGAGCTCTCGCGGCGTGGTCGGATGCGGCTAGAAACCACCAGTCTGTGCTTCGGGTGCGCACGCCCGTGGCCGTAGCACAGGGCCGCAGTGGCGGCATCCCGCCTGCGCTTCACGTGCGTACGCCCCTGGCGTCGGCGCGGCTGCACGCTCGGGCGCCCGCTGTGGCAGTGACGGCTGCTCGCCTGCGCCGGCTATGGCGTCGACGATGCAGGAGGTTCAGCTCACGAACAGGAGCGCTAGCACTGCCTTATCCTCATCCCAGGGGCAATTTAGACCGATACGTAAATACAAATCATACAAATGGGCCTAAAGAGGCATTATACGTAGAAAAGGGCAAACGAGAGAGAAAAGCAAAATAGTAAGGGCAAATTTTCAATATCATGAATCAAAGGGCAAAAATTTCCAAAGATCAAAAAATTGTAAGGGTAAGAATCAAAATAACCCATATATGTATATGGGAAGTGGGATGATTGTTTTGACTTGATGCATACTTACCAAGCTGAGCTTCTGAGATCCAGTGTGTGATAGTACGTGTCACTAAGCTAGAGACTGAAGAACACAATGACTATGTGTGTTTCATCAGATTCTTTGCTGTGGAAATGCAAGACAAGACAAGACATGATTTCAGCCCAAAAATATAAGACATGATCATCGAGAAATTTGTCTTGAGATCAAAGATTGCCAGTAGCATGACTAAAAATAATAATCCTAGATATCATCAAAGATCTAAATGCAAATTGTAAAATTGAAATCCCTTAAGCACCATAATGTCTTAATTTGTGGGGCTAGAAAAAGTACAAGTGACGATCAACAGATTTATGCACTACCAGAAAAAGGATTTGCCTTGGCGGCCAACATTTTTCTTGAGTGCCGGGCCTTATGCTAGCTAACTTTTGAAGTGAAGGCATGTACTTGTAGGGGTTGGCAAGTGACTAGAAAACCTCGAAGCCACGCTCTAGCTTTCATTGCAAAACATAGTAGAAATGGATGATTTTGTCCATAAATACTTGTGTGTAGACTGAGAAAGGAATATACAGGTAGTTATTACAATGACGTCGAAAGACTTATATGTCCATATGTATGTTGACTTAGGCTACAAAGTCCATAAGGTTAAATTGAGAAGGAAACCTATGAGACCTGCAAAGAAACAGTATAATTAAAAGAAAAATTTATACAAAACATAATTAGTAATTTTTTATAGTCAAACAATAACAAAATGTCATATACAACAAAGAAAAACATAAAAGATGGATGAGGATTATTCAAGATGCCTGACGCTGGCTAGTGCTAGGCCCTGCTAGCCAATACTTTTGGCTCAGAATGCTGCTTTGTGCCCATGCATCTGTCTCCTTTTTCACCGAAAGGATGAACACACAGCAGCAATAGCTGCCAGTGGCCTGGTAATACTGTAGCGCACAGCCAGCCAAGAGACAGCGAACTATTGTTCCGTGCGTTCACGGGTTGAAATGCTACATTCACGACCGGAAAGGCAGTGCTAGTAAGTACACAAGCACATGCATGCACCGTCCAGCGTCCAGCGGCTGGTCGAGAGATGAATTATTGAGCCTGTCGTCGCCGGACAATCAGTAAGGGCGTGTTTGATTTGGGCCAGAAAGTTGTGCCCGAACCCGTCGCATGCAGGTTTCATTTTCCTGTTCCCCGGCCTGGTTCTGTGGATGTAAAAGTCTTCTCTCTTGGCTGTGGCCGGACGCAACCGAGAGCGTTTCTCTGGAGCCAGGCTGCGTTCCGGCGCTGCACGTCTACGGTTACCTCCCCATGGTCACCTTCCTCTTCCCCTCCACCTACACAGCGCGTCGGTCATGGGTGGCGCCGCGTCGGCCTGGGGGTGGAGTTCCCCCGCAGCCGCGACTGCGGTGGCGGGGCGAAGCTTCCCCGCGTCGCGGCGCTTCGGCGGCATGGATGGATGGATCTCCCGGACCAGCGCGACCGTGGCGACGGGCCGGGGCGGACCTCCGCTCATGGAAGACGGCGGCGGCGGCGTACGTCGGCGGGCGGTCCTTCGCCAGCGTCGCGGCCGACGGCCTTCGCGGCGGCGGGGCGGGGGTTTGACCTCCCAGCTGAAGGAAGACGGCGCCGCGGTGGCGGGGGCGGCGAACATCGCCCGCGCTCAAGGAAGACGGCGCCGCGGTGGCGGCCCCGCGGACCTCCCCACGCTCAAGGAAGACGGCTCGCGGTTGAAAGGTCCCTAGTGGTTTTTGGTAATTGAGTGACAACATTAGGTGGACTAATAATGTGTGTTTGAGATAATACATGGAGATTAGTTCACATATGGTGACGCAATGAAGGAGCTTTATTGCATATGGGGACATGACATGGAGTCATGTGACCAAGATGGTGAAGATCAAGACAAGGCTTGGCTTGATGGGCCGTTGCAAGTGTGAAGGGCAAGTCGAGGCTTTGAAGTCATGGACGCGGCGGTGAAGCTTAGGCAAGACTTGGCACCGACGACCCGACGCAAAGCGGTGAAGAGCAAGTGAGGTCAAGATCGATGGACCAAGAAGGTCATGTGATGATATGGAGTGGATCATATGATTCTTGATCGTGTTGGTGCATTGGTTGCATCGGCGCTTGAAGATGGAGCGAAATGGAAATGCGCAAGGCAAAGGTATAACCTATAGGGCATTTCATTTCACGGTCATAGGTGAGTAGAGAAGGTTATGGCCGGTTAGGGTTTGATAGCCGTCTTATGAAGAGGGGAAAACTTCAATCGCTTTACTCACCTAGTGCCACTAAAAATGAGTTTCAAATTGCATATGCATTTGGGTTAGTGACGTGGCGACTTCGACAAGAAACTCCTTGGAAAATGCTATCAAATATGGTCTTGAGGTTTGACTTATTTTTTGAATGAGATAGCAAAAATATTTGGATCAAGGTTTGATTGAATATTTGGAGAAGTAAAAGGAATAGCATTATTGCTTGATATATATACATGTATATGTATATATATACATGGTCACATGCTCACGTACAGGTACACTAGCTTTGCTAGCTTGCTTGCCGTTGACGTGCTATTCATTATCAAGGTGGGCCCGCGTGCTTTGTCTAATTGAAAAGATTTGAAGCCGGTTGCTTGCTATTGGATTGGCCCATCGACATCAAGTTCAAGGCTGCACGCTGCTGCTGTTCAGGTGTACCAAAAGCTGGTTGTGCGACGTGTTTTTGGGCCGGCCTGGACTGCGCTGCTTGGACCCAAGGCACTGCTGCTGCTAGTCATGTTCGAAGGCAAGGCCCAGGCGGAGGGCACCGAACATCGGAATGACGCTGGCCCCAGGACACGAAGACAAGCTGCTCTGGTCCGTTCGTGGGTGCCGACACTCGTTCGTTCGGCCATCGAAGAAAATCTCCAAGCCACCGCCGCCGCTCTGTCCAGAGAGAGTGAGAGAGCTGCGCTCCTTGCAAGTGCCGACCGTTGGCTGTGCTAGCCGTTGGGAGGGCGCCGTCGGCCTCCAGGCAGCAGAGGGGATAAAGCTGAGCTGCTACTCCCCTTGCTCTTTAACCCAACAGAACACAGTGAGCTTCCTCTCCTTATTCTTTCTCTTGGTGAGAAGTTAGGGTTTCCTCTCCTCTTTCTCTCCCCATGATTTGAGGCAAAATTGATATGAGAGATTGAGAGCCCTTGGTGGGTGTGTATGAGAGGTTGAAGATCCACTCATTCCCCATTTGATTTCACTCAAGATTAGAGCTAATTTGAGAGGAGATTGAGATACCTAGTGCATTACATTTCGGGATTCATATTTGTGGCACTAGGTGGTGATTGCAATTGTGATTTTCTTATTGCTCTTGGTGATTGCCATCACCTAGACGGTTTGGAGATTGTGACTCCGTTGAAGCACGCAATTGGAGATTGTCGCGGTGCTCGGGAGGAGGATTTGTGAGAGGTTCGTGCTCACCTCGCGGGGATCGTGAAGAGCAACATTACTAGGCGTGTCATTGAGTTACCTCACTTGTGAGTGTGGGTTCGATCGCGGTGCCTTGAGAGGCTCACTTGAGTGTGGTGTCTTGCGGTTGCCTTGCGGGCGTGCTTTGAGGGGGCAAAAGTGATTTGAGGATCACAATCAAGAACCATCTAGGTGAAACACCGATGGAACCACCCAAGGTGTTGGTCGACACAACGAGGAGTAGGGGAAGTTGGCAAGCTTCCCCATACCTCGATAAAAATCACCGGTGTCAACTTGTCTACTCTCTTCTCGGTGGTTTGCATTCTCCAAATCACAAGCTTTGTATTTACATTCATATATATATCTTGTGCTTGTGCTTGTGGAGTAGCTCTTGCAATTCCTAGCTTGTGTAGCTTGTTTAGTTGCCTTGCTTAGTTTGTGTAGCTAAGTAATTTGAGCCTTTGGTTAGGCGTGTCGCCTTGTCCATTGTGTATATAGTGAGCTTAGGTTGGCTTTGTGCTTTTGCTCATTAGGGTTGTGTAGGAGCTCACCCTTGTTTGAAGTATTAGTGCATAGGTTTGTGTGACCTTGCAATAGAAACGGTTAGGAGCTCAATCTAGGCTTATCACCTCATTTGCTTTGTGTAGGATCTTTTGTGAGGTGATTTAGAGTCATAGCTAGAGGGTGAAGTCTTGGCTAAACGAATAGTTTCAATTCCGCATTATATTTGTTTGGCCGGCAATTAGTTTTAGAAAGGACTATTCACCCCCCTCTAGTCCCCATCTCGACCCCTACGATGGCGGGGCGGGGCCGGACTCACCCGCGCTCAAGGAAGATCGGTGCTTTCGCGTGGCGGGCCGGGCGAACTCCCAGCGCTTTAGGAAGGCGGTGCTCGCGGCGGGGCGGGCGGACCTCCCTAGCGCTCGTGGCCGGCGGTGCTCGCGGCGGCGGGGCGGGCACACCTCCCGCGCTCACGGATGACAACACTCCACGGCGACGCGGGGCGGGACGGACCTCCGCCATGTCTCGCGCGAGGAACGCCATGAAGTCGGCCATGGTCGGCGGCCCCCACGCCGGAGGTCCGCCACTTTCCAGCGGTCGCCGGCGCACGTGGCTACGCCACCTACGGCCTCCTCGGGGCGACCATGGCCGACTCTAGCATCTGTTCGATAGAATGCTGCAAAGAGAAAGAGGAGGGTAACTTCACCACATTTCAGATGTAAGGTGATACTATTCATCTGTAGCCCAAATCAAACACAATCCCAATAAAACCTAGCTCACTGGGACCCAAATTCATCAAACAAGAGTTGTGCCCCAAAGCAAGCCATGGCCTGGTTCAATGGATAATGAAATTATCCATTGAGAGAGACATGTTTGTTTCTTTGTAAATTTCACACCTTCAAAAACTCGAATGGGAGTATCACTTTCACTAGCGTATATGGAAGATTAGAGCAAACAAAAATACAAGCTCCCGAGGAGAACAAGACTATAAGAGAGGACAGATAAGCTCAGCGTGTGACACTGACGAGTGGTGACCTACTAGTAGCTGGTTAGTGGTCGATCACCTTCGCACAGCGTGGTGGAAATAGATATCCACTTATCCGTAATACAGTTGGATTTCATGCATGCATATTAAAAGTTCTTGGATATGAATATCCATTTTGCATCTATTTCATATATGTTGACCATTTTGTATAGGAATCGAGTATAGTGTAGGGAGAGTGAGCATCTTCAAGAATACAAATTAGCTAGGTTTTGACTACTGACCTGTCTTAATTAAATGGCCAGTATACTAATTTAAACCATTAAAAGTACCAATGGTACATCTCCTGCCGTTATAAAAGAAATTTGCATATATCTGATAAAAAAAAAGAAATTTGCATATATATTACCTGAACAAAGAAAAAAGAAGTACGGAATAAAACACAAAAATCTCAAACATAAAAGGTGGGCGAGGGCTATTTAAGACGAGTGGCACCGGCTAACAGCTAGTGTAGGCCTTGCACTGCTTTTGGCTCGTTTAGCCTATCTATGCTCATTTTCTCAGACAATGCAAGATGGGCACGTACGGCAGCAGCTGCTGCTAGTATAGCATAGTACACCACTGCACTGTGACACACGACGACGAAGAGCGAATTATTGAGCCTGCCATGTTGGTACATTCACGGGGTGAAATATGCAGCAAAGAGGGGTGAAATGTTGGAGAAATGTTCAACATCCCCAGTCGCCATGGTTTGTCCGGTGGGGTGGGACGGAGAAGGGATAGAAGAGTGGAAATATTAAAATCTACTGTAACGGCTGGTTTTGGGTAGTTAAGATGCATATTATCTAGTGGATTATTAATGGTTGATCCGGTGGATTTTCCGCGTCTCGGATCATGCTCAATCCATGTCTGTGATGTGGTTTTCAAGGGCCGGTCTGGTGGCCATATGCCTGAAACGTCTGCAGCCGTCGCGGTGATGCAGACCCATGCATGTGATGAACATCCACTTGGACTCGCACGCCGTGTGGCAGACGCCCCTGCCCTGCCTCGTTGTAGCCGGAAAGGTGGACGAGCGGCACATGAATGCTGTCGAGACGACTTATTGAGCTTGCCCCAGTCCCCGTTTGGATTATCCAGCTATTAAACCAGCTTATATTCTCTTTTTAGAGGTGGCGGCATGTCCCGGGGCTGTGGGTGGCCGCGTCACCCGAAATTTCTGATTGGGTCCTGGGCTGGTCGATTTTCGTTGAGGCCCCCCGCGTCCTCTCATGAATTGCGTTCTGGTCCGATCGGGCTACCCTCAGTCATAGACGCCCCCGGTATTTTTGTGACTAGGTCCCTGTGCTGTCCGGAACCCTAACTCTGATTCCTCAGGAGCCTCCTTTCAGCCCCGCAGGCGCTGCGCCGCCGTCGGTTGTGTCGCGTTCCGTCCGCCTTTGCCCGTGCCCGCCGCGGGATCGGGTCCAATCGCTGCGGCGAGTCTCGTGGCGCTAGGTGCCCGCGGTCCGCCAGGCGCGGGTCGTGGCGCGACCGGCCGGCGCGCCGGACTTCGCTGCCATGCCGCGGACGTTGTCGACGGGAGCGGACGAGCCGTCCTCCGGTGGCCCCGAGCATGGGGCAGGGTTCCCGAGGCGCCCGCCGTACCGTTTCAAGTCGGTCGCTGATTGGCCTGCCGCCGTTGCGGGCCTACCGCGCCTGGGCCGCGAGGGCGGTGCTCGCCGACGGCCCGGCCGTTGTCGATCGTCTATTGGTCGCCGTTATGTGGGGCCTGCAGCGGTGCCCGCCGCCTCCTGTAGTTGACTCCTTCTAAGCTCGCACCTGCGGGGAGATGGAAGCTTCTCCCCTCCCTTTCGTTCCGGCTGCTTGAAGGTCGCCCTCGCCGCCTGAATTCTTTGCACGCTCCTCCTACTCTTCTTCCTATAGGCAATGTTCTTTGGCGTAATTTGGGTTCCGGTGTCTTGCGGTGACGTTAGCGTGCGTCGCCCGTTCGGCCCCCGTGCGTGCCCGTGTGCTTGAGTGGTTGCCGTTGTTAGGCGGCGTGGTCTGCCCGCGGCGGCCGCGGAGTCACCGAGTCGCTTTCGGCTACTCGAATTGTCGTGCGTGGTTGTTGGATTGCGTCCAGGTTCCGCCGGTTTCGCGATGATATCGTCGTTTGTTAGGTGCCATTAAGGCTCGTTCACGAACCGAATCGACCAGATTTCCACCTTTGCCAACAATTTTTGCTCGGGCTCTCGGCAAAAGGCTTCTTCTTTGCCGAAAATTACCACGATGCACGGTGCTCGGCGAAGGTTTAAAAAATAAAATATAAAATTCTTTGCCGAAGCCGCTGAACGATAGGTACCCCGGCAAAGAAGCTACTTTGCCGAGTACCTTTACGCGGGTGCTTCGAAAGGTGTTAATAAAAATTTAAAAAAATCTTCGCCCGACCGACAGGGGCTTTTGGCAAAGGATTTTTAGAAAAAAAAAAATTTGGGAAAAAATAAGCTTCTTCGCCGACTGTCGGCGCTCGGGCGAGGAGAGTAACTACCGTCAACACACGGTTTGTTAACGGTCACTTTTTCTTCGCCGACTTCCGTTTAGGTTCTCGGCGAAGGCTTTGCGAAAAGTGGTCCCCGACGGTCCGTCGGAAGGGCCTTTACCAAAAAAAATTCCCGAAGCACATTTGCCGACGATCGCTGAAAAAACTTTCTACGGCTGGACCACCTCCTGTAGTGCTCCCATTTACTCCCTTTGCCTCGTGGAGTTTGTCGTTTTGACTTTTTTGAACTTTACGTCGATCATTGGTCTTATTTAAAATATTTATGAAAATAATAAAATAAATTAATCAATATTCAAGTATCTTTATTGATAAATTAAGTCATAAAAATAAATTATATTTGTCTAACAATTTTGAATAAGATTTAATGATCGAAAATGATTTCAGACGGAATCGAGTGTGACAAACTCATGGGACGGAGGGGGTATGTCCTCTGCCTACAGAAAGATTACTGTCCTCCAAAACGTTTTGGGCATCGCAGGAAAAGTTCTGGGCAATACAAATAGGGCACGACAACGAATAACCAGGCTACTCACCTCAAAACTCATGAGTCGTCATGACCATAACTGCAATTACACGACAACATTTTTTAGATCACGCAGAGGCACGTAATTTATTAAGCAGATAAAATTTTCAGTCGCACAAACAAGCAGCTTTAGTAACAACCTGCAAACACTCCACAACATGCAACAAATGGGAACAAACTAAAAAGGTAGCGTCCTACCAACTCTAGCAGCCGGTAACTGAAAAACCAGCCAACGACAGTGCTTTGAGCACACTGCATGCATCATGCCTGAGCATGGCATGGCTCTTTATTCATAAACACTACTAAACACACTAACGACAAGCAAGAGCAAGCATCCATCCGATCGAGCGGCCACATTTATTTGTTTCTTCCCTGACAAAGCTCAAGGAGAAGTAAACTCTAGTTGCCATGCATGCAGTAGTAGACGGCCAGTGTCCGCCCGGTCAGATCAGAAGGCCTCACCCAGGAACACTGCCGCCGGCGCCGGCGTGCAGCGGCGCTCGCAGAAGTTTGTGAGCAGGTCCTCGCAGCGGTAGGTGCGGACGGGACCAGGACGCCCTGGGGTGGAGGTGGCCGGCATCTCAATGCCATCGTCTTCGGCGGTGAGCGTGTACCCTGACGCACTTCTTGCACTCCGGGCGGCACCCGTGCAGCGAAATGTCATTGCACCGGCACTTCGGCGGGTTCATCCTGAGGCAATAACTGCAGTCGTCGCAGCATGGCCACGAGCTCACACCGGCAGTGTCCGCGGCGACGGCCGCTCCAGCTTCCTCCTTGTACCCTGTGGCTACCAATAACAGCAAGTAGTTGAGTCAAAATTTTGAGTAGAGTGTTCATGCATCAAAAACGTATAATAAGTAATGATCCTGGCGAAAATTTAGAGGGCATGCATGCAAGAGGTTTCTGACTCGTCACCGTTGCCCAGTGGCAGATCAGCTGCGAGGACGACGAGAACAGCTAGAGTGACGCCAACTATCACCTGAGGCCTCATCTTTGTTTCTCCTGGCAAGAACAGAACAGGCCACAATGCAAAGTTTGTTGGTTGGATTTTCTTCCTACAGCGATCTGTTTGAGGCTGGAGGCATTCTTATAGGAGGGGTGGAGGGGAGTTTTTCTTAGTTTAGCCTAAGAACCTAATATTTCAATTTCAATTTTCAAAAAGGGTGTCCCAAACTAAATGTTTAGGAACTAGAACTTTTAGTGGGGCCAAAAGTCATGCATGACTCATCAGGTACTATAGTGACACCACATGCATTTGTGTGACTAATTTCTAGCCAATAAAGGGAGATCATGCTAGGATAAACTCTGTATTATAAACTACACGTAGTACATGGTACTTCTGTTTTTAAACAGAAATGAAAATTATTTGGGACTATTTTCACACCAGACTACAGCATTGGGCATCGTATATGGTAAGTGGGATGATTATTTTGATTTGATGCATACTTAACAAGCTGAGCTTCTGAGATCAGTGTCTGATAGTGTCACTAAGCTAGAGACTGAAGAGCACAATGGCTATGTGTGTTTCATCAGATTCTTTGTTGTGGAACATCAAGTTGTGGAAATGCAAGACAAGATAAGACATGATTTCATCTCAAAAAAATATAAGACATGATCATCGAGAAATTTGTCTTGAGATCAAAAGATTGTCAGTGGCATGACTAAAAATAATAATCCTAGATATCATCAAAGATCTAAATGCAAATTGCAAAATCCAAATCACTTAAGCACCATGATGTCTTAATTTGCGGGGCTAGAAAAGTACAAGTGACGATCAACAGATTTATGCACTACCAGAAAACGATTTTCCTTGGTGGCCAACATTTTTCTTGAGTGCCAGATTTATGCAATTAACTTTGAAGCGAAGGCTTGTATTTGTAGGGTTGGCAAGTGACTAGAAAACCTTGAAGCCACGCTCTAGCTTTCATTGCAAAACTTAGCAGAAATGGATGATTTTGTCCATAAGTACCTGTGTGTAGACTGAGAAAGGAATATACAGGTAGTTATTACAATGACGTCGAAAGACTTCTGTCCACATGTATGTTGACTTAGGCTACAAAGTCCATAAGGTTAAATTGAGACGGAAACCTATGAGACCTGCAAAAGAAACAATATAATTAAAAGGAAAATGTATACAAAACATAATTAGTAATTTTTATAGTCAAACAATAACAAAACTAGTTAGAGGCCCAGCTTCGCGGGTTAGTTGTTAAGGAAAAATTAATATGTGTCTACATGAGTGGTTTATATATGTATTGCACTTAAGTGAGATTTGACAAATTCATGCTCCTGGTGGAGATATAAATTTTCAAAGATGTAATATGAATTAATACGTAGAATATAAACTTGATAATTTATTCTGGAATTTGGAATGATGAAAATGATATGGAAATGCATGGATAGGGGGTGGTTGTACCTAGTTTGTTTACATTTTTTTTTTTGGAATTTTTCTATGGATAGGAAATGTTGTATCAATCCTCCGTGTACGCATCTCGTGTGCACGTAGCATTTACCAATGGGCTGACGCGCGGGGTGCAGCAGTCAGGCGAGCTGGCTGGGAGTGCGCTGTGGGCGTGGTCCATGGCTCCGTGAGCCGATCTAGGGCTAACGCCCTTTTCTCCCTTCATTCTACTGGACCGGGTCGATGGTACAAATGGGAAAGGAAATGAGCCAATGGCAAGTGGGGCCCGCGGATGGGGATGGCCTTGGACTCCTCCCCATCTCTCGTACTGCACCGTATTCGACACATGGTGCCCTGCTCCATTCTCTCATACTGCAGAACATGCACTCTCTCTCCCATCCTCATCTTTTCACAGCGACGGTCAGGACAGAGAGAGAAAGGGGAAGAGGCAGCAGCCATCACGCCAAGTCAGGCGAGATGCACGCCCGTGCCGGGAGACTCCGCCGGTGGCGCGGCCGCAGGGCAGCGCACTCGCGCGCCGAAGCCTTGCTCTCGCGAAGCAGCGTGCCCGCGCCCGGGCGACAGGGGCGGGGCCTGAGGCGCCCGCGCGCGTCTGCACCCTCGCGTGCTGGCCTGCAGCCGGTGGCCTCACCGGTCGCGCGCCGCAGGCTACGCGCCGGAGGCCGCGCCTCACCGGGCCGCGTCATGCCAGGGGCCGCGTTGGTGGCTGGAGCGACGGCGGCGGGGCCTGGGGCGCCCGCGCGCCAGTGCTGCAGCTACGGCGGCCGGGGCCGCGTGCCTACGCCGAGTCGCGCCGGCCGGCTGCGCACCCCTGAGCCGGTCGCGAGGAAGGCCGTGGCGCCCCGCGCCAGCTACGCAGAGGGCCCCGCCGGCCGTGCAGAGGGCCGCGGCGGCCGTGCCGCGCCTTGCTGGGTCCGCGTGCAGGCTGCGCCCGCGCTGGGGCCGTCGGTGGCGGCGAGGAGCGCGGTGAGCAGCTCATCCCGCTCGGCGGCCTCGCGCTCGGGTCGCTCGGCGCGGGCGCGCGGCACGGCGGCGTCGGTCTCGGCGTCGGCGTCGGCGAGGCGCGCGCGGAGGGAGGCGGCCTTGTCCGCGACTGTGTTGGCACGGGCCATCCAGGCGGCGGGGTGGCCAGCGTAGAACTTGGCCGCGGGCGAGGAGATGCTGGGTGGGGGCGGCGTCCACGGATGACGCGAGGGGTGGGCATTTTTTGCGGAGGGCTGGAGAAGGCTCGAGAAAGCCTCCGTTGGTGGGGGACGGACGGCAGCGATCGTTTCGGGGCTCGATCGGACGGCCAGCGATAGAGTACTGTAGTTCAACAGTGCTTTTGTGAGAGAAAAGCACTGTTCATCCGGCTCCTCAGGATTAAAGGAGTTATATAGATATAGATGTCATATACAACAAAGAAAAACATAAAAGATGGATGAGGATTATTCAAGATGCCTGACGCTGGCTAGTGCTAGGCCCTGCTAGCCACTACTTTTGGCTCAGAATGCTCCTTTAGAGCACCTCCAGTGTTGCAGGGAATCGAACCGTGAGGAGAGAGAACACCCCATGGTTCGCTTCCACACTGCAGCCATCGAACCATGGGAGGAAATTTTTTCGGTTCGCATCTCCGATATGGTTCGAACCGAGAGAATAAACAATTGGAGGAGTGGCAGGTGAGGGAGGGCCCCTGCGCGGCCCGTGCTCGTCCGACCGCCGGGGTGGAGCCGTGGAGGCGACCTGACGCGCGGCCTGCGTGCACTGCCCGACGAGCCGGTCCCCCGTTTGCCGTACGCGCCGCCCGACGAGCCGGCGCCCTGCTCCCGCCGGACACGCGGCCCTCCGCCCAACGCGCTGCCCCCTGCTCCGACGAGCCGGCGCCCTGCTCCCGCCAGACGCGCGGCCCTCCGCCCGACGCGCTGCCCCTGCTCCGCCTGACGAACCGCCCCCTGCTCCGCCCGACGCGGCGCCCTGCCCGCCGCCCGACGAGCGGCTCTCCGCTCCGCCCGACGCGGCGCCCTCTGCTCCCCGACCCGACGTGGTTCCCAGGCCGCGGGCAAGCCCCGCGCGCAGGCTCACGCCGATTCCCGCCGGCGAGCGCGCCCCCGTCCCGACGAAGAGGATGAGGTAGAATGGGGAATGGTGGAGAGAGATTGTCAGTGCTCGGTTCGATTGACACTGGAGACGTCGAACCATCGTGAAAATCGATTTTCTCTCTGCACACGGTGTCAGAGTTTGGTTCGATACACACTGGAGGTGCCCTTATGCCCATGTTGTGCCCATGCATCTATCTCCTTTTTCACCGAAAGGATGAACACACAGCAGCAATAGCTGCTAGTGGCCTGGTAATACTGTAGCGCACAGCCAGCCAAGAGAGCGAACTATTGTTCCGTGCGTTCACGGGTTGAAATGCTACATTCACGACCGGAAAGGCAGTGCTAGTACGTACACAAGCACATGCATGCACCGTCCAGCGGCTGGTCGAGAGATGAATTATTGAGCCTATCGTCGCCGGACAATCAGTAAGTAGGCCCAAAACGACGTTTTTTTTTTTGAAAAGAGTTTCATTAACTCGGCTTTTCGGAAAGCCAAAACAGAGTAACAACGTATTTGCTGGGGTCACCAGCTTACAATGAAGGCAAATAACAAGCAAAAGTAAAAGCAAACTCTAGCCTACGCTAGATCTCGATTACATCAGTTGACACCAGCATGCTTGACGAAAACTTCCTGATCCAATCCCATAAGCAGTCCTTCACGGCTTCGATGTGTCCCCTGTCTTTCTCCTTAAGGAGTATCTTCCATTTCTGCATGAAGGAGATGGCCATGTATAACACATCAACTGGTGAAGCAGGAAAGGTCTTTTCAATTGCCATTTTATTCCATGTATTCCAAATAGCTCAAGCAAAGCAAGCAAAAACAAATAGAATCAATCTTAGTGGGAGAGGCCCCTTGCCAATCACCCAATTTGTTGACAACTCTAAAAGAGACTGTGGAACATATTGCAACTTCCAGATGTCTTTGAAAACATGCCAGACAAACTTAGCTAAATGACATTTGAAGAAAATGTGATCCACAGATTCTACCCCATCCCCTAGACAGCAAGATTCAGAACCTTTCCAACCCCTTTTCTTGAGAGATGTGGCCACTTGAAGTTTATTATTGAAGGTTTGCCACAGAAAGAATTTTATTTTCAGGGGCACCTTACTCTTCCAAATGTATTTGGCCACTCTACTAGCAACACCCCTATCTGTGATGAATCTATATAAAGATTTGGTGGAAAAATTCTTAGACTTTTCTAGTTCCCAAATTGGTTGGTCTCTAATATCATTCAAAGTATAATCTTCCAACTCATTTTTTAAACAGATCCGTCTGTCAAACTCCATGTTAGACAAAGGTCTCTTCATATCAATAACCCATTCTCCATTATCAAGGCAGTCCTGCACCAAACATTCAGGATCCCTCACCAGCTTGTAAAGATCTTGATAAGCAATACACAGAGGTACCTTTAATAGCCAACAATCCTGCCAAAATCTACACAAATCCCCTCTGCCCACTTTATATGAAACACCCCAATTATATAGATGTTTAACTCTCTGCAGGCCCTTCCAGAATTGTGAACTGCCTGCAGTTTTTGCCCCAAAAATTGTTTTCTTTCATGTATTTTGCCTTAAGGATCTTAAACCATAGATCATCAGGTTCTTGGTGTATCTTCCAAATCCACTTGACTAGTAAGCACTCATTCATGATTCTAGAATTAATAATGTCCAATCCTCCTTGATCTTTTGGTCTACTCACCATTTCAAATTTAGCCATATGATATTTGAATTTTTTAACTGCCCCCTTGCCAAAGAAAATTAGACCTAATTCCATCCATTTTAACATGAACCCCTTCCTTTAGATCATAGAAACCCATAGTGTATATAGGGATGTTACTTAAGCAAGTGTTGGACAAAATCTGCCTTCCCCCAGAGTCAATATACTTCCCTTTCCAAGGGTATAACCTCTTCCCCAACTTACTCACAAGATACTCAAATTTCTCCATGTTTAGATGTCTGTCACTCACAAGAATTCCTAGATACTTCATTGGTAGCTCCCCTAGCACACAATTAAGCTTATTAGCCATAATATGTTTTTCAGCTTCTGATACCCCCAAAACATACACTTCACTTTTGTGATAGTTAATTTTCAATCCAGACAGCCATTCAAAGCAGTACAAAATTAGTTTCAGATTTCTAATAGAGTCATCTGATCCATCAATCATCAAAATTGTATCATCAGCATACTGTATGTGAGATACTCCCCCTGGGATCAGATGGTCTACTACTCCATTGATATGCCCTTTTTTCACTGCCTTTTCAACCATAACTGCTAATGCATCAGCCACCAAATCAAAGAGAAGAGGAGACAGTGGATCTCCCTGTCTTGGCCCAAAACGACGTTAGAATGGAAGTATCACTTTCACTGGTGTATGTATATGAAAGATTGGAGCAAGCAAAAATACAAGCTCCCTCAAGTTAAGAACACATGTGTTGGCGTTAATCTTGTCAGAGGTGTTACTGAAGAAGAGTTAGAAATGCTACATTGACGACCAGAAAGGCAGTGCTAGCACGTACAGAAGCACATGCATGCACCGTCCAGGGGCTGGTCGAGAGAAGAATTATTGAGCCTGTCGTTGCCGGACAATCAGTAAGCAGGATCAACTACAAACGACGTTAGAGTGGAAGTATCACTTTCACTGGTGTATATGGAAGATTAGAGCAAACAAAATACAAGCTCCCTCGGAGAACAAGACTATAAGAGAGGACGGATAAGCTCAACGTGTGATACTGACACGAGTTGTGACCCACTAGTAGCTGGTTAGTGGTCGATCACCGTCCCACGGCATGGTGGAAATATATAGATATCCAGTTAACATAGTACAGCTGGATTTCATGCATGCATATTAAAAGGTCTTGAATATGTATATCCATTTTGCATCTATTTCATATATGTTGGCCATTTTGTATACGAATCGACTATGTAGGAGAGTGAGCATCTTCAAGAGTACAATTTAGCTAGGTTTTAACTACTGACCTGACTTAATTAAATGGCCAGTATACTAATATAAACCATTAAAAGTACCAATGGTACATCTTCTACCGTTATAAAAGAAATTTGCATATATCTGATAAAAAAAAGAAATTTGCATATATATTACCTGAACAAAGAAAAAAAGAAGTACGGGATAAAACACAAAAATCTCAAACTTAAAAAGGTGGTCGAGGGCTATTCAAGAGTGTGTTTGGTTCCCTTCTGTGTTCTCCTAACCTGCATCTCCCTGGACAGGTTTCCTCCAGCTTTTGAGCGTCTGAAAGTGTGGTTGTTTGGTTCTTGGGACATCCGAGGCGAGGCTGAGAGAGTCGACGTTTGGTTGCTGTGCGAGATAAGTCGCATGAGATAAAAATTATTAAAAAATTATGATTATAATTTTTATTTTGTGTAAATATAGTTTTAAAGGACTTATTTTATCTAATCATGTCTTAATTATCCATAAAATACATTAATATCACTTAATATTTACTAATTATACACTAATACATCATTAGTGGGAGAACCAAACTTGCATCACCCGAGCACGGCTCCGAAACGGAAGATTTCTGCGTTTCTCCACATGCAGGCAACATGGAGGAAAATGCATCCGCCGGCCTGGCTCACGAAGGTAGTGAGGGCAACCAAACGTGGCTTGCCCCACCCCATGGGCCTGGCTGGGCCAAAACAGCGAACCAAACGCACCCCAAGTGACTGGCACCGGCTAACAGCTACTGTAGGCCTTGCACTGCTTTTGGTTCGTCTTGCACTGCTTTTGGTTCGTTTAAGACGGACTGCACTGGCATGCGCTACATGCATCGCTATAGCACATAGCGCTGAAAAATCGCTGCAGCGGCACCCCTGGATGGGCTACGGAACCATCGCTGCTGCGCTGTCTGTAGCGAGATAGAGAAACCACGCTATGGTGTTGGGACCACCACGCGCGTCAGAGAGAAAGGAGCGGGAGGCAGTAAAGCATGCGCCAGTGACGGGACCCACCAACGGTATTTACTGAAAACTGTTATATCTCACAAAACAAAAATTAAATTAAATTCCGATTACACCATTAAATTAGTCTCAATAAATACTTCAAAACTAGATGTCGTATGGATATATTTAGATAAAATTACAAGTGAACCCCATCGATGGTAGTTGGGATAGAGTGGAGATATAAAGAAAACAATAGGTCTGCGGAAAAGAGTCTTTGTAAAAGAAAATCTTGATGGCCAAGATGTATAGAGTAAATATATAGAGAAACATGAGTGCGGATGCTCATTTTCGCACACAATGCAAGATGGGCACGGCAGCAGCTGCTGCTAGTAGCATAGTACACCACTGCACTGTGGCACACGACGACAAAGAGCAAATTATTGAGCCTACCTTGTTGGTCCATTCACGGGGTGAAATATGCTGCAAAAGAGTCCAAGCGGTGTTTAGTTGGTGAAATATTTTTAGGTTTGGGTACTGTAAGACTTTTTTATTTGTATTTGTTAATTATTATTCAACTATAGACTACATAGGCTTAAAAGATTTGTCTCCGACTTTTCAGTCAAACTGTGCAATTAGTTTTTTTGTTTAACTATGTTTAATACTCTATTTATACGTCAAAAGATTTGATGTGGCCGGTCTCTTTAGAAGACTTTTTGGGTTTACTTTTTGGGAAGTGAACACACCCCAAGGTAAAATGTTGGAGAAATGTTCAACATGTTGATCTAGCAAATTAGTCGTCATGGTTTGTCCGGTGGGGTGGGACGAAGAAGAGATAGAAGGGTGGAAATATTAAAATCTACTGCAATGGCTGGTTTTGGGTAGTTAAGATGCATATTAGTGGATTCATGGTTCATCCGGTGGATTTTCCGCGTCTCTGATTATGCTCAATACACGTCTGTGATGTGGTTTTCGGGGCTGCTCTGGTGGCCATGTGCCCTGAAACGTCTGCAGATGTACCGTCGCGGTGATGCAGACCCATGCATGTGATCTGATGAGTCGTCTTTTTCGAGGCGTACGATGACCGTCCACTTGGGCACGCACGCCGTGTGGCAGACGCCCCTGCCTGATGTAGCCGGAAAGATGGACGAGCGGGCCGGCACATGAACGCTGTCCAGCCGCTGGTCGAGACGAATTATTGAGACTGCCCCAGTCCCCGTTTGGACTGCTCCAGTTTTTTTTTTTTTTTTTTTTTGCAGCTTTGGATTGCTCCAGATTGTGCAATCTAATAAAAGAGCACCCAAACAGTCTGATCCAAATAGCTTATAAAATCTAGAGAATTCAAATTCTTACAATTTGCCAATCTGATCCAGCCCAGCTTCTAATGTTAATAGACAATTCTACCCTTCCCTATTTGTACCACGAGCACAAATCAATCATCCTCTGTAAGGGTATTTTGGTATTTTTGCTCCGTGCAGTGCTATAAGCGAGCTTTAGAAGAAGTTAGGACGAATCCAACCAGCCTTTCATTTCACCTTTTATAATCCAGCTTATAGGAATTTGGCCAATAAAGGGAGATTATGCTATGATAAACTCGTCTTATAAAGGCTATCCGCACATGTAATACGTGGTACTTTTTTGTTTTTCAATAGAAATAAAAATTATTTCAGACTATCTTCAGATCGACGAGACTATAACATTGGACATCATATATGGGAAGTGGGATGATTGTTATGACTTGATGCCTACTTATCAAGCTGAGTTTCTAATTAAGATCCGTGCATGATAGCTTGTGTGACTAAACTAGAGACTGGCTACGTGTGGTTCATCAGATTCTTTGTTGTGGAACATCAAGTTGTAGAAATGCATGACAAGATAAGACGTATGATCATTGAGGAATTTATAGTGAGATATCAAAGATTTCTAGTAACATGACTAAAAAAACTAATCCTTGATATCATCAAAGAGCTTAATGCAAATTGCAAAATCCAAAGCCCTTAAGCACCATGATGTCTTAATTTGTGGACCTAGAAAGTAGAAGTGAGTCTAACGATTTAGAGTGCGCTAGTTAACTTTGAAGTCGAGGCATGTACTTGTGGGGCTTGGCAAGTTACCTGAAAAACTGAAAGCCACTCTCTAGCTTTCATTGAAAAGCTTAGTAGAGAGGTATAAATGGATGACTTTGTCCATAAATAATACTTTTTTATGTTGAAAGATTGAGCAAGGCATAAATAGGTAGTTCTTTTTTTCTAGTGACGTCCAAAGACTAATTATGTCCACATGTATTTTGACTTGGGCTACAAAGTTCATAAGGCTAAACTGAGAAGGAAACCCAAAGGAAGACTATAATTATAGAAAACATATATAATTATTTTTTTATAGTCAAACACTAACAAAATGCCATATCAGAAAAGAAAAACATCAAGTACAAGATTAAAGTGGACGAGGATCATTCATGATTCCTGACGCTAGCTAGTGCTAGGTCCTGCTCCCTACAGCGTGTCTTTCACCGAAAAGATGGACACGACACCTAGCTGCTAGTGGCCTGGTAATACTGTAGCACACAGCGTGCCGCTTCCGTACGTTCACGGGTAGAAGCATGCCCAAGAGCGTAGCAAGCACAATGTTCTCACTGTTGACTGTTACCTGATCACTGAGGATCAAATTACAGTGTGTGTTTGTATCTACTCACTCCATCCGAGAAAACATGCGTGTCAGTTAAACTTTTTTAAAGTTTGACTACGTTTGTAAAAATATGTGCAACATTTATATCTTTAAATAAATTTATTAAAAAACTAGACTTAAAAATCTTTCCGATGATACTAATCACTTAGTATAAATATTTACATATTTTAATATATAATTGACGGCATTTTCAGAGGGGACGTGTTATGCGTGAGCTCTGAGTAAAAAGATGATTCTTATTGAGAGGGGGCGTGTTAGCTTGGTTCGAGACGTACGTTTCAACATTTGTACTCCCTCCGTTTCACAATACTTGCAACTATGTGTTCCATGCTATCAAATGTGACCGAATTTCTACCAAATACTATTCACATTTATGACTTCAAATTAATTTATTAAAAAACTACATTTAAGTAATGAATCTAATGAGATTTATTTGATAGCATAAATATTGATATTTTTTATCTATAATTAATCGAATTTGGGATACTAAACTGCGACAATTGTGTTAGAATTGCAAGATTTTTGGAACGGAGGGAGTATGTGCAGAGATTGTAACTCAGCTCGGTTAGAGAGAAACCAAAAATAATGGGGAAGAAGATACTGCCTGAAACATTTTCAGACCCTTGCGTGATCCACATGCAGACACGTAGGTCGTTTGATTATTATTGGACCGTCAAACCGCAACACAGGTGTGTGGGCTCCCGCTCTACCGGCCGTGTAGCAGACGCAGCCTTGAGCCTGCCGTTGCCATACAAGCAGGCCCAACCTAGTGCACAGTCACATTTGAATGGGGCACCGTGTTTTCTTTTTTTGTAGTTTGACTAGTATACTATGTACGGTTTTTTTTTCAAAAGTGGGGTATAGCCCGTATTGCATTAAGAAGAGACAATTAAATGCCAGCTATGAGAGAACACTTATAGCACAGAATACTGGACACTAAGATAGTACTAGTAGCAAGTAAATTGGATTTAAACAAACTAGCAATAAAAAAGATACAAAGAGGGAATGAAAACCCACGACACCTAAGACCTACAACTGTGCCTACAAAACCACATCGCAAAGTTCACCCACATAGAAGACCATCCCATCGGCAAACGACGACAAAGCATCCGCCAACGAGCCATGGCGGCAAAGCATCCACTAACGAACCAACCAGCAACCATCACTCTCGACGGCTCGGCGAAATGCCCAAGAGGAGGCCAACAACACAAAGAGCAAAGCATCCGCCAACGAACCAACAACCAAGCCCGACACTCTTGGCGGCTCAGCAGCTGCCCAAGAGGAGTCCGACGACACAGCGACAAAGCATCCGCCAACAAACCATGACGGCAAAGCATCCGCCAACAAACCAGCGACATTCTAGTAGCGTCCCTCTTGGTGGCTCATCCGGTTGCCCTAAGAGGAGGTCGACGACACGTCGTCAAAGCATCCGTCAACGAACTTCTGCCGGCAAAGCATCCGCCAAACGAACCGGCAAAGACAATCGGCGGATGGGTCAAAAGCTGCAAGATAAACCAAACCGTATGGTAATAGGGTGTAGCGGGCACAGAGAGGGACTCTGTGAGGAGGCAAAGGTAGGCATGCTAGATCTCGGCCAGAGGCATGGGGCTCGAAGGATGACGCCTTCAGAAAGGTATGTTGCGCCAAGAACATCATCGTCATCTGCCCGATCACCGTCGGGCTAACCTTTCGCTCAAAGTCCCATACCAACCACCAATAACCCGCCAGCTGTCCCCCAGCTGTGCCCATGCAGGGCCCGACGGACAGGTCTATAGGTGAAGGAGACGACTTGCGCCACCCATCCCACCACCACGGTGGTGCGGGTGCAACTTTCTTGCCAGAGCCACACCCAACAAGGCCACCATGGCGGCGTTGACCGGTGCGAACAAACCGCCATCAGCCACACCACCTCGGCGCGGCCGACATCATCTGTGTAGGCCGGTCGCGAGCATGCGCCGCCACTCACGGACCATCGAAGAGCCCCGACCAAGCCGTGTGGTTGAGGGCCGCTGCGGCCGTGACACCAACGGTGCCCCAGGTACTAGAGGGCACCGGGAGGCAAGGGCGAGCCCCAGAACACGCCCAACTTGGGGGCGGCCGCAAAAGCGGCACCACCCACGGCCCCCCCGGTCCCGAACCCACCAGAAGACCGCGGGACAAAGCCTTAAGGAGGGCGAATCCGCCTCCAAGACCGGCACCGGCTCACCGCCCGCCTCGCCCATCGGCCATGCCGCGGGGCGATGAAAGGTCCTAATGGCGAGAGGGGGGAATAGCCTATTAAAATTTCCTTCACACGAACACTTGAGCAACCGATTAGTAAATAACATGCTACAAGTATATCTATGCAAGCCCCCTATGCAATCAACACTATGAGAAGGCTATATAATCTCTAGTCACAAAATCAAACTAACTATGTCAATCCTAGGTGGTGACACTACACAATCTAGAGCAAGATATAAGCAATTTCAACTACAACTACTCAAGCTAATCAATGTAAACAAGGTAGAAGCAACGGTAGAGGTAGTTCTATATACCGACGGGGTAGTGTAGAGGAAGTAGTAGCCAATCATCGGGTCAATGAAATCTCCAACGAACACAAGACAATTGAGACGATGATTTTTACCGAGGTTCACGTGTTTGCCGACACGCTACTCCTCGTTGTGGCGATACACGCACTTGATGTTCCACAAGCATAATGGCCGGTGCCAAATCCCACGGTGGGAGCTCAATGAAACACTCATAAGAGGGGATCCACAAGCTACGAGCAATCCACTAGTGACTCCTTTCGCGAACCTCCCGCGTGGTAGGATCGACCCCTCACAAGTCCACCGGTGTGGCCTTGAACAAGCTCCAATCGAGCTCAACACCGCCTCAAACTCCAAGCCACTAGGGAACCAAGCAAATTCCCAAGAGAAACAAAATCCCACAGCTCCTCCAAGGATGAAGTGCCTCTAGATGCAAGCAATCAAGCAAATGCACTTCAATCTCACTCAATCTCACCCAAGAATCGAAGTTAGGCTAGAGAGATGAGTGGAGGGGAGTGTCTTTGGCTCACAAGTGTGTTAGAGTGTTCAAATGTGCAAGAGGGCTGCCCCCCAACCGGCCAAACACATATATATAGAGCCCATCTCGAAATATAGTCGTTGGTTTCGAAAAGCCCTCGAACGCGCTGCGCCACGACGCCAGCGCGGCCGGACGCGCCCGGCGCCAAAGAAAACCACAAAGACCAGACGCCGGGCGCCGGACGCCGCCAGCGCCGTGTTACCGCCGGGGTCGGCCGAGACCTATCCGGGCTGCGTCCGGCGCGTCGGACGTGCCGGCGCCGCGTCGGCGACGTTCCATACCGCGGTATGTCGATTTCAAATACTTGCGCCGGACGCGCGCCAGCGCCGGTTTGCATGGCCCGGCGTCGCCGCGGTGATGAAGCCCCCACTTCATCGCTGCGTCGTCACCTTTGCTCCAACTTGCTTGCCACCAAGTATACCAACCTTGAGCACGAGGGTTAGCAAGAAATCTCCGACAAATTGCATCCGGCACAATAGGATGAGCGGTTCCCAAACCCAACTCAACCCTGCAAACCACCGCCGCCTTTGCAAATGTGCCAACACCGCCAAGTGTACATCTCCATGTGCAGGTGTGTTAGCAATTCCTCAAGCAATTTCAAAGTCGAAGTTAGTATACTAGATTCTAAATGCATATGCAAGTCACCATGAACCTAGAGGCACTTTCTCATCGGATTAGCCGTGGCATTCCCTCTTGATAGTCGGCTATCTATTCTAAATGTGATCACACTCTCTATAGTGTCTTGATCACCGAAAGCAAACCCTATCAAGTTATACCTTTGCCTTGATCTCCGGGTCCTTTCCATTCCGATACGTGAGCTCGATGATCCACCATGTCCCACATCAACGTCCATGTCCATGATCATGTCGCTCCACGTCCTCCATGCAATCCTATCTCTTAAGCACACTTAGAGAAAAGGATTAGCATAACAAGGTGTCATCAATTTCCAAAACCAAACATGAGATTTCAGGCGACCAGCATCGCCGCCCACGGACCAAGCGCCAAACAACGCCGGCCGGCGGAGAGGAAACGGTCGGTAGGTGGTCGGATCCGGCCAGCGGTGGCCCGGATTTTCGCGCCGCCGATACTGGCATGCCGGAGGAGAAGGTGTTGGAGAATCGGCGAGGCGGAGAAAGGGGAGGGGAGGAGAGGAGAGGGCGCGACGGTTTCCGTTGTCTTGGGCTGCCACAGGCCGCAGCCGCCGCCCTGCCCGCGACGGCGCGCCGAAGAGGGGTGATCAAGGCGGGGCCCGGAGGCGAGAAGCCTGAGTCGCCAGTTGGGAGCGCGGGGGGTGGAGTCTCCTACTACTACTGGCACTGGAGTGGAGTACGTATATGAAAGATCAGAGCAAGCAAAAATACACGTACACATGAATATGACCGTACTAGCTAGTAAGTGGCCACCTGCCCTAGTAAGTTTCCTCGATCTGATCTAGATACATAATCGAAAAAACATGGAATATCCGACTGTTTTCCGTATCTTTGAGAAATGCATACACGAGGAAACTAATAAAAGGTATTTTCATGATGATCTGTGATATTTCTTTTACTATTAATGATGTACCCAAGCTAGGAACCTATATTCAGACGTTATCTCTAGAATAAATGATTAATGACTAACAATATAAATTTCATATTCATAAACAAATATTATGTTCAATTTAATATTGTTTTGATTTAGTATGGATCTTATATATTTGCTATTTTGAATCATATTTAAATACATTTGTTTTGCATTATTGACTGTTATTTGAATTTACTTATTTTATTTTAGATATTCTTTATATGCGGTTGAAGAAAGTATTATTTATAGTTTTTGTTCATACAATCTAAAACAAATATATAAATATACAAATGTAGATACTTGATTGGAGTATATATATTGGTCGGCACAGAAATGCGGTTGCTTTTAGTTCTTGGCAAAGATGAATTATTGAGCCCTGCCACGTTCGTACAGTACACTCACGGGTTGAAATGCTGCGAAAGAACCCAAAGCCAAGCATTTCACCTTAGTCACCTTTAGTACTACGTGCTACCTGCAACAGCCTTGAGAGGACGAGCTGGGCCTGGGTCCGGGCCCCTCCACTAAAAGGACGCAGCAAGCACGCAGAAACTTTCCATGGAGTCGGTCACGGGTTGCACTGTACGTGGTGGGCAGCATAGGTGACGAGGGCGTAGTCGGTCAAGGAGAATGTCCTGCCTGCGGTTGGGTTTAGTCACGGTCTCACAGCATAGGTGATGGAGCTGTTGGGAGGGAATGGTGTTGCGCGATGAGTTTTGTGCATGACACGTCCCTCTTAGTAACTCCATAATCTTTGCACTGTCATTCCAGCATCCACGAACAACCACACATTGGCACGAATATTCAGGGACTAGTGAGAACGATAGCTGCAAAGACAGTGCAAAGATATGTTATGATTATGAACAATGCCACAGTATTGTTTGTGAACGTTCGTTCTCACATTTAGCCGTTGCGAGTTGCGAGTCGTGGTGGGCCGGACTGCTCCGCCGAAAGGGGCTCCGCGTCTAGCATATCACATGGGAGTCGCAGGGCGGAATATCTGTATCGAGCTCGATCTCCCTTGTGTCTTTCTCCCCTGTCCTAGATCCATCCAAGAGAGCAGAGCACCACAAATCCATGGCAAATCCCTGGGGCATCGCAACGATGAGCCCGGCAGTTGCCGTAGTGGGTTGGCTGCTGTCACCCATCATCAACTGGCTCCTGCAGCACCTCTTCGCCTACCTCATTTTTGACGCGTCCAAAGAGCTGCCTGAGCTGGAGGAGGTCACTATCCCAGCTCTCAAGCTCAAGCTAAGAGAGGTCGAGGAGCAGCGGATGCTGAGGCCAGCCAGAGAGGATGATTGGTCTCGATATGATCTGGAGATACTGGACAAGATGAACATGCGTCTCAAATCTGCCTTGTACCAAGCCGAAGACATCCTGGACCTTGTCCATTACTACCAGATCGAAAAGGAGATCACCGGGAAAGGCAGCAGCTGCTGGGTGCAGCGGCTCATCACCGCTGCCGTCGCGTGCATCGCCCACTGCTGCAGATGGAGCTGGGTTAGGGTACAGGGACTCCACACTGCTGGCGCTTGGATCGCCGGCTGGTGGGGCATCTTGATCCAACGATGCATAGACATCACCCCAGCTCCGCTGCTGCAGTTCATCCACAGCATGAAACAGAAGGTGGGGCAGTTATTCGGAGGTGTCATCAGCCTATGGAGTTCGGGCGCGCTTCTACCAGTTTCCCAAGCAACGTCCACTGTCGGGGTCCAGAGGCTGTGCGGTTGGTGCAGCAAGATCGTCGCAAACATCACAAGCTGCTATCGGTCCCTACTTAGCAGGTGTACTGATCAAATTACTGATGTCCGGTATTACAGGAACTGGTCATATGAACAAGTTGGCTTCAATATTAATGAGCAGGTAGCATCTGATCTGATCATTGTGTCACTTCTGAGTTGCCATGATTCCATCTGAACTTACAATTTTGTCATTATTTGGCTTTAGAAAAAAATTGTTCATTGTCACTTGTGGGTTGCCTGAAAACTCAAAACATCAATCACTTGAAATATACCAACTCCCATTTTCTTTTTTTCTATAGCACCAGAGCTACCACTGTGATGCTGCTTGATATTTATCTTGTATATATTCTTCATATTTGTTCTGTGAAATATGTCACTATTATTTGGATGTCATCCTTTTCCATCTTACTATTATATAACAATATTAGTGGGTGTAGTAGTTATTACATGCATTACATTGACCACGACCAAACACAGGCTTATAAAAGGTTATGTAGCTTAGATTATCATATATACACACCCCTAAATCCACATCCAAATCACCTAACTAGGCCATAACAAAGCATACTATAAAAGAACTAATACCACCTAGCTATATTACCCACCATGCCACACTATGATACATATTGTAAGTAATCTCTTCAATTTGCATCTAAATTAACAATTTTGCCACATTATAAATTAAAAAAGACCCAATCAAATATACATCTAAATTACCATTTCCTACTAATATGGAATATGTTTAAATAACCATAAATATATGTTTAAATAACCATAAATTGCATATGTGTGCCGTGTGCGTATGTGGGTTTTTTTCTAAATACTTTACTTAAAAACTAACTTTAGTAATTAAGAGTGCAGTCTATATAGCCGAAAAAAACTCCACTAGAGGCCCATTAATTTTATAAAGGGAAGAGATTCGAATACAAGTTATAATCGCGCAAGAGTCTCAATTGGCTTGATGTAGCAACTAAAAAGAACAAAATTCAAAAGCCAACATGATTATAATTAAGCTGCGACTAGACCGACCATAATTTAAAGTAAGGTTTTAATTCAATGCATACTGATGAAACATTAAGGTACCATGTAGAGGGAGTGAAAAAAGGATAATGCATATAGATGGAAAAACATACAATACATTATTGGTAGCTAATCTTGTGTATCTTCAATCTAGTTTTTTTTTTTTTTTTTTTTTTTTTTTGACAACAAGCTTGCGGGTTGACGGACTAGTAATGAATCAAGAGTAACACCTTATATTGCTGCATGACTAATTTCAAGATTACTGGATAACTAGAATGATGCGTATCTTTGTTTAAACTAGTGGCAATGCACGTGCGACACGCACGTGCTGATGAAAAAATTCATAAACATCATGCGTGTATTAAAGTCCATGTTTTTGCTCTAGGCATAAACCTTTCAAAAACTTTCAAGGTCGGCACAATCTAGAGTTTAACATAATAATGCTATACTAATAGTAAATGACCAACTAAGTTATGTTGTCCTGCACAATCTAATTCCATCTATCAGCTAATCTGAAAGGACAACCACATAATTGACTCATTAAAACTCTACCATTAATTACATAACATAGTGAGGGCATGTATATACATGTCGTCAGAGATGTTTCTTGTGTCCTGTTTGACAATGTTGAAAGATAAATAGCAATGTCCACGCTGGGCATTGGAATCAAGTTGCTTCTGCTTTTCTAGCCACTGCCCTCTCATTCTGTTCATTCATTTAGTAAATCAAATCACTGGTTGCTTCCAGCTTTTCCTACTATCGTCTTACCAATACTGAACTGAGGGCAACACCTCTTGCAAGCAAATTTTTAAAAAGTCAAAATCACACTAATAATATGAACAGTAATTCAAGGCATCACAACATGCATCACCAATGATATTCTGCATAGCCAATTATATCACCATTGAGACCTTTTAAAACTTTAGCATATATAATCGACAGAATCCTACTACGAGATCAGATAAAGAATGAACTAATTCGTCATACTATTTCAACAAAATCTGCATGTGCACGCTACTTCAAACTTATTCAAATACATAATGTTAAGAGAAAGCAAAAGAGTGAATATATAACCATTTTCTATCGAAAAGAAAACAAGGCAAGTCATATATAGTTGACAGCAGAATATTTGAAAGTGCTCAAGTACCATGAAAGGGCGGCATACCTAAATAGTATATTGGATTAGATAGCAATGACCTGAATATTGCATCCCAAAGCATATAATTAGCATTTTAAAACTCAAACTAAAAGCATGTCAAATGAATCTGAACAATTTGGAGCAACCAACCCTATTGTGGCATCACAAGTCACAAGTGATAAAAAAAGTCCCTAAAACTAAATTGGAAAGTTTAGTAAAGGTGTATCTAATATGTCACAAGTGATAAAAAAATCCCTAAAACAAAGTTAAAAAGTTTGGTGAGGTACCTAATATGTCAATAAAATTTAATTTTTAACCAATAGATTTGAATCCTCATGACCAGAACCATCCATAGGTGAACAAATATGAATCCAAGGCGTTATTGATATTTTTTTTAAAATAAGACTCACCATATTTTGCTATGTCAGCTGTGAATTATTCCTGTTTGATTTGAACATGATGATTAATACTGAATCCTTACCATGGAATACATACCAGTAAGACGACGCGCCTTAGCTTGATACATGAATTGCTAAACAGAGCCCGTGTTAATAAATAAATGAGATAACAAGGTAATGTAAAGCTCAAGAATTTGTAACAGTATCGATATTTTTCAGTAAAGATACCATATTTGGCAAGGTTAGCTTGCTGCCTCTTACTTGTTTGCCAGTGAGACAAGCCTTAGTGATATATCAACTTCTTACCTCTACATAGAGTCCATGACCCCTGTTTCCCCCTAAAAATAGCAGCATGTTTAGATAACAAAGGTAATGTAAGGCTGACTTCACAGCTCACCTCATTACTTGCTGGTAATAATGTCCAAAAATAGAAACTGTCCTCACATGGATAGCCATCTTGTATAATATAATAAGTTATGATTTGAAAGAGAATCAATTTTGTAGTAATTCCAGTAATAACATTTAAAAGCTGCCAAGGAATGCTCTACTTCATCAAGCAGATCATATATCACTACAGTGTACAGTCGTAAAATATGTGTCACACTTGCAAAACCAATGAACCTTCCATTTAGTTTCTTAGTGGCATTTTACAGAATTTCTAGATTCTACAAAAGATAGTAACTAAAGAACTAAACATATCTACATTACATTTGTTTTCAGAGAGCATTATATTACAATAAAATGAGATATGGTAAGGACACAAAATTTTCTCTATATTATTTGAGTCGGCCATAGCATTATATTTCAAAAGTTTATTTGCACTACCCAGGCTGCAGCATAGCGGCATTGCCACTCCTCTATGGCATTTTGTCAATTCTTATTTCATACATTTGGCACTCCAAAATGCTTGAGCGTTACATTTTAATAATGATTTACTTTCCAGCTGCGTCTACACAAATTTATTGTTTTTTGCCAACATAAGGAAACCAAATCGCATAAATCATTATAATAATTGAAGAAATTTGTCATCACATAAGTTCATTATAATAAATGAAAAAAAATGGTTAGAGTAGCATATGAAATCATATTTTTCACGGGCAGAAGATAATGTTTTGAAATTTACCAAAATTAATTTCACAGTCAATCTCTAATTATTTTCCTCCAATTATCACAAGTCTCTGCATCGATTAGTACAAATGTGCTAGTTCTATTATTATCTTGTACTACTGTTCATCTTAGCTTGTAGTGTTCATCTCCCGTCAGAACCTGCATGCACACACATACAAGGGACCGATAGAATATAAAAGGAAACCGTACCCACTTCTCGCACCAAAACGATCAGTCTGACCAAAGACATTCAAGGGAGATTAGAAATTTTGTGAATATCGTATTCATGGAAGGGGTCGAGTAGGAGAGATGCGAGACGGAGTCGTACGTACGCTGACCAATCTCTTCAGAGGTGGGCTCTAGTCCATGCCAAGCCGCGCAGCGGCGCTGCCGTCATGGCTGTCCTTCGGGGGCTCCCCGCCATTGGCAGCGACGTCGCCATGGCTGCTGCTCGACGTCGCCCGCGGGGCATGGTGGTGGTGGTCTCCGAACCGACGAATCTGCCGACGCGCCGACCTGGGCACCTCGCGATGCTGGTCACTGGCGGTGGTGGTGGTGCGTGCTGTGGCTAGCTACGTTGCCGGAGAGAGCGACGATCGTCAACCCACCGTACGTTGATGTTGGCCGGCCGGGCGGACGTTGTCAGGGAGAGCGACGATGGGATTCCCTGTGCAGCGGTGGGAGGATGAGGATGGGCGCAGGCATTGAAACCGTTGTCGGAACTGCTTGTTCAGAACGCGCCAAGCGTCGCGACTGGCCAGGACACATCGGTGGGTGTGGGTACACGCGGCCTCGCGCGGTGAAAAAAGAAATAGAGGGATCAACGCCGGAAGAGTGAAACACGCTAGTGTTTCATATGTTCCTGTCATCTTTTCCTGTTGGGTCCACCCGTCAATCTCTTTATGGGTCCACATGTCAGTCTAACGTGGGTAGACATAGTTTGGGTAACAAATGATTTCAATTTGTTCACTCCTTTATAGTATAGAATAGATAGATAGATATACATACATATGGGACATCGTGATAGTTCCATGCAAAAGTACTCAAGACACTCGACAGTTCCTTGCAACCAAAGATGATGCAAGGTTGATGGCATAGTGCAATTAAATAAAAATTCTCCATTTTAATAAGATGAATCTGAATACTTTATTTCTTCAAAAAAATCTGAATACTTTTCTTATTTAAATATTAATTCAAATCCACTTTTAAAGTTTTATTACACATTTATAGAATGACTTGTGTTTTGAAAGTAAATATAAATTGCAATAATATGTGGCCAAGATAATTATTTGAAGCTTCCTTCTTGCATAAGGATGGCAACGTGCCTATTACTGAAAAGAATCAGGTTAAGGAAACAAATAAGGAGCATAGAAGATATTCTCACTTCCTCCAAGAAGTCAAATCTGTTGAATCAGAATAGCAGCAACACCGCCAAGGATGATGACAAGGAAAGTAGCAGTAACAGCACTGCCAAGAACTGTGACAAAGATAGCGAGTAAGAAAGCAGGCAACAAAGATAGCACTGCTGAAAGCGAAAAGAAATTGACAAGTTGTACAGAAGCATTGAACAAAAAGTGTTCGGTCGAGACGAGGACCGTAAGCATATAAGTGAGATGCTTCGTGAGGGACCAGATACCTATGCAGCAAGCTCGAGCACCAGTAAACCTTATTACGTGATTGGCATATATGGTATTACGAGGTTACGGAAAGAGTACCACGGCACAATATGTTTCAAGATGTCAACGGGTACGAAACCCGAAAACCCCGATGGGTTTTACCCGATAAAGTGGCGGGTATGGAACACATTTGGTATCCATGGATACGTTAGTGGGTAAAATGTTGTATCCAAATGGTATGACGAATACGGGTATGGAAGTGTAGTATCCATACCCGCGTACCCGCGGGTAAAAAATACCCGCACAAATATATAGCCCGACTTTGCAATTTTAGCCCACGTAAGCTTACAACCCATTAATTTGGCCCATATATGCATTTGAGTATATGTATATTCCCGAACTCTAGTGTATTGTTCATGAATTTGGCCCATATAGCTCGGTATTTGACCCATATAAGCATATGAGTATATAATATAGCCCATGAACTTCGGGTGTATTAGCGGGTATGGATTACCCGTCGGGTAAAAATTACCCATCGGCACGGGTATGGAATGAAATCGGTATCCATGTGCTTTTCGCGGGTAACCCGACGGTACGGATTTGACCTCGGCGAATGCGGGTATGGATGACTAGTATCCATCGGGTACATACCCGTTGCCATCTTGAAATATGTTTGTGATTATGAGAAGGATGCGGGGACATTTCAACCTTATCATGTTCATTCTTGTGGGGAAGACATTCAAAGATCGGTGATATATTTAGTGAAATGCTAGACCAGATTAAACAAATACGTCCGTCGATACCAATCGTCCTAAAATCCAAAAAACAAAGTTAAAAGATCTAGGCAGTCTAAAAGCGAGTTGGTGAAAGAATTGCAAGACAAATGCTTCTTGTTGGTACTTGGATGATGTGCGGGTCAATGCTCACAATATGAAGGAACGTAAAATTCTACTTGATGTGCTTAATTCGGCGCGACGGGAAGCGAGATCCTCGATGACAGCTCAAAAGAAAGATGCAGGTGCAGCTTTAGGTGCTCGAGGAGAAAATGCAAATCCCAATACATGATTTAGAAGAGGAGCAGTACCTCTCAATGTTCATGCACTATGCCCTTGAAGTCACTCAAGTTACCAAGAGTGATTATGACAAATATAAAGAAATTGCGAGAAAAATTGTGAACAAGCTTGGCGGATCACCCATTGCGGCAAGAACGGTGGCTGCACGGCCCAGAATAATAACGAGTATTGAATTCTGGGAAAGAACAAAGAAACCTTGACGTGTTGAATGGGACAATGGGAGCACTTTGGTGGAGCTATCAGCAGCTTGGTGTCGACATCAGGCGATGCTTTGCATATTGCAGCACTTTCCCCAAAGGATTTAGTTTAAAACTGGATAAGTTAGTTTGCATCCGGATAGCACAAGGGTTAAGTAAACAATGAAGCGGAAGGAACTGGAAGATAGAGGCCACCACTACTTTGATGAATTACTTGAAATTTTCATTTACGCAGAAATGACGAAAAAACAAGTTTTCTCAAGGAGACTGCGGTATGCACAATTCATGACTTGCTACACGAGTTGGCGAGAGAGGGTTTCTAGAGGTGACTTCTTTAGAATTGGTTGCAATGACCCACCTAAAGATATCCCTAGAGGTGTTCACCATATCTTCATTGAGACCAGACAAGGTAGCGAGATTGCGAGAGAAAATTGTGGACATCAAAATTTGCACACCCTTATCATTAAGGAGCATCATTCGTGGTCATTGCGCAAGGACACCACGAAAAGAAATTATGACATAGAAAAACTCTTGGAGTGTTTGTTCATTAGGTCGACGAAACTAGCGTGTCTTTGATCATTACATAAGTAATGGGGAAGAGAGTTGTCATTGTCGATCCCAAAGATCTATTTATGGGATGAAGCATCTACGTTATCTCGGTATCCATGGCCTATCAATCTGATTTTGCCAAAGCACATTTAGCAATCTTTACCATATCCGGACCATAGATATTCCTTGTTTGAGCATCCTGTCCTCGAAGATATGGCTAATCTAATCTATCTGCGGCACATCTCTGCTCCGCTGTCTTTCCCCAACATTGGAAGGCTGACGGCATTGCAAACACTAGAAATATTCATAGTGAAGGAGGAACGAGGGCATGAGTTGAAGCAGCTCATGCACCTAAACAATCTTCGAGGCTCTCTGACTATATATGGTCTTGAGATTGTCCGAAGCAAAGAGGAAGCTATTGAAGCACACCTCACCCACAAGAAGCGACTCAGGACACTAATTCTGTTCTTCAACTCGGCCAAGAGGGATCTAGACGTGGAAGCAGAGGTGCTTGAGGGGCTTTGCCCCCAAAGGATATTCAAGAGCTCTGTATCTCGTTCTACAATGGTTCAAGGTATCCTAGCTGGATGTTGAGTCGCCACGGACCAGACGCCCCAAAGCAACTACACAGACTTGAACTCCGGTATTGCTGCCAGCTGGCATCTATTCCTGAAGGTAGTGAACTCTTCACTGGTCTGCGTGAGCTTTACATTTACGATTGTGACTGGGACAGCTTGCCCCAAAATATGGAGCGCCTGGTGTCACTTCAGACATTGGAAATTCAGTGCTGCAGAAAGATGGAACATCTTCCGACGCTGCCATTGGCTCTTAAAACGATTAAAATCAGTTATTGCGAAATGCTGAGAAGTATTGGTATTATGGATTGCCCTAGACTTGAATTCAAATTGGAAAAGGAGAAACGTCTTGAAGCCTGTACGTCACAGGAATACTACCAAGACACGGCACCTACTGGTACTCCAGAGCAATCTCCATATCCAATGATTGGTTGTCCATGCCTAGTAACTATAAAGATAAAAGGCTGTGATAACCTGGTAACACTTCAACATCTACCACCGTCCCTCAAGAGTTTGATAATCGAGGGGTGCAGGAAGCTCTGTTCCGTGTCAGGGCAGCTGGGTCAACTCGAGAAACTAGATATTTTCGAGTGCGATAAGTTACAGTCAGTCGATTCCTTGGGAGACGCATCATCATTAGAAACACTGTCTCTTTTATGCTGCCGATGCCTTGCATCCTTAGGATCCAGCGGTGGTCCCGGCACTTTCTCTGCTCTTCGGGAACTTTGTATTGAATACTGCCCTGCTATGGATATGAACCAGTTTAACAAAAATGTGCCTGACAGCCTTGTACAGAAAGACATATCACACGCTCTTTCAAGCAACCCAGATGAAAGGTATACTGTTCAATTTTTTCTTTATTTCTTTAAATTCCTCTACCTACGGTTTATATACGCTGCAAATCCACACTATGTACAACCTTAATCAGGTACGAGACCCTACAACTGCATTTATTACTGATGTCTGGTACATTAGTTTTATGTGGGTGAAGGTCTGCAGTCTGTTTTTAGACTGTCCTTATTGTCTCTGATGATGTAAACCCATGCACATTGTTGGTTCATTCATATGGTTATTGATTTCTATTCTTGGATGCACAATAATTAGTAACGTGTATTTTCCATTTTCAGTGATAGCGATTT
The DNA here is from genome assembly GCA_015847255.1 of Hyparrhenia diplandra. Lineage (NCBI taxonomy): Eukaryota > Viridiplantae > Streptophyta > Magnoliopsida > Poales > Poaceae > Hyparrhenia > Hyparrhenia diplandra. The sequence goes on along the minus strand of JADLZK010004649.1, from coordinate 1,853,122 downwards.
CAGTGATAGCGACTAAGCTATGGGAACGAAAAACATGGAAATATGCTATCCCATGGTGTTGAGATGTGGTGGTGCGGCATCATCGAAGCAGTACTGAAATGAGTAATGAGATCCTGAAACCCTTGTTGAGGAGCTCAAGTTGTTCAGGAGGGAATCAGTTCCAACTTTCAGTACCGGAGGCACTCATGGAGCAGAGCATTGTTGTCCTATTTTGTATTTGCCAGGCCCAAGCTATGACCAAGCCGGATTCTGTTTTGTCAACGGCACATATGTTTTTTTGCATAAGTTTGGATCATGAAAAGCTTGCATTATTATAGCTTCTGTGTTAATTCGGACCCGTTTGGTTTGGGAGCGCGTGTGCGTGTTTGTTTATTCAGACCTGCTGCTGTGTATTGTGATGAATATATGAACGGAAACAAGCAAGTGACCCTTTGTTTGTGGAACGTATGGTTTGTTGAGTTCATTGTCTGACATGCTGTTAGCAGTCGGTAATAACGTATATAAGAATGAAATCATTGTGATCCATGCTATTGCTTGCATCCCCTGTGTTCCGGTTTCAGAAATGCAACTCGATCTGCAGCATCCATTTTCAGAAGCAGAGTGGGCGGCATTCAGAACAGATTGGCGGAAGGGTGTTTGGACTTCCGTGTAGGCCCATCAGAGTGCGGGCCTCGGAAATTCATGATGCGGTGTTCGGCGCTTACAGAAGTCTGGGCCGTGGGCTTTTCCCGGATGTGCGCGTTAGCCCATCTTCATGGTTGACGGTGGAGCAGCCCAGCGTCGTCAGGCCGCGGCACGACGCAGCTGCTGTGAACACGAACCCAGGCCAGCAGCAGCAGGGCGCAGTGGACTGCAGACGGCAGGCGCCGGTGTAGGGGAGCCACCGGTGGCGGTGGCGACGGAGCTCTCAGCAGCAGTGCCCAATGGCGGCGCCTCGTCGTGGCCCGGTGGCCCTTTCCCTCGAGCGAGGTACGCCTGCAGGTCCCACCGTTTATCTCGCCCACAACGCACCGCCGTCTCCTGCTCAGGCGCCGTCGGCACGCGTTAGCGACCAAGGTTCGCTGCGAAGTCTGATTTGCTGCTCAATGCTTCGCCCTCTGAAACCTGTCAGGTATATCTTGCTCTGTCCGTTTTGCTTGTTTTGTGCAGAGCTTGCGTCCTTTGACTGAATTTTTCAAAATTTCCGTCCACTGACTCCGTTGATGTGTGGGATGGTTATGCTCAGTAATTAGAACGACCTTGTCGTCGTAGGTGATCAAAAACATCACTAGTTCGTAGATTCAATGGCTCTATCCCCCATGCGATGGCAGACTGTAATCCTTGAGCAAATTATTGTCTGGGCTTTGTGACAGTTTGCAGCTCCCTTATTCAACTAATAGCAGGTTCTGTTCCTGTCTATATATGATCTTTTACTAAGAAGAAAGGTTGGTTCATAAATATATACTCAGCAGGTACTCCACCTCTAGCTGTATTGATGATTAATACACTTAATTTAGCTCAGCAAGTCAGGAAATTTTTTTGTCCCAGTAGTATACCTCCTGTTTTCAGACTACTGTTAGTTCATTTGTTTCTTAATGCGATTGTTCTAAAAAAAGACTGCACTGTGTTTTGTCTACAACATATGTGCTTCTTCTTATAAGAAGTTTGGATCGTCAGACGTCCCCAGAGTTAATTGAGTTCCGTCTGAAGGTTTGAGCGCGCCTCTGTACATGAAGATGTACTGCTACCCTTCATTTTTATTACATTTATTTTTTCCTGTGCAGAGCATAGATATGATGATGATATATTGCACGGGACATATTTCTGTGTATTGTATATGAATAAATGAATGGAAACAAGCAAGTATCCTTTATTCCATTCCAGAAGTTAAACAACGTTGCTGTGTTTCGCTTCACATGCCTGGCTGGTAGCATGTATACTTGTCATCCTTGAGAGTGAGTTTGATGTGAGTCCCTGATAACTACTGTAATCATGCCTTGCTTGTTTGTTCAGTTCATTGTCTGACTTGCAGTTACTAGTCTGAATGTAACGATGAAATAATTGTGTTCCTTGTGCTCCTGCTTCAGAAATGAAACTCAATCTGCAGCATCCATTTTTCAGGAGCAGAGTGCCATTTACATGGCAGAGTAAATGAATAGGCCGATCCGGTGCGGGCCTCTGATCTTCGTTTTTTTGAGCAACGGGCCTCCGATATTTGTGATCCGCTGTTCTTAGCCCATTAGTATTTTTGGGCCATGGGCTTTCCCCACATGAGCTCATTAGCGCAACTCCCCGTGGCCCAGCATTGTTCCCACCAGTCACCCCGGTGGCGCTAAGCCAGCAAGAAGCCGCCAGCCAACCCGTCGAGGCCGCGGCGGGCGGCGGCGCGCCAGAGGGAGGCGGCCGTGCGGGGAGACTGAGGCTCCGTGGGGAGAGGGACTGAGCCGCGTGCGTGCTCGATGATGGCGTCCAAGAGTGGAAGCCCAGAGGGTCGCCGCCGGGCCCCAGTGAGATCTCGTCGGTCAACTCCGACGGTCTCCGGCTGCAGCGGCGTGCTTCCAATCAGGTTAGCCCTCAAACAATACATGGTTGACGAGTGCACGACATGGCCGCATCTATCTATGTCCTGAGATTTTATCACGTATTTTGTCCTCTGTTTCCAAATTTCTTCAGTTTTTTTATAAATGGGAAATTTGGTCATATGTGGGGGTAGCAGTGCTCACGTAATAAGCTAGTTTGTGGTCACACACACTGGATACATAGTAATCTCGTTATCAGCGCATCGCTGGCCTTGGCGGTGTCGGCATGCCTGCGTTTCCAGCAGCTACCCATCCCGAACAGCTCACGGCTCTGGAAATTTTCAGACATTTTCCTCTGTCAATTTCAGTTTCCTTATCTTTAGAAAGGTTTCTGCTTGGCTGAGAATTTTCAACAATTTCTCGTCCTCTCAGCTGACTCTTGCGATGTCCGGGATGGCGAGGGTGACGCTCGAGAAATGGATGCCAATCTAGGCCTCCTTTTGTTTTTGGATCCATTGATAGCTGCAGGCACACAACGACATGCATAAGTCAAATTGCCTGGTGGTGGGCAGTTTCGTGCTTTGGCATGGCTGAATTTATGAGAAAACATAAAAATAGAGCTAAATAGATATTATGGCGATGGGTTTGCCTAGTCAATATTTTGAATGGAAAATTTAAGAAATCCACTTTTTGACACTAATTTTCTCGTCTTACGCGGCATCAGGTTCACTAGGCATCAGGCTGTCAATACTTTTTAGAGCTTTACACCAAAGCTTACATTCATCTTCCTTGTTTCCTTGCGCTTGCCCCCTCCTCGCAAAGCCATGGCCACCATGACATCCTTTGCCTTGAGCTTAACTGTTATAGGCTGGCTGGTGGCACCCGTCATCAGCTTCCTCGTGAACAAACTCCTTTCCTACCTTGATTTTAATCTGTCAAGAAAGCTCCGGGAGCTGGAGCTTCACATCATCCCAAGCCTGAAGCAGATACTGGGAGATGTAACGGAGCAAATAATTCTGAGAGGAGCCAAAGATGGGGACAAGGTTGATATGAAGACTCTCGCCGAACTGCAGAAGGATCTCAGGTCAGCCTTGTACGAAGTGGAAGACGCCCTGGATCTTATCGAATATCACAGAATCGAGAAGAAAGTCGTCAGTGATCGCAACTGGGTGCTGCTGGCTATTGGCGACCGGATCGCCTACTGCAAGCGGGAGCTCGTTCGGGCAAAAGCTATGGCAGTGCGCCGAGAACCAGATCCAGAAGCTCAGGTACCTTGGAGATGAGCTGCAGCTGTGCGCCCAGAATCTGGATCTCAAGTTCTGGGAGCTTGTAGCTAAGCTACAACAGTGCGTTCAGAGCCTGCATGTGTATATCCATCAGGGAGCAGCCGGGCAAACATCAATGCCAGACGCACCCTTCGCAGAATCCAGGGATGACATTGAACAAGGATCTGCTACGATGCCACCACTTGATGCAGCATCAACCACAAATCCAGCGGCGCCTAGTGCCCTCCCCCGAATGCTGCTGGCTCCGCCACTGAATTCAGGGGTGACAATCAACACGAATCATCTGAGGGGGCACCGACGGCTTGAGCACGATGCACCCCTGCTGCAGAAGACCAGGGACTGCTTCGCTTTGTGTTTTCACTACTAAGTTCTTTTTATTCAGTTGTCGTCATCTTCGGGACTGGTCATACGGCGACTGGCATCAAGGTATTGTCTGATCAACACAACCATATATATGCAGCTGCTATAGCACTATAATAGATGTGTATATTTCAGTCAAAAAAAATAATAGATGTGTATGATACTATACATGTAGAATTTGTTATGTCGTCCACAAGAAACAGTGTTAAAGGCATTTTTTTTTATCTATATGGGAAGATCAAGAATAGCATAGGACATTTTATCACAATCAGACAATAGAAATAAATAGATGACGCACATCAGTTTGTCAACATATACTCTTGTAGCGGTAAGAAATTTTAGGGAGATAAGTGTTAAAATTCACAGATAAAATTTAATGACTATTAATTTCAATGATAATTAGAGTTTACAGTATATATATATACACATCGTTAGGGTGTTTAGATTTTTCTTCATAATTTATATGTTATAACTTTTATTTGTATCACATCTCGTAAGAGAAATAGAGGTTTCATTGAAGCCTCAAATTAGTAACAACAAGATAAATATACCTTTTCATTCATGGTGATTTCTGTAATGGGAATATTGGAGCACTTCTTGACTAAGAAGTTTGTTATGCATTAATTGCAATCCTTGCCTAATAAGTTCATTGCACATATTTTTCACAGCGATGTCTCTTTGAGAATGAAGTGTTGGTTAGAGAATATACTGTGGATAGCATAATCATTTGAGCTTCCTTCCTGCAGAGTGATGATGGCACTGCAATAGATTGTGTCCTTTCTATTAATGAGATAATCAGCTTGAGGAAAAGGACGAAGAACATTGAACATACTGTCAGTGAATCAAAGAAATCACATCTGTTAAATAAGAGTAGCAGCAGCACACCCAAGGACGATGACAAGGAAAGCAGCAGCACTTGCACCGTCAAGAACAGTGCCGTGGAAAGCTGAAGCAAACAGAAAGAAATTGATGACATGTACAGAAGCATTGAAAAGAAAGTGTTCGGTCGAGACAAGGACCGTGAGCATATAAGTACGATGCTTGAGAGGGGATCAGGTATTGCAGCAAGCTCAAGCACCAGCAAACCTTATTCTGTGATTGGCATATATGGCATTACATGGCACAATATGTTTGTGATTATGAGAAGGTTGCCGGATATTTCAACCTTATCATGTTTATTCTTGTGGGCAAGGCATTCAGCGTCCATGATATATTTCGCGAAATGCTGGACCAGATCAAGCAACAGCCGGCCACTAATACTGAGGATCCTAAAATCCTTAAAGCAGAGTTAAAAGATCTTAGAAGTCTAAAAGCAGAGTTGGAAAAAGAACTGAAAGGCAATCGCTTCTTTGTTGGTACTAGATGATCTCTGGGTCAAGACTGACAATAAGAAAGAACGTGAAGAACGTGAGATTCTAATTGATGCAATTAGTGTTGGACAGAGTGGATGTGGAATCCTGGTGACAGCTCAAAAGAAAGATGTAGCTGCAGCTCTAGGTGCTCAGGAGAAAATGCAAATTTCAATACCTGATTTAGAAAAGGAGCAGTACCTCTCGATGTTCATGCATTATTCGCTGGGAGTCAATCAAGTCAGCAGTACTGACTATGGAAGATATGAAGCAATCGGTAGAAAAATTGCCAAAAAGCTTCGTGGGTCTCCCATTGCAGCAAGAACAGTGGCAGCACAGCTTCAGAGTAATAACAGTATTGACTTCTGGGAAACAATAGCAAACCTTGACGTGTTGAATGAAACAATGGGAGCTCTATGGTGGAGCTATCAGCAGCTTGGTGTTGATATCAGGCGATGCTTTACATACTGCAGCATTTTCCCCAAAGGATATGAAATAAAACAAGATGAGTTGGTTCCCCTCTGGATAGCACAAGGTTTTGTAAACGCCAGGAATAATGTAACAGAGGAACTGGAAGATATAGGCCGGAGCTACTTTGATCAGTTACTGACATTCTCATTTCTGCAAGTAAAAAGAACATATTTTGGCGAGGAGACCAAGGCATTCACAATACATGACCTGATGCACGAGTTGGCAGAGAGGGTTTCTAGAGGTGACTTCTTTAGAATTGGTTCCAATGACCCACCTAAAGATATCCCTGGAAGTGTTCACCATATCTTCATTGAGACCGACAAGGTAGCATTGATTGCAGAGAAAATTGTGGACAGAGAAAATTTGCACACCCTTATCATTAAGGAGCATCGTTCATGGTCATGGCCCAAGGAAACCCGGAAAAGAAATCATGACTTAGAAAAACTCTTGGAGCATTTGTTCATGAGGTCGACGAAACTGCGCGCGTGCTGATCATTAAACTAAATAATGGACCAAGAGAGTTGCCGGTCCCAACATCTATTGATCAGATGAAGCATCTACGTTATCTTGGTATCCATATTCGTCATGGTATCCATATTCGTCGTGGCTCTCGCAATCTGATTTTGCCAAGCACATTTAGCAAGCTTTACCATATCCAGACCATAGATATTCCTTGCTCCAGAGCATCCTGTCATGAAGATATGGCTAATCTAATCTATTTGCGGCACATCCCTGCTCCGCTGTCTTTCCCCAACATTGGAAGGCTGATGGCACTGCAAACACTGCCAAAGTTCATAGTGAAGGAGGAACCCGGGCATGAGTTGAAGCAGCTCATGCACATAAACAGTCTTCGAGACACTCTGTTTATAACGGGGCTTGTGTTTGTCGGAAGCAAAGACGAAGCTATTAAAGCCCGCCTAATCGACAAGAAGCGACTCAGAAGACTGAAACTGGACTTTCGCTGCTGGTTTAGGAGGGACTATGGGTGGTTCAGGAGGGTTCCTGACGTGGAAGCTGAGGTGCTTGACGGCCTTTGTCCCCCAAAAGATCTTAAAGAGCTCTGTATCGAGTTCTACAGGGGTTCAAGGTATCCAAGTTGGATGCTGAGTCGCCACCGACCAGACGCCCCAAAGCAACTGCACAGACTTGAACTTTATTCTTGCAGCCAGCTGGCATCTATTCCCGAAAGTAGTGAACTCTTCATTGGTCTGCATGAGCTTCGCATTGACACTTGTGACTGGGACAGCTTTCCCGAAATATGGAGCGCCTGGTGTCGCTTCAAACATTGGAAATTCAGTCCTGCAGAAAGGTGGAGCGGCTTCCGACGCTGCCACAGGCTCTTAAAACGATTAAAATCTGTGTGTGCGACATGCTGAGAAGTATTGGTATTATGGATTGCCCTAGACTTGAATTCATATTGGAAAAGGACAAACGTCTTGAAGCCTGTGCTTCACAGGAAAACTGCCAAGACACCGCACCTACCGGTACTCCAGAGCAATCTCCGTATCCAGTGAATCCTTGTCCATGCCTAGTAACTCTAGAGATAAGCTTCTGTGCTAACTTGGTAACACTTCAAAACCTACCACCGTCCGTCAAAAATTTGAGAATCGAGGAGTGCAGGGAGCTCTGTTCCGTGTCAGGGCAGCTGGTTCAACTCAAGAAATTAGATATTTACAAGTGCAATAAGTTACAGTCAGTCGATTCCTTGGGAGTTGCGTCATCATTAGAAACACTATTTATTTGCAGCTGTCAATGCCTTGCATCCTTAGGATCCAGCGGTGGTCCTGGGAGTTACACTGCTCTTCAGAGACTTTCGATCAAATACTGCCCAGCTATGGATATGAACCAGTTTAACAAAAAATGTGCTTGACAGCCTTGTACTCAAAAACATATCAGACGCTCTTTTAAGAAATCCCATATGAAAGGTATACTGTTCAATTTTTTTTTGCTTTATTTCCTTAAATTCCTCTGCCTGCGATTTATATATGCTGCAAATACACGCTATGTAAATTTTAATCGGATATGACCCTTCAGCATTTATTATTGATGTCTAGTAGATTAGTTTTATGCGGGTGAAGGTCTGCTATCTGGTTTTTAGACTGTCCTTTCGCAGAGTTCAATTATGAAATGACCCATGCATATTGTTGGTTGGTACCGTTATTGATTTTTATTTTTTGAATACAGTAGTTAGTTAACAACGTTTAATTTCCCTTTGTAGAGCCTAAACTATGGGATCCAAAATCTTGGAAATATGCTATCCCTTGGTGTTGAGATGGGGTGGTCCAGCATCATCCAATGAGTTCTGAATTGACTAATGAGATCCAGAAACCCTTGTTGAGGTGCTCAGGCTGTCCCATATTCTATTTGCCAGGCCCAAGCTATGACCACAAATTCCGGACACTGTGTTTTGTCAACGGCACATGTAGTTCTTTGCATAAGTTTGGATCGTGAAAAACTTGCCTTATGTGTGCACGTTTGAGATCGAGTCGAGCCCGTGTGCGTACAGACGTGCTGCTGTCTGTGTATTGTTATGAATAAAAATGACCCTTCCTCCGTGGACTATATATGGATGCAGACCATCCATATATAGTCTGGATAGGCTGGGCATCTATCCGGTTTGCATATAGATATATATATGTGTCATCTTGTTCTTCAACCTGGCATCCGTGGAATAGGGCTGGGCACGGTTTGAAATCATCTTGCTTGTTTGTTGAGATCGTTGTCTGAAATCCTTGTGATCCATGGTCTGCAGCATCCCTTTTTTCAGAAATGGAACTCTGCAGCATCCAATTTTCAGAAGCAGAGTGGGCATCCATTCATAACGGGAACACAACAGTGCGAGAGTGATGGCGGCATTCGTGTAGGCCCATCGGAGTCGCGGGCCTCGAAAATTCGTGATCCAGCGTTTGGGCGTGGGCTTTCCCGGATGACGGTGCAGCGTTCGTGAGGCCTCATCCGCTGAAGGGTTCGCTACGGCGGTGGACGGGCGCGGCAGGCGCCGGTGTAGGGGCGGGAGCCACCGGTGGCGGTGGGGCACTCCGCCGGCGATGGGAGTGCAACACCGGGGGGGGCGGACCTCGAGCAGCAGTACCCAATGGTGCCTCGTTGGGACTGGCCGCCCTTTCCCTCGGCGTGGTTCGCCTGCGGGTCCCACCGTAATCTCGCACCGCTGGCTCCGGCTCGGCGCCGTCAGCACGCGCGGTGAAGCCGGCTACTGTTACCGACCAAGGTTAGCTACCAAGTCTGATTTGCCGCTCAATGCTTCGCCCTTTGAAACTTATCTGTCCGTTTTGTTTGTCTTCTGCAGAGCTTGCGCACTTTGACTGATTTTGCGTGGGAATTGGGATGGTGATGCTCAGTAAGTTTGACGACCTTCTTGTCGCGAGGTGATCCACTACTTCGTAGATTCAATGGCTCTATCCCCTATCGCGATGGCAGATTGTAATCCTGACCAAATAATTGTCTCGTCTTTGTGACAATTTGCAGCTCTTTTGTGCAACTAATAGCAGGTTCTGATCCTGTATATGATCTTTTACCCACAACAAAGGTTAGTTAATGAATATTTACTCAGAAGGTACTCCAAGTCTAGCTGTATCGATGATTATCACAATTTTGCTCAGCATGTCAGGATTCTTTTCTATCCCAGTAGTATATTTCCTGTTTTCAGACTACAGTTAGTTCATTTGTTTCTTAGTGACATTGTTCTAAAAAAAAAAAAAAACCCTTTGCTGCTTTGCTTACTACTAGACTGAGCAGGTTAACTTATTTCCCACTCTCGTCAAAAAAAAAAACTTATTTCCCACTATTTATGTGATGCAACAAGGTTGAATCTGATGTTCAGGCAATCAGACTTTAATGGTCAGTCTATATTCAAATGAAAGCATTATGGATCACTATGTCATACAGTACTGCTCTCTGAAGCTTAAAAGAAAAACAGAGGCCATGTGGGGCAAAGGTGAAGGCAAGAGGAAGAAGAAAAGAAGATGCTCTGCTTCTTTCCGAAAGCTGAATCCAGTTCTTCCCTTAAGTTATTTATTTAGGGATGGATAGAATAAGATCGAGCAAAGAATTATTATTTGAATAAAGCTGTCTGAAGGGTGCTTTGTTAGTTGTCACCACAAGCAACCCACCAAAACCAACATGTTGCTATGTGAAATTTAGTATCATTCCACTTTCACCTAACTCTGCAGTGCTGAGTGCTCCTCTGGTGGTTAATCCTCTGTTGGGTGAACTCATCTCCTGCGGCACCTAATTTGTGTACAAGTTGGTACCATCAGAAGAAAGGAGTTGAAGCGACTGGGTGATGGTTTTTCCATCACAAGTACTGGTACCCAGCTGGTGCAGCAGCTAATTAGTGAAGCAATTCATACGAATATTGGTCCGTCCATCTGCTTCTCTCATTTGCTCATTTTTTTTGTTAAGGATGATATTGAGTAAACAGGTCCTTTATCTGCTTGTTGTATGCAGGCCGGAGGAGGAAACTACTTGGATTAATCGCTCTGCTTGTCCTCTTCACTTGCCAAGCAAGCAAATTTGTGTCTGATTCTGTTCCTGTGTATTGTGATAACAAAAATGGCCGATTTAGTGATCGGACCACTGGTCTCCATGGTGATGAAGCAGGCATCCAGCTACCTGCTGGACCAGTACAAGGTGATGGAAGGCATGGAGCAGCGCAAAGTCCTGGGCGTAACCTGCCAGCAATTCTGTACATCATCCAGGATGCTGAGGAGAAAGGAGCCTTCCGGCCAGATGTAGCAGTTTGGCTCAAAGACCTCAGGACTGCAGCCTATGAAGCCAATGATGTCTTTGATGAGTTCAAGTATGAGGCACTTCGGCGAGAAGCCAAGAAGAAGGGCCAGCACAGCAAGCATGGAACAGTGTCAGCTCGTAACCCCATTGTGTTCCGCTACAGGATGGGCAAGAAGCTACGCAGGATTGTGCAGACCATCGAGGATCTGGTCACCGATATGAATAAGTTTCATTTCAGACACCTGCAGCAAGCACAGCCCTCAAGGCAGTGGCGACAGACAGATTCCATAATCATTGACTTGACAGGGATATTGTTAGAAGATCTAGAGAACAGGAGAAGAAGAAAATCATGAGGATGCTGCTTGATCAAGCTAGTAGCATGGATCTCATGGTCCTCCCAATTGTTGGGGTTGGTGGGCTTGGCAAGACCACCTTTGTGCAGCTCATTTACAAGCCTGCAATTGTGAAGCATTTTGAGCTTCGGAGGTGGTGTTGTGTATCGGATGATTTTGACATCAGCACCATTGCAAGCAACATCTGCGAGACGAGCAAGAAAGGTCGTGAACAAGCATTGGTGGAGTTCCAGAGTCTAATAAGTGGAAAGAGGTACCTCATTGTGTTAGATGATGTGTGGGATTTGGATGCTGATAAGTGGGGAAAACTAATGACTTGCCTCAAGCAGGGTGGGAAGGGCAGTGTGGTACTGACAACTACTCGTGATTCAAAAGTGGCTAAAATTATGACCATGGGTGTAGCTGAAGCTCACAATATAGAAAAGTTGAGTGACGAACATTTGAGGGAAATTGTCCAGAGTAGAGCATTCAGGTTCGAAAATCCAAATAATGATGATGAGCTGGATCTCATTTTTAGTAGGATTGTGTCGATGTGCTGGTTCTCCTTTGGCTGCCAAAGCCTTTGGATTTATGTTGAGTAACAAGACTAGCATGAGCGAGTGGAAAGATACATTGGCCAAAAGTGACATATGGAATTAATGAGACAAGTGAAATTTTACCAATACTCAAGCTCAGTTTTGACCACCTACCAGCACATATGAAGCAGTACTTTGCATTTTGTGCTTTATTTCCCAAAAGATTATGAGATTGATGTCGACCTATTGATTCGGTTGTAGATGGCACATGACTTTATACCTGTGCAGGATGGCGACCAGCCTGAAACTGTAGGCAAACAAATTTTCAAGGAGCTAACTTGGAAGTCATTCTTTTCTTTGAAGATGTCAAGCAAACATTTCCAGTTGGTCACCTTTTGAGTAAAAGGTTGTTGCTTCGTAAAATAAAAGAACCATATGCAAGATACATGATCTCATGCATGACACTGCTCTATCTGCTATGGGGAAAAGAATGTGCCACCATAGTTGGTAAGCTGACATTGAACAAGCTATCGCAAAATCTTACTTGCCACGTCTTTTTGTCATTATATGGTGCAAGTGTCGTTTTTCAGAAAAAGACAGATTATATTCTTGTTAGATCATATATTGAAGAAACAAACTGCAATGCTACAGACATTATTCTTTACAGATTATTATGAACCCCTTGACATATCACAGTACACTTGCGAGCCCTACACCTGTCGGCAACAGGCTATTGTTGTCTGCATTTATTCCTGTGTATTGTGATAACAACAATGGCCGATTTAGTGACCGGCCCGCTGGTCTCCATGGTGATGGCGAAGGCATCCAGCTACCTGCTGGACCAGTACAAGGTGATCGAAGGCATGGAGCAGCAGCGCAAGATCCTGGAGCGCAACCTGCCAGCAATTCTGTACATCATCCAGGATGCTGAGGAGAAAGGAGCCTTCCGGCCTGAAGTAGCGGTTTGGCTCAAAGACCTCAGGAGTGCGGCCTATGAGGCCAATGATGTCTTTGATGAGTTCAAGTATGAGGCACTTCAGTGAGAAGCCAAGAAGAAGGCCCTGCACAGCAAGCATGGAACAGAGATTGCAAGGCTCCTGCTCCCAGCTCGTAACCCCATTGTGTTCCGCTACAGGATGGGCAAGAAGCTACGCAGGATTGTGCAGACCATCGACGGCCTGGTCACTGAGATGAATAAGTTTGATTGCAGACACCTGCAGCTAGCACAACCCTCAAGGAAGTGGCGACAAATGGATTCCATATTATTAGCAGATCTAGAGATCGGGAGAAGAATAAAATCATGGGGATGGTCCTTCCAATTGTTGGGTTAGGCGGGATGGGCAAGACCCTGCAATCAGGAAGCATTTTGAGCTTCAGAGGTGGTGTTGTGTGTCAGATTATTTTGAAGTCGATATCATTGCAAGCAATATCTGTGAGAGTAGCAAGAAAAATTGTGAAAAAAGCATTGCGGGAGCTCCAAAGTATGATAAGTGGGAAGAGGTACCTCATTGTTTTAGATGATGTATGGAATCGGGATGGTGACAAGTGGGGAAACTAAAAGACCTGCCTAAAGCAGGGTGGCAAGGGCAGTGCAGTATTGACAACAACTCGTGATTCAAAAAGTGGCTGAAATCATGGCCATGGGTGTAAATGAAGCCCATAACATTGAGAAGCTGAGTGACGAGCATTTGAGGGAAATTGTCCAGAGCAGAGCATTCAGCTTGCAAAATCCAAATAGTGATGAGCTGGATCGCATTTTCAGTAGGATTGTTGATCGATGTGCTGATTCTCCTTTGGCTGCCACTAGCATGAATGAGTGGAAACATACATTGGCCAAAAGTAACATATGTAATGAGACAAGTGGAATTTTACCAATACTCAAGCTCAGTTTTGATGACCTACCAGCACATATGAAGCAGTGCTTCGCATTTTTGTGCTTTATTTCCCAAGGATATGAGATTGATGTTGACCTATTGATTCATTTGTGGATGGCACATGACTTTATACCTGTGCAGGATGGCAAACTGCCTGAAACTGTAGGTGAACAAATTTTCATGGATCTAACTTGGAGATCATTCTTTCAAGATATCAAGCAAACTGTTCCAGTTGGTCACTATTCGAGTGGAAGCTTGTCGCTTTGTAAGAGAACCATATGCAAGATACATGATCTCATGCATGACATTGCTCTATCTGTTATGGGGAAAGAATGCGCCACCATAGTTGGTAAGCCGACAGTCAACAAGCTGTTGCAAAATCCTACTCGCCACGTCTTTTTGTCAGTATATGGTGCAAGTGTTGTTTTTCAGAAAAGACTGATTATGTCGTCGTTGGATCATCTATTGAAGAAAAAAACTGCAATGCTCCAGACATTATTCTTCACAGATTATTATGACCGCCTTGACATATCACAGTACACTTCTTTGCGAGCCCTACACCTTCCTGCAATGGCCTATACAGTACACAAACACCTTACAGGACAGATACAACACCTGAGGTATCTTAATCTGTCAGGACATAGGTTTGTGCAACTTCCTGAAGATATTAGCATTATGTATAATCAACAAACATTGGACCTTTATTTTTGCACGGAGCTTCGTCAGCTTCCAAAGGATATGAAGCATATGGCAAGCCTACGACACTTCTATACCCATGGATGTGAATCACTGACGTGCATGCCTTTGGACTCAGACAGATGACTTTTCTACAGACACTAACATATTTTGTTTCTGGTGCTAGCTCGGACTGCAGTACTATCGGAGAACTTGGAAATTTAAATCTTGGTGGTGAGTTAGAATTAAGTGGTCTGGAAAATGTAACAGAACAACTTGCAAAAAAAGTCAGACTTGAACATAAAGAGAAGATAACACACTTGTCTCTTGAATGGGATAGTAAGGGTCAAGAACAATCAGTGCTAATGGATTGCCATGAGAAGGTGCTATATGCCCTTAAACCTCATGATGGTCTGCAGACACTAAGGATAGTCAACTACAGAGGCACTAGTTTACCATCATGGGTAACCGATGTTAGGAAATTGCAGCAATTGACTGCGCTCCATCTGCATGGTTGTACGCTGTGCGAGGAATTTCCTCAGTTTTACTATTTCAAAGCTCTTGTGGTTCTTTACTTGGAAAAGTTGGACAAATTGCAAAGCCTATGCAGCGATATTGTCTCTGCTCCATTTCCAGCACTGAAGCAACTCCGGTTACATGATTTGGAGAGCTTGGAGAGGTGGGTGGAAACAGAAGGAAAAGATGAATTAACCTTTCCTGTACTTGAGGAGATTGACATTGAAAACTGTCCAAAGTTGAGAAGTCTTCCTGAAGCACCAGGGCTCAAGGTCATAGGGCTGGACGAAGGCAAGGCACTGCTATCCCTAGGAATAGTTAAATCAACAAGGCACATGACTTCACTGTCCAAGATAGAAATATGTGTCCGTGACACTGAAGCACTGCCTCGGATAGATAGTAGCTGCGGTTCATCGCAGAAGCTAGAACCATCACTCCATGACTTGAAAGCAGCACCTCTGTCAGACCTGAGCATATGTGGCTGCAACTTTTTCTTCTTCCCAAGTCAGTCAGAGCTAACGTTTGTGGCCTGGAAATCATTTGAAAAACTTGTAGATCTGACAATTCGACACTGCGACGTGCTTATCTATTGGCCAGAACAAGTATTCAAAAGCTTGGTGTCCTTGAAGCATTTGTCGATTGAGGACTGTAAGAAGCTAATTGGCCCTAAACCGGTGACAGATGATGAACCCACACAAATAACAGCGCAAGTCCTGCCACATCTAAACAAGATATTTGTAAGTCGATGTGAATGCTTGGTACAGCTTTTCATTCTTCCCCATCTCTCAAATTATTGTTATTGATGATTGCCCTAGTCTTGAATTCATATGGGAAAAGAAGAAATGTCTTCAAACCTGTAGATCACTGGAATACTACCAAGACACTGCGCCTACCGGTACTCCAGAGCAATCGTCGTATCCAATGATTCCTTGTCCATGTCTAGTAAATCTGGAGATAAGAGGACGTGCTAACTTGGTAACACTTCCATATCTACCACCGTCCCTCAAGAATTTGGTAATCTGCAGGTGTGGAGAGCTTTGTTACGTGTCGGGACAGCTGGGTGAACTCGAGAAACTACATATTTTTAACGCAATAAGCTGCAGTCAGTCCAATCCCACGAAGACGCGCCATCATTAGAAACGCGCTGTTTCTTTCCAGTTGCCAATGCCTTGCATCCCTAGGATCCAGCGGTGGTCACAGGACTTTCTCAGCTCTTCGAGGGACTTGAAATTGAATACTTGCCCAGCTATGGATATCAAGCGTCAGTTTAACAAAAATGTGCTTGACGGCCTCGTCTGAGAAAAAAAAATATCACACGCTCGTTCAAGGATCCCACATCAAGGTATGCTGTTCAATTTTGTTTTCTTTGTTTCCTTAAATTTCTCTGTGCATTCTTTATATATGGTGTAAATCTGGACCATCTAAGTTTTAGTGAGGTCCAACCCTCCTCAATTTATTATTGATGTCTGGTGGATTAGTTGTGCTTCCACAATTCTAAATTATAAGATGTTTTGTCTTTCCTAGAGATATAGTTTTTGTTATGCACTTATATATAAATAATGTGCAGATACATAATAAAAACAATGCACCTTGAAAAAGCCAAAACATATTATAATCTAGAATGGAGGGAATACAATAGGTGGGTGGAGGTCTGCAGTCTTGTTTCTAGACTGTGACGTCTCTGATGCCATTTTGGTTCATACGGTTATTGATTTGCATTCCTGGATGCAGCAGTTAGTAACGTGCATCTTCCATTTGCAGGCCTAAACTGTTGGAACCAAAATCTTGGAAATATGCTATCCTGCTTGGTGGTGTCACCGCACAGAGGAGTAGTTCCAAACATTGACGAAGGCACACTATGTTATGCTATCCCTGCTGTTGCATTGCATCCCTTTGCGCCCCTGTGTCAAAAATGAAACTCTGCACCATCCATTTTTCGAAGCGAGTGGGCATTCATCAACCAATCGGCATCGGGAACACGAGTTTTGAGTGCGGGCCTCCGGTGTAGGCCCATCCGAAAGTGCGGGCCTCGGCGTTGACCCTCGAAATTTTGGGCCTGATGGCGATGGAAGCGGCCCGGCGTCGTCGGGCCGCGGCAAAGCGGCGCGGTGGGCGGCGCCCGGTGTAGTGTAGCGGAAGCCGGCCACCGATGGGGCACTCCGCCCGGCGATGGAACTACTGCGATGCCGGGCGCCTTCTGCGTGGCGGGCGGCCCTTCCCTGGAGGTTCGCCCTCGGTCCCACCCCGCGGCGCACCGCCCGGCTCCGGTGCCGTCGACGCGCGTTCAAGCCGGCTACCATTCGAAAAGAGGTGCGCTATGATGTCCGATCTTCCGCTCCCATGCTTCGCCGTGCGAAACTTCTCTAGTACTTTTTTTTTCGACCATATTTCTCCCGGTATTTTGCTCTGTCCGTTTTGCTTGTCTTGTGCAAAGCTTGCGCACTTTGACCGAACATTCGAAATTTCGGTGTGGGATGGTGATGCTCAACAATTAGGGCGACCTTGTTGTCATAGATTCAATGGCTCTATCCCATATATATGCGATGGCAGACTGTAATCCTTGAGCAATTAATTGTATGGGCCTTAGGAGTCCATATGGAGCAGGCTTTGTCCTGTTGAACAAGTGGGCCAAGCGGCCCGTGGACTTGGTGACCTCAAACCCCACGATCGCCGCGAGGTTCCACGAGTGTTCAGGCACACTGCGCCGTCTTCTAGGCAGGAGAGCGTGCGCAAGACCCTTCCCCTGTTCGGTGTCCGCTTTGCATGGGAGGATTTGGGAGATGCCAAAGCGTCGGAGGTGGCCGCTGAGGTCTCTGCGACTTTAGCGCCGCCCACGCCTCCAGTACTCGCCGCTCATGCGCCTAAAGCACCTTCGGCGGATGCCTTCTTCGACTCC
Source organism: Hyparrhenia diplandra (assembly GCA_015847255.1). NCBI lineage: Eukaryota > Viridiplantae > Streptophyta > Magnoliopsida > Poales > Poaceae > Hyparrhenia > Hyparrhenia diplandra. The sequence goes on along the minus strand of JADLZK010004649.1, from coordinate 1,835,580 downwards.
TTGCTTCTACCTTTGGAGGAGTCCTTGATCATGGCCCCGCCTCGTCTAGAGTCTTCACGGTCGTCGACGATGCCCCACGCTTTCGGGCGCCAAGACCCGGCGAGGATCTGGAGAGGCATGCGCACCATGTCTTGTTGAGCAGGTTAGAAGGACGTCGACCCGCGACTTGTCTACCGGACCCCGCGATCGCCACACGGATTCTTGGGACATTCGGCGATGAGTTCCGCGACTTACGGGCGGCATCGATGGCGTCCCACTTCCCGACTTCCGCCCGGTCGAGGCCATGGCGGGTAAGGATGTGGAAGGTGCGGGGAGCCTTGATGGGCATCCATGTCGCTCTAGTCGCTAAGTTGTTCCCCTAATTAGTACGACCTCCTAAGCCTCACCGTTCGAGCGGTGATCTTTGTTGTGTATTTGCTTTGTCCGTTCTAAGGCATCTCGCCTAAAAATGTGCGAGGCCGTGTACCGAACTCCTTTTTCCCTTAAGGCAATACACGCACATGCGTGATTTCGAAAAAAAAATGGAGGAGGCTTTGTAATTTGCTTTGCTCTCTTGTTCAACTAAGATTAGCGTCCTCCAATCTGTCTCTCTCTCTCTCTCTCTTTTTTTTTGCATAAATATATACTTAGCCGGGTCTGAGCCTGTTGAAAGGTCCCTTGTGGTTTTTTGGTAATTGAGTGTCAACATTAGGTGAACTAATATGTGTGATTGAGATTATACACGGGAGATTAGTTCACACATGTGATGATGCAATGAAGGAGCTTATTGCATATGAAACATGACATGGAGTCATGTGACCAAGGTGGTGAAGATCAAGACAAAGACTTGGCTTGAAGGACCGGTTGCAAGTGTGAAGGGCAAGTCATCGGACTTGGCGCCGATGGACCACGCAATAGCGGTGAAGAGCAAGTGAGTCGAGATCGATGGACCAAGAAGGTCATGTGATGATATGGAGTGGATCATATCATTCTTGATCGTGTTGGTGCATGCGTTGCATCGACACTTGAAGATGAAGCGGAATGGAAATGCGCAAGGCAAAGGTATAGCCTATAGGGCATTTCATTTCGCCCGGTCATTGGAGCTTAGAAAGTTTATGACCGGGGTTTAGGATAGATGGCCGTACTATCAAGAGGGGCAAACTTGTTTGCATATCGGTCATCTAGTGCCACTTGTGCGATCTAACTTTGCGGCGTGTTAGGATCGAGTGGCGTGACAAGAGCTAACCCGACCTTTGAAATGATTGTGAAAATGCTAACACACTTGCACATGGTGATGTACACTTGGTGGTGTTGGCACATTTGCAAAAGCGGCGGTGATTGCGGGGTTGAGTTGGGTTTAGGAACCGCTCATCCTCCCGCCGAGAGCTTGCGGCGGATTCGGCGCTTTCGAAAAATGAGATGCATATTTTCTATTGCGCCGGATGCAAGTTGGAGGTGAAAACATGCTATTCCTCGTGCTCAAGTTTGGTATACTTGATGGGTAGTATGTCGAAGAAGAAGGCGTCGGTGCCCGATTGGAGTTTTATTTGAAAAACGGTGACCGGACGCACCGACCGAAGCACGTTATCGGCCGGACGCTCCGGTGGGTGCGTCTGTGAGAGCTCTGCGAGCCGGATTCCACCGGACGCGTCGGCCGGAAGGGACCGGGAAGTCCGGTGCCGGCCGGAAGCGTCGGCCGGACGCGTGGAGGAAGGGTGCGGTTTGTGGGCCCGAGGCTTGTCCGTAGTGACCGGAAGCGGCGACCGGACCCTTGACGGACTTCGGTGAGTGAGTCCGGCGGTCGCGTCGGCCGGTCTTGCTGGCAACCGTGGTTTGAAGCACCAACGGCTCTATTTGGCTTGGGGGCTATAAATAGATGGTGTGTTCGGCCATGGCAGGTGCTTAGCACCTTAGGGACTTTGTGTCCATGCTTGAGAGTGCTCAAGAGCCCTCCCACTCACATATGCTTGATATCTTTCATCCGATTGAGTGAGAGATCGATTCCTAGTGCGTTGCTTTGAGAGATTGCATCGTGTGGCACTAGGTGTTCGTGTTGCAAGCCGATTGTGCTTGTTTCTCTTGGAGGTTGCCACCTCCTAGGCGGCTTGGTGGCAAGAGGCTTAGTGAAAGCACGCAAGGAAGCTTGTGCGGTGCTCAGAAAGAAGAGATTGTGAGAGGTTCGTGCTCACCTCGCGGGGGATCGTGAAAGAGCAACTCTAGTGGAGCGTGTCATTGAGCTACCACACTTGTGTGTGGGTTCACACGGTACCCTCGAGGGATTGGCTAGAGAACTCACACCGTGTGAGTGTGTCTCGATCGAGCTCCCACCGTGGGATTTGGCAGCGGCCATTAAGCTTGAGAATCATCACGGGTGATTCGCCAAAACCGTGGAAACCACTAAAGTGTTGGTCGACACAACGAGGAGTAGGGGAAGTTGGCAAGCTTCCCGAGACCTTGGTAAAAAATCACCGGTGTCATCTTGTGTCCACACTTCGCGGTGGTTTGCATTCTCTTATCTCAAGCTTTGTCATTACATTCATATATATATTGTGCTTGTGCTTGAGTAGAGTAGTTGTAACTATCTAGCTTGTGTAGCTTGATTAGTTACTTTGCTTAGCTTGTGTAGCTAGGTAATTTGAGCCTTTGGGTTAGGCGTGTGTTGCCTTGTCCATTGTGCATCTAGTGAGCTTAGGAGCTTTGTGCTTGTGCTTACTAGAATTGTGTAGGAGCTCACCCGTGCTTGAAGTACTAGTGCTTAGGTTTGTGTGACCTTGCATTAGATTTGATTAGGAGCTCAAGCTAGGCTTGTCACCTCACTCTTCTTGTGTAGGATCTTTTGTGAGGTGATTTAGAGTCTTAGTTAGAGGGGGTGAAGTCTTGGCTAGACCCGATAAGTTTATTTCCGCATTTGTTTCGGTTAGCCGGTGCGATTAGTTTTTAAAATGGACTATTCACCCCCCCCCTCTAGTCCCCATCTCGACCCTTCACGTGGTATCGGAGCTAGGTCTCTCATTTAGTGGTCATAACCGGCCCGAGAGGATGGAAACTAGAGGGTCTAGTGATACTTGTTTGAGTGACACACATATTTTTGATGGCACACACTTTGCACGGTGGAAACACCATATGCTTGATCATTTTCGTGCCATGGGACCTAAGGTTTGGTGGGTTGTCACTAGTGGTCTCACCGGTGTCTTGGACCATAGAAATCTAACCAAAGCTCAAAGGTCATTATATGAACTTGATGCACATGCATATCTTTTTCTAATGAATTCTTTGAGACTTGAAGATTTTGACAAGGTGAACCATGAGGGATCCGCACATGAGGTGTGGGGAATCCATCAAGCACACCTTCGGCGATGCCTCCACTTGGGATGATGGCAAGTTTGAGGATGAGGCGCCAAAGGTGGTGGTACATGAGGATGTTGAGCAAGATTGCTCCACCTCATGGTCAAGTGAAGATGATGATCGAACTTCCACAAGTTCACTTGACAAGGTTGATGATGATGCCTCAAGTGATGCAAGTGATGATTCCACCTTGTGCACACTTGATGGCAATGTTGATGGTTCATGCTCGGTTGATGATGCTACTACAAGTCCATTCACTACATCAACATATTGTCTCATGTCACTAGGTGACACCAAGGTATCAAATGACAATGTGATTGATCATGTTGATTCTTATGATGAGCTTGTTAGTAGACTTGCTAGCATGACCATGTCTTTAGAAAATGAGAAAGCTAGATCTTTGAATTTGGAAAAAGAAAACTCATTTCTAAAGAACACATGTGAACAACAAGAGCATCTACTTTATGTCACTACTTGTTCACATGATGTGCTAAAATTGGCTCATGAGGAACTTTGTGTTACCCATGATAACTTGGTACAAGACCATGCTTTTCTCACTAAAAAGTTTTCAAATAAGAAATTTAAAACTAGTGAGAGCTCATCACATGGGTCACTTGATCAATCACATATTTGTGCTAACCCTTGTGATGTAGGCAAGAAGCATGTATCCACCTCTTGTGATGACTTACTTGCTATGCCATGTTCTTCATATTTAGATGCTTGCTCTTCTTCTATGTCTTGTGAGACTAACATTTTGAAGGAGAACAATGAGCTCAAAAAGAAAGTGAAGAATTTGAGCAACCGGTTAGAGAGGTGCTACAACTCCAAGGTCCTCTTCGAGAAAATAGTGAAGAATCCAAGAAGCCTTCATGACAAGAGTGGTCTTGGGTTCATCAAGAAGAAGATGACCAAAAAGTGGGAGGAAAATAGCAAAGATGGTCAAAAAGCAAGAAAATGAGAAGCTATCTCATTTCATGTGCTATCAATGCCATGAAAAGGGACATCTTGCAAAGGCTTGTCCAAACAAAGAAAAGCTCAAGTTGAAGCAACAAGAAATGCCTCAACCGAAGCCCCAAGAGCAAGTCAAGATCAACCATGAAGCTAAAGTTGATGACTTGAAGATGAAAAAGAAAAACAAGAAGGGGTGGAAGAGCTTATGCAAGGCATTCAACTTACATCCAAGATGCCAAGATGATGAGCAAGAATCAAGTTTGGAAGAAAGATTTGGCTCACATCAAGTGCCATAGTTGTGATATATTGGGCCACCTAGCTTCGGGTTGTCCAAACAAGCTTGAGAAGAAGGCTCAAGCAAGCAAGATGAAGCAAGGCAAGAAGGAGCATCAAATGAGCAAGAAAGAAAAGGCTCAACAAAAGAGAAGATGCTACTTATGCGGGAAAAGGGGACACATGGCTCATTCATGTCCCCTAGGTACAACTTCTAAGCCTATTTCAATTGATGATAATATTGTGCTTAGAAAGGATGACAATGGTACCTCCTCGGTTGCTATTGCAAAACATCCGCTACTCATACTAAGGCTTTGCCTAAGTATGTTGCACCTAACTTGAGAGGACCCAAACAAGTTTGGGTACCATCAAAAAGTGGATGAATGTTTGTAGGTACCATGGCATTGAAGGCTTGATTCAATTGAGTTCACATTGTACATCATTTGATTGAGTTAAGTAATGAAGCCTAGTGCAATTATATCCCAATGCCAAGTCAAGAAAAGTGAAGTCCAAATGAGCTACAACATACAAGTGCAAATTCAAGTTGTGGTGGTTTATTGGAAATATTTGATGGCTTGCAAATTCTAAGTTGAAGCTTGCTACTTGATGATCATGAGCTATAAAGGTATACTTCTAGTTGATCACACATATTTGGGTGCATATGAGTTGATTGAATTGGATATATATGCATATGTTGCTTGCTATGAGATGATTGAATGGATCAAATGCTTAGTAGTCAAATTTGAGTTGGTTTGAATGGATATGTTCATGAGATGACTCTTAGTATGTGATTTCAATTGATATATGTCTTGTGAGGGTATTCAAACAAGTTGGCATCAAATTTGATTCAAATTGTTGAAGCATAGCTCAATTGCTCAAATCTGTCCACTATTACAAAATCCGAGTGAGCTGTGATCTTAGCCATGTTTGAATGATCAAATCTTATTGGATTGACTTGAAATTTGGTATGCATTCTCTATACTTATGGTAGAAGATGCTGTAAAAATCTCATGATGAAAAGATAAGGGATACTTCGGTTTTGGAGTGGAACTTGTCAACCATGTTGCAGCTGTTTTCAGCATGAGTAGTGTGGGAAGATGTGAAAACTGGTAGCAATCTAGAAGGAGTATGGAGCTCAAATTTTTATGGCTACTAGATGACTTAGTGTTGAACATCTCCACCAAATTTCGTGGCATTTCAATATGTACATTGTGAGATATGGTTCATTCATCAAGATGTACAAAATCTGCGAGAAAAAGTGACAATTATAGGATTGATCAAGAGTCACTTTCATTGAAAGGTCCTCAAGTTGGAATCATGTTGATAAGTGGTTGAGGCACCTAAGTTTGGTTTTGAGTTGAGTTAGAATCATAACAAACATGAGTACAAAGGCCATTAATTTTGGGGAGTGTACCTTGTACACATCTAGTACTCTAGTTGAAGATCAAGACCAAGCTCAAGATGGAGATCAAGAAATGAGCTCAAATGATCATTGGATATCTTTGGAAGAAAGAAAAGGACTTAAAGAAGAAGCAAGTCTATTCATCATGATAAGTCCATCATATGGATCAATCAGCCAAAGTAAATTCAAATGAGTATCAAGAATGGTTCTTGGAGATAGGTCACTTCTCCCTCCCAGGGGCATGCCGCCTCTTGAGGTAAACCGAAAGCACCGTGCTTGGATGGCTAACATGGAAGTGAGATTCTAGGAACTATTGGAGATGCTTAGTTGATGCAATCTAATGGGTTGATCTAGAGAAGCAAGCAACACCCAAATAGAGAGATGTTTCATGCAAGATTCTAGTGGTATTCTCTCATGCAAGCAAAGATCAAAGAGAAAGCAAGTCAACCCCACCATGAAGATAGTGCACTTGATCATAAGTGGTTTTCATTTCATATGGGTGAAGCTTGAAATTCATATTGATATATATTGTCTTCACCAAGCTATTGAATTGGACTTCATGATGCTAGTTGGAGAACTAAATTGGAATCTAATGACTATCCTCTACTCCAACATAGCAAGGTGAAATTGTTTGACATATGCATTCATACTTTGCTAAGGACTTGCTAGTGCATATAGTCATACATAGTGATCATTCATGAAAATCAAATGTTTTTAATGTTTATATGGTACCACTATTGCTTCTATGCATTATATGATGTAGTGGTAGCATATAACATGTTCATGAGCTAGTAAACCCATAGTATTTGATCTAGAAAATAAGCATTCAAGTACTTCAACTCAACATTGTCAAGATAACCCTTAGCATGAAGTGTGAAAAAAAGCTTGTCGAGTGGTTCAAACCGAGTTAGATTATTTTGTGCAAGTGATCTAGATCAAGTCAAAGAGAAAGAAGCTCATGGAAACAATCTAGTTCAAGAATTGGTTACAATCGACAAATCATTTCAAGTGGCTTCCACATTGCAAGTTTCAAGACATGGCTAGATCATTACATCATCTTTACACGTGGTATTTCCTTCACTTGGTATCCTTCACGTGGTATTCAACTCAAGTAATGTCTAGTACATGAAATTGGTGGTTCCACAAGTGATCCTCAACTTTAAGTGATCAATTCAAATCAAGAAAGCTACCCTCACCAACAAGTGCTCAAATTGTTCAAATGGTTTGACATATGCTTTGACATAGGGGGAGGTGCCCCACCTCAAGATCAAGGTCAAGGATCCTACAAGTGACATACATGTGGCATTTCTAGGTGGTCTTCATGCTTCCACATGTGGTTGTTACAAGTGGTGTCATTCCAACATATGGTGGTGTCCATCAAAAATGAAGATTCAACAATCAACCATCTATCCCTAGTCACAACCTTTGTATCAATAAGAGACATACCCTTTATGGAAATTGATGACAAAGGGGAGAAATTGGACAAAGATATGTATGTGTCTTTGGATTTATGACAAAAAAAGGGGATGAGAAATATGGACATAGAACAAGAGGGAGCAAGAGCAAGATTGAAGATTAGAAGAGGATCAACATTCTTGGACAAAAGAAGCACACAAGTTGGGGGAGCAAGCTCATGAACTTGATTGATTGCATTTGATATGTGCATATTCATGTGCTTGCTTGCATTTGCATAAGTTTTAAATTCTATATGCAATGCTTGTGTGGTGTATGCTAGTTATAGAACTTGCTTGATGATTTGATAACTAGCATGCATAGGTTGTAGCTAGACATATATAGTCTTCACGAAGATCAAGAGCCATAGCATATAATGTTGATCTCACATGGTATCTTGAGTTTTGATGTATGTCTAGTTACATGGTTGATGCTAAGGATGAACTTCAAATTTGCAACTCCAATTGGTATCACGCTTCAAAGGTTTATCCTATATACCTTAGCATCACTTTGTAGTGTTAACCCTCTCAAAAGTTTCATATCTTTGTATGTGTGCAAACCTTGAATTCAAATCAATTGGGCACACATATAGGGGAGTTACCACTACGAAAGAAAGCTTTATTCTTCAATTCCATATCTTTGTAGTGTTGCCATCAATTACCAAAAAGGGGAGATTGAAAGGTCCCTTGTGGTTTTTGGTAATTGAGTGTCAACATTAGGTGAACTAATATGTGTGATTGAGATTATACACAAGAGATTAGTTCACACATGTGATGATGCAATGAAGGAGCTTATTGCATATGAAACATGACATGGAGTCATGTGACCAAGGTGGTGAAGATCAAGACAAAGACTTGGCTTGAAGGACCGGTTGCAAGTGTGAAGGGCAAGTCATCGGACTTGGCGCCGATGGACCGACGCAATAGCGGTGAAGAGCAAGTGAGGTCGAGATCGATGGACCAAGAAGGTCATGTGATGATATGGAGTGGATCATATCATTCTTGATCGTGTTGGTGCATGCGTTGCATCGACACTTGAAGATGAAGCGGAATGGAAATGCGCAAGGCAAAGGTATAGCCTATAGGGCATTTCATTTCGCCCGGTCATTGAGCTTAGAGAAGTTTATGACCGGGGTTTAGGATAGATGGCCGTACTATCAAGAGGGGCAAACTTGTTTGCATATCGGTCATCTAGTGCCACTTGTCTTGATCTAACTTTGCGGCGTGTTAGGATCGAGTGGCGTGACAAGAGCTAACCCGACCTTTGAAATGATTGTGAAAATGCTAACACACTTGCACATGGTGATGTACACTTGGTGGTGTTGGCACATTTGCAAAGGCGGTGATTGCGGGGTTGAGTTGGGTTTAGGAACCGCTCATCCTCCCGCCGAGCTTGCGGCGGATTCGGCGCTTTCGAGAAAATGAGATGCATATTTTCTATTGCGCCCGGATGCAAGTTGGAGGTGAAAACATGCTATTCCTCGTGCTCAAGTTTGGTATACTTGATGGGTAGTATGTCGAAGAGAGAAGGCGTCGGTGCTTCGGTGGAGTTTTCGGAAACGGTGGCCGGACGCACCCGGCCGGAAGCTACGCGAGCCCGGCCGGGACGCTCCGGTGGGTGCGTCGCGAGAGCTCTGCGAGCCGATTCCACCGGACGCCAGCGTCGGCCGGGCCGGACGGAAGCTTCGGTCTTGGCCGGAAGCGTCGGCCGGGACGCGTGGAGGAAGGGTGCCGGTATGGGCCCGAGGCTTGTCTCGTAGTGACCGGAGCGGCGGCCGGACCCGGCCGGACTCGAACTGTGAGTCCGGCCGGTGCGTCCGTCGGTCGCTGGCAAACCGTGGTTTGAAGCACCAACGGCTCTATTTGGCTTGGGGGCTATAAATAGATGGTGTGTTCGGCCATGGCGGTGCTTAGCACCTTAGGGACTTTGTGTCCATGCTTGAGAGTGCTCAAGAGCCCTCCCACTCACATATGCTTGATATCTTTCATCCGATTGAGTGAGAGATCGATTCCTAGTGCGTTGCTTTGAGAGATTGCATCGTGTGGCACTAGGTGTTCGTGTTGCAAGCCGGTGTGCTTGTTTCTCTTGGAGGTTGCCACCTCCTAGACGGCTTGGTGGCAAGAGGCTTCGTGAAGCACGCAAAGGAAGCTTGTGCGGTGCTCCGAAGAAGAGATTGTGAGAGGTTCGTGCTCACCTCGCGGGGGATCGTGAAGAGCAACTCTAGTGGAGCGTGTCATTGAGCTACCACACTTGTGTGTGGGTTCACACGGTACCCTCTCGAGGGATTGGCTAGAGAACTCACACCGTGTGTGAGTGTCTCGATCGAGCTCCCAAAACGTGGATTTGGCAGCGCCATTAAGCTTGAGAATCATCACCGGGTGATTCCGCCAAACCGTGGAACCACTAAAGTGTTGGTCGACACAACGAGGAGTAGGGGAAGTTGGCAAGCTTCCGGACCTCGATAAAAATCACGGTGTCATCTTGTGTCCACACTTCGCGGTGGTTTGCATTCTCTTATCTCAAGCTTTGTCATTACATTCATATATATATTGTGCTTGTGCTTGAGTAGAGTAGTTGTAACTATCTAGCTTGTGTAGCTTGATTAGTTACTTTGCTTAGCTTGTGTAGCTAGGTAATTTGAGCCTTTGGGTTAGGCGTGTGTTGCCTTGTCCATTGTGCATCTAGTGAGCTTAGGAGCTTTGTGCTTGTGCTTACTAGAATTGTGTAGGAGCTCACCCGTGCTTGAAGTACTAGTGCTTAGGTTTGTGTGACCTTGCATTAGATTTGATTAGGAGCTCAAGCTAGGCTTGTCACCTCACTCTTCTTGTGTAGGATCTTTTGTGAGGTGATTTAGAGTCTTAGTTAGAGGGTGAAGTCTTGGCTAGACCGATAAGTTTATTTCCGCATTTGTTTTATTGTTGGCGGTGCGATTAGTTTTTAAAAGGACTATTCACCCCCCCTCTAGTCCCCATCTCGACCCTTCACACATATAATGATCTTTTACTAAGATGAAAGGTTTTGTGACTTCGCGACGACTTACCAACCCCATTGATAACAAGGATTATCATAATATAGTTCGGCAAGAGACATCACAGGCTAACGCTTCCCTTCCCCAGCGTCGTCCCTTCCGAGGGCGACCGAGGGCGAGAACACCACGCCGCCGCTTACATGCCCTCCCGCACCCTCTCGAGGGGCACGCCCGCTGCGGAGCTACCGCGGAAGCCGCGCGGTGGCGGGAAGGCGGCGGCGCGGCAATCTCGGTTTTTCCCGTGCTCTCCCACCTCACGGCTCGACCTAACCCTAACTCTGGGTCGTCGTGGGTGCGCCGCCGGCCGCCGGAGCGGCGGTCACTCCACCGGATCCGGCCCCCTTGGCCGGGCTGAGCTGCGCCGCGGGCTCCCCCGCCCTCCCTTCCGTCGGCGGCGGCGGCGGCGTCGTGCGCCGGTGGCGGGCGGCGGCGTCCGGTTGCCGGCGACGGAATCGAATCCCCCTCGGTACTCCGGCGAGGGGCGGCGCGGCGAAAGTGGCACCCCCACTGCGGGTGGCTTGGTGGTGGAGCGGTGGAGGCGCCGTGGGGTGGTGTGTGGTGGTGGTGGTGGGAGTCAGGCAGCGACGATGGCTGCTTCAATCGGCGCGGGCGTCTCTGGTGCTGGGAGTGGGTTCGTCACTTCTTGGTGGCGACAAGACCGTGGTGGTGGTGGAGGTGCAGCAAGGGAGGTGGTGGTGATGGGCGTCGGTGGCTGGTGGTGGAGTGGTGGCTGTGGTGGTGGAATAGCGGTGGTGGGGTGCTTGCTTTGTGGTGGTGGAGTAACGGTGGCTGTGGTCTTCATGGCGCGCGGCGAGTTGGCCGACGACACGGGGCCGTGGGCGTCTTTGGTGCGCCTGACGGCTGGGCGGGCGGCGGTGGCGGTGGCCTACATGGTGCGGGCGCGGTGACTCTTTGCCGCGGAGGCCCCGTGTGGGGGCGTCCCGAGGGGGCACCGTTCTTGGCCATGGTGGTCGGATGGCGGTGTTGGCGGACATCTACGGGGGGCCGTCGGGGCGGTGCGTTGGTGGTGCCCCCTCTTCTTCCTCGTCCGGGTTTGCGGTTTTGGTGCCTCGGTGGCGGGGTTGGGTGGCCAGGTATGTTCTCGGTGCCGTGGCGGCATTGCGGTGGTCTTAGAACCATTTCCTCAGTGGGGAGTTGCGGTGGCGGTGGGGGAGTCGTTGCTTGTCGTGAGCGTGCGTAAGGTGCGGTGTCGATCGGGGCGAAAGCCTTCACCGGCGATCTTGCCGGTGGTAATGGTGGCGGCGCCCTTGGAGCGTCGTTCTTCTGGCTGGGGACACCATTATGGGACATCGTGTCGATGCATGGAGTCTCGGGGTGAAAACCCGGTCCGGTTTGGCGACGGCGGCAATGGCGCTTTGGCGTCAGCGTCCTCTTTGGAGCGCCGCTTCTCGGTGACTCTTCACAACTTGTGGCGGTGTGGAAGGTGGGCGGTTGGCCCGTCTTGCGCGGCTTTGGAAGTGCGCCCTTGGTCTTGGTGTTGGCGGCAGGAGCGAGAGGGCCCATGGGCGCTGGAGGTCTTGGGCTGAGCGCGCTGGTGCGGTGGTGATCTCGGTGATGGCTAGGGCGAGGAAGTGGTGCTCCCCGAGCGGTTTCGGTTATCCGGGTCTGGCGTGGATTAGTGGAGTGTGAGGCGTTGGGTGAGCGAGGCCCCACGCGAGTAGCTAGGATCGATGGTTTCATCGATGCCGTGACGGTTGTTCTGGCGGGATGCAACCTTTGGAGCGGGGGAACGCGGCGACCATGCGTGTGCGGCAGGGGCGATGGTCCCCGTGGTGGAGGAGTGTTGGTAGCCGCTCGGGCTTGCAAGGCCGAGGCACGGCGTTAGTAGCGATGGCGCGGGCTCTCGACGACGCCCGCTGACTCCTCTCCTAGGTGATGGTGGTGTAGTTTGTGTTGTGTGCTTTGTGGGTCGAATTCCCAATCCGACCCGGTCGTTGTGGATGGAGGCTCGTGTTGACGACCCAATCCAACCGAGCGGAACTTCATGTTTATTTTCTCCCATCCGAGTTGTATAGTTGTATCAAGTGGTAGGGGGAATCTCCCCTAAGTTGAGTCGAGTGGGCGCTAGTGATGGCGCGAAGTTGGAGTTGATTTGGTATCTAGGTGTGCGGATGGAGTAGGGTACCCTCCACAATTGTATGGTTTTTCGGCCCGGTTTCGGTCAAAAATGGGCGGCACTTGCCTTTTTCTTTTTTCGTCTAATAGAAATCGCGGCAAAGCTTTTGCCCCCTTCTAAAAAAAATATAGTTCAGCAAGCGGGGATTTTGTCTACCCGAAGATCACGGATATCTGCGGACTATAGTCGAGTTCATTTGTTTAAATTTGGTTTGATTACTAGACTGAAATGTCTAATCAAGTTATGCGGATCAAAGATCCTCTCTCCTGTGAGACCATCACGAGGAGGCGGAAGCAAGTTTGAATCAGTGCGGGCAATCAAACTTCAATGGTCGATCCATATTGGGGTTGGGGTTACGTGATATATTGTGTTTTAGGATATTGTATCGATTGTGTGTTTAGTTGAGGGTTGGGTTGGATCCAATCGGTTTTTGGGTTGGGTTGAACCCATCTCATTGTTTAGTTGCATCTCTCGGTTTTAGGGCGGAGCCAACCCATACTATGTTTGGTTAAAGGAATTGAGAATAAGGGTCGGATGGCAAGATACCACCGTTAGTGAGGGTACTTTTTCATCAAGAAACCTAGACTTTCTAAAAATCAATCGAGCACGGATCATAAAAGCTTCTCTCTAGCACTTTTGCATCGGGAACCCTACAACTGTAAAACAAATTGAATGTTTTGACATTCTTCTTCCTTAAATGCGTGAGCACGGCGGAACAGCTCCGCCGCCCGCCTACACGCGTGACGGTATAGCTCCGCCGTTGCCTCCATCCTCTTCCTCCCCTCTTGCTCTAGTCGGATCGATGGAGGGCGCCGCGCCCCGGCTTCTCATCTCGTCGGTGGAGGGCCGCCTGCTTCCTAAGCCGGTGGAGGGCCGCTAGGGGGTGGCGCGTCGGTGGAGGCCGCCGGCGACGGAAGAAGATGGGGGAGTGGCGAACCCGGCCCGGTCGGCTCTGTCCCTCGAGATATTGAGGAATGAACCCAACTCGCATCTTTAAGGAATTTTCCAATCGAGGAACCAACCTAACCCTCCTCTCTTCCATTCAAACACTACGAAGAATGGGTTGGCTCCAACCAGAGATACACATAAGAAATGAAACTCCGGACCATCGATTTTTTGAGCGAGTGGGCATAGCGTATGAGTGGCGGAACAAAAAAGTTTGGAGTCATTGCATCCCGTGTAGGCCCATCGGTGCGGGCCTCGGATATTTGTGATGCGGTGTCGGTCGTTTGCAATTTTGGGTTGTAAGCTTTTCCGGATAATGCGAGCCCGGCTTCACGGGTGCGCCTTACGTCGGCGACGCCCCTCCCACCCCCACCCCCGTGGTCAGGCCTTCGCACCCGGCGGCGGCCGAACACGGCGGGCCGCTGGAACCCGTCGTGGCGCGGTGGACGAGGGAGCGGCTGAGTAGCGCGGCGTATCGCGTGCCGGCAAATGGTGTCAAGCGCTGAGCGAGAGAGTCGTCCAACTCGACAATCTTCGGACGATAGCGTGATCGTAATTCCTATTTGAATAGTATATGGTTTTTTGGGTCATATCTTGATAGATATTATGAGCAAACATCCAACGACTTGAGACTTGGCCTCTCACCAGCCAAGGTCTCTCTCTATATAATTGCTAGGAAAGCAATTGCGACACGAACTTGGCGCTATAGCGGTCAAGTTCTCCTCTTTATGAATGCTAAGCCACTAATTTGGCTCTATAAATTTTCCGGCAACCCCCACATTGGGGTGTGGTGTTTTTCCTCTATTCTCTCTGTCATTCTACATGGTATCACCAGACCAATTAGCTTCCGCCTCTTTCCCTCCCCACCATTCCCGGTAGTGCGCACGCGATTGCTCCCTGCCCGGCGGCCCCCTAGCCATGCTCGACAACGTCGTGGCGCCCCTTCTTTGCGCGGCTGGCTGTCTGCGCGACACTGCGGCACCTCCACCACCGCAGGCCGTCGTCGTCCACCCCTACACCGCCGTCAACGTGAAGACCCACATTCCGGTGACCACGAGATGAAGAATCCCAACTTCACCAAGTGGGCTACCTTCTTCAAGGCCTTGTGTGGGAAATTCAGCCTTCGCCCCACATCGACGGGCCTTCCCCTCCTCCCCGCTGCTGATCCTTCATGGGACATTGCTTGAGTGCCTTGTCCGTGGTCGGATCTTGAACACCGTCGGCGACTCCGTTCTTGATCTTGCCATCATCGATGAGAACGATCCGCCCGCGACTGCGGTGGCGATTGAAGGCCTCTTCGCTCCAACGCGCACCGGGCTGTCTTTACGCTTGAGGAGTTTCACTTCTTGAAGCGGGCGACTCGACCATCGGCAATCTTGCCCGGCGGCTCAAGGTCAAGGTTGCCTCTCTTCGGGACGTCGGTCACACAATCGAGGGACTCGGCTCGTCCTCGGCCTCCTCCGCGGCCTCAACCCACGCTACTGGCGCCCACCGCCCGGCGACATCGCCAACTCTACCGTCTTTGCCATCCTTCTCCGGGCGCGAGAGATGCTCTCCCTCAAAGAGTCGCGTCTTGCCAATGAAGAGAAGACCACAATCGCCTCTGTCATGGTGGCCGCCTGCAGTTCCACTTGCACCTCTCGGGATGCCGCTCCTCCTCCTCTGGTGTCACCGGCGACGCCCCTCCCAAGGGCCTCCCACAGGGCGACAAGAAAGGCAAGGGCGGCAATAAACAAGGCGGTTGGCACCCCGGGGGCAACAACGGTTGGTGCGGCGAAGGCGTGCTTGCGGTCGGCCGGCCGTGGCGGCCGGGCAAAGGGGAAACCGCCCCATTGGGCCATTGTTGACACTTGTTATATCATAAAATTTTAAGTTATTTAACATGAATTAAGGGCTCAAGTCAAAGACTAAACATAAGTCTAGGGGTCTAACTAACATAATTCCACGAGTTTTGGTATTACGTGACTTTCGGGGGACTTGATAGGAAAATGCGAGAATAATGGAGAAGGTTCAAGAATATATAAGACATATACAAGACAAATAAAGACCAAACTTATCCGTGAAGCAATTCAACCCGAAAAGTGGACTAAAACATTCTAGAAGATATCGAGGGACACCGGAGAAGGCGGGAAGGCGAGGTGGATCACCACCTTGGCGGCCGCCCGGTGCCAAGTAGGCCGGCCGCCAGTGGGGTCACCCTGTCGACCTCACATTTTTATGTCGGTTTACCACCGACCTTGGAGTTGTATCTACACCGTTGTTGAAGGTCGGTTTGATCCAAGGGTTGATGTTCATCGCCAAGTACTATATAAGAAGACCAAATTGACCACGAGGGCGATAACAATTTCATTATCAATCATATTCATCCAAGTCCGGCCAAGTCTAGACCTAAGCCCTAGTTCATATTAGAAGTAGATTAGCTACATAACTAGTTCTAGTTGAAGATCAAGTTCATCTTGAGTTCTCGATAGTCAAGAAGTAGCAAGGATCGTTCTTGAGACTTCTCTCTTGTATTCAATCAGTAAGTTCACTTATATTTAGAATACAATTGTTATGGCTTTGATCTTTATAATTATTATATTCTTGTTGATATGTGTTTATGCTTGCTATGATTATATGTTTAGTTTAGTAAGATTGCTTTATATTTTATACATGGAATTGTATAGCATCCATATAGATGATCACTATGTGGGTGATAAGCAATGTGTAAACGTGGTGTTTATACAACGTTTATACGCAATTGCACCCTACATTCTCGGGTCGTGTGATAGATCGCGGGGTGACGACCACATTGATTCCTTTGGAGTCCACCCTCGAATGTAGGACACGCGTCGAGCTTTTAATTACGATGATGAATAAGTTTAGTCCTTGCTTGTCATTGGTAATGCTTGCCATGTGTAGAAGTAATCCAACCTTGCCATGATAGCTAGATGTATTGCACTAATTGTAGTATTCATTGACATATATTATTAGGAGTATCTTAGGAATATTCATTCTAGTCTAATTTATAACATGTTAACGCTTGTATGATATTAGTGGCATAGGCTAATCTTAGACTTGGACATTTATCATTATTATAATTATCTTTATCCCGTGACTTATCTGTTGAGTTATGTTTGATGCTCATGGCTACTCTGCATTATAATATTGTAAAGTGAATGATCTCATAAATAAATCATAATATAAATCATTAGATAGTTCTTATCTCTCTACCTTTCCATAGACTCCCTTCCTATGGTAAAATATAAATACGATACGGGATTACTCCCGGTGAAGTGCTACAATTGGTATTTCTATCTTCGGCGCTTGCGGATATCATGTTCAATCTTTTATCAAGGCCAATCTATAAATACCATGCCCCGCATTTCTTTGGCGTTATTGCTAGGGTGACAGACTAGTGTATAGGTAATGCCTAGAAATGAGTGGTATACCTTGAGTTCATATCCTGGTGAGATTAACTCCACTATGGATAATGTGGCTAAGCTACATCCCACTACTAACACCGCCTAACTTCGCTTTGTTGGATCATGAGGTTAATCCCATATCAAGCTAACATGATTAGATAGATATTCCATATATATTTCTCTCGCCTTCCTAATAAGGATCGTGTTAGAAATATCAACGGCCATGGGCGTGCTACAATCCATGGGCCTTCGGGCGGCGTTCCCCCTCAAGCGGCTGGCGGCGGCAAAAGGTATGGCGGCGGTCGATCGAGGGGCATCATGGGTGCCAACCCAGCGGGCCCACGCCGTTTTTCGACCACCGCCCAGACACCTCCATCCACTCCTATGTGGAATGAAGCCGGTCTCATCGCTGCCTTAAACCGGATGGCGCTCGGAACTCCGGGCCGGGTCATGGACTCCGGCGCCACCTCCCACATGCACAACTTCGGATGGTATACTCCTCTCTCATCAACCCTCTTCTATCCCATCCATCACCATTGGCAATGGTCACCACCTTCTTTGTTTCTGCTCAGGCAATTCAACATTACCGGGCCACACATCCCCCTTTTCGCTTCGCAATATTCTAGTTGTCCCCTCTCTAGTGCGCAACTTACTTTCGGTTCGCCAATTCACTCGTGACAATCATTGCACTATCGAATTTGGCGCGTTTGGTTTTTACGTTGGGACTGCGGACGGACGCGTGATTCTTCGCTCAATAGCTCAGGCGGCCTCTACACGGTCCCAGCCCGCGCCACATGCCAACCTAGCCACCTCCACCGACACGTGGCATCATCGTCTTGGTCATCCGGGAGCTGCTACAATAAATTTGCTTAGACAAAATAATTCCATTTCATGTACTAAATCTGCTCATACTTTGTGTCACTTTCGTGTCAACTTGGAAAGCATGTGCGGCTGCCTTTTGGAAATTCAGTTCAATTTCCTCTTTACCCTTTGAGCTTATCCATTTGTGATGTTTGGGCGTCCCCATGGCTAGCTAGTATTTACGGTGCACGTACTACCTTGTCATCCTAGATGACTTCACCCACTTTTTTTGGACCTTCCCTCTAGTCCACAAGTCCGGGGTAGCTACTCACATCATTAATTTCTGCGCCTTTGTCCACACCGCGATTCAGCCTTCTGTCAAGGCTGTTTCAAGGCGATAATGGCACCGATGCGTTAATAAAGCCCTCGCCACCTTCTTTACCTCCGGCGGCATTCACCTCGCCTCTCACGCCCTTACACCTCATCTCAAAAGCGGCAAGGCTGAGCGTATCATTCGTTCTTTGAGCGATATATGCCGCACACTACTCATCCACGCGCTCACATGCCACCCAAATCTTTGGGCGGAGGCGCTAGCTACAGACCACATATCTTCTCAATAGGCGCCCTGCTTTCGGCCATTCAGCACAAAGTTCCCTATGAGCAACTCTTCCGGCGACCCCGGACTATACCATTCTTCCGTGTCTTGGTTGTCTACGCTATCCCAACCTCACTTTGCCACCCTAAACACAAGTTGGCCCCGTTCCACCGCTTGTGTCTTTCTCGATATCCCTCCTCACACAAGGGCTATGATTGTCTAACCTCACTACTAAACGGATCATCATCTCCCATCATGTTGTCTTCAACGAGATGCAATTTCCGTTTAGTACTAACCCCACCGGTGTGCCCCGAGCTCTGGACTTTCTTATTACAGGTCTGCCGCGCCGGTGCCGCGCACTACGACCCGCGGCGCCCCCGCGGTCGCTCCGTCACAAACCCGGCGTTGGCGGCCGCGACCTCAAACCCTGTCGCTTGCCCCGTCACCGGTGGTCACGCTCTGCCCGGCCCTCCACCTCTTCAAGTTTACGTGCGTCGGCGTGTTGGTGCTCTGCCCCCGGCCCCCGGCGGCCTCTGCACCGTCCACTCCATAGACCGGTGGAGGTCCCCTTGGCCGGCGGCAGCCTGACGACCGGCACTGCGGTTGTGGCGGGGTCTCCAACACCTCTCCCTCCTCAGCGCCTCCTACCTCGGCCGCCTGTGACGCGCCTCGAGACAAGCTCGGCTTGGCTCGTTGATCATTACGCTTCCCACCATACGCTCACGTCCTTTGCCGCCTCGCTCTTGCCTCGCCTATTCCCCGTGACTACAAAGGGGGCCCTTTGCTGACCCTAGGTGGCGCCGGGCTGGCCGCGAGTACGGGGCTCGTCGACAACAACACGTGGCGGCTCGTTCCCGCCTCCGGCGCTAACGTGGTCACGGCAGAGTGGATCTTGGGCACAAGTTCCACTCGATGGCACACTGGCTCGCCACGGCTCCGGCCCCATCGCCCCGACTTCACCCGCGCCCGCGGCGTCGACTTCACGACGGGCGTTCAGCCCCCCAGTCAAACGCCACCATTGGGTCGCCTTCGCACGCGCCGCGTCCTCGTCGATGGCCTATCCACCGATTGGGCGTGAAGAATGCCTTTCTTCCGCGGTCATCCGCATGAGCGATCTCTTGTCGGCCAGCCCCGGCTTTGTCGACCCGGCGCACCCCGCGCCCCGTCTGTCTCCTTGGCGCTCCCTCTCGGCCTCAAGCGGGCTCCTAGGGCGTGGCACCCGGCGCCGCCATGTACATTCGACAACTCGGCCGTCGCCTGCGCCAACGACACCTCCCTCTTCATCTTCACTAAGGGCGGTGCTAGTGCCTACTTTTTGGCATGCGTCGGCGACATCGTCCTCAAAGCCTCCTCGGGCCTTTCTGCTCCGCATCATTGACCGCCTTCACTCACGAGTTCGCCATGCCGGACCTTGGGGAGTTACATCACTTCCTAGGGATCTCGGTCACTTTCGCTCCTCAGACGGGCTCTTCCTCGGCCGGGCCGGTAGTGCGCGGTGGACCTTCTTCGAAAGCGAGGCATGGCGAGTGTCACTCGACGTCGACACTGTTGACTCGTGCCAAACTCTCCGCCCGCAGAGGGTGCTCTGTCGCCCGAACCCACAGCGTGCCGGGCCTCCCGGCCTCCCTCCGGTACTGGCGGCTTACTGCGCCCGACACGGCGTGCGGCGTGCGGCGGTGTGCCTTTTCATGCATGACCAGCGCGAAGCTCACCTGTGGCCCGATCAAACACATCGCCGGTATGCGTGAAGGGCACGCGTTGTGGTGGCCTCCACGCCGGCCCTTGGGCTGTCGACAAGTTGATTGCCTTACTCCGACGGCGGACTGGGCAAGGTGCGAACTCCGCCGCTCCACATCGAAGCCTGCGTCTTCACCGGCGACGGCGGTGTCTTGGTTACGTCCAAACGGCAAAACCACACGGTCGGTCGGTCCAAAGGCGGAGGCCGAGTGCCGGGCTGTTGCTCATGTGGTCACGTGAGTGTTGTTGGCTTCGTCAACTTCTCCGGGAACTTCACGTTCCTTGAAGGTCGCCCGCTGTTGTCTCTTTTTGACAGCGTCGGTCGCCGTCTACATGGCGCTTAACCCGGTCCACCACCGCCCGTACCAAGCACATTGAGATCGACATCCGCCGTCCGAGAAGGTGGCTCGGAGGAGAGGTTCGCGTTCTCCATGTGCCGTCCCAAGTATCGGTTCGATATCATGACAAAGGGTACGCCAACTCCGTTGTTTGAGGATTTTTCGGTCGATCTCGCATCCAGGTATCCTAAATCCCGACGGCTTTCGTGGGCGGGTGATAGATATTATGAGCAAACATCCAACGGCTTGAGACTTGGCGCTATAGCGATCAAGGTCTCCCTCTATGTAATTGCTAGGAAAGCAATTACAGCTGAGACAGACTACAGGCGGTCAAGTTCTCCTCTCTAGCTGCTAGGAAAGCCACCGATGTGGCTCTATAAATTTTCAGCAACCCCCACATTGGGGTGTGGTGTTTTTCTCTCTATTCTCTCTGTCATTCTACATATACACGCATATGACCAAACTAAGGATCCCACTAAAATATGGTCCGTCAACTCCGATGGTTTTTCGGCAGCGGCGTGTTTCCAATCAGGTCAACCCTCAGAAAAAGTACACGTTTTCACGCGTGCATCCCACGAATAAATGTCCGTTTTTGACTTCTACCATCCTTATTTGACCATTCTTCTTTTTTTTTTTTTTGCAAATAATAAAATCAATAAATCATTATGAAAGTATTTCTAATGATAAAATAAGTCATAACAAAAACTAATTTTAAAAAAAAAAAAAACTTTAAATAAAGCGAGCGGTCAAATAAGGATTGTATAAGTCAAAAATCGATATTTATTTGTAGGATGGAGGGAGTATCTGTGTCAGGAAATTGAAAATATCTAGCTAGTTTGTGGTCACACACACTCAAAAGATCTGGGACTGCGCAGCATGTAATCTCGTTATCAATGCGTCACTGGCATTGGCAGCATCGGCGTGCGTTCCAATTAACAGCGACCCATCCCGAACAGCTCACGGCTATGGAAATTTTCAGACATTTTCCTCTGTCAGTTTCAATTTCCTTATCTTTGGAAAGTTCTAACTGCTTGGCTGAGAATTTTCAACAACTTCTCGTCCCCATCTGACTCCTGCGACGGCGAGGGTGACGCTCGAGAAATGGACGCCAATATCCAAGCCTCCTTTTTGTTATTGGATCCAAAGTTTGCTACTCACTATAGTGATGCCAGCTAACACCACACGCACATCGAAAGTTCCAAGCACAGAGACTACGTGCAGTCTAATTGTAGCTGTGCACATCCATCCTCGCTATTATGAAAGTTCCAAGCATCGATATATATGATATGATGCCAACTACTCACTATTATGGAATCTCACTTGACTATTTGCGCATCCATCCTCCTTCCTTCATATCTCGGCCCCTTCTCCCACTCCAGGAAAACTAAGCATGGATTCCATGGCCGACTTGATGAAGAAACTTGGATGGATAGCCTGGTGCTTAACTGTAATAGGTTGGTTTCTGTCTCCCATTATCAGCTTGCTCGTCAACAAGATCTTTGCCTACCTAGAGTTCGACACAACACTAAAGCTGAAGGAGCTAGAGATCCACACTATCCCAACGCTGAAGCAGACGCTTGGTGCAGTGGAGGAGCAGACGGTGCTTAGAGCAGCTAAAGACAATCCGTCTCAAAGCGATCTCAACATACTGGACAGCATGAAGAAGGATCTCAAGTCTGCCTTGTATGAAGCCGAAGACATCCTAGATCTTCTCGATTATCACCGGATCGAGAAGGATCTCCATGGTGGGGATGATGACAGCCGCTGGGTGGAGAACCAACTCGGTGCTGCTTCCGCCTGGATTGCCCGCTGCAAGGGGAGTTCCTTTGGGCGATGGATACATGTCAACCCCCCAGTGGTAATGAAGAGCGCACAAAGCATGATCCAGCAGGGGCAGTTGGTGATTCAAGGGTGGCGGCACTGGAGGCCCAACTTTGACCTGTTTTGCAGCCGTAGAGCAGTAAGTATCGTACTGCAGCGCCTACAGAACTGGTCCCAACAACTGCAGCTACAATTCAGGAGTGCAGTAGCAGTAGCTGTACCGCAGTGCGTACAGAGGTGGTACCAACAACTGCAGCAAGCAGGATTCAGGAGTGCAGTAGCAGTACTGCAGTGGGCACATCTGCATCAGCGCCGCCGCCGGCCAGGTCCACTTCTTCCGGTTTCTCGTCCATCGGACCCAACACGTCGGCCAGTGGTGGAGGGAGAAGCGAAGAAGATAGAAGAAGAGTTTTTTGATCTCGAGATAGAAGAAGAGTTGGAGATAGAAAATGCAGAAGAGGGAGACACATCAGAGGATGAGATAAAAGATGATAAGAAAGGAAAAGAGGAGCCAACTTCTTCATCAATACTGCGGAACTGTGCTCGATCTATGCTCACATGGTTGGTAAAGGCCTGCGTTTTACGAGACTGGTCATACGAAATTGTTGGCATCAAAAGGAACAAGGTACCATCTTACCATCATTTCTGATTGAGAGATACTAGAGTAGCACTCTAGCACCAGTATTTGCCTTTTCTTCTTTGCCAAATCTTGGTCTTGTTCTCTTTAGTTATGTAACTAGTACATCAAAATTAAGAGTCTAGCAGACCCATATTATATATATTGATTTATTTGACTGTACTAGGTAAATACCCGTGAATTTCCACAGGACACATAATAACACGACAACATGTTTTCTTTTTTCTTCTTTTAACGGCAACCATAGTCATTTGAACATTTTTTACAAAAAAAAACTAAATATTAATATGAGGGAAACATTTTGGAAATATTATATTCAACCGTTACATTTTTTAGCCTTCAGCGTTGGGAGGATTCTCTTGGTGAGACCTCATCTTTTTAAAAGCCAGTAAACAATAAAATATATGCTGCACACTGGATCGCTGCGGCACTGGTGGGACAACATGAACTCGTCGGAGCTATTTTGGCGGCTGAGAAGAAGCAGACGACGCAGCCCTTGGAAAACAACCGGATGGCAGCTTTGGCGGTGGTTCTAGAGATCCAAGTAGAGGAACACGAGAGAGAAAAAGGTGGCGCGGGTCAGTGAAGGGCGGGGGACGGCAGGATCACCTTGGTCTGCTCCTGGTTGCTTGGTTGGAGGCCGCCGGTTCAGAATTTCGTTCGAAATTCCGACAATCGGCGGATTTTCGTTTATATCGGCCATGCCCGATATTAGGCTGTATCAGCCCGAAATTCTTTTTGCTGATTTTCGTTCATAAATTTCATAGATTTCATTCAAATTTTGGACAGATTTTGTTATTTCTTTAAAGTCAGTTTGGGCATTTTTGCACCGAGAAAGCCCGATAATCGTCGAAAATCCCGATTTTTCATTTCTATCCCTGGGCACCGATTTCTTTTTTTACCAAAACGATATCCAAAAACACTGCAGCGTCGGACTTCGTTCAAGGCGGCAATATTGGCCGCCCGATCGCTGTAGGCTGCCGATGGCCGAGGCGTCTTGCGGGTCGAGGCGCGTCGGCGGACTTTTGACGTCGCAAAGAGGGCTGAGACGCCGGGATAGGTGCACACGCGGCTCGATCACCATCGACACCGGCTCGCGCCAAGATCGTCCGGGCGTGGTGCCCCCCCGCTGCCGCGCGACCGACAGAGCGAGGTGAAGCAACCGCCGACGTCGGGCCTCCAAAGCGGCTCACCGTTGATGCGGGGCCCACGCGCTTTGTCCACCACATGCCTTCCGCTGCATCTGCACACGGTTCGATGGGGCAAAGCAGCTGCCGCTCTGCAGTTGTGCGGGTGGTAGTAGGCGATAGAATTAAGGCAGCAGGGGCATCTTTCCGTCAGACAGCGGTAGAAACCATCGGGCGTGGAAGGGCAGGCCGCTGGGGAGCCGGAAGAACGTGGTGAAGGATCGTGGGCGGGGCCGCGACTGCCGAACCATCGTGGGCGGGCGGTGGTTCCCCCGCTCCAAAGTGCAGGACGGCGTCGGCAAGTCTTGCTGGGCTTTTTATCGAGGGAGGTTACGGGTGAAGCGACATTGATTTGTTGGGTGTGACGATACCTTTTCATTCTTTTTAGTAGTACTGAAGATCAGGAAACTACTGTGAGCTAAAATTACAACTTGAAATTCGGTACATGGATACCAAATTTTGGTACCTCACATGTTATAATTAGTTTTACCTGCTCACAGATATATATCAAAAAGGCTCTTACAAAATGAATTGAATATCATCTATTAGTCTCGTTTGTATCTTGTCCATAAACAATTCCTTCACAATGATCGAAAATGAAAAAAAAAAAAAAAAAATGCGTTCAGTAAGTGCAATCCAAGAATTTAGTTTAAGGAATCTAATAAAATAATTTGGATAGTAAAGATGCCTCTTTTCTTATTTTAAAGTGAGTGCTGGCACAGGCTGGTACTGCAACCCTCGAACTTATTTTTTTTGCACTACCACTTTTGAAACGCTTGATTGCACAGTTTCTAGAACTTGTGATCCATGGACAAGGACCACCATAGAGTTGATTTTTCTATGTTAGTTGTTTTTTAATACAGGTAGCTTATGTAGATAGCTAGTCCTGCAATTAAATTAACTCTCTCCAATTTCGTATGATCATTATGAATACCTTTTTGTACAAAAGTTAGCAGCCATTGTTAACATTTCATTTTGCACATTATAGAATGAAGTGTGCTTTTAAAGGGCTTATATGTTGCCGGAATACATGGTTATCATAACAATTATTTGATCCTTGCTTCTTACAGGAGGATGGCAGTGCAGCAGAATGTTTAGTGCCTATAACTGGAAGAGTCAGTCTGAGGAATCGAATAAAGCGCATAGAAGATATTCTCAATACCTCGAAGAAATCAAATCTGTTTACTGAAAAGCATAGTAGTAGCAGCACCGCCAAGGAGGATGACAAGGGAAGCAGTAGTAACTGCACTGTCAAGACCGGTGCCAATGAAAGCAGCAGCAAGCAGAAAGAAATTGACGAATTGTACAGAGTCATTGGACAAGAAGTGTTCGGTCGAGACAAGGACCGTCTGCGGATATAAGTCGATGCTTCGTAAGGGACCGGATACCTATGCAGCAAGCTCGAGCACCGGTAAACCTTATTCTGTGATTGGCATATATGGCATTACAGGTTCTGGAAAGACTACCCTAGCACAATATGTTTGTGACTATGAGAAGGGTGTTGGACATTTCAATCCTATCATGTTCATTCATGTGGGAAAAGACATTCAGCGTGGGTCATATATTTCCTGATATGCTGGACCAGGATCACACAACAAAACCCCTCCGATACCAATGCGCATGTAGTTTAAAAAACAGAGTTAAAGGATCTTAAAAGTCTAAAAGCAGATTTGGAGAAAGAACTGAAAGACAAATGCTTCTTGTTGGTACTAGATGATCTTTGGGTCAACAATGACAATCGGAAGGAACTAGATATTCTACTTGATATGCTCGGACTTCTCGTCTTTGCACGTAGCGAAGCAGAGTCCTTGTGGATAAATCAAAGAGCGGATGCACCGGAGCTCTTGGTTCTCATCTGCTTTGCCGTTTTCAATAATTGATTTAGAAGAAAAGGTCTACTTATCATTGTTAATGCATCATGCGGGACCATTTGCAAATCGATGATGATTATGGAGAATATGAGAGGATTGGGAGCAAGATTGCAAAAAGCCTCACGCAGGTCACCTATTGCGCCGATAAATTGATGGGAAAGCGGCTTCGAACAAAAGTATCAATTTCGGGACACGACAAAAAAAAACTCGATGTGCTCAACAAGACCATGGGAGCTCTGTGGTGGAGCTATCGCCGGCTTGGTGTTGACATCGGCGATGCTTTGCATACTGCAAACACTTTCCCCAAAGGATATGTAGTAACACGCCGGGGAGTTGGTTAACATCCGGATAGCACAAGGGTTTGTAAACACCGGGAGTAATGCAAAAGAGGAACCGGAAGATGTTGGCCGAGATACCGTGACGAATTAATGACATTCTCATTTCGCAAGGAGGGACGAAGGAGAGATATTTACGGGATGACCGAGGAGACAATCGGAATTCATGACCTGCCGCACGACTTGGCGGAGAGGGTTTCGGAAGTGAGTGGTATAGAATTGGATTGAACGGCTCACTAGAAGATATACCACGAGGGGTTCACCATCTCTTTATTGAGACCACAAATGGAGTAGAGACCGCCGAGAAACCGGTGGAGATGGAAAATTTGCGCACCCTGATCATTGAGGAGCCTTTAGCGTAACCGCCGGAAGAATTCATGAATTAGAAAAACTCTTGGAGCGTCTTTTTTCATAGGGCTGATGAAAATCTGCGGGTGCTGATCATTAAGCAAAATGGTTTGGGACACGAGTTGTCGGGCCAGCATGTATAGATCGGATGAAGCATCTACGTTATCTTGGTCTCCATTTTTATAATCCCTCATCAGCTTTGATTTTGCCAAGCACATTTAGCAAGCTTTACCATATCGAGGTCATAGATATTCCTCTTTTCAAAGCATCGTGTCCTCAAGATATGGCTAATCTAATCTATTTGCGGCACATCCCTGAATGTCTGTATTTCCCCAACATTGGAAGGCTGGACGTCACTCCAAACACCGAGAAGCTTCAAGTGAAGGAAGAACAAGGGTACGTGTTGAAGCAGTTGAAGCATCTGAACAAAATTGAGGGCACTCGACGATAGATGGTCTTGGGATAGTCGGGAGCAAAGAGGAAGCTCTTGAAGCCCACCTAACCTACAAGGAGCGACTCAGAAGATTGCAACTGGACTTCGGCAGGTACCGGCAAAAGAGGTTTGGTCCAGATGTCGAAGCAGAGGTACTTGAGGGCCTTTTGCCCCCAAAGTATCTTCGAGTGCTCAAAATCAGGTACTACATGGGTTCATGGTATCCTAGCTGGATGTTGACTCGTCACCATCCACAACTGCACAGACTTGAACTTGTTTCTTGTAGCCAGCTGGCATCTATTCCTGAAACCTTGATTGGTCTCCGTCGGCTTCAAATTTATGATTGTGGCTGGGACAGGTTGCCAGAAAATATGGAGCGCCTAGTGTCCCTCCAGGAATTGGACATTTTGTTGTGTGATAAAATTAAGCTGCTTCCGACTCTGCCCCACCAGGCTCTTAAGAAGATTAGTATCCATGGATGCGGCGTACTCAGTAAGACCTGCGGAGAAGAGGGACACGATAACTGGTATAAGATCCAGCACATTCCAGAGAAAGACATTCGTAAGTAAAGATGAAGCCATTGTGTTCTCTGTACCTAGTGATAGCTCAGCTAAGATATATGGTAAGTGTCTTGGCCGCGTCTTCCTTTTTCTAATCCAACTGAGAGGTTGCTGCATTCAGAACCAATCAACTTTCCTTTTCTTATGTTTGTTATTAATCAATCCATCTATGAAACAGGCATCGGGGGACAAGTCAAGTCTGGAGAGGGAACTTGGAGCAAAGAAAGGCGTTCAGATGGTAACCCAAACTGCAGGTCGCATGATGTGCGGGTGTTCATGATAGGTTGTGGCCATGTCAGTTTTTGTGTGTATGTGTGTGTCTTTTTTCTTCTTTTCCTTCTTTCCATCCTTTATTGGAAATAAGAAAATTTATGTCATGCATATAGTTTGTTTCCTGTGATGATGATAATTTGTGTGTGTTTCCAATTGTTGACTTTGTAATGCTCACTGCCGAGTTTGGTTTTGTATATGAGATTCAATCTTAAGACCGTATATCTGGTATATTCTGTTTTTTATTTGGTTGGATAGGTTCTGCTCTTTTCTGCCCTGCCATTGAGTTTCGTCCAACTCTGCATTGCCTTTTTCTCTGCACCTCGTTGCTTTGCCTGCATTTTATGGTCCTCAGTGTGTGTAGCTTACAGGTCCACCAAGGCCCATGACATGATGGACCAGTTTTGATCGACAAGCATGTTTACCGCAAGCCTAGACAGCCCATCTCTAACTTTCTAAACCGGAGCCAAGCTCTGGCAAATCATTGGGCCACGTCGACAATTTTTTATCCACCGTCCAATTCACGTGCCAGTATCCATTGAGCGTTGATCTCCACCTTCGCGAATCCTCTGCTGCGGCATACGCGCCAGCTGGGCCCCTATCCGCACCGGGCCCTTACGGCTGCGCCCACAGCCCGCCGCTGAGGGCCACCGAAGCTCGCGTCGGGAAACCCGCCACACGCTGTCGGAGCAAACACGCCGAGGCCACCTCGGCGCCGCGCCGGGTCCTCCGCGCAGCCCGCACCGCGCCTCAGTAGTTGCCACCGCTCCCGTCCCTGTCGGGCCCAGCTTCCCGACCGCTGCGCCGCGAAGCGTCGCCTCAGCGGGAAAAACCCGACACTCCTCTTCCCGCAGGCCAGCGCTGCGCCCGCCGCCCGCCGAACGCCACTGCCACCCCGCCCCGAGCGCCACCCACGTCCCCAGCCGCCGCCGCGCCGCCGGCGACTCTGGTCAGCCGCCATCCTTATCTGTCCAGCCGCCATGCCTTGGTCGCCACGACAAGATTGGCCTCGGCCGTTCCCCTTTGCCATGTGCAGCACACTGTGGTTGGATGCACTCGACCGAAGCCACTATTTGTCACCAGTGCGACCACGGCCACCATCATCTCTGATGCAATGGTCGGCGACAACCTGGAGGCTGCACACAAAGTATTCGACGATATGCCTATGATATGCTAAGAGGCCTTATCTTGATGAGTGCTAAGAGGCCTTTTTTTCTCTTCCCTTTCCTGTTTTATAAAATGCAAGTGAAGTGATGTGCACTATACCTGGAAATAGTCGCAATAAACTGTAAAAACAGCTTGGAGAGGATCACGGTATGCAGAATAGCAAGAATGCAAGATTATGTTACAATGTACGACTTAGAATTTTGGCTATAATCGGTGTTTTATCACAGTGTTTTAAATTCAACTATATTCTCTGTTGGGTGAAATATCAGCACAACACTTTATTGATGAAGTATGGTTACAAAGCAACCATTCAACATGAACATTACAAGAGAAGTTAGGGGGTATTTATAGGCCCCCCTAGCTTCGCATTTGTACATAAATTGCCAAAAAGATAAAAAAAAAAAAACTTCTACACCCTACACTTTCTCGAAGACGTTCTTGTTGTCTTCGCGAGGCTTTTTCAACCTTCTTCTTAGACTCAAGGTGTCTTCTTTGCCTAGCGAAGTTGTTTCATTTGGCTTCGCGAACTTCTTATTCCTTGGTCGTCGACCTCGTATTTTTGTCGCGGCTACCTCGGATATCTTCGCTTTGATCCTTATCCCGACCTTTCTTGCTTCCTTGACATTTCGTTCCTTGCGAAGTCAAAATCCCCCTCAAGACACCTTTTTAGTAGCAACTTTTGTCTTGACATTTGTTTTCTCAAAAACTTCAAAGTCTCAGGACGTAAAGTTTAAAAGAAATATAAGTTAGAACCCAACAAAGCCCCCCTCGTGGGCGAAAGGCCGACTTCAAAGGCATGAAACCCACGAATCACAAAAGTTTTCCCAAAACTTTGTTTTCGATCCAAAACGCCGTCCCGGACTTTGAAGTTGGACTTTTTCTCAAGCCACGCAAATTTTTTTTTAACGGCTAGTTTGACTATTTGACCGAGGAGGTCTATAAATAGCGGAGCACCCCCCCCTTTCTTCATCTTTTCAAGAGGGGCCACCTTTTGAAAAAATTTCTTGTGCTACTCTGGCCAAAACACATACTTTCTTCCTCGCCATATTTCTTTCATCCAAGTCTTCTTTGCCAGGTTTAAAAAGTTTTTGCTTCGGGTGAAGTGTATTGACTCCTTTTTCTCGTATATACCCTCCTTACGAAGAATTCTTCTTCTTCTTCTTTTTTCTCTATATATTTTTTTTTTATGTGTTGTTTGTGTTTTTTGAACCGAATGGCTCTAGAAGAAGATACTCCGATTGGTTCTCGGGAAGATGTGGTGGAAAATGAAGTAAATTCTCGTGAAAAAAGATGAAGAAGGGCTCTCGACGTCTCGCTTCGAATCGAGCTGCTTCCCGATGACGAACTTTCTCTCGACTTTTGGACTTAGCAAAATGTCTGATGATGATTTTAAGAAAATGGTGAAAGATGGAACTTTGAGGGAAGGTCAATATAGGCCAGCGGAGCCCAATGAAAAAGTTCCTAAGCCTAGGCCTGATGAATGTGTTGTTTTTAAGAATCTATTTACTGCAGGGCTCCGCATGCCTCCTCAAAATTTTCTTGAAGAAGTTTTCAAGAGATTCAACATCGAGATGCATCACTTGACTCCCAATGCGATTGTCAAGTTATCTCGCTTTTTATTTGGGCTGTTCAAAGTCAAGATGTTCAACCAGACATAGATGCCTTCTCTTCACTTTATGAACTCCATACGCAGTTTCGCTCGAAGAAGATTGATCAACGGTGTGAAGCTCTATTTTGCCTCGTTGTAGTTTCAAGGCTGCATGGGCATAAACAAATTGCACCTGCTATGAAGAACAAATGGGCTGATGGATGGTGCAATTACTGGTTTTATCACAAGGTTCCTCTTGTTGAAGAAAACCGTGGGAAGAGGCAGGGAATTGTTAAGAGCTATCCAATGGCTGCTCGGATGCATAGAGAACGTTTTGAATGCAAGCCTTCGTTTTCTAAGACCAAAAATTGTCTTTGAGTGCCTTAAGGCTTTCAAGAAAGTTGTTTATCAACAATCAACTCAAGATTTGGTTGAAGAATATCTAGCCGCCGGAATCTGCCACTTTCGAGTTGTTTTGGGACTTTCTTCGCTTTTCATAAGAAGAAGATTAGGGATAAGGACTATATTTTTCCTGACAGAGATACAGTGAAGCCTTCGCGCTTTGCTTCTGAAGAAGACTTTGTGATAGATGTGGAGAATCGAGCCGTGGAGTTCTTTGGGAAAATACCTTCACACGAAAAGAAAATTAATGGATCTAAACTATTGGCGAAGACTATGTTAGGCTAAATCGAATTTTCGATTTAGCGAAGATGACTTATAAAGTCCGTCCTCCTCCTGCTTATGCTCGAGGAAAGAAAGATCAGGAGGAGCAAAAAGGAGCTGAAAAAGAAATGGAAGAAAAGTGGAGCAGCGAAGACTTCCACTACGCTAAAAGCTGCAGCAAAAGACTCATTCCGATAAGACCGACGTTTTGTCGAAGCCTCCTCAAAAGAAGGCTAAAAAGATAGTTGCAGATCTACTTGATAACATAGATCTTAGTGACGGTGAAGTCGATGCTCCGACTCTTGATGGTGCTAAGTTTGGCATTTCTTCTCGGGACTTTGAGGTGAGCAAGATTTGCAAGGTTTTTAGCGTCTACGGGATCGACTCGCTATGCTTACTCCGTTGGCGTAATACTTACAAAATTTTGGATCTTCGCAAATTTGGGTAGTTCGACCGCCTTTATCGGCGAAGATCTTTGTCATGACGGAGGCTTAAGCCTCTTGTATTGCATCTCCCACCTCTCCTAGACTTAGAGATCCGACACCAGATTTCCCAGTCAATTTGTCTTCTGTCTTTTGTGATGAGAGTCATAATTCTTATTTAGTTAGGTTAGCTAGAAAAATTCACATGAGTCACTTGGCGCGATTCGAAAAATCCCTCTTCGGTTCCTAATACGAAGTTCCCGAAAAGAAGTGAAGGTGGTGCGGAGTCTCCTGCGAAGCTTGTTTGTAACCCATACTAGTTTCAAAACTATTGTTGATAAACCAACCTCTTTTCGAGGGTATGTGTTGTTTTTTTTTTTTTTGAAGTTTCTTCTATATATATTTTTTCTAAAAAAAAACTGTTTACTTGATTGTTCTAACTTATTTCTTTTTGTAGGTAAAACCCGGAGCGAAAAGGGCTCATGATCTTTGTTAAAATTATGAAGGAAAAAATTCGTAAGAGAGGGACAAGGACCGCCAAATTTTCTCGTTGATGACTTTGATGATGTGATTGATGATCGCCGGGCGTAGATCAAAATCGACCGTCGAGTCTATGGTGAACGCTTGAGGCTCGGGAAAAAGATTCCTTGCCCCTTAAAGGAGGGTGAAAAGATTTGTAAGTGTTTGTAGCTTTGACTTTTTCTCGTAAATTTTGAAATTGTTTTTGCTAACCACTCTTCTTTTACTTTTGTTTTAGCTAAATTCTTTCCCCGATGCTTCAACTTCATCTAAGGAAAAGACTATAGACGTTTGGTTCCATGAAAGATGTTCTTGAAGACCAACCGACTCCGCTAGTGGCTCTTGACGACAAGATCTTTTTCACAAGATGTGTCGAAGTCACTTGAAAATACTCTCAAGTTTTGCTTTGATGGCGGAGTTAATTTGGATTCTTATAAGTTTGTTGGGGTTGGAGTTGACAAGCTTCGGTGTGCTTCCCAAGAAGCCGAGAAAAAACAACCACTAAATGTATTGATGATGCTTTCTCGGTGCCGATGCGCAAGGTGAATTGGCGAAGATGAATCCCCCGGAGCTTGCCGTCTGCCGGTATCAATTTGATGTATAAGGTATACTTTTTCCCTCTTCTCTTTTTTTTTTATAATTTTATTTTTGTTAAACTCTGTTTTTGTTTTTACGTGGTGCACTTGTTCGAGAGGTCTTAGGAAATCTCTTGAAGATAGTGCGACATGTTTTTGCTATTCGTGAAAAAAATCTTTGTTAAAGGAGATAGAGTCTTTGAAGTCTCAACTTGCTTCCAAAGAGGTGGAAAAGAGGACAAGCTGTGGATGAATGGCTCAAGATTGATCGGTTATACCACAAGGCTTCGACACCATAAAGGAAAAAGACAGCCCGACTTTTTGAAGTGGCGAAGACAACTATTGCTAATCTTACAAAAGAAAAAGAATATTTGGAGAAGAAAAGGTTCAAAATGGATGAATTTTTCCTTAGAAAATTCAACGAGAATATGGGATCTTTGCAAGGTTGCTTATGAGAAATGGGGTCTTTGTTCCCAAAGATCCTTGCTTTGGGAACTTGGGGAATTTGATCCATTCTTTTTAGCCGGCTCTCAGAGACAGTACGAAGATCTTGGCGTTGTTATACAAGCCGCCGCCGATACAAGCGTCATGTATTCAACTAGAGCTCTTTTGCACCTTATGAAAGAAGCCGATGACCCTCTCAGATAACACCTTTTCCGATCCTTCCTTTAAGTTTCCCGGTGATGCCATCAATAAGATTTCTCCTCGCACTCATCTTTTGTGCAAAAAATTCTTCAATGAATATTGGTGCCAATGCGGTCGTGAGCATTGTCTTGAGAAGGTCAAGGAAAAAAATTGAAGAAGGTATTATTCGTATTTAATTGTTTTATTTATCCATTACTATTTTCTCCTTGTTTTTGCCTCTTTGACTTGTGTTTTTTAAACCTTAAACTTGATATCTTACGGGAGGAAGAAAACCTTAGAAAGCGGGAGATGGAAGAAGAGAAAAGGATCCGTGAAGAAGAGGAAAAAGCTCGCAAACAATGTTAGTGCGCGAAGGGTTTAACTTTATGGATTAGATTTTCATTTTTATTGCTTTTGTGAGTTGTGAGAGGAAGAAAACATGGTGATGACAAATGTTGTAAATTTGTTAAGTTAATGTGTTTGCTTAAACTTTGTTACTTATGTTTACGAAGTCGTTGTTATTGCGAATTTCGACTTCTCCTTTACTTCTATTGCAAATTTTGACTTTTTAAAAATCTTGCGCGGGTTTCCCACGCCAAGCTTGTGCAAGATATTGTTGTGGCGATGCCCCTTATGATTGCGAAGGGTGACTTTGTTTTCGAGGCTTCGAGTTTTTTTCGCTTCCGGTAGTGCTAATGTTGATGAATTTGTGAACGAATGTCTTGGGAAGTCGGGGCAAAAGATTCTTATAGGATGCCAAGGGTTGTTGATTTAAGCAACGTTGGACAAGTAAGTTTGTTTTTTTTTCCCGTTTGGTCTTAGTTTTTCTTATTGTTTTTGAAAAAATTGTTTTGTGTTCCATCTTCTTGCTCGAAAGTGCCTCACCCGGTTTTTATCTTTGAGGACGGTTTTGCAAGATACGGCGGGCAAAAATAATCAACGAAGTTGTTGAAGATATTCTTAGTGAAGCAAATGACTAGTGTTGCTTCTCAAGAACTTTAGATGTTTTGAGCTCAACATGTGTTGTATGTATTTATTTTGTATAATGTTGTAATTTTTAACTGTATAAGTTGTATAATGAGCTATTGTTTTCTTATTTTTGTGATGTAAAGTAAAATTTTTGCTTTGAAATAAAAGCTTTTATTCGAGAATTTTATGTT
This sequence comes from Hyparrhenia diplandra, assembly GCA_015847255.1. Taxonomy (NCBI): domain Eukaryota; kingdom Viridiplantae; phylum Streptophyta; class Magnoliopsida; order Poales; family Poaceae; genus Hyparrhenia; species Hyparrhenia diplandra. Next base: position 1,801,013 of record JADLZK010004649.1, on the reverse strand, counting down.
TTGGGAGCAAAAGCTTTTAGTTTGGGAGCAAGTGTCGCCCCCTTTTTCTTCTTCTTCGTTAGAGTGAAGACTTCGTTTTGAAGTCGAAAAATTTCTCCCTTGAAAATTTTGAAAAACGCCGTCCTCTTCTTTTTTTGGTAGGGCGAAGACTTCGTTTCTGAAGTCAAACATTTCTCCTTTGTAAATTATGAAAACGTCGTCCTCTTCTTTTTTTTTGGTAGGAGCAAAGACTTCGTTTTTACAGAGTCAAAATTTCTCCTTAGAGAATTTTGAAAAACGCCGCCCCTTCTTTTTTGGCGGGAGCCGAAGACTTCGTTTTACGAAGTCAAACATTTCTCCTTTGCAAATTTTGAAAACGCCGTCCTCTTCTTTTTTCTTAGGCGTAGGAGCAAAGACTTCGTTTACGAGTCAAAATTTCTCCTTAGAGAATTTTGAAAACGCCGTCCCCTTCTTTTTTTGCGAAGTGGAGCGAAAGACTTCATTTCTGAAGTCAAAATTTCTCCTTAGAGAATTTTTGAAAACGCCGCCCCCCTTCTTTTTTTTGAGTGGGGAGCGAAGACTTCGTTTCGAAGTCAAACATTTCTCCTTAGAAATTTCGTAGGTAATAATTTCAGTTTTTATGCTTAAATTATACCTACTTTATTATATATATTTTTTTGTGACAACTTTAAGCCCGATATTAAAAGCGTTTTTGCTTTTCGCATCGTAATGAATTTAAAACGAAAGTGAAGGATGCACGAATCTTGGGGAAACTACTTTCTCATTTATATTTGATATGAGAATTACAATAGAGTTCGCCTCATTAAAAATCACTCACCCCGGCGAAGGGCTTCCCCGAGTGAAAAAAAAGAGTGCAGCTCTTGATTGAAATGATAAAATGCTTCTAAGAAGTTGAATCTAACTTGCTTATTTACAAAACTTGAAAACGAAAAAACTCTAAGGATAATACTTTTGCGGAGGTCCTTGATGTTCCATGTATGGCTCAATTCTTCTCCTTTGAGATTCTCCATGTGATAGGAACCTTGCTTGTTTGACTTTGTTATGATGAAAGGTCCTTCCCATTTTTGCTGAAATTTTCCCACGGTATCTTCGTTTCTTTTTCCTTTTGAGCACGAAGTCTCCCCGGCTGTAATTCTCTTTTCACTACTTTCTTGTTGTACCATTTGCTTGTTTCTTCTTGGTATTTTCTCGAGATTCATCACACTTGGTTTCTTTCTTCTTCGAAAGCAAGTCTTTGCTTGTCTTTTTGGTCCTCTTAAACGTGATTTGAACACTTGTTCTTGGACCTTCAATTGTATCTCTTCCGAGTCATTGCTTCATCACCATATAGTAATTCGAAGGGTGTAAACTTTGTTGATCTTGTTGTGGTTGTATTGTGGCTCCAAACAATCCTTGGTAATTCCTCAACCCATTTTCCTTTTTGGGAGTCCCACTAGATTCTTTTGAAATTCCCACACATATGATGCCATTTGCTCTTTCAATCGCTCCATTGGATTGAGGATATTTGACTGATCGCGAAGCAAAGTTGGATTTTCATACTTTCACAATAGCTTCTCGGAATCTTCGCTGTCAAATTGAGTACCATTGTCCAAAGTTATGTGTCTTGGAACTCGAATCGCAAATTATATTTTGCCAAAGAAACTTTTTCATTGTTGTGGATGACATGTTTGTGATTGGCTTCGCTTCTATCCACTTTGTGAAATATTCAACCGCAAAACAATCGCATATTGATGATTGCCTTGGGCTGGTGGAAGTTTGCCAATTATGTCTATTCCTCATCTTGCTAGTGGCCAAGTAGGTTCAATGTTGAATTGGATTGGTCAAGGGCATTTGACTTGTTGGCTGAGATTTGGCGGTTGTGACAAGTTTTGACTATTTCCCTAGTATCTTTTTGAGCCATTGGCCAATAGAATCCTTTTGTCTCAATGCTTTTCCTCTGCTATGGCTCTTGGGCCGGCATGATTTCCACATGTTCCACTTGTGTATTTCTAGCAAAGTCTTTGCCTTCTTAAGCTTGAAATGCATTTGAGTAGTGGTTCACAAATGCCATGCTTGAAAAGTTGATTTTCAATAAGCTTGTAATTTCTTGTCTTGTGCTTCATTCTTATTTCTTCAGCTTCTTTTAAGGTTCATAAAATCCTCTTAGGAATGCTATTATTTCTGATCTCTAATCTTTGCTTTCAATGATGTGAATATATTTTGGCTCTTCAATTTTTGCTTTTATCGAGGATTCTCGATAATATTTGATAGAACACATCCGGGGCGCTTTTTACTTTTTGAGCTTTGCCTTCGCGATTTTGTCTCCGCCTCTTCATTGTTTGTTCTTGAGATGCTTCGTCCTGTGAATCCTTCGAAGTGTTTTTCTTGATCCCTCACACTTTGCAAGTATTTTGCCAGCTCTGGATCTTTTGCCTTGTAATTTTTCTCGACATGGCCCGCCACAACTTGAGAATCTGCTTTTTATCAAGATTTTTGTACGCCCATTGCTCTAGCCTTGCGAAGCCCCAAAGAATATTTGCTTCATACTCCGCGATGTTGTTAGTGCATCGAAATTCAAGTCTTGCTGCGTATTTCATTTTGACACGGATGGCGGTGATTATTGCCGCTACACCCCCTGCGGAGCCCCATGCTCCATCGCAATTCATTGTCCATTCTTGGCAAGACAAAGTCCACTCTTGATGATTTTTTGATCTTCGCAAGATGTTGCCGGTGTCCAATCCGAGATGAAATCTCGCCAATACTTGTGACTTTATTGCCGTTTCTCTTCTCAAATTCAATGAAATATTGTGAGATTTCAGGCACCCACTTCCAAGCCTTCCCGAAGATTTACAACTTTGGAGTACATCTTTGAGTGGTTGATTTGTTGGAATTCTTACTTTGTGAGCCAAGAAGTAATGCTTTAACTTTCTTGTTGCCATAAGTACTTGCATATGCTATTTTCTCAATTTCGAGTAAAACAACTTTGATCCGGAGAGGGCTTCGGAGACAAAGTAAACCGGTTCTTGTTTCTTCGCGCGTGGTCTTTCTCGCTTTTCTTGTACTAGAACTCGCTTTACTTCTTTGCTTTTTGGATCTTTGAGATGTATAGGAGTAGTTCTTGATTAACATTTGGTGTTGTCAATGTAGAGGGACTTGTGAGATATTTCTTTATTTCTTCAAATGCTTTTTGTTGCTCTTCTCCCCATGTAAAGTTTGTCTTCGCCTTTGAGTGCTTGAAAGATTGGGAAGCTTTTTTCTCACGACTTTGATATGAACCGGTTTAGCGAAGCCAATCTTCCCAAGTTAATTTTTGATGTCCTTGATATTCTTTGGAACTTCGCTTTGCATGATTGCTTTTATTTTTTCTCGATTCGGTCGATGCCTTTTGCTGGAAACTATGCATCCGGTGAATCTTGCCTTTTGTACACCAGAAGATACATTTTTTTCGAGATTGAGTTTGAGATTTGATTTTCTCAAATTTTCAAAAAAGTCTGCTTTAAGTCCTTCGTGGTGGTCTTCGCTTTTTGCTTTTCACTATTATGTCGTCAACATATGCTAATAGATTGTCTCCGATTTGATCTTTAAGTGCTACCGTCATTCGATAAAGCTTGACCCGGCATTGCGAAGCCCCCTCTCGCCATTCTTTGGAAGCAAAGAAGTTCCAAATGGCGTGATAAAACTTGTCTTTTCTTCATCTTTTTTTTCATGTAAATTTGATGATATCCCGAGAAGCAATCAAAGGAAACTTAGCATTTCACTTCCTGCGGCTTGATCGACCAATGTGTCAATTCTTGGTAGCGGAAATTGTCTTTTGAGCAAGCTTTGTTGAGATCCGTAAAATCTATGCACATTCTCCATTTTCCATTGCTTTTCTTTACCATCACAATGTTTGCCGACCATGTTGTAAATTGAACTTCTCTTATAACTTTTTTGCATCAAGCAATCTCTCGTACTTCACCTTTTCGCGGCCATTGTTCCGTCTTGAGAGATTTTTCGTAACTTTTGTTTCTTTGGCTTGATATTTGGGTCGACATTCGGTCGGTGTTCGATGATATCTCTGCCGACTCCCTCTAAGTCTTTTTGCGACTGCCGAAGACATCTTGATTGCTTCTTAGGAAACTTGTAAGTTGTTCTTCTTCTTCTTTTTGTTAGATTAGCGCTAATGATGACTTTTTTGTCCGTTACCATTGGATCTAACAAGACTTCCTTGGTTTCTTTCTTGGAACATGTCTTCGCTTTCTTTTGTGACTTCGCATTTTACTGCTCATTTTCGTCTTCGATTTCTTCGATGGCCAAAACATTTCTTTGGGCCGAGTTGAATCTTTCTCAATGTTTTCTTGCTTCGCGTTTGATTTCCATGAATTGATATTGGCCCATTGATTGCCGGAACTTTCATGCACGGGTAAGAGTAGTTGATCAACGCTTCAAGATATTTAGGCTCCCTCTTACAAGATTGCATTGTATTGGCTATGCATTTCAATAACATCAAATGCCACTTGTTCTCGTTTTTGCATTGTTTTTTGTTTGAAGGATACCGCGAAGCGATTCTTCCAATTGAATTTATCCTTTTGCCACCGGGGCCAACTAATGGATATTCTCGCTCTTCCCAAACTTTGTCTTTTGATTCCCATTGCATCTAATGTTGATGCGAAGAGTATATCGAGCTTCCTCCATCTACTAAAATTTTTGTGACATCCCATCCATCAATGTTTGCTTCTATGACCATGGCATCCATATGTGGGTAATATTTGAGTTTCATGTCTTGTTACGTAAAAATGATTGGTTGGTGTGGCCATCTTGTCTTCTTGTAAGGTCCCTCCATTGTTATTGAGTTGACTCTTCGAAGTAGTTCTTTCTTTCGTTGTTTGTTGTATGTTCTATCTTTTACCTCCTCATGATTGTCATTATCCTCGCCTCGCTTGCAATTGATACGTATGGTGAAGCATTATTTTTTGGACGTTAGGTGTATTATTTGCCACCGAAGCCTCGGGTTGTAAGTTTTGTGCCCGTCCCCATTGTGGCGGAGCTATTGCCGCGGGTTGGCAATTGTATATCGGGAGGTGGCCCCGGTAGGACTTGGCTGATTGTAGCTTGGATTGAAGTAAGCTTGATTTTGCGGTGTTTGCTTGAGACAAAAGATTTATTGATCTTTGATTTTCCATCGATTTGCCTTCTTGTTGTAATTGTTCTATGCTTTTCTTTACCATTGGGCACATCTTCGGTGTGGCCACCCCCTTTGCCATGGATGATGCAAGACATTTCTTCGGGTTTCAAAATTCTTCTTTCTCCAAATCTCTGATTGAAGCCTCCTTTTTGATTGTTATTGAAATTTCTATTGTTGTATTGGCTTCGCTGGTTATTTTGAGCTTGGTTGTTGTCTTCGCCTTGCTCGTTGTTGATTTGATTTATCTTGGCGGTGCTTGGTATTGATTGTAATATGGTCTTCGCCGGAGTTATATTGCCCGAATCGGGTTATTTGTCTTTGCTTGATTTCTCTGTGTGTTCTCTTCTTCGATTTTTTCCCCAAATCGCCGCCCGACCTTGCATACTTTTGGATTTCTTCATATAGTTGGGCAACGGTTGTCGGTCTTTCTCTCTTGAGATCTTGAGTGAGACGGTTGTCCAAATTTTGAGGCCTCGATTGCAAAAGAATGATGACGACTTCGTCAAAACTTCGGGATTTGGGTCTTCATTTGGATGAATCTTTTGTAGTACTGAATTATTAGCTCCTTTGGGTATTGCTTGATATCAAATAGATCATCGCTTGTTAAGCTTGTGTGTTGGAATCCTTGGAAGTCGACTAGCGAGTTGTTCTGAAGTTGCTCCCGCTTTTCTCGAGATCTTGGCTTGAGCGGCTGCGTACCACTTTTGAGCTGGTCCCTTCATTGCCATTATAAGTGCCTTCGCTAGTGTTTTGTCGTCTCCTCCTCCTCGACTCAACATTTGCTTCAAAACTCATCAAGAATTGTCTTGGATCCGTCAATCCTTCGTATGTTGGTATAATGTTGAATTTGAAGCCTTTTGGCCATTTTGCTGTTTGTAAGTCTATTGATAGTGGAGATTCTGGGTCAATTGTGACTATTGCCTTTTCATTGCTTTGATTTGTCTTGGTTTCGTTTGTGATTGTGACTTCGCTGTCTTGGTCTTTGAGTTCTTCATTCAATCTCTTAAGCTCGCCGCTTCTGTATTCTTTATTTCAATGTCTTTTCTCTTGTTCTGGCTTTGCAAGCCTCAAGTTCTTTCTGTTTTCTGGTCAACTCTTCTTCTAGTTCTTGGAGTTTCCTTGCTTCTTCGCTCTGACTTTCTTGGGGAGTGGTTTCTTTTGACATGTTGTCTTCGCTTGTTCTTGGGACTTCATTTTCTTTGAGACTTCTTGATCGCATTTGCCGCTTTTGTTCTTGGAGGGTCTTGCCATGGTCTCTTGGTGGTCGTGGGGTTGATCGCTGCTCACACAGACGGTGGGCGCCAAGATGTTGGGTGAAATATCAGCACAACACTTTATTGATGAAGTATGGTTACAAAGCAACCATTCAACATGAACATTACAAGAGAAGTTAGGGGGTATTTATAGGCCCCCCCTTAGCTTCGCATTTGTACATAAATTGCCAAAGATAAAAAAAAACAAACTTCTACACCCTACACTTTCTCGCGAAGACGTTCTTGTTGTCTTCGCGAGGCTTTTTCAACCTTCTTCTTAGACTCAAGGTGTCTTCTTTGCCTAGCGAAGTTGTTTCATTTGGCTTCGCGGAACTTCTTATTCCTTGGTCGTCGACCTGTTATTTTTCGCGAAGTTACCTCGGATATCTTCGCTTTGATCCTTATCCCGACCTTTCTTGCTTCCTTGACATTTCGCTCCTTTTCAAGCGAAGTCAAAATCCCCAAGACACCTTTTTAGTAGCAACTTTTGTCTTGACATTTGTTTTACTGAAAACTTCAAAGTCTGGGACAGAAAGTTTAAAAGAAATATAAGTTAGAACCCAACATTCTCCTTTCACAATTAAACAATTTTGTGATGAATGATTAAGACATTTAGTTGCTACTCCATACAAAAGAACAGCAAAGGCTCTGAAGGTTTACTTAGATCAATATTGACATTAATAAAATGATGCCAAACATCTTTGAACTGCATAATCCCTGCAAACCTAACTCATGCTTGCATCTTGCTGTGCAGATCCAGTTGCCGGGCATGAAGTACCGTTCAACTCAAAGAATCTAACAAGTAATTAGGGTGCCACAGGAAGCCACAAGTTTCAATTTTTGATTATGCACAAATGCATCAAAACTTTAATAGACTACGATTCTCCTTTAGCAAATTGTGCATTTGATGTAGTTATTATCGTGCCCGTATATACTATGAACATTTGTATGTTTTTTTAATTTATTTTGTATGTCATTCTTAGAAAATGTTATTCTCTTAAAGTTTTTGTCTGTCATTACAACGTAGAGGCGAATACATAGTAGCTCACAATTTATATAATATAATGATATAATGACTATAAATTTTGTTTAAGCTATGACACCTGTGAATATGCAGTGATGAGAACCATTACATGTATATATGGTCACTTTTTTTATTCTTAATAATGAACTGAGAGCCTCTTAAAATCAGTGAGAGGCGAATCTAACAAGATAGAAATACTAATTTAATACCTGCCTCGTAGACATGTTCATTCATTTTTTTGGGTACCTATCTCAGCTCAGAATTATAAACTCCTAATGCCTTGATTCAGTTCGAAGGAAGGAGTGAAATGCTTATTCAGAAATACACATAATCCTTACCCTCAGGCAACCAGTAAGGTGAAAATCGAAATGTTCTTTTGATTTTGATACTACTTCACGGGCAGCTTCACAAAAGTCATCTCTGATCTGTGCATATTTCAGCAATGCATCTAATTTGAAATAGAAAAAAATAAATTCATTCGAAATAGAAAAAAATCAGGCTGTGCCATGCCCCAAGACAATTACTTATTAGCAATTGATTACATACATAATCTGAAAAGGAACAAAACCAAACAACTAAGTATGTACTACGATCAAACGTTCACATATTCACTAAAAAATATTTGAAAAACATCAAGTAGGAACAGTTGATCTCTTTGTAGCATGATGTATTGATGTGCATATCCACCCTTTCAGTTGACCTCTCCCCCCGAATGGCGATGTGGAGATGTTCAGTTTTCCCATCTCGATACATGAACACTGCAAATGCTGCTCGCAGGTTCTCTACGGGAACAACACTAGCTGGCGCGGCAACGCCGCGCCCAAGGTTTTCTAGTGAGTATGTAACACCGGAACAGGCCCGTACATGATTGTTGCCACCTTTAGGCCTGAGAAAATAAATATGGCGACCTCGTCCGACAATTATGTTTCATTTAGGCCCATGAGAAAAAAAAATTGTTCTGACGATAGGTCCATGAGAATTTGGCTCAGTAGAGGCCGGCACATCATCCGGGAATAGGCACCCGTCTAGTCCTCTGCACTACCACCACACACAATTTGATTCTGATATGACTTGAACAGGGGCCTGTGTTCTGCACTACCACCACACACAATTCTAGTCCTCTGCTCTAATCTTTTTTACCCTACGAATTTGACACCAAACCAAGGCATACTATTGGGCCACGTCACTTCCTATTCTATCAACCGTAGAATCCAAAACCAATGGCATCGGGCAGTCCATCCATCGTGGCCGGTTCCAAAGCCATCGCGAAGCCTCCAGTCCTCCCGCTAGCCTCCGCCGCCCTCGCACCTCCATGGACCATGGTCCTCACAGCGCGAGCGGGATGCACGCGTGGCGTTCCCGGCGCGAGTGGATCCCCAGCAGCCACGGAGACCCAGGCGCGGCGGCCACGGACGCTCTGGTCCCGGCCATCCTGGTCCGCCTGGCAGCTCCGGCGTCCGGCCACCATGGAGCGAGCGGCGCGGCATGGTGCGGGCATGGCGGCTCCAGCCACCACAGAGCGAACGACGCAGACACGGTGCGGTCATGGCGGTTCCAGCCACCACGGAGCGAGCGGTGAGCACAGCAACGACGGCTGAGGCCACCACGGCCTGGTCGTGGAGCTCGAGCGCTGCAAGCCCTCTCGCCTCTCGGGATGCCCTCCCCTACAGCAGCGCCGCCACTCCTCGCAGCATGCGCCAACCAGCCGCCGCGTCCGCTCAGCCTCGTCCTCGGCGCGAGCTGCCTCCCGCTGCAATGGTTGGCCACGACGACGAGCTTGCGCCAACCAGGCGCGCCCCCACCGACTTGTTCACTTGGTACGCCTCGTAGCCCGTGTCTGCCTTCGGCACGGCCCTTTTCTGGAACCTCCTCCGCGCTGACGCTCTATACCTCCCTACGCCCCTATGTGACCTGCCACCGCACATAGAGGGTGGGTCAATGCTCTGGCATCGGCAGCTGGTGCAGCCGAGGACATCCACGACGCCCAGCAGCTGTTTGACGAAATGACTCTAAGGCAAGCCACTCAGCAAACCAGCACCAGGCAGAGATGTCCTCGACCCCGGAGGCCTAGAACAAGTTGCCGACTTTATCCTTGGCCATGTCTTGCTTGTGACCTTAATTTGAAATTTTTCTATCTAGAATTTTGTCCTAATCTAATTTCAACGTCGGCCTTGCAGCCAGCATGAACACAGAAGCAGCTTCTCAATCTCAACCAAATCGAAGGAGCAAAGAAGATCGCCTTGACACACTAGCGGCATCGGCAGCAGAACAGGTTCAGACCGCAAGCAGGGTTATCAAGTGTATGATTGAGAAGGGGGTTACTGAGAACATGGACATGGCACACAAGATACTGGAAGCTCTCTTCACAAGGGGCCATGTGGAGGAGGCAATGGGCTGTGTCAATCTGATGGTGGAGAATGGCTGTATGCCTGATCTATAAGTTGCTGGTTGGCCTCTGTGACAATGATAAAGCGATCGACGCGTAGAAGCTGGCTGATTTTGCATTGGACAGGGACTTTGATGTTAGCTTTTCGACCTATGACAGAGTTCTGGAGGCCCTGTATGCTGAAGAAAAAACGTTGCCTGCGTACTCCATGCTGTGCAAGATCAAGAACAAAGGAGGTGTTGTCAGCAAGAAAGGCTGTGATGATTTGATGGAGAGTTTAAAATCTGAAGGATACTCAAAGCAAGCAGATATTTTGTCTAGGATCTTGGCAGAGAATGCACAGTCAGCGCCCAAGAGGGGCAAAAGGGTTGCCATGGGTGCTTAGTGAGCTTTGCCAGCTTGTTTTAACCATCTATTTTCATTTTTACTAGAAGAAAGATGTGATTTCTTTATTCTCATTGTAGCTTCTTGAGTTATTTGACAATTATGGATTTTCATCCTTCTCTGTTTTAACTGAAGGAGGTGCTGGTGAAGGAGCGTAAGCTTGTTGCTAAGAACAAGGTCAGCTACATACCTGTTCTGAACTCCAAAATGTAAATCATCTTTAGTAATCCACCTATTTATGAATATGAGTGTTCTTGAATATTACCAATCTCCAATGATACTTGTTTGTATTTAGTACTACCAGCACTGCCAACAGCGTAAAAGCGGGTCATACGCGGCAGCGCCGCGAACATTTCTAGTATCCTGTGATTCGATGAACCTCCACATGAGCCGATGAGGCCCATTGGAGTTTATCCAGCTCACCACCCAAAAAGGGCCAAAAAAAAAATAGAAAACATGTTCGAACGATCCATTTTAGGCCCATGACAATTATGCCTCGAGATGTAGCTACCAATAAGCCCAGCATCATGGGCGACCGCATCGACGGCCCAACGGCCGCACGAGGTGGCGGAGCGATACGATTGATTGAGGCGAACCTGGCGACTGCGGTGCGGACGCCGCCGCAGATGGTGGCGGTGCTGCGCAGTGGGTGATGTGGCCGACGGAACGGAACGGATGCAGCGCGGCGCGGCGGTGGCCCGGCGCGCTGAGGAGAGCTTTCCCGATGGGTGATAGATGGAGATGGGCGCCGGCGGAAGACCCGAGGGGCCTCCGCCGTAGCTTCCGTCGAATCCGACGGTTTCAGCCGCTGGCGGCGGCGGCGGCGGCGGCATTGGCTCTAGCAGGTTAGCGCTCCCAAACGATGTTTGCAGTATGTTCGATTTCTATTTTTTCGCTTCAACGCGTTGCTTCACTTAGACCGAGATCTCGTAGATAGTTGTTTCTCGTCCTCTGTTTATGCTTGTCTTCTGTAAAGTATTGTGCAGCGTTTTGATAGAGAAATTGAAAGAGTGTGTGGGGGTGCTGTATAGTGCCACCTTTAACTGACCAAGGCTTAGATCCGGCTTTTCTTTTCATAGTGAGCGATGTTCTGGCGACCCTGTGAAAGACTGAAGGCTGCTAGAGAGGGGGCAAATCCAAGGATTCGTACCTCAGTTAGTCGAGGGGGCCTCACTCACCTACAGTGGCACTATTTTATTTCTAGAACCTAATGTACGACAGATTGCAATTTTCAAGTTTCTTTTGCTTTGCTATGAGGAAATGTGAGGCATAGAATCAACTATAATAAAAGTGAGGTATTCACGATTGAAATAGAGGAGGGAGAAGATGATCTGATTGTTGAGGCTTTCAATTGCAAATTAGGATCCTGCCCAATGAAATAGTTTGGTTTGCCAGAGAAATGGGTGACTCCCAGCAAAGTAGGCAAAAGGTTAAAACCACTGAAATGGATGAATCCCCCAGTAAACTCTAGATGTAGCACCAATGGACATTACAATTTTTTAGGAAAATTGTTATCAGTTTCATATATGTTTGCTTGAACTTGTCAACCAGGCTTATCGGCCATGGTACGGTGTTTTTTTCTCACAACAAAACAACATCATGTGGCTGATAGAAAAATATTTTTATGTTTTATTGAAATGAATTAGTTTTGAATTTATAGAAAATTACTCAGTTTTAATTATTTTGTTAGAAAAAATACAAAACCACTCTGTTTGATAGTCAAATATTCTTGCTTCTAGATAAAGTAGCTTACACGCTCTTTTGCCACTTCCATCCAGTGTATATGTGCAATTGTTTGATTAGATTAGGGAGTCATGGTTCTCAGAGAAGTCACCTCCACACTGATAGCTAAGTTGTGTAGAAGATGCTGTGAGCTAGTGTGAACGGCACCAGGCCCTGTGCATGTGTCCACTGAAAGGGTAGGGTAACCTGGCCGTATACAAACTTTTAGGCGACCATGGCCTAGTACTCATTGTGACTAACACAAGCTGTGCTGATGATCACCGTACCGCTGGAAAAAAGCATCCAATGACTATCAGAGCGGTCCTGTGCGTGAATTTATTATCTCCATGTGCTCTGTCCTGTGTGTGGGCAGTAATGTGGAAAAATACAGTACATTGCTTTTTTTAAAAAAAAAATGGTATTAGTTTCATATTATTTATCATTTATTGAAATGAATTGGTTATGAATTTATAGAAAATTATTCAGTTTTAATTATTTTTAGAAAAATACAAAACCACTTTTGAAACCAGCTAGATGGCCAGATTTCTCCGATATTGATAGTTTGATAGTAAAAGATTCTTGGTTTTAGATAGAGTAAATTACGTGCTCTTCTGCCAGTTCTATCCAGTGTATATGTGCAGTTGTTTGATTAGATTAGAGTCATCGTTCTCAGAGAAGTCACCTCCATACAGATAGTTAAGTTGGCTACAAGACCCTGTTAGCTAGTGTGAACGTCACTGACGGGCCGCATGAGTGTTGATGACCACCGTTCTGCTGGAAGAAAGCATCCGATGACAATCAGAGCTGTCCTGTGTGTGAATTCAATTTCGCCATGTGCTCTGTCTGGCACTCTGTTCTGTGTGTGGATAGTAATGTGGAACTTATTAGACTTAGTTGGATTGGTCCCATTGAGGGATGAATGCATTAGCCATCATTGAGCCAATCAGCCCAGCAAACACAAGCACTTTTGAGACGAGAGTGTATGTGTATCGCTTCCAAAACAACCACTTTTCCATCGTGTGCTAGCTGCTCATCCTCTGCATTTGTGTCCTGTTACAATCAGAAGAAGAAAGATTGATTGAGTTAGTGATTGAAGGGCTCATCATTGATACAATGGGTCAATGATCCCTCCATCTGAACTGTTGGAATCCAGCTGCAGCGGCAGCTGATTTTCTTGAAGCAATTCTTACAAACACAAATTACTCACTGGTTCGTGCATCCCCTTCTTTCATCTGCTCTTTTTTTTTTGCTCAGAATTTGTGACTTGTTGGGGGAATAAATTATTTGTTAAATCTGCTGGTTGCATGCAGGATGAGATCGTGGACGACACATCATCCGGGAATAAGCACTCATCTAGTCCTCTGCACTACCACCACACACCATTTGATTCTGCTGATCTGCTCGTGTTCCCGTGTGCTGTGAGAGCTGTGAGAAACATACGATGGCCGAGTTGATGATTATGCCGCTGGTCTCTATGCTGAAGCAGAAAGCATCCAGCTACCTGCTGGACCAGTACAAGGTGATGGAAGGCATGCTGGAGCAGCGCAAGATCCTGGAGCGCAACCTGCCAGCGATCCTGTACATCATCCAGGATGCAGAGGAGAAAGGGGCCTCCGGCCTGATGTAGCAGCTTGGCTCAAAGACCTCAAGATAGCAGCCTATGAGGCCAACGATGTCTTTGATGAGTTCAAGTATGAGGCACTTCGGGCGAGAAGCCAAGAACAAGGGCCAGCACAGCAAGCTCGGAAAGGAGGTTGCGAGGCTCCTAGTCCCAGCTCGTAACCCCATCGTGTTCCGCTACAGGATGGGCAAGAAGCTACGCAGGATTGTGCAGACCATTGATGACCTGGTCACTGAGATGAATAAGTTCGATTTCAGACACCTGCAGCTAGAACAGCGCTCAAGGCAGTGGCGACAGACAGACTCCATAATCATTGACTCTGACAGGGATATTGTTAGCAGATCTAGAGATCGGGAGAAGAATAAAATTGTGGGGATGCTGTTTGATCAAGCTACTAGCAACATGGATCTCATGGTCCTTCCAATTGTTGGACCAGGCGGGATGGGCAAGACCACCTTTGTTCAACTCATTTACAATGACCCTGAAATTGTGAAGTATTTTGAGTTTCAGTAGGTGGTGCTGTGTGTCAGATGATTTTGATGTCAATACCATTGCATGTAATTTCTATGAAACCTGCGATAAAGGTCGAGACAAAACATTGAGGGATGTCCAGAGTATGATAAGTGGAAAGAGGTACCTTATTGTTTTGGATGATGTATGGAATCGGGATACTGACAAGTGGGAAAAACTAATGACCTGCCTTAAGCAGGGGTGGCAAGGGCAGTGCAGTACTGACAACAACTCTTGATTCAAAAGTGGCTGAAATCATGGCCATGGGTGTAAATGAAGCACATAATATTGAGAAGCTGGATGACGAGCATTTGAGGGAAATTATCCAGAGCAGAGCATTCAGCTTGCAAAATCCAAATAGTGATGAGCTGGATCGCATTTTCAGTAGGATTGTTGACCGATGTGCTGGTTCTCCTTTGGCTGCCAAAGCCTTTGGCACCATGTTGAGTAACAAGACTAGCATCAATGAGTGGAAACATACGTTGGCCAAAAAGTAACATATGTAATGAGACAAGTGGAATTTTACCAATACTCAAGCTTAGTTTTGATGACCTACCATCACATATGAAGCAGTGCTTTGCATTTTGTGCTTTATTTCCCAAAGACTATGAGATCGATTTGATTCAATTGTGGATGGCACATAACTTTATACCTGTGCAGGATGGCGACCTGCCTGAAACTGTAGGTAAACAAATTTTCATGGATCTAACTTGGAGGTCATTCTTTCAAGATATCAAGCAAACTGTTCCAGTTGGTCACCAATTGAGTGGAAGCTTGTCGCTTTGTAAGAGAACCATATGCAAGATACATGATCTCATGCATGACATTTCCACAATGTTGGTAAGCCTACTATCAACAAGCTGTTGCAAAATCCTACTCGCCATTCTTGTCAGTATATGGTACAAGTGCTGTTTTTCAGAAAAGACTGATTATATCTTCGTTGGATCATCTATTGAAGAAAAAAACTGCAATGCTCCAGACATTATTCTTTACAGATTATCATGACCGCCTTGACATATCACAGTACAGAAACACCTTACAGTTACAGGACAGATACACCACCTGAGGTATCTTAATCTGTCAGGACATAGGCTTGTGCAACTTCCTGAAGATATTAGCATTATGTATAATCTACAAACATTGAACCTTTCTTATTGTATGAGCCTTCGTCAGCTTCCAAAGGATATGAAGTATATGACAAACCTGCGACACCTCTATACCCATGGATGTAAATCATTGACGTGCGTGCCTCCTGGGCTCGGACAGATGACTTCTCTACAGACTAACATATTTTGTTGCTGGTGCTAGCTCAGACTGCAGTAGTATCGGAGAACTTGGAAATTTAGACCTTGGTGGTGAGTTAGAGTTAAGTGGTCTGGAAAATGTAAGCGCGACATTTGCCAAAAGAGTCAGACTTGAACATAAAGAAAAGATCAGACACTTGTCTCTTAAATGGGATAGTAAGGGTCAAGAACAAGCAGTGCTATATGCCCTTAAACCTCATGATTGTCTGCAGACTCTGAGGATAGTCAACTATAGAGGCACTAGTTTACCATCATGGGCAACCGATCTTAGGAAATTGCAGCACTTAACTGAACTCAATCTGCACGGTTGTACGCTGTGCGAGGAATTTCCTCAATTTTACCATTTCAATGCTCTTGAAATTCTTTACTTGGAAAAGTTGGACAAATTGCAAAGCCTATGCAGTGATATGGTCTCTGCTCCATTTCCAGCACTGAAGCAACTCCGGTCACATGATTTGGAGAGCTTGGAGAGGTGGGTGGCAACAGAAGGAAAGGAGAATGAATTAACCTTCCCTGTACTTGAGAATATTGATATTAAAAACTGTCCAAAGTTGAGTAGTCTACCTGAAGCACCAGAGCTCAAGGTTATAAGCCTGGATGAACGCAAGGAACTGCTATCCCCAGTAATAGTTAAATCAAGGCACATGACTTCACTGTCCAAGCTAGAAATGTGTGTCCGTTACACTGTAGCACTGTCTCAGATGACTTCACAGAAGCTAGAACCATCCCTTCATGACATGAAAGCAGCACCTCTGTCAGAACTGAGCATATCTGGCTGCAACTTTTTCTTCTTCCCAAGTCAATCAGAGCTAACATTTGTGACATGGAAATCATTTGAAAAACTTGTAGATCTGACCATTGAACACTACAACGTGCTGATCTACTGGCCAGAACAAGTATTCAAAAGCTTGGTGTCCTTGAAGCATTTGTCGATTATGTACTGTAAGCTAATTGGCCTCAGACAGGTGACAGATGATGAGCCTACACGGACAACAGAGCAGGTCCTGCCACATTTAAACATGATATTTATACGCGGTTGTAATTGCTTGAAACAGCTTTTCATTCTTCCCCCATCTCTCAGAAGTATTGATATTATGGAATGCCCTTGGCTTAAATTCATATGGTAAAAGGAGAAACATCTTGAAGCCTGTACGTCACTGGAATACTGCCAAGACACTGCACCTACCGGTGCACCAGAGCAGTCACTGTATCCAGTGATTCCTTGTCTGTGTCTAGTAAATCTGGAGACAAAGAGGATGTGCTTATTTCTTGGTAACACTTCCATATCTACCACCGTCCCCTGAAGAAATTGACAATCTGCGAGTGTCGGCAGCTCCGCTCTGTGTCAGGACAGCTGGGTGGACTCGAGGAATTACATATTTTTAGCTGCAATAAGCTGCAGTCAGTCCATTCCTTGGAAGACGCGTCATCATTAGAAACATTGTTTCTTTCCCGTTGCCAATGCCTTGCATCCTTAGGATCCGGCGGTGGTACTGAGACTTTCTCTGCTCTTCGAGGACTTCGAATCGAATACTGCCCAGCTATGGATATCAAGCAGTTTAACAAAAATGTGCTTGACGGCCTAGTACAGAAAGAAATATCACACGCTCGTTCAAGCAAACCCAGATGAAAGGTATGCTGTTCAATATTTTCTTTAAATTCCTCTGGCTACGTTTTATATACGCTGCAAATCCGCACTATGTAAACCTTAATCAGGTACAAGACCCTGCGGCTGCATTTGATATAGATGTCTGGTACACTAGTTTTATGTGGGTGAAGGTCTGCAGTCTGGTTTTTAGACTGTCCTTTTTGTCTCTGATGATGTAAACCCATGCACACACATTGTTGGTTCATTTCATATGTTTATTGATTTCTATTCTTGGATGCACAATAATTAGTGACGTGTATTTTCCATTTTCAGTGATAGCGATTCCAGTGATAGCGACTAAACTATGGGAACGAAACACTTGGAAATATGCTATCCCATGGTGTTGAGATGCGGTGGTGCGGCATCATCGAAGCAGTACTGAAATGAGTAATGAGATCCTGAAACCCTTGTTGAGGTGCTCAAGCTGTTCTGGAGGGAATCAGTTCCAACTTCCAGGACTGGAGACACTCATGGAGCAGAGCATTGTTGTCCCATTTTCTATTTGCCAGGCCCAAGCTATGACGAAGCCGGATTCTGTTTTGTCAACGGCACATATGGTTCTTTCTTTGCATAAGTTTGGATTGTGGAAAACTTGCCTTATTATAGCTTCTGTGTTCGTAGTTCTGCCCCGTTTTGTTAATTGGTTTGAGTCTTGGCGACTGCGGCGCGGCGTGTTCATGCAGAGACGTGCTGCTGTGTATTGTTATGAATGAGTTAAAGGAAACAAGCAAGTGATCCTTGTCTGTGGAAGTAATATGGTTCCACGGTTTGAAACCATCTTGCTTGTTTGTTGAGATGGTTGTCGGACATGCTGTTATCAGTCTGTAATAATGTATATAAGGATGAAACCATTGTGATCCATGCTATTGCATCCCTTTGTGTTCCGGTTTCAGAAATGCAACTCTGCACCATCAAGTTTTTCGGAAGCAGAGTGGGCATTCAGAACAGAGCTCCATCCCCTGGCATCAAACTGCGTTCTTGAGCTGCAGTGGCGAATGGCGCCTCGTCGGGGCCGGGCGGCCCTTTCCCTCGAGGGTTCGCCTGCGGGTCCCATGGTAATCTCGTCCGCAACGCACCGACGGCTCTGGCGCCGTCGGCATGCGTAAAATGCCGGCTACAGATCCCTACGGAGACTGATTTAGCTCTCCAATGCTTCGCCCCCTGAAACTTGTCAGGTATATCTTGCTCTGTCCGTTATGTTGATATGGGGGTGGTGATGCTCAGTAATTAGAACGACCTTGTTGTCGTAGGTGGTCCAAAATATCACTAGTTTGTAGATTCAATGGCTGTATCCCCTATGCGATGGCAGACTCCATCTAATCCTTGAGCAAATAATTGTCTGTTCTTTGTGACAGTTTGCGGCTCTCTTATTCAACTAATGGCAGGTTCTGATCCTGTATACCAAGAACAAATGTTAGTTCATAAATATATACTCAGTAGGTACTCCAACTCTAGCTGTAATGTCAGGATTTTTTTTTTTTCTATCCCAGCAGTATATTTTTTTCCTATACCAGTAGTATATCTCCTGTTTCCAGAGTACAGTTAGTTCATTTGTTTCTTACTGTGATTCTTCTAAAAACCTTTTGCTGCTTTGCTTACTAGACTGAGCTGTTTAATCTACATCTCATATTCAGCTTATTTCCGATTATATTCATGTCATCATGTGATGCAACATTCACTTTCCCTGTCAGACTAGCACAGAGATGGAAGCAAGGTTGAATTAATCTTATGTTCTGTCAATCAAACTTACCCAGTCGATCTATATTCCAATGAAATCATTATGGATCACAAGCAAAACAGTCGATCTATATTCCAAAGATGCAGAGGCCAAGGGAAGAGAGGCTAGTTCCACGGTCTGAACGGTTTGAAACGGTCTTGCTTGTTTGTTCAGTTCGTTGCCTGACATGCAGTTACCAGTCTGTTTGTATACAAGGATGAAATCTCTGTGTTCCGTTCTATTTTTGCCTCCCTTGTGCTCCTGTTTCACAAATGAAACTCTGTAGGATCCATTTTTCAGGTGCAGAGTGGCCATTTACAAGGCAATCATAACATGAACAGAGAATGGAATAAATAATAGATACAGTCATACAGACGTATCGGTGGAGGAAGCGAACAAAGACTCACGGCGGAAGCCAAGAGGGTCGCCACCGCATCCTGCTGTGATCCCACGGTCTCCGGCGGCAGCGGCATGCTTCGGATCAGGTGAGCCCTCACACAATATACAGGTTTCATCTCAGGCACAACCATATCCATGTCCGACATCAAGTTATCGGTCTCTGTATAAGATAAAATTGTTTTGTTCCAAATGACACTACGGGCACCATCCATTTTTTAGAAGCAGAGTGCGTATGAACAGGACATTAGTTTTTTTTTTTTTTTTTTTTTAGAGAACCATCTATTCTTTATTCAAGAATTATGGTGTACATGATTACAAATGCCAACCGGTGACGTCAAAAACCAAACATAAATCGCCTAAGTCCGGAAAGAATCGGACCCTAGCTATTGAATGAGCATCCATGTTTGTGCTTCTTTTTCATGGACAAAATCTATGAAGCAAATTCCCCCGATCTAGCTCGATCTCCTTCACAATTTGCCCATACTGACCCATGCCCGGACCCTTGAGGCTCTTGACAACACTCTCACAGTCCGAGGCAAGCCCGAAAAGAAGAAATCAACAGATCACAAGCGAGGTCCAACCCTTCTCGCATGCAATAGCTTCAGCAGTCTCCGGTCGATAATCCTTCGATGACGAGACACGAGGCTCCAGAAATCCACCATCATGATCCCGAGCAATAGCAGCTACCGTTGATCTTCGTGGAATTCTTTGACACAAATGGCATCAACATTAATTTTCACCGTCCCCCTGGGGGTGGGATCCAGCCCGTTCTCTAGTATGCACCGGTTTGGAGAAGCATTCTTGCCACTTGCAACCGATAACAACCGAAGCTCGTCACAATACCTGTTGACGAAATCATGAGTCGGCGACGGGGCTCAAAGATATTTTCATGGATCGCTTTTCTTCGCAAAACCATATAGCCCATAACGCCATCGCCACCCTAGCAAAGACGGGCCAGTCAGAGAGTCAAAAACCCTCGCCACCCATCCCTTGGGATCGGGGTCTTGGATGGAGCATAAGTGTTCAACGATCTCTTCTTTCTCCGAGCCCGCACATTTAGCCATATGACAATCTAACAGTGAGTGCCTCCAAGAATCATTCATACCGCATATAGAGCAAGCACTCCGATCGCCCATGTTACGATGTTGAAGAACGCCGGTGATGGCGAGAACACTTCGACAGCCTCCCATAAGAAATTGCTCACCTTTGAGGGACCTTGATCTCGCCATAATGCATTCCACTCCCTTCCGCCTTCTTCCGATCGAGAGATAGAAGCTTGTGCCTCGCACACACGTTTGAGGTTTAGCAATCTATCGCCGACCGGACAAAGTGAAGAGACCACTTCTCTCATGATGCCATGCCCAAAAATCATCTTGATTGCGATGACACACATGAATTTCATTGATAACAAAGAACATCACTTGGAGAGAAAAATTGTTGTAGTTTTGCTTGATCCCAAGACTTACGTAGTAGAGTCAATTAACTCACTAACCCACACCGGCGGATTAGGGTCCCTACTTTCGGAATTGGTCTTCGCAAACTATCGGCGCGCAGCCAATCCATAGTCCAAATTTGCGTGGTTTCACCCGTGCCAATCCTCCCGATCGGGCCTTGTTTCGAATCTCCCTTCCCTCATGAATCGATCTCCAAATTCTAGACGGCGACGACCCAATGTTTGCATTCAGGAAATCAGTTTGAGGAAAGTATATCTTTTTTAGTATCCCGGCACTTTCGGAGATGACGGATCAACAAGAACCCTCCACGCCCGTTTAGCAAGTAGGGCTAGGTTGAACATCTCAAAATCTCTGAAGCCCAAACCTCCCATGAACTTCGGCATAATAATATCATCCCAAGCTACCCAGCATGGTTTCCTCTTACCCTCCTTGCTCCCCCACCAGAATTGTCTCACCGGACTAGTCGATGATTGCATAGACCCTTCGGTAGCTTGAAGCATGCCATTGAGTAAGTCGGAATTGCTTGGACAACCGATTTGATAAGCACTTCTTTACCAGCCCCCCGCTAGGCATTTCCATCCATCCTCGTATTTTGCTCCGCACTCGGTCCTTCTTGTACTTAAAAGCACCATTCATAGACGAACCCACATCGAAGGAAATCCTGTGTACTTTTCACTCACACATTCGTTGTGTACATTCGAACCGACTTGATATCGTCCCCGATCTCTTGGTGACACTTTTTTTGCAAAGTGAATTGAGGATTTATCCTCATTGATTTGTTGCCCCGGAAGCATCACAATATTGTTTTAAGACATCCTTCACCACAACCGCATTCTCCATGTTTGCTCAAAAAAACAAAGAAGGTGTCATCCGCAAAGAGTAGGTGGCTTACCATCGGGGCCGACCGAGCCACCTTTGATTCCACCGAGGACCGATGACTGAACTTGTGATTTTAAAAGGCACGAAAGGCCCTCTGGCCGCTAATAGGAACAAATAAGGAGAAATTGGGTCTCCCCGGCGAATACCCCGTAGGTTTGAAACTATCCGCATAGCGGTTGCCATTTAACATAACAAAAAAGAGGCGGTTGAAACCAACCTCATAATGAGCTGAACCCAAAGTTGGTGGAAGCCCAACCTTGTCATTATCGCCTCGAAGATATTGCCATTCCACTCGATCGTATGCCTTCTTCATATCGAGTTTCATTGCACAACATCTCGATTCCACGGGTTTCACTGTTTCATAAAGTGCAAGCACTCATATGCACCGATGATATTGTGCATTTATGAGTCTCCCCGAACAAATACTCGATTGTTCTTCGATATTATCTCGAGGCAACACCACCTTCAACCTTGTTAGCCACCACTTTAGAAACAATCTTGTATATGACATTGCACAAAGCCGCTGATCGAGTCCAATTGCCCCAACTCCTCGGAGTAGCTACTTTGGGAATGAGAACTATTATCGTATCATTAATAATGGTTGGATCATCTTGACCATTCAACACTCCCGAACCACGGATGTGACTTCTTTCCCACATAGGTCCCAATGACGTTGAAAGAAATGAGCCGTAAAAACCATCCGGTCCCGGGGCCTTGGTTGGGAACATCCGAAAGAGCGCTTCCTTAACTTCCTTATCCACGAAAGGAGAGATAAGAGCCTCATTCATCTCTTGGGTGACCTTGACGAGGGGACAGATCGAGCACCCCATCCATATTAGTTACCCCTTCGAACTATAGAGCTCTTTTGTAGAAGTCCATTTGTTAGAGTCCCCAACTCACTCGGGTCCGAAGTGAACTCCCCATCAAGGTTTCTTCAGGGCTTTGATTAGATTCCTCCTCTTCCTCCGACTAAGCCCTCAAATGAAAGAACTTGGTATTTCTATCGCCAAACCCGACCCACACATCGAATTCTAGACCCATGACACCACATAATCTCCTCCCCGTGATGAAGCTCATTTATTTTTTCCGTGATCTTGAGCTCCTCATGGGTCGGACACATCGATCGGGACTCACCGCAATCTGTCCAAATCAGCTTTAAGTTTTCTCGGCTCTCTCTCTCGACAAGACCAAAACTTTGCCTTTCCCAAAGAGCTTAGATGGCTCGAAACCGATTTCAATTTTTCTTGAAGAGCCCCCACCGAATCAGCCACCGCTTCCCTCCGCCATGCCTCTGGACGGGGGCGAAGGAAAAAGTCTCGTGTTCTTCCCACATGACCTCATATTCGGCGTCTAGGGGCCGACCGACGGCCCCCTCGCCGCTCTCCAAGTCGCCAGGATCGGTCCATGGTCCGATGCTGAAGCCGGCAAGCATTCTTGACGCTAGCGTAATCCGAAACGAGTTGACCAATCACCTCGCTGCAAGAGCTCGGTCCAAACTTTCTCAATAATACGAGCCTCCACCGACTTTCTTCTCAAAGGTTCATGGCCGGCCGATGATCCTAGATCAAGAAAACCACAAACATCAACCACCTCTCGAACATAGCAATCGTGCCGCACTACGCTGCACACACACTTATATGCTCCGATTGGTGTAAAACCTCATTGAAGTCACCAACACAAACCCATGGGAGATGAGATGAAGATTTGATAAACTTTAATAAGTCCCATGTCTTGTGACGATCTCCCCACCCGAGCCTCCCCGCACACACACATGTAATCCTCCAAGGGTCAGCGCCACCCTCCGAAACAATAGCATCGATGTGATACTTTTGAGTACGGTAATAACGACACACCGATATTATTATTCCAAAAATTCCCAAACCACCACTTCGCCAATGCTACTCCTTTGCCCAAAAACATTATCAAAGCCTAGTGTCTTCCATAAACCCTCTACCCGAGACTTATGAACTTGTGTTTCAAGAATACAAAATATGGTAGGGGTATATTTCTTCGCTCATTGCGAAGTTCCTTCACCGTCGCGGCATTGCCAATGCCACGGCAGCTCCAACTTAAACAACTCATTGGGCTTGGCGGTGCTCCTCGAGGGAGCCCGCCCTCCAATACTCGAGGAGCACCGCCTCAGCAGTACTTGTATTATCCCCAAAAATTTGACCCCTTCTGGCCTTCTTTCTCTCCCTCGGTGACTTGTACGGGGCCGGAGTGGTGGGGACACCCCCGAGCCCTCTACTGCCACCATCGCCATGGAAGCCGGTTCTTCGATGCCGCCCTACTGCTGAGTCTTGCTTGATCGGGCTTGTGGCGGTGTCCGACAGATCATTCATCTTGTCGCAAGATCCGTACCCCCCCATCGAGGCGGGGCGCACGATCGAATCACTTTTCTCTGTATTAACTTTCTCCCTCCACATCGGGGTCCTTCCTCGCCCCGGCCATTGGAGGTCGCCCTCCAGCGAGCAGGCCCTCCACGAAAGCGTGCTTTGGGCCTTGTTGCCGCTGGTTCCGGCTTGGTGTTGCATCTGCCGAACGCACTCTAGGGGTGCCCGGCTTCCAATTCTCCCAACTTCGCCACCATCCATTCACCAACCGCAAGTCCTCTTCCGAGTGCTCACGGTGCCACACTTTCGAGATGAGAGAGTGCCCCATGAACCCACGTAAGCCCGCAGGCCGAGGAATTTTTTTCAGTATTTCACTTGAAGGTATACCTTCTCCTTGCCATCCGGCTCGGTGAGACAAAACGAACAAAGCGCTACATGCCGAAGGAAGATTGACCCTAGCCCGATAAAACTCACCACTCTTTGTGGTGATCACCTTCATCTCAACCTCAATCACATCCCCCCACCTTCGCGCCAAGCGGCGGCTTGAGGATCGATTCCGCATTTAAAGAGGTACGGGACCTTATGGATTTGGATCCATGCGATCACCTTTGCTTGGTATATTCTTGGGGACTTTGGTAGAACCATCAAACTCCTCCAACATGAGTGCATGTCCCTAAACAACCAAGGTCCATCTTCCATAATCTTCTTCCAATCTCCCAAGCAGGACGCCTGGATCACGAACAGATCGTTCTCCAGCGACCTGAACGTCACTTCTTGCGCTGGGTTCCACGCCGCTTGCATCGTCGAGATCAGCGATGCATTACTGAATTTCTTCGACGTCAACAGTTTTGCCGCCGCCATCCACTTCACCGCCGGGAGCTGCTCCACTTCACAAATCATGGCATCACGAGAGGTTGGATGCACTTTTGTGTTTGGGTGATTAGCTAGGTGCCTTTGGGAGGATAACATATTATTATTACAAAAATAAATCTTATATATGCATTAGTTTCCACTAAGCCGTGATGGGTGTGCCAGTTGTTTTATGCCTGCACGCCAACATATGAATATTCAGCTGTTGGGTCTTCCGACCAATGGTGGAGGCAGATCCATCAACTCATAGTGCTTCACATACAACTTTATTAATAACAAATGGAAGCAAAGACTTATGTGGGCCAGCAGTGTCAACAACCCCACTAGCTTTTCATGACTATGATGATGCAAACTTTACTTAGAATATATAGCACGAAAAACCCCCAATAGCTTTGTCATGATTTTGATGTAAAGTTTGTTCAGAAAATATAGGACCAATAACTTAATGCCCAGTTGCTGTATTTTAGAAACCTTATTACTTTTCCCGAGAGGCACTTCATGGTCGCAAACGCAAGTCTCCACCTAATGCATTTTTAAGGTATCAGGTATGTCCTTTCCTCCAAGACCTGAATCTTACAATGCTAATCACCTAACAAGGATTAGTCAGTTGGGGCCTTGCTGAAGCCAGCAACAAAAGCACCTTTGAAACTGGTGTATATCATATCGTGTGTTTCCCTCTGTGAAACCCCCTAGACCGCTCCCAAAACAACCCTTTTCTGTTGACTGCTGCTGCTCATCCTCTATCTGCTGGAATTGTGCAATCAGAAGACAGCAGATCGATCGCGTTGAAGAGATGGAGGTGATTCATGGGCTCATCAGTGATATGGTGATGCCTCCATCAGAACTGATGGAACCCAGCTGGTGCAGCTGCTAATTTTCTTGAAGCAATTCATACAAACACATAGTACTCACTGGTTCGTCCACCCGCTTCATTCAGTTGCTCAGTTTTTTTTCTCAGGAGTTTGTGCCTTGTTAAGAGACTAAATTATCTGCTTCATCTGCTGGTTGCATGTAGGAGGAGATTGAGAACATATCAGTTGGGAATAAACACTCGTGCACTACCCCCACAATATTTGATTCTGCTAATCAGGTCGTGTTCCTGAGCAACATACAATGGCTGCGTTGGTGATTGGGCCGCTGCTTTCCATGGTGAAAGAGAAAGCATCCAGCTACCTGCTTGAACAGTACAAGGTGATGGAAGGCATGGAGGAGCAGCTCAAGATCCTGGAGCGCAACCTGCCAGCAATCATGTACATCATCCAGGATGCAGAGGAGAAAGGGGCCTCCCGACCTGATGTAGCAGTTTGGCTCAAAGACCTCAAGACAGCAGCCTATGAGGCCAATGACATCTTTGATGAGTTCAAGTATGAGGCACTTCGGCGAGAAGCCAAGAAGAAGGGCCAGCACGGCAAGCGTGGAACTGAGATTGCAAGGCTCCTGGTCCCAGCTCGTAACCCCATTGTGTTCCGCTACAGGATGGGCAAGAAGCTACGCAGGGTTGTGCAGACCATCGATGACCTGGTCACTGAGATGAATAAGTTCGACTTCAGACACCTGCAGCTAGCACAGCCCTCAAGGCAGTGGCGACAGACAGATTCAATAATCATTGATTCTGACAGGGATATTGTTAGTAGATCTAGAGATCAGAAGAAGAAAAAAATCATGAGGATACTGCTTGATCAAGCAAGTAGCAACGTGAATCTCATGGTCCTTCCAATTGTTGGACCGGGCGGGATGGGCAAAACCACCTTTGTTCAGCTCATTTACAATGACCCTGAAATTGTGAAGTATTTTGAGTTTCGTAGGTGGTGCTGTGTGTCAGATGATTTTGACGTCAATACCATTGCATGTAATATCTGTGAAACCTGCGATAAAGGTCGAGACAAAACACTGAGGGATCTCCAGAGTATGATAAGTGGAAAGAGGTACCTTATTGTTTTAGATGATGTTTGGAATCGGGATACTGACAAGTGGGGAAAGCTAATGACCTGCCTTAAGCAGGGTGGCAAGGGCAGTGTAGTACTGACAACAACTCGTGATTCAAAAGTGGCTGAAATCATGGCCATGGGTGTAAATGAAGCACATAATATTGAGAAGCTGGATGACGAGCATTTGAGGCAAATTATCCAGAGCAGAGCATTCAGCTTTCAAAATCCAAATAGTGATGAGCTGGATCGCATTTTCAGTAGGATTGTTGACCAATGTGCTGGTTCTCCTTTGGCTGCCAAAGCCTTTGGCTCCATGTTGAGTAACAAGACTAGCATGAATGAGTGGAAACATACATTGGCCAAAAGTAGCATATGTAATGAGACAAGTGGAATTTTACCAATACTCAAGCTCAGTTTTGATGACCTACCATCACATATGAAGCAGTGCTTTGCATTTTGTGCTTTATTTCCCAAAGACTATGAGATCGATGTTGAACTATTGATTCAATTGTGGATGGCACATGACTTTATACCTGTGCAGGATGGCGACCAGCCTGAAAACTGTAGGTGAACAAATTTTCAAGGATCTAACTTGGAGGTCATTCTTTCAAGATATCAAGCAAACTGTTCCAGTTGGTCACCATTTGAGTGGAAGCTTGTCGCTTTTGTAAGAGAACCATATGCAAGATACATGATCTCATGCATGACATTGCCCTATCAGTTATGGGGAAAGAATGCGCCACAATAGTTGGTAAGCCCACTATCAACAAGCTGTTGCAAAATCCTACTCGCCACGTCTTCTTGTCAGTATATGGTACAGGTGCTGTTTTTCAGAAAAGACTGATTATATCTTCGTTGGATCATCTATTGAAGAAAAAAACTGCAATGCTCCAGACATTATTCTTTACAGATTATCATGACCGCCTTGACATATCACAGTACACTTCTTTGCGAGCCCTACACCTTTCTGCAAAGTACTATACAGTACAGAAACACCTTACAGGACAGATACACCACCTGAGGTATCTTAATCTGTCAGGACATTGGTTTGTGCAACTTCCTGAAGATATTAGCATTATGTATAATCTACAAACATTGAACCTTTCTTATTGTATGAACCTTCGTGAGCTTCCAAACGATATAAAGTATTTGGCAAACCTGCGACACCTCTATACAAATGGATGTAAATCATTGACATGCATGCCTCCTGGACTCGGACAGATGACTTCGCTACAGACTCTAACATATTTTGTTGCTGGTGCTAGCTCAGACTGCAGTACTATCGGAGAACTTGGAAATTTAGACCTTGGTGGTGAGTTAGAGTTAAGTGGTCTGGAAAATGTAAGCGAAACATTTGCAAAAAGAGTCAGACTTGAACATAAAGAAGAGATCAGACACTTATCTCTTAAATGGGATAGTAAGGGTCAAGAACAAGCAGTGCAAATGGATTACCAAAAGAATGTGCTATATGCCCTTAAACCTCATGATTGTCTGCAGACTCTGAGGATAGTCAACTACAAAGGCACTAGTTTACCATCATGGGCAACCGATCTTAGGAAATTACAGCACTTGACTGAACTCCATCTGCATGGTTGTACGCTGTGTGAGGAATTTCCTCAATTTTACCACTTCAAAGGTCTTGAAGTTCTTTACTTGGAAAAGTTGGACAAATTGCAAAGCCTATGCACTGATATGCACCATTCCCAGCACTGAAGCAACTCCGATTACATGATTTGGAGAGCTTGGAGAGGTGGGTGGCAACAGAAGGAAAATATGAATTAACCTTTCCTGTACTTGAGGAGATTGACATTGAAAACTGTCCAAAGTTGAGAAGTCTTCCTGAAGCACCAGGGCTCAAGGTCATAAGGCTGGACGAAGGCAAGGCACTGCTATCCCTAGGAATAGTTAAATCAACAAGGCACATGACTAAACTGTCCAAGCTAGAAATATGTGTCCGTGACACTGAAGCACCGCCTCAGATAGATAGTAGCTGCGGTTCATCGCAGAAGCTAGAACCATCCCTTCATGACATGGAAGCAGCAACTATGTCAGAACTGAGCATATCTGGCTGCAACTTTTTCTTCTTCCCAAGTCAATCAGAGTTAACATTTGTGGTCTGGAAATCATTTGAAAAACTTGTAGATCTGACAATTAAACACTGCGACGTGCTGATGTACTGGCCTGAACAAGTATTCAAAAGCTTGGTGTCCTTGAAGGGTTTGTCGATTGAGTACTGTAATAAGCTAATTGGGCCCGAGCAGGTGACAGATGCAGAACCTACCCAAACAACAGAGCATGTCCTGCCACATTTAAACAAGATATCTGTACGTGACTGTGAATGCTTGGTACAGCTATTCATTCTTCCCCCATCTCTCAGAATTATTGTTATTATTGATTGCCCTAGTCTTGAATTCATATGGGAAAAGTAGAAACATCTTGAAGCCTGTACATCACTGGAATACTGCCAAGACACTGCACCTACCGGTGCACCAGAGCAGTCACTGTATCCATTGATTCCTTGTCAATGTCTAGTAACTGTGCTCATAGTAGGCTGTGATAACCTGGTAACACTTCCGAATCTACCACCGTCCCTCAAGAAATTGACAATCAGCAACTGTGGGCAGCTCTGTACTGTGTCAGGACAGCTGGGTGGACTCGAGGTACTACATATTTTTAACTGCAATAAGCTACAGTCAGTCCAATCCCTTGAAGACGCGCCATCACTAGAAACACTGTTTCTTTCCAGTTGCCAATGCCTTGCATCCTTAGGATCCAGCGGTGGTCCCGGGACTTTCTCTCTCTTCGGGGGGACTTAAAAATCGAATACTGCCCAACTATGGATATGAATCAGTTTAACAAAAATGTGCTTGACAGCCTCGTCAGAAAAGAAATATCACACGTTAGTTCAAGGAACCCACGTGAAGGTATACTGTTCAATTTTGTTTTCTTTGTTTTTTCTTAAATTTCTCTCTGCGCACTCTTTATATATGCTGTAAAAATCCGGACCATCTAAGTTTTAATGAGGTCCAACCCTCCTTAATTTATTATTGATGTCTGATGGATTAATTATGCTCCCACAATTCTAAATTATAAGACATTTTGTCTTACCTAGAGATAATTTTTTTTATTATGCACTTATATATAAATAATGTATAGATACATAACAAAAACAATGCACCTTGAAAATCCAAAACATCTTATAATCTAGAATGGAGGGAATACAATAGGTGGGTGGAGGTCTGCAGTCTTGTTTCTAGACTGTCACTGTCTCTGATGTAACCCCATCCATTTTGTTGGTTTGGTTCATACGGTTATTGATTTGTATTCTTGGATGCAGCAGTTAGTAACGTGCATCTTCCATTTGCAGGGCCTAAACTGTTGGAACCAAAATCTTGGAAATATGCTATCCCTTGGGGTCGCCGGAGAGTGTGGTAGTTCCAAGACTTGAGGCACTCATGGAACCGTGTTGGCCCGCCCATCTTCTATTTGCATAAGTTTGGATTGTCAGACGTGCAGTGTTAATTGAGTCCCGTCTCAAGGCTTGAGTGAGCGTCTCCATACATTTTGTCCTGTGCTGCTACCCTCTTGATTATGACATTTTGTCCTGTGCTGTATGATACATATATATACCACTGGACGTAATGCTGTTGTATCGTAAATGAGCAACGTTGCTGTGTATTGTTTGATACATATATAGCCCTGTTTACGAATGGTTTGCACATGTTTCTGCTTGTTCTTGAACCCAGGCCCCGACGTCCTGTACGTTTGCCCAGATCGGTCTGGTCTTCGTTGTTGTCTGTGGAGATTTTTTAAATTTTAACCCTTTTTTAAAGAAAAACTATTTTTAACCCGGACTGAAAAAAGTTCCGGGAATAACCCTTTTGGACGCGCCGTGTAGTTGAGCGCTGCGGTTTTTCAACGCTGCCGCCTTAAATGAGCTAGCGACAGCCCTGCCAACGTGGCAGTCTTGCATGCGGTCCGCTGACGTGGCGTGCTCGTCGGCGCCGCAGATCAAAAGCGCGCGTAGCCGCCGCCCTGATCTACAGCGCGGCAGGACGCTCCCTGGTCTTCTGACAGGAGGGGCAGGTGGGCCTGATCGCTGTTGCTATTTTCTTTGCAGTGGCAAGCGAAAAGAAGAGGTGTGGTCAAGTGATTTGACCTTGCATGGCAGCATGTGGCACACCTCGGAGAGAGAGAGAGGACTGGGAGTGGGATGCGTGCATGTGAGAGAGGAGATAAGATGCGTGTTGTGTGAGTGAGAGAGAGGAGAGGTAGGGTCTAGGTGAGAGAGGAAGGGTAGGGGCTAGTTAGATTTGTATTCTCTGATTCCACAAATCAATAGAAAACAAAATAATGAAAGTTATTTTATAACAAATATCATTAGATTCATAATAAAATGTATTTTTTTAATAAATTAATTTGGAGTCAAACCGAGAAATGTAGTCAAACATTATTTTTAACAAAGACGTAACTCATAGTTGTATGTTTTTCTGAAACGGAGGGAATAGTTTGTATCTCACAACTTTAATAAAATGATATATATTAGAAATATGAATTAAAAATATGAATATTTATGCACATTTAAACAACAGCGCTATTGAAAACAAGATTTAAATATCTTTGTAACGATACAAATTATGTGACATAAATATTCATATTATTAATATATACTTTATCAACTCTCAAAAACTAGAGGAATATATCAGTCTAAGTCTGTGTTTAGTTGCACTGAAAAAAAGCAATATAAGCGCTAAAAAGTTTATTGTAACACTTTTCGTTTGTTTATGGTAAATATTGTCCTACCATGCCCTAACTAGCCTTAAAAGTTTAGTCTCTCAAAGTACATCAAAACTGTCTAATTAGTTATTTTATTTACCAACATTTTATACTCTATTTTTTTAATCCAAAGATTCGATTTGATGAAAAATTCAAGAGAACTAAACACAACCGGTAGCCCCTACCCCCTCTCTCTCTCTCCTGTCAAGCCCACTCAACACGCATGCGCACAGAAATAAAGTGACCTCTCTTTCTCTCTCTGACGGTACACTGACGGTACATCTCTTTCTCTCTCTGAGTCAGTACAGCAGCAACCACACATTACTTCGATGGAACACAATGTCAGAAGACCAGGGAGCGTCCTGCCGCGCTGTAGATCAGGGCGCGGCTACTCGCGCGCCTTGATCTGCGGCGCGACAGCGCCTGCCACGCGGCCGCGGACCGCATGCAAGACTGCCACGTTGGCGGGGCTGTCGCCGCGCCATTTAAAGCGCGGCAGCGTTGAAAATCCGCACGCTCAACTACGGGCGCCGTCCCAAAAGGGTTATTCCCGGAACTTTTTTTCAGTCCGATTAAAAATAATTTTTCTTTAAAAAAAGGGTTAAAATTAAAAAAAAAAAATCTCTGTGGAGGGTGGGGTGGAAAAGGTTAGGCTAGGCTGGGCTGGTTATGAGCCTGTATATAAGGATGGAATCATTGTTCCATGCCATGGCATCAATTGTGCTCCTGTCTCAGAAATGAAACTCTGCACCATCCATTTTTCACAAGCAGAGTGGGCAGTTCATAACGGAACGACAACGGAATATTATATCTACAGACGTTTTTTTTTTTTTTTTTTTTTTTTTTTTTTTTGAGAATTATCTACAGACGTTTATGGGTGGGGAACGGAACAAAGTGTTTGGATTGCCGAGAGCCCGAGTGTGATCGCGTTCGTGTAGGCCATCCGAGTGCGGGCCTCGGACATTCGTGATCCGTTGTTTGGCCCTTCCTCAATTTCGGGCCGTGGGCTTTCCTCGGATGTGTGCATTAGCCCAGCTTTTATGGGTGCCCACCGCGTCCCACGGCCCGATGGCGGTCGGCCAGCCGCCACCAACCCGTGAGGTCACGCGGACGGTGGCGCGCCAGGGAGACTTCGCGGTGGCGGGGGAGAGGGACTCTTGATGGTGTCTCCGGGCGGCAAATACAAGACTTCTTCGGTCGAGTCAGCCCACGCACAATTCATGGGTCAAGTATGAAACGACATGAAATTTCGTCATACGGCGTGGGGTATAGTGTGAAATTGGAACAAATTTGGATTGCCCTTTTTTTTTCGTGACTTAATGTAATGGCCTGGTGCATAAGGCGTGCTAGGCGCCGACTGGTCAGCACCTAACGGCCTTCATCCCGCCTTCTTCCTCCTTGCGTCTTCTTCTTCCTCACGCCGCCGCCGCCGCCGGGTTCCGTTCCAGCTCTCCCGCCCTTTGCCCGCTGTTGGCATTTCTTAGCGCATCAATAGATTCGTGTTTAGAACCCACCTCTAATGACAACGTCTCAAAATGCGCCGTCGATATTCCCGAGTGGAACCACCATGTTGGCGATAGCACTAGGTCAATCGACGGTGATAGATCTTGCCATAGTTGATGTTTCATCCGCAAGCGCGGATCTATCATTGTAGCATTTCACCCGGAAGTATTCGAGTATCGTTATTTATATTTTCCGTAGGAGGGCATGTAAGTGATGGACTAGCATGGCATCTAAATATTGAATTATGAATGTGCAATGTCCAACTTAATCATGACAAGGGTAAGCAATACGGTTTTATGGATAGTATGACACACACATAGGAAATCCACCACGAAGGATAAATAAAATAGATAAAGAATAAATGAATAATCCAAATGGAGTAGCTCTAATGTTTTAGTCAAGGTCATACAAATGAATATAGTTAGGATCATATGCAACAATGATAGAAGAATGGTTAGGTCTATGATGACAGAGAGACCCCACCAGGTAGTCTGCTACCCACCAAGGAATTTACGAACTCCTACACGGCTATGCGAACGTGGGGGGATTACAAGGGCGGACTAGGCTGTCACGACCCAGCCGCCTACCCCCTCGACCGTGGCATGCTATCATATTCGCAGGTACCTTTATATCCGGGCACCATGCCCGCATAGAAGGCCACTACTCTTGTCCCCCAGGATTCCCACCCTACGGATGGACGGACTAGAACAAGAGCAATCCCGAAGGAACAACGAACCGTCATCCCACCTCTAATCATATTATGCATATGATGATCGATGAAAAACGAATATGAACATGTCAAGATTATGATATGATGACTATATGCTAGTTCATATATCAAGATTATAACATGAACAAAACTATACTCTAAGGATAGTCAACTACACAGGCAGTAGTTTACCATCATGGGTAACCGATGTTAGGAAATTGCAGCAATTGACTGCGCTCCATCTGCATGGTTGTACGCTGTGCGAGGAATTTCCTCAGTTTTACTATTTCAAAGCTCTTGAAGTTCTTTACTTGAAAAAGATGGACAAATTGCAAAGCTTATGCAGTGATATGGTGTCTGCTCCATTTCCAGCACTGAAGCAACTCAGGATACATGATTTGGAGAGCTTTGAGAGGTGGGTTGCAACAGAAGGAAAAAAAGATGAATTAATCTTTCCTCTACTTGAGGAGATTGATATTAAAAACTGTCCAAAGTTGAGAAGTCTTCCTGAAGCACCAGGGCTCAAGGTCATAAGGCTGGATGAAGGCAAGGCACTGCTTTCCCAAGGAATAGTTAAATCAAGGCACATGACTTCACTGTCCAGGCTAAAAATGTGTGTCCGTGACACTGAAGCACCGCCTCAGATAGATAGTAGCTGCGGTTCATCACAGAAGCTAGAACCATCCCTTCATGACATGAAAGCAGCACCTCTGTCAGAACTGAGCATATCTGGCTGCAACCTTTTCTTCTTCCCAAGTCAATCAGAGTTAACATTTGTGGCCTGGAAATCATTTGAAAAACTTGCAGATCTGACAATTAAAAACACTGCGACGTGCTGATGTACTGGCCTGAACAAGTATTCAAAAGCTTGGTGTCCTTGAAGGGTTTGTCGATTGAGTACTGTAATAAGCTAATTGGGCCCGAGCAGGTGACAGATGCAGAACCTACCCAAAGAACAGAGTACGTCCTGCCACATTTAAACGAGATATCTGTAAGTCACTGTGAATGCTTGGTACAGCTCTTCAGTCTTCCCCCATCTCTCAGAATCATTGATATTATGGGATGCCCGAAACTTGAATTCATATGGGAAAAGGAGAAACATCTTGAAGCCTGTACATCACTGGAATACTGCCGAGACACGGCACCTACCGGTGCACCAGGGAAATCACTGTATCCAATGATTTCTTGTCCATGTCTAGTAAATCTGGAGATAAGAGGATGTGCTAGCTTTGGTAACACTTGCATATCTACCACCATCCCTCAAGAAGTTGGTAATCTGCACGTGTGGAGAGCTCTGATACATGTCAGGACAGCTGGGTGGACTCGAGAAACTACATATTTTTGACTGCAATAAGCTGCAGTCAGTCCAATCCCTTGAAGACGCGTCGTCATTAGAAACACTGTTTCTTAAGAGTTGCCAATGCCTTGCATCCTTCGGATCCATGGTGGTCCCAGGACTTTCTCTGCTCTTGGGGTCTTAAAATCGAATACTGCCCAGCTATGGATATGAAGCAGTTCCACAAAAATGTGCTTGACAATCTCAAACAGAAAAGAAATATCGCACGCTTGTTCAAGCAACCCACGTGAAGGTACACTATTCAATTTTGTTTTCTTTGTTTCCTTAAATTTCTCTGCCTACACTTTATATATGCTGTAAAATCCAGACCACCTAATTTTTAGTCAGGTGGGACCCTTCTGCATTTATTATTTATGTCCGTTAGATTAGTTGTACCCCGCAATTCTGAATTCTAAGACGTTTTTGTCTTTTTTTTAGAAATATGGTTTCTACTATGCAATTAGATATAGTCATATGTGTAGATACATAAGAAATTTCATCCATAAATCAACTTTCCCTCCCCGTGCTCGAGTTCCGATGATCGATAAGAATTCGAGTTCTTATTTTTCTTATGTTATGGTATGAATATACCATACCAGTTCGTTATGTATCAATCAATCAATCGACCTAGAACGGCCGTAACATCTTATAATTTGGAATAAAGAGAATATAATAGGTGGGTGGAGTTGTGCTGGTTTCTAGACTGTCCTTACTGTCTCTGATGTAACCCCCATCCTTAGTGTTGGTTTTGGTTCATACGTTTATTGTTTTTTATTCTTGGATGCAGTAGTAGTTAGTAACGTGCACTTTCCATTTGCAGGGCCTAAACTGTTGGAACCAAAATCTTGGAAATATGCTATTTGTCACCGGAGAGAGTAGTAGTTCCAAGACATGAGGCACTCATGGAGCTGGGTTGTCCTATCTTCTATTTGCAGGACCGAACTTTGACGAAGCCGCACTGTGTTTTGTCTACAACATATGTGCTTCTTCGCATAAGTTTGGATCGTCAAACGTCCCCAGCGTTAATTGAGTCCGGTCTGAAGGTTTGAGCGTGCCTCTCTATATGAAGATGTACTGCTACTCTCGTGTTTATTACATTTTTTTCAGTGCAGAGCATATGTATGATAATGATATATTGCACTGGACATCCTTCTGTGTATTGTATATGAATAAATGGATTGAAACAAGCAAGTATCCTTTATTCCAGACTAGAATTTAAACATCGTTGCTGTATATGAACTGAACTGTTTGTTCAGTTCGTTGTCTGGCTTGCAGTGTCTGCATGCAAGGATGAAATCATTGTCTTAGCATCCCTCGTGCTCCTGTTTCAGAAATGGAACTCTGTAGCATCATCCATTTTTCAGGAGCAGAGTGGCCATTTTCAAGGCAGAGTTTGGACTGCCAAGAGTACTTGATCGTGCATTCTGTGTAGGCCGATCCGAGTGCGGGCCTCTGATATTCGTTTTTTTTTTTTTTTGAGCAACGGGCCTCTGATATTCGCAATCCGGTGTTCTTAGCCCATTAGTATTTTGGGCCGTGGGCTTGCTCCATATGAGCTCATTAGCCCAACAGCGCTCCCCACCAGTCACCCCGCTGGCGGTCGGCCAGCACGGAGCGGCGGTCGAGGCCGCGGCGGTCGGCGGTGCGTCAGACGGAGGCGGCCGCGCGGGGAGAAAGTGCGGCTTTGTGGGCGAGCGAGGGGCTGAGCCGCGCACATGCCCGATGACGACAGTGTCCAAGGAAGGAAGCCGAGAGGGTCGCCGCCGGGTCCCACTGACATCTCGTCGGTCTCCGGCGGCAGCGGCGCTTCGGATCAGGTCAGCAGCCCTCACAAAATACATGGGTCACGCGTCAACGGCATGACCGCATCGATCTGTGTCCTTCAATTTATTTGTCACGTATTTCGTCCGCTGTTGTTGCTTGAATTTACAAAACAATTTCCAGTTTTTATGGGAAAATTTAGTTATATATATGCGTGGGGTAGCAGTGCTCAGGAAATTGGAATTAGTTTGTGGTCACACACACACTGCAAGTCTGCATCTTATCACCGTGGACGACTAACTCTGTGTCGAGAACGCCGGTGTGGCATTCCACCGAACGGGTGGAGCGTAACCTCGTGGGACTGGGACTGTGCAGCAAGTAATCCCGTTATCAACGCCTAGTCTGGCAGTGTCGATATGCGTTCCAGCAGGCAGCTGGCTAGCCATCCCGAACAAGGGTTCACTCGGCTCCCTGGAAATTTTCAGATATTTTCTTCTGTCGCTTTCATTTTTCTTATCAGGCTTATCACATTTACCTTTGTTCTCGTGTAAACATCTCTCTAAGAAGTACCCAGAAGGTCTCTACCTGCTCCACTTCACAAATCATGGCATCACGAGAGGTTGGATGCACTTTTGTGTTTGGGTGATTAGGTGCCTTTGGGAGGATTGGGCCGCTGCTCTCCATGGTGAAAGAGAAAGCATCCAGCTACCTGCTTGAACAGTACAAGGTGATGGAAGGCATGGAGGAGCAGCTCAAGATCCTGGAGCGTAACCTGCCAGCAATTATGTACATCATCCAGGATGCAGAGGAGAAAGGGGCCTCCCGACCTGATGTAGCAGTTTGGCTCAAAGACCTCAAGACAGCAGCCTATGAGGCCAATGACATCTTTGATGAGTTCAAGTATGAGGCACTTAGGCGAGAAGCCAAGAAGAAGGGCCAGGACAGCAAGCATGGAACAGAGATTGCAAGGCTCCTGCTCCCAGCTCGTAACCCCATTGTGTTCCGCTACCGGATGGGCAAGAAGCTACACAGGATTGTGCAGACAATCGATAACCTGGTCATTGAGATGAATAAGTTTGATTTCAGACACCTGCAGCAAACACAGCCCTCAAGGCATTGGCGACATACGGATTCAATAATCATTGATTCTGACAGGGATATTGTTACCAGATCTAGAGATCAGGAGAAGAAAAAAATCGTGAGAATGCTGCTTGATCAAACTAGTAGCGACATGGATCTCATGGTCCTTCCAATTGTTGGGCCAGGTGGGATGGGCAAGACCACCTTTGTTCAGCTCATTTACAATGACCCTGCAATCAGGAAGCGTTTTGAGATTCAGAGGTGGTGCTGTGTGTCTGATGATTTTGATGTCTATACCATTGCAAGCAACATCTGTGAGAGCAGCGAGAAAGGTCGTGAAAAAGCGTTGCAGGAGCTCCAGAGTATGATATGTGGAAAGAGGTACCTCATTGTGTTTGATGACGTTTCGAATCGGGATGCTGACAAGTGGGGGAAGCTAAGGACCTGCCTTAAGCATGGTTGCAAAGGTAGTGCAGTATTGACAACAACTCGTGATTCAAATGTGGCTGACATCATGGCCATGGGAGTAGACAAAGCCCATAACATTGAGAAGCTGAGTGACGATCATTTGAGGGAAATTGTCCGGAGTAAAGCATTCAGCTTGCAAAATCCAGACAGTGATGAGCTGGATCTCATTTTGGGTGGGATTGTTGACCGATGTGCTGGTTCTCCTTTGGCTGCCAAAGCCTTTGGTTCTTTGTTAAGTAACAAGACTATAGTATGAATAAGTGGAAAGATGCATTGGCCAAAAGTAACATTTGCAATGAGAGAACTGGAATTTTACCAATACTCAAGCTCAGTTTTGATGACCTACCATCACATATGAAGCAGTGCTTTGCATTCTGTGCTTTATCTCCCAAAGACTATGTGATCGATGTTGATCTATTGATTCAGCTGTGGCCGGCACATGACTCTATACCTGCACAGGATGGCGATCAGCCTGAAACTGTAGGAGCACAAATTTTCATGGAACTAACTTGGAGGTCATTCTTTCAAGAGGTCAAGGATATAATTGGCTATGGAGGAAGGTTGTCATTTCGTAAGGGAACCAAATGCAAGATGCATGATCTCATACATGACATTGCTGTATTTGTTATGGGGAAAGAATGTGTCACCATAGTTGGTAAAACAAGCGTTAACAACAAGTCGTTGCCAAATCCTACTAACCATGCTTTCTTATCAGTATATGATGAAAGTCCCATATTTCATACAAGACTGGTTACAACTCAGTTTGGTCATTTATTGAAGAAAGAAACTGCAATGCTCCAAACACTTTTCATGACAAATTTTTATGGCACCCTTAATATACCAATGTACACTTCACTGGGGGCACTACACATTCCTACTGTACGCAGTTTAGGACAGAAACACATAACAGGACAGACACATCACCTGAGGTACCTTAATCTGTCAAAAAATTTGCCGCTGACAAAACTTCCTGAAAAAATAAGCCAAATGCATAATATACAAACGTTTGGCTTTTGGCTGATACTCCAGGACCGCATTAGCACAAGATCTCTGCTTCGAAGACGTAATATGCATCTGCCTGATTATTCTTGTGTCTTCTGTCAGCTTAACATGGATGAAGATCTGCCTCATTTATTTTTCATTGCCCGTTTGCTGCTGCTTGTTGGAATCTGATTTCAATGGTTATCCCAAGTACGGTGGATCTGGTTTCCATTGTTGAAAGTCTAAGAGATCAACTCTCCATCCCGTTCTTTATGGAGATCATTGTCACTATGGCTAGCTTGGTCAATTTGGATGCCGCGAAATGATGTGATCTTCAGAAACCAACCACTCTTTAAGGCGCTGCAGAGAAGTATTCAAGAAGGAATTTGTTCTGGTTATGCTTAGAGCAAAAGAAGACATTCGTCCAAGATTAGATCTATGGCTACGTACTCATTTGTAACTTTTCTTATTTTCTTTTTTACCTTCTTTGTTTCCTGAACTTTTTCATGAAATTTCTTTACATTTGCAATAAAAGCCTAGTAGGGGGTCCAACCCCTCCTGTTTCTTTCAAAAAATAAAATAAAAATAAAAAACTCTCAAACTCTACGTTGGACACCTAGATTTTTAGGAATACGATGGATGGACTCTATCCTATGGTCCTATAAGAAAACGGGGCACCAGGCCTAACATCATTCATAAACTTTGGTATTTTCTGAGAAAGCACTGTTTGCGAGATGGTGTATATATATGTCTCAAAAAGGAGGTAAGGAAACATCATGAGGGCGCAGCCCTTTTATCTTTGGAGAGAATGCGTCACATGTGGATCTCAGAGGTACTTAGTTAATTTATTATTTTCCATCATCATTAATTCTGGTAGTTTTGCTTGATCAAACGCGTGAATAGGGACGGAGTGTGAAAGAGAATGATGCCGCCCATGCTGGCTTTAGATTTTCAGTACTTTCACTCCCTACTATAAGCAAAAAAGTGGGTCAAAGATTAGGCTAATCTTTTTCTGTTAGTGGAGTACGAAAAGTGGAGTTTACGACGACAGAAACTTTAACATATGCTGTGCTACATCTACCAGCCAGTGTAACATATATCCCAAAGCTACAAACGGAGAGTAGCACTATTGGCGCATCCACCCTCCTTCCCACATCCCAGCCCCTCTTGCCCCTCCAGGAAAACTAAGCATGGAATCCATGGCAGACTTGATGAAGAAACTTGGATGGATAGCTTGGTGCTTAACTGTAATAGGTTGGTTTCTGTCACCCATTATCAGCTTGCTCATGAACAAGATCTTTGCCTACCTAGTGTTCGACGCATCAAAAAGCTCAAGGAGCTAGAGAATGAGATTATCAGAAAGCTGAAGCTGACGCTTGGTGCAGTGGAGGAGCAGACGGTGCTTAGAGCAGCTCAAGACAATCCGTCTCAAAGTGATCTGAAGATACTGGATAGCATGAAGAAGGATCTCAAGTCTGCCCTGTATGAAGCCGAAGACATCCTAGATCTTCTTGATTACCACCGGATCGAGAAAGATCTTGGTCATGGGGATGATGACAGCCTCTGGGTGGAGAACCAACTCGGTGCTGCTTGTGGCTGGATTGCCCACTGCAAGGGGAGTTCCTTTGGACGATGGATACATGTCACGCTAGAAGTGGTAATGAAGAGAGCAAAAAGCATGATCCAGCAGGGGCAGTCGGTGATTCAAGGGTGGTGGCACTCCAGGCAGAACTTTAACCTGTTTTCCATCCGTAGAGCCATAAACAACACCGGTGCTGCAGTACTGCAGTGCGCACAGAGCTGGTACAAACAGCTAGGGCATCTACTCGGGAGTTCAGTACTGCAATGCGCACAGAGTTGGTACGAACAGCTGGGGAAACTATTCAGGCGTGTCATACTACGCAGATCAGGTGTGCTTGTTCCTGTTTCGACCAAAGCATCACCGCAACCCCCATGTCTTGAGTCCAGAGGCTCTGTGTTTGTTCCAGTGGAACCAACGCGTCAGCCGGCAGAGGAGATGGTGGATGAGAAAGAAATAGTGGAAGAGACACAAGTGGTGGAACAAGAAACAGAGATAGAAGAGGTGGAGGAGATAGAAGATGGAGAAGTGGGAGAGACTTCAGAGGAGATGGAAGGTTGTGGAGAAGTGGGAAAGACAACAGAGCAGGAGTTAGAAGTAGATGATGAGGAGGAAGGAAAAGAGGACGAGTCAATTTCTTTGTCATTACTGTGGTACTGTGCTCGATCTATGCTCACATGGTTTGCAAAGGCCTGTTTTATCGAAACTGGTCATATGGAATTGTTGGCATCGAAAGTGATAAAGGTACCATCTTACCATCATTTCAGATTGAGATACTGAAATATTAGCACAGTTGATTGTCTTTTTGATCTTCGTGAAATATGCGTCTTGTTATTTCTAGCTATGCAAGATAATTAGTCTACCACAATTAAGTTCAACTCTTATATTTTATAAGTTGAACTCTTTAGTGGATTTGATGTTTAATCTTAACCATTATGATTTACTCAAAATAAATAAAAAAAAACTAACGAGTCCACGGCTACTTGGTCGGCACTAGTCTTCTACACTTGCTCAAGGTATTGAGCTACGTTTCCTCCGACAAAGAATTATATGTAATGATATATTTTTTATAATAAAATAGATTGATTATAATTAAAACAACAGCATATATATGTAAAGATCTCCAGTCAAAATGCATGAACTTATCCGAGATAAGAACTCCTTACATATTGTTATTTATTATTACTATGAACTCTTTTCATTACCATGAGTCATTAAAGGAACATTTTTAGTGACAGCTAAAACATAAACTACTACAAATAGCGTTGTAGATGAAGATGGGAAGCCACTATGGAGACGACTGCCCCGGCCACGTTTGTTTTTCTTCTTTGTAGAGGTGAGTGCCTAGCCACCTCTAGAAATCAAATAGGAGTCGTCTCTAGAAATCAATTTGTAGAGGCCCCCTGTATTTTTTTGAACCGTCTCTACAAATTTTTCACTACCTCAACAATGCTTTTTGCATATGGGTAAACATAGATTAATAGAGGCGATGATCATGTTTGCCTCTATTCTAACATTTATGGTAATCATGCTTTACCAGGTGGTACAGTGTGCCCCATTGGTTAATTAAAATTAAAAAAAAAAAAAAAAAAGAAGCCTTGGCCCGGTGTCCAATTGGGTTTGGGTCTAGATCTGGGCCGCTAACAGCAGTGGCACACCGCTGCACTGTCGATCCGCATCATGCAAACACGGCCGTGCTCGGTGCCCGATACCAAGCAAGTCGTGCTCTGTCTCACCGTTGCACCAGGGCCTACTGTCCTCCTCTCCACCATGCTCGGTGCCCTCCACGCCATACCGTGCTCTGATGCCCTCCCCACCGTGCCGTGATATAGTGCTCTGCCACCAAGCTGTGACCATGGACTCATAATGGATGGAGAGAGGCGTACAATAACCAAGGAAGAGAGAGATGGGGGATCAAATCTCACCATTAGTCAGGCGCTCCGCTGAATCCAAGCTCCTCCACACGGATCCAGGCTCCTCACTAAATCTGTAGAAGGTATGAGATCGATAGAGAGCATGCATGCTAGTGCAAAGGGGCGCAAGGAGGAGCCTCCGACAGAAGAGGAGGCCTATCTTGCTGGTGGGAGTGATTGGAATGATCAAATGAAGTCCATGCAAGGGGCGGCACATTGGAGGTCGGGTGGAGGAAAGAGGAACCCTTGTCTGTATAACAGGAACCAAGGAACACAGAAGACGGTGGGAAAGAGGAGTTTGCAATGGCCGATGCAATAGAAAAGGGAGAAATTGAGTTTGGGACGGAATAGCAAGAAACCGTAGCCTCTGTTTTATATACGTTGGACTTGTGGCAACAATGTTGGATAGGATTTGCGCTTGGCCTATTACTAGAGGCAATCCTATTAAGAGGTTAACCTCAAAAGTGGTCTCCATTTTCAAAGGCGGACCTCTTTCAGAGGCACGTCTATGTAAATCAATTTTAGGTGGATCCAAAACTGACCGTCTTCTGCCCCCCCGTAAATCCATTTATCAAAGGCGCGAGCTATTGTGACCGCCTTCATAAATAAAATATCTGCCTCTAGAACTCCGTAGGTATTTTAGGAGGCGGATACATTTTTGTGACCGCCTCCATTAATGTTGGGCAATGTCTCACAAAACCATTTTTGTAGTAGGGTTGCCTAGAAATCACAAATTTGGGCGAAACAATGGCAAAAAAATTCTAAACCAAGAAAAGAACATACTAGGTAGCCACAAATGTTGAAAACCCCGCAAAACTAAGCATTCACATGTTTCTCACCCTAACTATTCCACATAAAAGGACACTTACGTCCATTTTAGCGGTATTCAACCACCCATTTTATCCTCGTGCGGTTTTAAAATGAGTATTTGAAACCTTAAATGATATGATTTCAAATAAAAAAGTAGTCATAAAAATTTTTATAACTTTTCAAGATCTGTAACTTTGGTTTTGGTCATTTCTCCATCCGAGGTTGTTTGAAGAATTTGAATTTCAAATGTGAGAAATTCAAACGTAGTTCATTGATAGATGATTTCGAATGAAAAAAAGTTGTCAACTATAAACTTGTTTAACTTTTTAGAGTTCGACAACTTTTTGTTCTTGTTGTTGCTCCATCCGAGATCATTGAGAATTTCAATTTCAAATGTGAGGAAATTCAAATCTAATTTTCCTTATACAGATGGTTTTAAATGAAACCATTGACAACTACAAAGTTGTTTAACTTTTTAAGATCTGTAACTTTTATTTTGGTCGTTCCTCCATTGGTGGTCATTTGAAAAAAAAAAAATCAAATTTTTGTGTGATATGTGAGAAAAATCAAAATTCAAATTTCAGCTGAAAAAGGTTGTCAACTACAAAGTTGCATAACTTTTCAAGTTCTACATCTTTCGTTTTGGGCATTTCTCCTTCCAATGTCCATTTGAAAATTCAAATTTACTATGCATCTCCTGTTTTAGAGATGGCTAGAAATCAATTTCTAAAGACAGCTAGAAATAGATCCGCCTCTAAAATCGATTTCAAGATGCAATTGCAAATAGAGCC
Organism: Hyparrhenia diplandra; assembly: GCA_015847255.1. Lineage (NCBI taxonomy): Eukaryota > Viridiplantae > Streptophyta > Magnoliopsida > Poales > Poaceae > Hyparrhenia > Hyparrhenia diplandra. Next base: position 1,756,731 of record JADLZK010004649.1, on the reverse strand, counting down.
GTCTCTAAAAATATGGGCCTTTTAGAGGTGGTTTAAAACAACAGCCGCCATAAAATGGAGACAACTCGCATTGTATTGAGCCACCTTTAAAAAAATAAGGCCCCCTCTTTGAAAATCATTTTTGTTGGAGTGAGAACTATATATTTATAATTACTGCATACCTAAATACTTGACATGTGTGGTGGTATACCATGTATATTTACTCAAAATTAGCTTTTAATACGTTAACAATGACTAGGTAAGTGCCCATGCGTTGCACCAGGAATCAAAGAATTGTTACCCGAGAACATGATTGTTGGGATTTTACCTGAGAACATGATTGTTGGGATAACATATACTACAATCTACATCAAATTTAAAGGCGATTAAGAGGATTATAAAAAAAATTGTTTCTGTGAGAGCTGTGAGAGACAATGGAGGGGATAGGATCGCTTACCTGATTCCATTGATAGCCCAAATTGGCCTAATGGAATGTTTAAGGATTTTATAACATTTTCTACACTAAGTCACCAATACTTCATATTATGGTTATGAAAGTAGTCATCGAGCATCACAAAAAGCTTCATCATCTATGCAAGCTACTCCATGTGTAGCAACAGCCTAACTACTTTGCAAACAAAGCATGCTCTAGAGAGACATGATCATCCACGATTAGGCTCCCAACAATCATCTTACTCAAAAACAAGATGAATAAAAATTCCAAGGTTATGTTTCTTACTGGGGCTACTTGCACATCACAAGAATTTTCACTTCCTTGTAGACTATCAATTTGTATGCACACCATCGATGCAAAGTGCCTCCTGTTGTGACATCCTCCTTCTCAGGGTCCTCTGCAACGCATATACTGTCTTTCCTGCAGCGTTGATGTGATCAAAGATAGCACAGGTGACCGACAATGCAAGGAAGGGGTTTGAAATAACAAGGCGACGAAAGTCGTGTACCTTGATCTTCCTCTGTGCCCTTGCCCCTCCTTCAGCTTCAATGTCATAAGCAGCTACGTCAAGATGACAAATTCTTTCTCAACCATTCTCCTTCCAAGCTCTCTGATGATTAATTAAATGGGGGCGTATGCTATGGAAACCACCCTCCTATGCAAATTATAGAAACTCTAATCATGATCATAGGATTCTAATCCGATGACCTCAGATATATGTGGGTTATTTTAGAACTTAAACCCCCACTCCTCCATCCTAATCTCACTTTTCACAAATCACCCACTAGGACCTAGAGGCGTGGGCACGGGTTCCCTTCATAATTGCTGATCACGCAAAGTCGCCGCCGCCCTCGTCGCTGGTGGATCACGGTCCTCGCCCGGCCATCGGCTGGTCGTCTAGGTGGATCTTGAAGGCCAAATAAAGGCGGCGTTCATCCGGATGTTGATGGGTGATGCCGTGCGTGGTGACCGGGGGGGTTCTGCAAGGTTTTAGGATCTACAAGATGGTTTAGACTTTTAGTACCACTTGCTTCAAAGTCTGGGGAAAATGATTGGAGGACTTCAAGCATGCAGCAAAAGATGATGGCCACAGCCAAGCCAGGGCCTCCTCCTACGTGCGTCTTTGGATTGATGGCTGGCGGCCAAGGCGACGGGCGTGCGGGGGTGGCGGCGCCTCATGAGATCATGATGAAAACGTTTGGAAACGGCGGGTTTGACATGTAAAAATAAGATAGGATGGAGGAGTGGGGGGTTAAGTGCTAAAACAACCCATCATTAGCTATAGCCATAAGATTAGAATCCTACGATCATGATTAGAGTTTCTATAGTTTGCATAGGAGGGTGGTTTCCATAGCATACAAAAAAATGCTTGCTCAGAATCAGTAGCTAGGCGATTAAGTGAAACAGATAATCAGCACACAAGCAAGAACAACGCAAAGGACAAATCAATTAGTGATTTTTACCTTGGAGGTGGGTGGCCGCTCATACAGGAGGCTACAGAGGGTCGGCTCAATTTGCTGCATGGCGGATGAAGGAGGGCAGCCCTGCTTCTTGGATGATGGATAAAGACGTCACTACTTCTCTGCCTTCGAGGTCCAGAATATATGTCTCTTACTTTTCTTACTTGCTGCCCCGCATGAAGAAATTCTAGTCCTCTTGGCATGTCCATTCAACCCAATCTCCAACTGGAATTCAGGAACAGGATCTGTTTATAACATGTTCAAGTGGACCAAATAGGCTGCACATGTGCTCATATGTATAATTCAAAGCTTGGTAGTATCCAGGAAAGATTGGGATTGCTAGCATAGCCAGGGCCAAGGAATCTGAAAATAGGCAATGCGGGTTTTAACCACTTATCTTTTGATTTGCCATCTAGAAGAGCAAGCATTGCAGCTGTACACTGCCTTTTGGCAGGCTAAGACATTCACAATAATTTGTGGTGAGTCTTCTGATTGTTGAATAAGGAAAATACACAAACTGTATCATTCTAAATCCATAATATTAGTTTAATCAGGAAAACACGATAGATGACAGGAATCCCCATCCCCCACATTGCAATTGTTTGCCTTTATTTGGAACTAACTGAAACCTGAGCCTAGCGACCTTGGCGCAGTGCTATCTATTTTATAGAATGAAGTGGAGAGAGGATTAGAGAAAATAATATGTCAATGTAAAAAGAGCACATATTCTATTACTTAGAGTGTACAGAATTGCTCCGTCCATGACAATCTGCGCCACTGTTGATGCCTTGATTAGCAGAACCTCTTTAATCTTAAAAATGCCCACAAGTATAGTTGTCACTTCTAACTATAGTAAAAAGAATAACTAGAAATACAGTTGAATATGCTAGCTTTTGTTGAAGTAATCACACAGAAAAATCAATAGTGCACACAAGTTTCAGTTTCAGTCTTTACCTAATGAAACCATACAATGTTTGAGACCATTGCAGGCAACCAAGAGACCACTAAACCATGGAAAATTTGAAGATGTACAATTTTTGGCAGGAAATAGTGTTACGGAAATTATACACATAGGAAATAGCAGTGGCGGGAAAATGCCGTCCGAGCAGCAACAGTTGACCACAACCACATTGAGCGTCCTGGTGTGACAGAAAAAAAAAACATTTTTAATTGCCTGCGTGAGACTGTAGCTTCAGGGACATTTTTTCGAACAACATACCTGCACCAATATGGCTGGCGTAAGCACCTTCTCTTAATGTGGTATTAAGTGAAACTTTTCCATTTTCATATGATTAATATCGATACTATTTTTTACCGTATATCTTAGTATTATTAATTGAGGCTCCCAATGCATCGCAATAAAATTGAAAGATCTTGCCATCAAATAGGTAGAATTTAATAGTATTGATAATAATAGCAATTAAGTGAAACTTCACTAAGGATATAAGTAAGATCTTGTACATTTTACCGTGTTAGTTTGCTTTTTATACGATATAAGACAATTAGTCTATAGCGTTGATAGAATAGTGGTATTGATTGAAACTTTTCCATTTTCATATGATTAATATCAATACTATTTTTTTGTACAATAATTAAGAGCCAGCATTAACGTTTCATTTTGCACGTTATAGAATGAAGTTCGTTTTTAAAAGGGGTTATGAGTCATCAAAATGCATCGCTATTGTAATAATTGTTATTTGAACCATGCTTCTTGCAGAAGGATGCTAGTGCAGTAGAATCTTTTGTGCAAATAACCAAAAGAATCAGTCTGAAGAATCAAATAAAGCGCATAGAAGATATTCTGGATACCTCCAAGAAATCAGATCTGTTGAATGATGAGAATAGTAGAAGTGGCACCACCAAGGACAGTGACAAGGAAAGCAGCAGCTTCACTGTCAAGAACAGTGCCAACGAAAGCAGCAGCAAGCAGAAGGAAATTGACGAATTGTCCCGAGACAGTGGACGAGAAGTGTTTGGTCGAGAGAAGGACCGTGCGGATATAAGTAGGATGCTTCGTGAAGCACCAGATACCTATGCAGCAATCTCCAGCACCAGCAAACCTTGATCTGTGATAGGCATATATGGCATTACAGGTTAAGGGAAGACTACTGCTGGCACAATATGTTTGTGACGATGAGAAGAGAGCAGGACATTTCGACCCTATCATGTTCATCCATGTGGGTAAGACATTCAGCGTGGGTGATATATTTCGTGGTATGATGGAGCAGATCACACAGAGCTGGCCACCTAATCATGAAGGTCTTAAAAGTATGAAAACAACATTGGAGAAAACATTGAAAGACAAATGCTTCTTGTTGGTACTGGATGATCTTTGGGTCAACGATGACAAACGAAGGAACTGGATATTCTACTTGATATGCTCGGACTTCGATTAACGGAGTGGAAGTAGAGTCCTTGTGACATCTCAAAAACAGATTTGCTGAAGCTCTCGGTGCTCGGGGAGCAAATTTCAATACCTGATTTGGAAGAAGGGGTCTACTTATCATTGTTCATGCATCATGCGCGACCAGATGATGCATCGACGATGAATATAGAAAATATGAGAACATTGGGAGGAAGATTGCAAACAGGCTATGCAGGTCTCCAATTGCGGTATAAATAAAAGAGGAAAGCGGCTTCAGAGGAACAAAAGTATCGGTTTACGGGGAGACAACAAATAACCTTGAGGTGCTCAACAAGACCATGGGAGCTTTGTGGTGGAGCTATCAGCAGCTTGGTGCTGATGTCGGGCGATGCTTTGCATACTGCGAGTACTTTCCCCAAAGGGTACAAGTTAGAACGAGATGAGTTGGTTAGCATATGGATAGCACAAGGGTTTGTAAACACCGAGGATTAATGCAGCCGGAGGCGGGAGATGTAGGCGGAGATCTTTGAGGAATTACCGGCGTTCTCATTTCTGCAGGGCGAATGAAAGATTTTCTCGGGAAGACTGAGATATTCACAATCCATGACCTGCTACGAGTTGGCGGAGAGGGTTTTGGAAGTGACTTCTTTAGAATTGGATTGAATGACTCACCGTGACGATATCCCACGAGGGGTTCACCATCTCTTTATTGAGACCGCAAAACGGAGTAGAGATTACCGAGAAACTGGTGAAGGTGGAAAATCTGCGCACCCTGATCATTAAGGAGCCTTTAGGAGAGTCGCCGAGAAGAATTCATGACTCGAAAAACTCTTGGAGCGTCTGTTCATGAAGCTGACCAAACTGCGGGTGCTGATCATTAAACAAAATGGTTTTGCACAAGAGTTGTTAGTCCCAGCATGTATTGATCGGATGAAGCATCTACGTTATCTTGGTCTCCGTTTCCTTCAAGACATACACGTTCTGATTTTGCCAAGCACATTTAGCAAGCTTTACCATATTGAGACCATAGATATTTCTCTTGACAGAGCATCATATCCTAAAGATATGGCTAATCTAATCTATTTGCGGCACATCCCTGAAAGTTCATATTTCCCCAACATTGGAAGGCTGACCTCACTCCAAACACTGGAAAGGTTCGAAGTGAAGAAAGAACAAGGGTACAGGTTGAAGCAGCTGAAGCATCTGAACAAACTTGGAGGCACTCTGATTATATGTGGTCTCGGGATTGTCGGGAGCAAAAAGGAAGCTCTTGAAGCTCACCTAACCCACAAGGAGCGACTCAGAAGGCTGGAACTGGATTTTGGCTGGGAGAAAAGGTTTGGTCCAGACGTGGAAGCAGAGATACTTGAGGGCCTTTGCCCCCCAAAAGATCTTCAAGAGCTCAAAATCTGTTTCTACAGGGGTTCAAGGTATGCTAGCTGGATGTTGAGTGGCCACCATCCAGATGTCCGAAAGCAACTGCACATACTTGAGCTCTGTCGTTGCAGCAGCCAGCTGACATCTATTCCTGAAGATAGTGATCTCTTAATCGGTCTACGTAAGCTTGACATTGACAGTTGTGACTGGGACTGCCTGCCTCATAATATGGAGTGCCTTGTGTCTCTCCAGACACTGACGATTTACGGCTGCCATAAGGTGGAGCGTCTTCCGACGCTGCCTCACCAGTCTCTCGAAGTAATTAGTATCTGTTTGTGCAACGTGCTCAGTAAAACTTGCAAAGAAGAGGGACATGAAAATTGGCAGAAGATCCAGCACATTCCCAATAAATGGATTTGTTAGTAAAGAAAGATGAAGCCATTGTGTTCAGCTGAGATGCATGGTAAGTTTCTTGCCGCCTTCCTTTTTCTAATGCAATAAGAGGATGCCAAATAAACTGCAAGTCGCATGCTGTGGTGTGTGTTCTCATGCCTAATAAATTAAGATTTTTTTTTTTTTTGCAAAAAACAGAACTTTATTAAGAATTAAATTGTATCTTTACAGGCAAGCGACTCAACAAACTCAGGAAAACAAGAAAAAAAAGACCTGACTACTCTTAGACCTAATGGAGTGATGAGCAAGCTGGTGCGCTACATTATTTTGATCCTGGGTTGTGAATTTCTTGGGACCTTGGTTCCATCTTTAGTTTCTTAGAAATAAGACAATGGCGTGCATATACAGTTTGTTTGCTGCCGATCCGTCAGTGTGACGGATAATTGATGCTGTAGTCATGTGTCGTCACCCTGTTTGGCGAGTAATGCCGATTGGTGATAATGGGAACAGCTAATATATGAGTCTCATTCTACATTTGGCCTATGAATTGGTGTCTGCAAGAGAATTTCATGTTTGTATTGTATATATGTCTGAGTCTGGGGGGATTCAGGGATTGGGCGGCCTACTGCTGGCACAACAATTTTTGCCTTTCTGGCTTAGCTGCTCGTAGTGCTTTATAGAAAATCAGCAATTGTTAGTATATCTGCTCCGTGGTTATCTGAATTGAGGATATCGCTACGAAGAACTTCATTCGAGCGCTGGGGCGCACTTAAACGTGACAGAGATCTCCTGACCTCCCCTGCCCTCCCGACCGTTGCCCCCCGGGCGGCCGGCTGTCGCGGCGCCCGGGGCCAAGGTGGCTTGGCTGTCTTGCGCCCGGCGCCGGCGCCGGTGGCCACCTTGCCCCGGCGCCCGCCCCTCGGCGCCCCCTCCCTCACCTTCCCCCTCCCTTGCCTGCCCGAGCTCCGCCACCTCCTCTCCCCGGCGCGCGGCCCTCTCCCGCCGCGGGCTCGCCGGCCACGCTCGCTGCCGGGGCTCCGTCTCCGTCGCCCGGTGGACCGGGATCCGGCCCGACCGGGCGGATCAGCGGCTCCGCCCTCCCCCACGCCCGTCGGGCGCCCCGTGGGCGCATCGTGCGCCAGCCCTCCCATCGTCCCGGCGCCCGGTGGCCCCGGTCCCCATCGCGGGTGGCACGGGCTCGACTGCGGCGGCCTCGGCGGCCCCGGCCTTCCCCCGCAGCGCCCCCTCCGCCCGTGCTAGGCCTGCTCACGCGGCGGGTCGTGGCTGCACCTCCGGCCGGCGCTCGTGCCTGCGGGGGCCGGCTACGGGGGGCCGGCCCCATCGCCGCGGCCATTTGCGAGCCGAGCACCGCCGACCCGGCCTGCGTTGGGGAGGGCACGGATGGGGATGGCGGCCTCAAGCGACCTGGAGGTTGGTGAGGGTCGTCCGTGCGCCGCCGACCTGCTCCCATCGGTTGCTTGTCTTCTCCCTCCCGGCCCGACGTCGCGGTGGAGTGGTGCCTCGCCATCGGCGTCCGCCCGTTGGCGCCGCCCGGGCGGCTGCACCACCTCTGTGCGGCCCGCGAGAATTACGTTGCCGCGGCCTGGAGCAGCGGTAAAGGCGCTGCTCGGCGGTTCGGCGGGGCGCCCGCGCCCGTCCGGTATCCGCTATCGTCGGCAGCGGGAGCTGCCGCTCCCTTCGTGCCGTCGCCGCCCGGTGGAGGTCGGGCTCAGCCCCCGTGCGCGGCGTGCTCACGGGCGGATCCACGCCTCGAAGGCATGCTCACCGGGTAGGTCGGGGGCGCGCCATCCTCGTCGTGCGACGTCTGCACGAGCCCGTCGCGGCCTCCTTCCGCGGCCTCGGGCGTGCCCGGTGGCTCTGAGCAAGGCCCTTTCGACGGATGCGGCGCCTTACTTCCCCTCAAGCTAGAAGATCCAAGGAATTGCGTTGGGTGGACAACTTCTCCATTTGCTTTCGGACAAGGAGGACTTCGACGTTGTGTCGAAAAGCCCCCACCGTCGTCTTGGCGCGTCTCGCCGTCTACTCCCCGCTTGGTGTGGGGGCCGCTCTGAAAGGTCCTAATGGCTAGAGGGGGTGAATAGCCTATTAAAAATTCTTGCAACAACACTAAGCACCGGATTAGTAAATAAGATGGCGAAGCTAAATAAGCGATGCAACAAACTAGCTAAGCAAGCCACAAGTCAATTCTATTGTCTCTAAACACAACAAAGACTATGTCGCTAATTTACTCCTAGGTGGACAAGAGATTCTAACTAGAACAACAACTAGGAGCTACACAATTCTAGCAAGGGATACTAAACTACACAAGCTACACAAGTATACTAGCAAATGTAATGCAAAGAGGCTAGAATACAATACCACCGCGGAGAGTAGAGGTGGAAGCCAATCACCGTGATCACCAAGAAATCTCCAACGAGCAAGAACAAGTGACACGATGATTTTTCACCGAGGTTCACGTGTGCTTGCCCGAGCACGCTAGTCCCGTTGTGGCGACACACCCACTTGATGGTTGCTAAGCAATGGCGGTGCCAAATCCCCGGTGGGAGCTCAAGCACACCAATCACAAGAGGGGGCCAAACAAGCCACGAGCAATCCACTAGTGCTCCTTTTTCGCGAATCTCCGCGGGGTAAGGAGCGACCCCTCACAATCACCACCGGTGTGGCCTCGAACAAGCTCAATCGAGCTCAACACCGCCTCTTGCTCCAAGCCGCTAGGGAACAGGGCAAATTCCCAAGAAAACAAGAATCCCGCGGCTTCTCCAAGGATGAAGTGCTTCTAAATGCAACCCGATGCAAGCAATGCACTTCTATCACTCTCAATCTCACCAAAAATTTGAGTTGGGGATGGAGAGATGAGTGGAGAGGAGTCTCACAAGCTCACTAGCAAGTTAGAGTGTTCAAATGTGCAAGAGAGACCATGAAACCGGGCAAACCCATATATATAGCCTCCTCCAAAGAATAGAGTCGTTGGCCATCCAAATGTGTGCTCTCTGGGGGGTGGCCGGGCCCTTAGGCCGGACTCACCCGGCAGTCGGTCGCGGTCGGTCATTGCTTCCGGTCGCTACCGACAAGGGTCGGGCCACGGTGGCGCCCTCCTCCCGGCGCGTCGGTCGATGCTTCGGTCGGGCACGGATGCATCGGTCGTGGTTCCGGTCAGCGTCGGTCGGTCCACCGGCGAAGCGATTTACACCCTTTACGTTCTTTCGATCGGACGCCCGGCCGGAGCCCCCGGTGCGTCGCGTCGGTCGAGGAGAGACCCGTCGCGTCCGGTCACCTTTTCTCGGCGACTTCTTCATCTTTTTCTTTGCTCTTTGCTTCAAACTTGCTTCGCCTCTTGCCAAGGGTTGCCAACACGTCCAAGATGACCACGTTATCATGCATGTTAGCTCGGCGATAAGTTAGGCAAGATCGAAGTTAGTGCTCTCATTGTCCTAAATGCAATATGCAAGTCAATTGGACCTAGAAGCACTTCACCAAAGGATTGTTGTGGCATCCCCTCTTGATAGTCGGTTATCTATCCTATAATGTGATCACACGCTCTATCGTGTCTTGATCACGAAAGGAAAACCCTATCAAGATACCTTTGCCTTGATCTCGGGGTTCCTCTCAAGCCGATCACCGAGCTTGACGATCCATCAAGTCCACCGACATTGTCCATGTTCATGATCATCATGCTCCTTGTCATCCATCTAATCCTATCTCATAGTCATCACTTAGAGAAAAGGATTAGTCCACAAGTGTGTCATCAATTTCCAAAACCAAACATGAGATTTCACGCTCCCCGACGGCCATGCCGACCTTAGTGCCTCCGGGCGCCGTCGGTGGGTTGGGCGCCATGGCGACCTCAGCGCCGTGCCGTCGTCGGCGGCGAACCCACCGCCACCGCCGCCCGGCGCCCGCGGATCCGCCCGCCTCTATCGTCGTGGGAGGTGCGGGCCGGGTGCGACAGCGCGGAGTTACGCGGTCTCAGGCCGCGCCGCCCGACCTCCGGTGGCGCTGCGGCCGCCCGGGTGCCAGCGCCCTACGGCTCGGTCCCGCGGCGTCGCGCGGCGTCCCGCACACTACGGCTTGGTCGGCGCCATCGTGCACGGCGGCAGTGGCCGGCGTGGCTACCTAGAGCGGGGCCTCTACCACGGCCGTGAGGGGATCTTGTCGGCATGACGGCTTCACCCTCGTCTTGAGGAGGTGTAGGTGGGACCCTTGTTCCTCGCCCGCCTTAGCCGCCCACCGACATGCATCACCCGCTTCGCTCGTCGGCCTCTGCTTCAGCTTGTCTAGCCCGGGGATCACATTGCCGCCAGTGCTCTTCTCCGACCCGCGGCCTCCTGCCTCGGCCACGACGCACGGGCGAGGGCTGCGGGCGTGTCACCGTCACCCGCCTCGGCGGCCCAGTGGACCACCCACGGCCTTTCCCGGATCGCCATGGCGTCGGCCTTTTTCGGTGGCTGCCCGGGGGCCTGCAGGCGTCCAGGCTCCTCGTAGCTCCCTTCTTTGTCGGGCGGATCCTATGTCCGCCCGTCGGCGTCGGCGGTCCTGAGGTTCGCACACACCTCCTTCCACGCCGGCCGCTCACCGCGCTGTTGTCTTTGTCTCTCACTGGACTCGTCCTTGGGGCTGGGCCGGGGAGGACCGCTGCCCCATGCTCGGCGCCCCAGAGTCGCGGCCGCCGTGCCGGGCCTCGCTGCCCCAACACCGGCGCCCAGCGCTAGGCGACACGCCCACCGCCCGAGCTACCACTCCACGGTCTCCATGACGCCCACTCACGCGGGCACCAGCCCCGGGCTGGTCGATGGACTGCGGGGGAGATGGCACCCAATGAGCTCGCGTTCAAGGCGGCGCTACGGGCCTGCGACCACCTGCCTCCCGACGTCGGTCTGGGGATCGTACCGCCACGCTCGGCGGTACCACCCCACCCCCCAGACCCACGCTCCTTCTCCACCGGTACACACCAACGGGCGGTGGGGCGACCCTCGTCACGTGGGTTTGCGGTGCCCCCCACCACCCGGCTTGTCCACCGCGGCGGCTGGGCACCAAGCCCGGCCGCCTCGGGTCACCGCCGCTGGTGTGTTCCGCCGACTGGCGCGCTGCGCCCAGTAACTTCTCCACCGGCCCGGTCACGCGGCCACACGGCCGCACCTTTCTGCCGGATATCCGGTCTCGGCTATTCGGCCGTCGTCGGATCGCGCTGCCTCCCTACGGAGGCCGACATCACGGCGTATGTTGACTCCCTTCCGGCTGCCCTCGGCGGCCGCTCGTGCCTTTCATTTGCCTCCCCTCTGGATCTTTCGGGTGGATGATTGGGTCCCTAGGTGGAGCGCCCGTTTGGCCGCCAACCTGGTCTCATCGGGACCCGGCGCGAGCGGCGTGCCTGCGCGTCTGCTTAACAAGTGGGAGGGGCCCGGACAATCTTGGCTCCTCCACACCCGGCAGCCAGTGGTATTTGTTGGCATTTGTTGAGTGCTAAAAGAATATGAAGGATTACGCAGAGTGCACGAGAACACCTACCATTGTAGCTTTTCCCTAGGATGAGTATTCTAGAGTATCATATCCACAGGGGAAGCTTTGGCTAAAGAATTCTAATAAGTCACAATCATGCATCTACTAACTTAGCAAACCACTAGACTATAGTGAGGGGGTAATTGATAAAGGGTAAGTATAAAATAATGGCATACCTAAGATAATAAATGAATAATTAAACTAATCAAGAGGTCAAAGGGAGAGATCAAGTTTCTGGGTACTTCTCTATTACTTAGGTTCTATGATAGCAATTACACTACTGCACTTTGGAGCAACAGTTCCTTTCCAACTCGAAAGACTGGAAGAAGGTAGTTGGGAGAAGGCTGCCAAAAGCTCTCTGAAAACACCAATCCGAACGTGGTGGAATACAAAGGCCTTACAGAGCTGTCACCCACGGGGCTACCACAACTATCCGTGGGATTGGGCAACCTCGGGTAACCTATAGCCTAGACACCAAGTCTACACTATAAATTACTACTCTAGCTACCTAGAATAACTAGAGCACTCAATACGGCCGGAGATCCCATGCAAAAGCATAACAACTATACTTAACCATATATATGAAAGGCATGGAAGTGAATAGAGAAGATAAATATATGAATCATAAGTCTTGTAGAGAAGATACAAAGACATACCATACCCTGAAGACATCTCCAGAACAGGAGCATAGCTCCACTCTCCTTTACTCTTTGATTAGATCTAAGTTAGATCTAATCTACTTCTAATTACATGGCTAATCTACTTCTAATCTACTTCTAATTCACTAATCCCGGATAGAGGTTATCCTTACATTGGGACACCTCTACAACGAGAGATAATGAATAGAATGAGATAGAATGAATTAGGGTTTAGCCACGGGGTCGGGGGTCTTCTTATATAGGACTTGGCGATGAGCGATGACCATTGGATCAAACCGACCTTCAATAACGGTGTAGATACAACCTCAAAGTCGATTTACAAACCGACATAAAAAACAGGCTGATTGGCCATAATTGCTGGCGGCCGGCCTAAAATTACTGGCGGCGCCCGAGCATAGTCTCCTCTCGGCTTCTCGTCTCTTCTGGTGTCTTCTGGTATCTTCTAGAGTGTTTTAGTCCACATTTTTGGGTTGAGTTACTTCACGGTCAAGTCTTGTCATCGTATGAGATGTATATTCCGGAACTTTCTCCATTCTTCTCTGCATTTATCTGTTAAGTCACTGAAAGATATAAATCACCAAAGCTCGTGGAATTATGTTAGTAAAACCCCTAGTCTATGTTGATATTCATTTTAAGCCCTTATCCATGTTTAGTTGACTAGTAATATTATGCTATAACTGGTGTCAACGGTGACCGGCGGCCGCTTGGACACTTCGGGGGACACGTCTTGCGGACTACAAATGCCGGGCTATGCGGCGTCCTCTTCCCGGGCGCGGTGCTCGACGAGGTGCTCGCCGCGGTCGTCGGGCGCCGTAACCCTTTGCCGGCCACCCCTCCCGAGGATGTAAGCTTAAACTCCTTTTCCTCTTAATGCGAGCGGGCTAAAGTGCCGGTTTTGAAAAAATATCTGCTCCGTGGTTGTTGATGTGGTCCGTTAAACTGCTGCTATTATGTGCCCATATCTCTGCGCTTTCGGTGCCTCGGTGTCACTTGATTTGGTATACTGCGGCGGCTTCACCGAGCTTACGTCCTTTGGGCTTGGTCCCAACTCTCGCACTCATCTCTCTAAACCTCGGTGCATGCTTGTCCCATTTGTTTGTGTTTTTAATCAAGGGAACATAAAGCATGTTACATTCTATTCGATCGCCAAGCGTGTATCTTTGTGAGATCAGTTTCGATTATCATTTTTTGTTTGAGTTGAAGGGCAAAATGCCCCTGTCATTGCATTCCAAAGCAAGGACAAAATTCATCTGATTTAAGCATTCGGGGGGAACACCCCTTTCGAAACACACTCACGCTTAACCCAACCTCTCAAAAGCGATCAAAACACTACTTAAAGTTCCCCACACCGTCACGGGATAAGCGAAAACCCATTCTCTGGCGGAAATACGACAATTGCCCTCACAATCTCACGGTACATCTCTGGAAGGAGGCTGACCAGCGCATCCTAGAGCGAGGCCTCCCGAGCTTTGTTGCCACCCGACTTCATCTTGACTTCTTGAGGTATTTCTTCATCTTCCCAATCCGGCGCCTTGTTCAGCATGAACTTATCCCATTTGTCAGCGACTTGGCTCATCCATAGATTCTTGCTTGCACGGAGGCAATCTCTTTTCGGCTTGGATAGTCTTGAAGCATATTCCATTCTCTTCTCCTCAGGGCACGGTATGAACCGGTTGTGTAGCGAGGCAGCTATCTTGACTAGCAAAAGCGACATCTAGCCATGGAGCTTTACGAAACAAATAGAGTTTCTTAGCTTCGGATCCCCACGGGGATGCAGCACAAAATACATTGTGAACTAAGTACTTTTTGTTACTAAGCCACATTTGACCAATAGAAATAAAATCTTCTCCAACATTCCTATCTAAGGTTTGAAAATAGTGACCACATGAGCTTAACAGCGGTACATTCAAAGAACGGATGCTGCCGGTTTTAGGTTACGAGCAAAATAGACATGTTAAATCATCTAATTTCTTTCTTATATTGACATTATCTCGAGTTAAATTTCTACCTTTTGATAGTAGCCACAAAAAGAAGTGTACTCTAGGGGAACCTTAATTTGCCACATAGCTGGAACATGTATAGGGAAATTTCCTCTACAATTAACTATCTTGTACTCCCTCCGTTCCAAATTGTAGTTCACTTTGGCTTTTCTAAATACATTGATTTTATTATGTATCTAGACATAGTGTATAACTAGGTGCAATGCAAAATCAATGTATCTAGAAAAGCTAAAGTGAACTACAATTTGAAACGGAGAAGAGAGCTAAACTGAAGATGAGTATTGACCTTTAGAATCAAATTGCCAAATGAGGGAGTCCTCATCATTATCAAAGCGTGTTTACCGGCTTTCGGTATGTAAACTTTTGTTTGCATGCATATGATTAGGCCCTTGATTTTTTTTTTTTGAGAATAACAGAGCTGCCTTTATTACGTCAAATTATATGTGTTACAAACTCCATCGGGAGGCTCACCAAACCAAACATATCGACCAAAAGAAAAATTTACATGGCTTCTAGCTAGGCATTGGGCATCATAATTAGAACTTCTATTCTTATGGATGAACTCCATTCTTGTAAAGCTGCCCATACCATGCTTGATCTCCTGAACCACGGGACCATACACACGAAACCACGGCCATGGATGCTTCTTACTACATTCATGCGGTCACTTGCCACCACGGTGACCCGAAGGTTAAGGTCATTTGCCCGGCGCTAACCCCTCGCGGCAAGCCATAATCTCGGTTGTCTCCGCGTCGGTATCCCTCGAGGACCAACAACGATGCTCCGGGAAGTTCCCAACCTCATCTCGTGCCCACTGCTGCCATCGAAGCCCTTCTTGAGTTTTTAGATAGCGCGGCATCCACGTTGATCTTGTCGCGACCACCCGGCGGTTTGATCCGGCCGGCTCTTCGATCTTTCCGCTGCTTGTTTCATTGTGCATCTCGGGCGGCTACTGCGGCTCACTCAAGAACCGCTCTACAAAAGCGGCGGGCTATGAAACTCATTCTCCGGCCGGTAGCGCCGAGCGAGCATACCGGATGGCCCATAAGCGAGCGACCACCCTCGTCGGGTCCTGCGTGCTTGAGCCCCCTCATCACTTGAGTTAACCGGGCTTTAGCGTCGGGGTTTCAACTTGACGGATGAACTCTGTTATTTCTTCACTCTCGAGCCCAAACACATTTGGCCAAGTTACATTCAAGCAGCGAATGCCTCCAAGAGTCCATCATACCACATAGCAAGCAGCATGCATCGGGTGCCATGTTTCGATGATGTCGTACATCCCGGTCGGGATAGAATGTCTTGCCAATCGCCCGCGAAAGTACGACCTTTGGCGGGACTTTGACCTTCCACGAATCACTCCACTCCTCCTTGGCACTTTCGTATTCGGCCAGGCTTGAATACGTCTTCCAACCATGCTGATGTCGTTTCCACGAGACGGATAAGCATACGGATGCGCCGATCGGGTTGAGAAGCTCCCGGACTTTTCATAGTGCCAAGCCCAAAAATCATCCATTGGCATCAAGCATAGAGGTATATTCTTAATATATTCCCAATCAAGGGGAGAAAAAACTCCCGTAATATTTGTCGATTCCGACTTCTAGAGCCTTGATCAATGAGGTCTGAAACCCAAACCGGGAGGATTCGGTTTAACCGGCTGCGTGGTCGCATCATGCCATCCCTAGGGAGCCATGGTGACTCCCAAATGTTTGTTGTAGTACCCGAACCAATACGGCGTATAAGACCTGCCGGGAGTACTTCAACCCCGTCCACGATTGCTCTCCACACCACGGGAAGGCGAAGAGCCCATATTTGCTTCAAGTATGTGCGAATCGGGATAGTAAAGCGCCTTGAGGACCCTCGCACTAAAGGGAGTCGGGATCCCGTAACGACCTCCACGCTGCCGAGCTAGTAAGGCAAGATTGAATAATTCAATATTTCTGAAACCCAGACCTCCTGAGCTCTTGGGCATAACCATATCATCCCAAGCTACCCAACAGACCTTTCTTTTACCTTCCTTGCTTCCCCACCAAAAATCCCGAAGTAGACCATCTATGTGCTTGCAAAGGCCTTTGGGTAATCTGAAACAAGCCATGGAGTATGTGGGAATAGCACGGGCTCTGACTTTGATCGAGAACTTCTTTACTGCGGCCGAGAGACACTTCTCCATCGACCCCCTGTACTCTTTTCCAAACCCTATCTTTTTAGGTATGAGCTTGGGGCACCAAGCTGTTGCCTACCCGACATCAATCGGCATGCCCGAGATAGCGTTCAGCGAAGGCCTCATTAGACACTTGGAGTAATTCCTTTATTTCTTCCTTGATTGCCAGTCTACAACCCTTAGCAAAATGGATCAAAGACTTGTCAAAATTCACCTGCTGTCCTGAAGCATGGTAGTACAGATTAAGGGCATCTCTTACCGTCTCTGCATTCCCCTTATCGGCTCTCGGCGGCGTCATCATCAAAAAGTAAGTGACTCACCATCGGTGCCAAATGAAACCACTTTAATGCCCATGAGATCGATGGTAGAGTACAATTCTTTAAAAGGCACGAAAAGGCCCTCTCTGCGCTAGTAAGAACAAATAGGGGAAATTGGATCACCTTGGCAAATGCCTGCGGATGGCTTGAACGCTTCCGACTTCTTGCCATTCGAACAAGCGAAAAAGAATCGAACTAATTAGTCTCATGATCATATTTACCCGCGGTCGACTAAACCCGAACTTGATCATTATTTTCTGTAGGTATTCCCACTCCAGCCTGTCATATGCTTTCCTCATGTCAAGTTTCAGGGCATAGAACCGGTTTGCAACTGCCCGCTTCTTCTTCATATAATGCAAGCACTCGTAGGCTATAATAATATTGTCAGTTATTAACCTCCCTGGCACAAAGGCCGACTGCTCCTCGATATAATTTCGGGCAATATAGAGCGGAGTCTATTGGCCACTGTCTTCGATGCGATCTTATAGATCACATTGCATAAGCTAATGGGACGAAATTGTCCCAACTCTTCAGGATTCTCCACCTTTGGTATTAAGACAATATTTGTATCATTCAACCTTGTTGGATCATCCTCTCCATGCGGTACTCAAAGGACCACGGTCGATACCTCTTCGCCACACAAATCCCAATGTCTCGGAAGAAATGTGCGGGGAACCCGTCCGGGACTGGAGCTTTGGTTGGAAACATTTGAAACAAAGCCTGCTTGATCTCGTCCGAAGCATTCGGTTTGAGCAACCATTCATTCATCTCCTATGTCACCTTAACCGCACGGTCTCCGATTATGGCGATCGGTATCCCTCGTCCCCTACGTGGTGTAGAGGGTTTTGTAGAAAATCCGTGGTCATGGAGGCCATCACCGTTTCATCCTCCGTGACACTACCGTCACTGCAATTTTAACCTCGAGATGTTATTCCTCTTTCGGCCGAGAGATGCTCGAAGATGAAAAAACCGAGTATTCTTATCTCCTTGGTGAGCCATGTTATACGAGATCGTTGCTTCCACATAACCTCCTCCCGGTAACTTAGCTCGACAATTACCGCTCGGCTATCTTTGTTTCCTCATAGGAAGGCCCCATCCTATTTGGTTACGACGGAGCGTTCTAGGTCTGCTTTAAACCCTTTAGCTCTCTTTTGACATTTGCCAAAGGTTGTTCTCTCCCACCCCAAGGTACTTGGAGATATAGGAAATCTTTGATATTAACCCCTCCAAGTTGGTGGCGGTGGGCGATCCTTCAAACTTGGGACAAAGAATCTCGAAACCTGCATGCCTTTCCCACATGATTTCATACGAAACTGCTTGCTTTCGGTACCCTCGACCCCATCGATCGCCCACCCATCTAAGCTCAATAGGGCCATGGTGCGATGCCGCCAATGTAAAGTGATGGACCACCCCGAGAAAGCGAGAGCACCAATCAGCCTGCCAAAGCGCGATCGGGCGAACTTCGGCGGTAGGACCCCCACGCAATCCGGCTTTTACGCGTCCACCAACGTCCCTCAAAGCGAAGATCGGAGAGTCCACACACATCAAGCGCATCGAAAGCCCTCAATCGGCTCCAACTCCTCTCCTGGCCCCTTCATGTTCGATGCAGCGAAGGACTTCGTTGAAGTCACCAATACACATCCATGGCAATGCACCGCGTCGACTGATAAACTTGGCATCTCCCAAGTCTTGTGTCGTTCGGGACACATGCCTCACCATAAACACACATGAGGCGCCATGGGTCACCCCATTCTCGATAATAATAGTGTCAATGTGATCTTTGGGAATAGGGTAAAATTTCCACTCTAGTTTCTTTTTTCCAGAAAATGCTCAAGCCTCCACTACGCCCTGAGCTACTTACAACAAATGCATAATCAAAACCTAGAGTACTTTTAAGACCTTCTACCCATGCTCGGTTAACTTGAGTTTCAAGAACACACAACACGGTCGGGGCAAACTTCGTCGCCAAGTCACGAAGTTCTTTGACTGTCGCGGCGTTGCCCAAGCCGCGGCAGTTCCAGCTGAGGCAACTCATTGCTCTCGGCGGTCCTCCACGGAGGCCGCCGCTGACTTTGCTTTGTCCTACTCATCCACAGTCTTCTTCACCTTCTTTTTTTTGTCCCGGGGACACGTACAATTAGCGGCGGTGGTGGAATACCCGCCGCCCCTTCTGATTCTCGCCGAAAAGCTTCTTCTTGACCTCATCGTTCACCTCCCTACTTGGGCGGTGAGTTTGCTTAAGAGGACTGGTAGCCGAGTCCTCCAAATCAGCTTCCAAACACACCTCCGTAGAGCCTCTCTTCCTCGAACCCGAGCTATCTTCCTTGTCCTTCCCTGCTTCTTTCTTCTTCTCCCTCCGAGAAACCATCACGGGTGCCATTGAAAGCGACCTCCACGTCCTCTCACCCTCGAAACCATCCGCAGTACCCGCTTGCGCCAATAGTCACCACTCGCCAAAATCCGGTCACCATCTTTGGAGTTCCTCCTCCTTAAACTCTCGAGCCACACTCAAGGTGAGTATGTCCCATCAACCCATAATGAGCACAAAAAACGGGCATTTTCTCCGTACTTCTTCACGAAGATGCATCACCGCACTACCCTCGGGCGCCAAAGTGACAAAAGCGGATCGGGGGTTTAGTAGCATCAATTTAACTCTTGCCTGTAAAAATCTCCTCTATTGCTTGAAACCACCTTCGTCTCCACCGTGATCACTTCACCCACTTTCTCAGCTAACTTTTGAATAATGCCCGCTGTCCTGTAGAGATGTGGGATCTTATGAATCTGAACCCAAGCATGCAGTATTGGGGAGTTTTGTCGGGGTTGGCGTCGCCCCATCGAACTCTTCCAACATTAGGGCATAACCCTAAAGATCCGGGGCCTTCTTCCATGATTCTCTTCCAATCTCTAAACAATATGCTTGCACCACGAACAGGTTTGTCTCGGTAGATCGGAAAGAGATCTCTGCGCCGTATTCGGGCTGCCTTCATGGTTGAGATCGATGATTGCTCGCTGAACTTTTTGGCCAAAGCAACCGTGCGCCACCATCCACTTCACCAGCGGTAACTTGTCCGCTTACGGCCGCCCAGGGACGACTCCATCCTTCTCCACCTCGCTCAAACTCGGCGTCTTGAGTAGCCGCTCAAATCATCGCTTCCGGCTTCCATCTTGGCGTGGGATGATCCGCATCCAAGGCCACCGCCCAGAACGCCGCCAACCACCACGCCCTCATTACGCCAAGGGCAATCGCGGGCGACCCCTTAGTCAGCCCGAGCGAAGAGTGGATGGGATGGTGGATCGTCGACCGTCGGAAACCTCCAGCGGCCGATCGCTGGGAGTCGCCCAAACCCTAGGTCAAAACCCTAGGTCTTCGATCATAACCGATTTTTTGATTTATGGTTAGGCCCTTGATAGTAATCTTGGCCTGGCCGTGTCATCGAAATCGTTCATGGGCCATCCCCTACACAAGTTCGTCATCGGTTGCATGATGGGCCATTCCGTCAAACGCGGGGAGCGGCGCCGCCCACGCGCCTCGGCCGTGGGCCAGCCCACAAGACTTTAGAACTCTTTGCATCTAGGCCCATTCGGTGGGGAACTCTATCTCGCCCATGCCCACGAACCCATCGATGCCCGCGAGCCGACGCAGGCCGGTGGCGGCGGCTCCACGATTGTCGGGAGGAGGGGGAGCACTCCCGGTGGGGCAGCGACCTGCTTCATGTTCGGTTCGTTGGGAAGTGCGGAATCCTCGGCCTCGCCGGCTGGTCCCACCGTCCATAGCGCACTGCCCGACTCGGGCGGCGCGAGGAATGAGTTCCGGTATGCTACCACTCGCTCCCGTCGAACAAGGTTGGCTTCGAGTCTGATTTTTTCGCTCCCATGTTCCGCTCTCGAGAATTCCTCGGATATCTTGTTCGGTCAATTTCTTTTTAATCTTCGGAAAAATTTGGCAATTTGACTGAGAATTTCTCCACTCTTTATCCAAGCTACTACGGTGATGCTTCAGTGTGCGGGATGGTGATGCTTAATTGTTTAGCAAGGTCTGAACTATTTGTTCAGATAATAGTTAGTCCATTAGTTACCCATAACATGATTTTGTGACCTTAACGTGATGTGTCTCCTATTCTCAGATAATCGTTAGTCCATTTGTTACCTTAACGGGATTTTGGGTACCTGACGCACTGACTGCTTTGTGTTCCAGACTGTGCTGTTTCTTATACAACTTACTTCCACTGTTCATGTGATGCAACTTCCCCTCTTACTGCCAGGCTAGAACAGAGAAATAAAGAAGATAGAATCTACTAATCAGATAATCAAACTTTAGTTGCCACTCTGACCACTAATACGTAGTAAAGAAGCCCACAAGCAAAAGGTTGGACATGTGGAGCAAAGCGGCAAAGTCTAGATGAGGAAAAAGAAAAGAAAATGCTTCTTTGCTAAAGCCGAACCCAATTCTTCGCTTTTCTTTTTCAGAGACTAGTAGAATAGGGTTAGTGCAAACAATGAGTATTCGCATAAAGCTGTATGTCGGCCACCTTTGCCCTGTCGGAATCTCTATATGCCCATAAGCCCATAAGCGACCAACAAAAACAAATACTTTGCTTCTCTTTGTGAAATCCCGTATCATTTCACCTCACTCTTGCAATCCTGCTGTGGCTAGTCCTCTCTTCCCTGAACTCATTTCCCTCTTTGGTACACGACTTCTGTAGTAGTGATCACTACAGAATCGAAGGGTTGGTCTCTCTATCTCCACCACAACCGTTGGAACCCAGCTGGTGCAGCCACTAACACATATTGGTACGCCCATCTGCTTCTCTTGTTTGCTCCATTTTTTGTTTTACAGGATTGACTACATACAGAGCCTTAATATGCTTGCTGGTTGCATGCAGGCTGGAGGAGGAAACTGCTAGGATTAACCCTTGCAAATCAAATTTGCATCTGCTTGTGTTCCTTTCTGTTGTGAGAGCAACAATGGCTGAGTTGGTAATCGGGCCGCTGCTCTCCATGGTTAAGGAGAAAGCATCCAGTTACCTCCTAGACCAGTACAAGGTGATGGAAGGCATGGAGGAGCAGCGCAGGGTCCTGGAGCGCAAGCTGCCAGCAATCCTGGACATCATCCAAGATGCAGAGGAGAAAGGAGCCTTCCGACCTGGAGTAGGAGCTTGGCTCAAAGACCTCAAAGCAGCAGCATATCAGGCCAATGACGCCTTTGATGAGTTCAAGTATGAGGCACTTCGGCGAGAAGCCAGGAAGAAGGGACAAAACAACTTGCTCGGCATGGATGGCCTGCAGCACCTATTTCCTGTTCGTAATCCCATTGTATTTCGTTATAGGATGGGCAAGAAGTTACGCAGGATTGTGCAGACCATTGAGATACTGGTCACTGAGATGAATGCATTTGGTTTCAGACACTTGCAGCAAGCACCACCATCAAGGCAATGGCGAGAGACAGATCATGTAATTGACGACTCCGACAAGGATATTGTTAGCAGATCTAGAGACCAGGAGAGGAAGGAAATCATGAGGAAACTAATTGATGAAGGTAGCAACATGGATCTCATGGTTCTTCCTATTGTCGGGCCAGGCGGGATGGGCAAAACCACCTTTGTCCAACTCATTTATAACGAGCCAGCAATCGAAAAGCATTTTGAGCTCCGGAGGTGGTGCTGTGTATCAGATGATTTTGATGTTAGTACCATTGCAAGCAACATCAGCCAGACCAAAGAGAAAAATCGTGAAAAAGCATTGAAAGATCTCCAGAGTGTAATAAGTGGAAAGAGATACCTCATTGTGTTAGATGATGTATGGAATAGAGATGCTGATAAGTGGGGAAAACTAAAGACATGCCTTAAGCAGGGTGGCAAGGGCAGTGCAGTACTGACAACAACTCGTGATTCAAAAGTGGCTGAAATTATGACCATGGGTGAAGCCCATAATATTGAAAAGCTGACTGATGAGTATTTGAGGGAAATTATCCAGAGTAGAGCATTCAGCTTGCAAAATCAAGTAGTGATGAGCTGGAAGGCATTGTGGGTAGTATTGTTGGCCGTTGTGCTGGTTCTCCTTTGGCTGCCAAAGCCTTTGGCTCTATGATGGGAACTAAGACTAGCACGAACGAATGGAAGGATATATTGGCCAAAAGTAGCATTTGTAATGAGAGGACTGGAATTTTACCGATACTCAAGCTCAGTTTTGATGAACTGCCATCACATATGAAGCAGTGCTTTGCATTTTGTGCTATATTTCCCAAAGATTACGAGATCAGTGTAGATCTCTTGATTCAGCTGTGGATGTCACATGACTTTATACCTGTGCAAGATGACGCCCAACCAGAAACTGTAGGAGCACAAATTTTCAAGGAGCTTACTTGGAGGTCATTCTTTCAAGATATCAAGCAAGTTCTTCCAATTGATCGCTTCTCCGGGGCAAGGTTGTCTCTTCGTAAGCGAACCATATGCAAGATACATGATCTTATGCACGACGTTGCTCTATCTGTCATGGGGAAAGAATGTGTCACTATAGTGGATAAGCCAGGCATTAAGAAGTTGTTACCTAATCCTACTCGCCATGTCTTCTTGTCAAAATATGCCACAGGGGTACTTGGGTCAAACAGACATCATGATGCATCTCTATTGCATGAATTTTTGAAGAAACAGTCTCCAATGCTCCAGACTTTGTTTTTTGAAGATTATGATTACTTTGATGTATCAAACTACACTTTACTGCGAGCACTACACCTTCCTGCAAATGTATACCTTCCAGGGCAGATACACCTTCCAGGAAAGATACAGCACCTAAGGTATCTTAATCTGTCAGGAAATCGGGGGCTCAAGAAACTCCCTGAAAATTTAAGCATTATGTATAATCTACAGACACTGAACGTTTCTCATTGCCCAAAACTTTGTCAGCTTCCAAAGAGTATGAAGTATATGTCAAGCCTCCGGCACCTCTTTACTAATGGATGCAATTTATTGACATGGATGCCTCCAGGACTTGGACAGGTCACTTCTCTTCAGACTCTATCATATTTTGGTGTTGGTGCTAGGCCAGGCTGCTGTAGTATTGAAGAACTTCGAAATTTAAACCTTGGTGGTGAGTTAGAGTTAAGTGGTTTGGAAAATGTAACAGAAGCACATGCAAAAGAGGCCAGTCTTGGAAATAAAGAGAAACTCACACACTTATCTTTCAAGTGGAATGATGATGCCCCTGAAAAACCAGATTGTCATAAGAAGGTGTTAGATGCCCTTAAACCTCATGATGGTCTACAGATGCTAATGATAGTGAACTATAAGGGCACTGGTTTACCATCATGGATAACCAATCGTAGTGTGTTGCAACACTTGACTGAGCTTCAGCTCCTTGGTTTTATGTTGTGTGAGGAATTTCCTGAATTTTGTCATTTCAAATCTCTTCAAGTTCTTTACTTGGAGAAGTTATACAAATTGCAAAGCTTGGCATCGACAGCATTTCCAAAACTGAAGGAACTCCAGTTATATGACATGAAGAGCTTGGAGAGATGGGTGGCAACAGAAGGAAAGGAAGATGAACTAACCTTTCCGGTACTTGAGGAGGTTGATATTAAAAACTGTCCGAAGTTGACTAGTTTCCCTGAAGCACCAAAGCTGAAGGTCTTAAAGTTGGATGAAGGCAAGGCTCTGCTCTCCTTAGCAGTAATGAAACCAAAGCATGTGTCCTCACTATCCAATCTAGAACTGTCTATCCATGACACAGAAGCAAAACCACCTCAGATCGATCAGAACCACGTGTCATCTCTGTCAGCACTGTGGTTGCAGGGCTGCAACCTTTTCTTTTCAAGTCCATCACAGCCAATATTTGGGGTTTGGAAATGGTTTGGACAACTTGTGGATCTGGCGATTGAAAACTGCGATGTGCTAATCTACTGGCCAGAAAAAGTGTTTGAATGCTTGGTATCCTTGAAGAACTTGCATATTTCTGACTGTAACAAATTAATAGGGTCCACACAGGTGAAAGGTGGTCCACCTACAGAAACAGTGGGTCAAGTCCTCCCACAGCTAAACAGAATAAGCATATCGGATTGTGAAAGCTTGACAGAGCTCTTCATTCTTCCCCCACCTGTCAGAATGGTTTCTATTCATCGATGCCCGAGATTTGAGTTTCTATGGGGAAAAGAGGAACAACTTGAGACCTCCACATCGCTGGAAGACTGTCGTGACCTTGCATCTACTAGTATGCTAGAGGAATCACGGTCTCCAATGGATCGTCGTCCTCGTCCATGCCTAGAAGATCTAGTAATATATGAATGTGGTGACCTGGTAACACTTCTGAATTTACCATCGTCCCTAAAGCATTTAAGCATCACCCGTTGTAGCAAGCTCTGTTCCTTGACAGGACAACTGGATGCACTCAAGACATTATGCATTGATGGGTGTAGTAAGCTGTGTTCGCTCAATTCGTTGGGCGACCTGCCATCATTAGAAACACTGTCACTTTACTTCTGCCGATGCCTTGCGTCCTTACCTGGTGTTCTTGGGGCTTACTCTGCTCTTCAGAAGCTTACGATCTGTTATTGTCCTGCCATAGATCTGAAGCCACTTTATAAACACCACCAGCAGCGGCTCAACAGCCTGGAATATAAATACTTATCGTATGCTCATTCAAGCATCCCAGGTGAAGGTATGACCTTCGAACACCGGTTTTCCATCTTTTTTTTTTTCAAATGACTTTGCTTGCTCTGTATGCTGCAAATCCACAGCATGTAAATTTGAATCAGAAGTTAACGTTTGAGAGTCTTACACCATTTTCCATTTCCAGGGCCAAAACTGAGGGATCCAAAATCTTGGAAATATGCTATCCCTTGGTGTTGAGATCGGCTGACGCCAGCGTCACTGAATGTAGTACTGAATTGGGATCCTGAAATATTAATTTTGTAGAGCAAATTGTGTTGAATGGAAGCAATGACCAGATTTGGAAATATGCTAAGTAATCTATTTCTCATTTTCTGGGCCTACATTACAATCAAGGAAGCCAGACTGCCTTCGTCAACAACATGCTTATTTGTGGGAGTATAGGTTTCGATGGTCCAAAAAGATGCCTCCTTAATTTGAGTTTTATAATGACGTCTGGTTTGAGCACGTATTAATGTTTACCCCCGTGTTATCGATTTCTTGTACTACATATATGACACATAATGCACTGGACGTGCTACTCATGTACTCCTTTTGTTTTCTGCAAGTTAAACATTGCTGTTTCGCTTCTGGACTTGTCCTTAATAACAAGTTTAATGTTAGGCCAATCATATCATTGTCTGACATATATGCAAGTTATCTGCCTGCAACTGGGCATATAATTAAGAAGAAGAAGAATCACTGTGCGTTCCATGATATTCCATCCCTTCTGCTCCTGTTCCAGAAATGGAACTAGTCAATTTTCAGGAGGAGGTAACAAAGGTATTAATAACAGGAACGGAAGAATGCCCTGCACCGATTTGTTGCTCCTTCAGGTATGATCAAAGCGCGTATATATCGGCATCCTGCAGCTTTGGGAGAATCCGGTAATAAGCGACGGATGCGCGGTACAAAGAAGCGCGTATATTTGCACACAATTGACCCAGATTTGCCAAGTTGTCAAAACATGCAAGTCAGATGGGAGACTGTTGGAGACCTGTTTTCCTGATTTTTGCACACACACAAAAAAAAAACGAAAACAAAAACAAGATGAGTAACCAATATAGCTCAACTTCACTTCACTGCCATTTCTGTCCAGGCTCTGTTAGTGTGCTATTAAGTCTACCTTCGAAAGACTATTTTGCCCCAACCAAAAATGTTTAGAATGAAGTGGCAGCCCGCAGCCTAGCCGCGCTCGCCACGCCAAGAAATCACCTAGTGGCCCTCGCCACGTTGGTCACGATCAGCTTGCGTGTGCCAACAACACATCCCTGGCCACGCTCACCCCTAGTACACTCTTTTTGCTGGCTAATCACGAAGACACTATCCATCCTGCTGTCCAAAACACATCAGCAGAGCCTTGTGTCCAACACTCAGAGAGCTTTATAAAGCGCCACTGCATACAAAATTTTACAGTGGCGGATCCAGGAATGAAGGAAAGCGGGGAACTAATTTAATCGAATCTCCAGAAACTAATTTAATTGCGCTTGTTAACACAAGCCTAGGCCTGGTATTTAAACATGTGTATTTATATGGTAAAAAAATTTACATGAACCAAGTTCATGTAAATTGGTGATGATACTAAATTCAAAAAACAAATATCACCGTTGAGTATTTGTGTCAAATAGTGATGTACGTATGCAAATGAAAATTAAATGATGCACTTTGAGCAATAGAACAGAACAAGTCGATTGCAAAACACCACACGAACTCTAGCAGCAATAGTGATGTAACCAGGCCACTCTCATGACTGACTGGAAACAGACGACAACATGGTACACAAGCAAGCAGAGGAACAAACTGAAAGCACCTCACGAACTCTAGCAGCTGGTAACTGAAACCAAACCAACGACAGTGATTTGAGCACAGCATGCATCATGCATGCATGGCTCTTTATTCACAAATAAACACTACTAAAACACTGACGACGAGCAAAAGCAGCATTATATATTTCTTCTCTGACGAAGCTCAAGAAAAGCAGAGTCGACTGGCATCCGATGTCATCAGAAGGCCTCACCCAGGAATGCAGCAGCCGGCGCCGGCGTGCAGCGGCGCTCGCAGAACTTTGTGAGCAGGTACGCGCAGCGGTAGGTGCGGACAGGCCACATTGCAAAAATTTTTGCTTGGATTTTCTTCCTACAGCTATATGTATGTGGCTGGAGGCCTTCTTATTGGAGAGGGAGGGGATTTTTTTAGTTTAGCCCAAAACACTAGACCTTTGGACCTTTTAGTTGGCCCAAATGTCATGCATGACTCATCACTATAGAGACACTACTAGCTAATAAAGGGAGATCATGCTATGATAAACTGTCTTATAAACTGGTTTATCTCAAAAAGAAAAAAAACTGTCTTATAAACTGGTCCACATGTAGTACGCGGTACTTTTGTTTTCCAACTGAAATGAAAATTAAATCGTACTATCTTGAGACGAGACTATAACATTTAGACATCATATGTGGGAAGTGGGATGATTGTTATGACTTGATGCCAAGGAGTACTTATCAAGATTGTTAGACTATATTTAGTGTTTGGATTGGGTCAGGTTCTCTCCCCCTACATGTAGGCATGGAGACTTCACCAATGGCCTCTAGTGCTCCAGCACAGCTATATGTACCTGCGTATACTCTCATTCATTGAATCATCCATTACACCAATTCTATTATTCTACATGGTATCAGGAGATTAGGTTTGAGATCCTACGCTACCTTCCGATGCCTCTCGTCGCGCCCCTGCCCTCCACGCGCCGCCGCCGCCCTCCTGTTCCTTCAGAGCGCCCCTCCACGGCCTTCTAGCGCCCCCCGGAGGTTCTCCATGACCTCCGCCCGGGGGCGCGCCCTCCATCGCGGCGGATCGAGTTAATCCGCCCGTGCGTAGAGTGTCAAGCGATTTGCGGATCGGCGTACCTTGTTCACCACATGGAAGCCATCGGCGACCTCGATCCACGCTGCCGTGGTGCTAGTCGCGATCTTCCAGCGGTGCCCGTGACCCACCTCGTGTTGCCGTGGTGGCAGCGGGGGCTCCGTGTGGCGCCTTCACTGGTCGCCGGCGACTTCGTGCGGAACCTCCACCGCCGCCCCCCCGCCCGTCGCCCCGTCTCCTTTGACACGGGAACCTCCACCAACGGCCGCACCATCCCCGGCTCCTCCACCCGGCAGATCCGGGTCCTGCCGCCCGTGGCGGACTCCTTCGCCGTTGCCGGCTGACCCGCGCCCGACCCGGTGCGGCCTGCCGCCACCCCGGGCGGGAGCTCGTCCTCATCGCCGCCCGCCGGCCATCTCCCTCTCACCCTCTATTTCTCTCTCTCTCTCGCTTGCTTTCGGTTCTTTGTGGTCGTTGACCATGGTGGGCGAGCGAGGGGAGAGGATAAGATAGTGAGGGGCCACGTACTACGATGCACCCAGAGGTCTACGCCAAGATTTGCTTTGCTGGCTGATGTATCTTTGATTTTTTGGTAATTTTTCTAATTTTTGCTCAATCACTAATCGAGATTGCGTCGCCCACCGCCCGTCGACCGTCGTGCACCTACCTCGACATCGTCACCGGCATCTTCATCCCATGTGACCTGACCTGGCGTGCGGTGCGTGCGGGCGCCCCTCCCGCGGCGCCGTCAGGTCACCTTTGTCTACACAACTTCCTTGCCGGTCATCCTCGACATCACCGCCATCGCTTCCATCTGTGCAGCCTCGTTCGTCGTCGTCTCGCTCGTCTTGCCGGTCCGGTCTGATCGGCCGATCCGTACACTCACGACACTACTTTTGGGATGGATGTCTCGAGCACCTTCGAGGGCTGCGGCTACCTCGCTCAATGCGTTGCAGCGTCGCCGCTTGTGGTCTTCCCCGTCGTTGCATCTTCACCGCCGCTAACTACGTCCACGTCTTTGTCCACGTCGTCTCCTTCGACCATGTCTTCGACATCATCATCGACTACGTCGATTGCATGCTTGCGCGCGAATGGTCTTCATCAAGTTGTTTGAATTCTTCGCCGTCTTCTTGAGCTCGCCACCGCGTCATCACGAATCATCGGGCCTTGAGCGGATCATCGAGGTTTACCTCTACGCCGTCGGCACCACCTCATCGCCCGATTAATCGCTTGTCTCGTTCTACCCCTTCGTCTACTCCAACGACAACTGCGGGCTGCATCGGCACCTTCTACCCCGCCGTTCTTCTGTGCTTGCGAGCGTCATGGAGGCCTTCTCTGCTGGTCCCTCGGGCGGCGGTGCTGTTGACACCTGTTATAACATAATATTAATAGTCAACTAAACATGAAATAAAGGCTTAAAATGAATATCAACATAAGTCTAGGGGTCCAACTGATATATTTCCACGAGTTTTGGTATTTCATGACTTTGTAGGGATTAATCAGATAAAAGAAGATAAGAGCAGTGAAAACCGAAGAGTTTGCATCCCATACGATGAGAAGACTTGACCGTGAGGCAACTCAATCCAAAAAGTGGACTAAAACATTCTAGAAGACACCAGAAGACACCAGGAGGAGGGAGAACTCGTTGTGACACAAGGCCCTGGCGATCGCCTGGTCCATTACTGGCGACCGCCAGGAGTTGGAGCCCAAATCCAGCCCACTTTGGAGGTCAGTTTCTAACCGACATTGAGGTTGTATCTATACCATTGTTCAAGGTCGGTTTGATCCAAGGGTCCCTGTTCATCGCCGAGGGCTATATAAGAAAACCACCTGACCCCAGGGTGAAACCCTAATTCATTCAGCTCAATACTCAACAGGTTGAGGCCCTGACCTCTCTAGTTCCAATCTAGATTAGACACCATGTAGAACTAGAAGCCCTAGAGTGAGTTGAGAGCAAGCGTCGAGAGAGATTAGAGACATAGTTCCCATGAGAGAGACTAGAGCTAATCTTGTTCCTAGAGCTAAAGCGTGGGTGAAGGGAAGAGCTGCTGAGGAAGCACCGGACCTATCGGTGACTCCTCTACACTTGTACCTCCAGGATCAAAGGCCTATTGGCGCCTGATCCAGAGACTTCTATGGTGGATCAACTTCTTATTTAAGTAAGTAATTGTGTTCTTATTGTTCTTATTGTTCACAACTCTTATTTGAGTACTTTAATCTGTGGGAATCTATAGATTAGAGGTGTGGCTTAGGTTTAGGCGTGGTGCTTAGACTGAGGTTACTTATGGATGCACAGTACATTCCGGAGCGTGGTAGTTCGTGGTAGTGACGGTACCATTGATTCCTTTGGAGTCCACATCCCGAATGATAGGCCAAGTAGGACCATGTTACTGGAGGATTGCACATTTCGTCCCTGCTTTCCTTTGAGTACGCCCCCCTAAGACAATATCAACATCGCTTACAAGGATAAGAACTAGACAACCGGAGGAATCTCCTTATCTCTTTATCCTCTCATTCCTTGATTGCTGCTCAGTTATATGATTTAATTATATGGGTTAGTTATATGCCTCAGTTATCCTCACATCATTCTCCCTATGGATTCGATATTAAAACCCTCTCCCGGGTGAAGTGCTCACCGGTATCCGTTCGCTTGCGGATTATACATAAATATTTCTGTAGGCTTATCAAATACCAACAAGCATTTACGGCGCCGTTGCTGTGGGAGAATGGTTCTTTGAGAAAACATTGAGTATAACTAATCTTGTACCACACTTTAGTGTGGTCTTTCTTTTTATATTTTCTTTTTGGGATCCTCGGATTCCACACCTATCCTTATGCTGCACCCATAAGCACAAGTTCAGGCCACTAGAATCTATAGAACCTATCCTACTCCTTGGCTATGAGCTGTGCCTATGGTTGATCTAAATGATCATGAAACAACCCATTATAGGAGAGAATTCTGTAGTTAACCTCAGGCCAAATCCTATCCTTTGGAAAAGGATAATGTATTTGGGTCTCATCCTAGAAAAGTTGTTCGCATGACCATCATGCAGTTTTCTGGAGGAACTTTTCTTTCCTTTTCTAAAGCAAGGTTTGTCCGTGACAAACTCGGCGGTGTGATCTTTTTCTTAGAATTTTTCATGAACACCCAAAGGAAGAAAAGGAATCATCCTCTAGACAAAAGAAGAAGTTTTGATAGCCAGACCATAATCATTTCAGCCCCTTGATTTAGCTACCAATCCTAAGTCATCAATACTCTAAAACCCTCCAAGAGGAGAAGTAATTCTACCCTTAAATCTTTTATGGTGACAACTTTGGGAAACAAACTTCTAGCTTCACAGGAGACCTTTGAGTGCCTATAAACCAAATCCTCTTAAAGAAGAGTCTCTTAGAAAGCATCCTTATTCTTACTAAGGACATTGGGAACCCAAGGATGGCATATCTAATGACGCCATAGAAGGAGAGCGAAGCTATCTAGAATCCATTCAAGTCTTCTCCCCTTCTATTTTAGACTAGATAACTTATCCAAACCCATTTTCAACCTCATCCTTGACCCCAATGAATCCTCTAGTGTTCTTTTTCTTGATTCTACCTACGATCTTAGAAATCCCAAGTATAGACATCATGAAGGATCTAAGGAAGACCAGAAAGAGCATTATCAATAGCTAGAGAACATCCATGAGCATAGGAGTTACATCCTAAATATTCTATCCAATCCCCGCCCATGTGAGCAAACTCCTGAATTAATTGCCATCTCTAGTCTTACCACCTACAAGATCTCAAACCCTCTTGTGATAATTATTCATAAAGATTTAGAAAGGGTGTTTGTTGATCTCATTGGCCTAAGTTTTGAGATTGGTGATATAAGGGAAAACCTCTTCATCATCTTGAATCATATTTGAAGGTTTCCCAAGGACGAGCTTTTTGTCCTAAAACAAGCACTCTAGGGGGAAGTAATATAAGTATAGATCTTTTGCTATAACACCCCCTTGTAGTGAGCATAGAGATAAAGTTGTGAAAATATTCCTTCGGGTATTTTTGTTACTAACTATTTCAGGTCAAGAGCAAAAAGAGAACAAAGGATGACAATGTAAAGGTATGTCCAACCAATTATCGTGCAACAATTGAATCACTCTTATTGATTACAAAATCATTCTTGCCATGTTGCTATTTCATCTTGGTTGTCTCTACCTTAAGACATGCTCAAATTGCTATCATTTTTCATCTTCACCTGAGTAATTCTCTTTAATGTTTTCACATCACCCTTGTTCGCCATAGTATGCTTTGGTTTGGAAGTACTACATGAGTACTTTCAAACGCTTTTAAATTAAGCGTGGTGCTTGGGTTAAAATGCCTTCCTTAATCAGATTAGACATGGAGTCTAGTTTGGTTATTGAATTAAAAATTACTTGTGTAGATATTGGTATATTTTGTTGGACTAACTCATGCGAAAAAAAGCTCTCAAACAAGCTTGGGGAAGTCTTGAGATAAACTCACACCGAGATGAAGAGAAAGAAGAGGAGTGCCACAAACAAAATCTACAACACAAAAGCACTTGCTCAAGGATGAACTCAAGGGTGATTGGCACATGGAAGAGGAAGACCAACTCCACCAAGGATAATCCAATCGTGCTCTTCCTTCTCACATGCCCCCATCACTCCACACGCTGTTTGCAACCTCTCTATTCACTATTGCTCTTTTTCTCCAAGTTCGAATGATTTCGATGCATGAAAATCAAACTTAAGGTTCAATAAAATCATTCCTTTAGAAAAGCAAAGTGAATACTAAAAGATATAAAATTTTCAATCAAACTTTTACTGTAGCATAGAAGAAAGTGACCTTTAGCCCCAATGACAACACTATTATTGTTACTACTAGTATATTCCTTCGGGTATGTGTTGTTCACCAATGATGCAGGAGTAAAACCATGAGAGGAGCAAAAAGGTCCTACATAATTCAAATGACAAGAAGAAAGGATGATGCAATAAATGACATAAGTTAGGAGCAAGATACACAAAAGGCCAATTAAGGAAAGCTCCAAAGCGAGGTAATAATCACCACAAGGTATTACGGTGCCGTCACACTCTAAATAAAAGGTAACATCTTGAGGTAAGTTATCATTAACTAAGCTTTTCCCTAATTTTTGCATGCTCATAAATAAAGAATCAAACATGTTAGAGTTATAACCTAACCTTATCCATCCCGCTTAGCTTCACATGTTTAGTTCTTTGTTCCTAAACACCACTCTCCTAATCTCATAGTCCCCAAATCATGTGAATTAAAATGTTGCTCATCCTGCTTTGCAAGATAGTCATAATCAATTAAACCGTTGATGCTCTATCTTGTGACCTTATCACCCTCATCATAAATGGAGAAAACAAATAAAAATTAACTCTATCTTGTTTAATGTGACTAAGGTTAGAGAATAATGAATAAAGTTTTGGTTACATTGGTGTTTTCCCACCAACGGGGCCCCCGCACTTGATCTCTACCTTGTCTTTACAAGCGGGACATACTCGAGCAAAACGTGGAGGAGTATGTCACTCCCCAAGATTCTACGAGAAAATGTCCTGAACCCACAAAGTACGCACACTAAACAAGATGTTGCACCTTTCCACTTTGTCAAAGCTTCACTTCAAACCATGGGACAAGCAAGCAACATGGGTGATGCCATCCTCGAGATCACTATCTCGGGAGACGCAGCCACCAAGATCGGATGATGCACTTGAGGAGTAAGGTAAGAAGTCTTGTTCAGAGGACTTAAAACACTGAACCCTCGCCGGAAGGTAAGATCGGTAGTTATCATGCATAGCATATTTATTTCCTTGCATTGCATAATCATTTTCCTATAGCATATTTACATTTATGCATTAGCATTGCATTGAAAAATTCTCAAGCCCCATGTGAATAATCTTGTGGCGTGTAACAACCCATAAGGATATTCACCGTGGTGGCATAAAAAAATAATTATGCATTCATCTAGTTGCATTTGCATTATAGTTCTTTGCATGCATATAAATATATAAAACTCTAAAAACATTTAGAAGAGAAATCTTACTGAAGTTCTATCTGAATAATCATGATCCATCTTAAAAGTCTCTAGACACATGAAGCCTATGTGGCAAACCACTAACGCTTAATCAAGTTCCACTAGCTTTGTTGTCTATTTGAGTTCAGCGAGGATTCGAAGGGAGAGAGACATGATAGACCGACTTCATCATCACCATCTACCTCAACTTCCACAATAAACCCGACACTTCAATCCAAATTGGGGGAGAGCACCCCGGTTATCACGATAAGTATCCCTATTATGTTATTATTATTAGCTAATATTTTGGTTTGCTTAGTTTGCTAAGAGTCTAGTTCATAAAGTCATTAAAAGAGTCTTTAGTAGAGTGTGATCTTTAGGTTTGAGAATAAATAAATAAATAAATAAATAAATATAGAGAGTGTACAAGAAGTTGTTTACTGCCAAGATAAAATGAACCCTAAAATTAACAACTTGGAGATGATGAATAGTTGCTCCGCCGTAATTCCTCTTTAGTACCTAGCTTTCAAGCTTAATTTCTCTTGAGCCTTAAATGCAAAACTGCTTTGAACCCGAGACCTGTGGGTTGCAAATTGCTTGCTCTAAAGTCTAGGTAATTGACGGATATGATATATGAGAGTCTGAGCTACTGTTGATCTTACTCCTAGTTATACTAGAATTCGGAGATTTATTTTGAAAATTTAAAAGTGCACATGATAAGTTCCTGTGTGACAGAGTGTTGAACCTCCTACCATAGCCATATATACATGCTCCCTAGATTAGAAAAACCTTTTGACATATATATAGGCTGCTTACTTTGCATTGAGTTTGTTCAATCTTTGTCGACCCTTAGAAACTTGTCATGCTGATCTTGTACACTCCATTCCACCCCATTGTATTCCACTCCACTCCACTCAACTCCACTCATTCATATGCTATTTCCACCCTAGAAGTATGCATCCACCACCACAAACTTCCATATTACATCCATTATATATCCACCAAAAATGTTCTACTCCTATCCCGGGATAGAGCAACCAAAAATATTCTCTACACCCATCCACTCAACCATATCTAGCCAATGTTTTACAAAGCTCCATTA
The DNA here is from genome assembly GCA_015847255.1 of Hyparrhenia diplandra. Taxonomy (NCBI): domain Eukaryota; kingdom Viridiplantae; phylum Streptophyta; class Magnoliopsida; order Poales; family Poaceae; genus Hyparrhenia; species Hyparrhenia diplandra. Next base: position 1,721,424 of record JADLZK010004649.1, on the reverse strand, counting down.
CTTGTTGTTTATCTCTCAAAAGTTATTGCAAAAAGAGATTTGGGTTGTATTCTAAAAAAAAGAGAAAAAAAGAGAATAAAGGAGAGTTAAAAAATGGACAAGTGTCTGCTGAAAATAATGGGTACTTAGATGCCCGCCTCTCCATGAAAAAAAAAAAAATGATGAAAAAAAAAAAAAAAAAAAAAATATAGAAAGAGTATACAACCCAGATTCTCATAAATATTCAAGATTCCAAAGAGATGGTATTCTCAAGGAGCAAAAGTAGAATTAGGCTTTCCCCTCACTCATTAGATACACCTCATCGCATTCACCCTCATTATTCACCTACCACCATATTCATCCCACCGTACACATGCATCACTTGATCAAGTATGACTCGTGACTTTGGATCCATTGCTTGAACTTACAAAATATGCTTAATAAGTAGATGTAGTTTTTTTCTCCCACCTATGAGCTCCATATAAGCCTTAGATATAGGGTGAGAGAGAAGAAGGCATAGTGTCCCTCTTGCCTTAGTCCAAAAATACCACGCATTATAAGAGAAAGGCAAAACAACCTTGTTGCCTTAGTGAGGATTCACAAATACCACAAATGAGAGACTTGAGAGAGTTATACCAGGAACTTTGAGTTTTATTTTGAAAACTTACAAAAACTCTAGAAGGACAGTTGAACAAAGAGTTTGAGATATGGTGCTTGACTTGATTGTTCTATCTTTCAATTACCCAAGATCCCAAGAAAAAAAAAGCTATAAAGCTCCATGGTTAAAGGTAATATGGGTAAGTTGAAAGTTGAAAAAGTTTATTCTTATCTGGAGAGAAATTTTGTTTGAAAGCATGTGTACTTTGGAGGCGTGAAAGCGTTGTAGCAACTCCTGATCCATTGCTAAGTTTGGCTTTGCTAGGGACTAGCAAAGGGTAAGCTTGGGGAGCTTGTTGACACCTGTTATAGCATAATATTAATAGTCAACTAAACATGAAATAAGGGCTTAAAATGAATATCAACATAAGTCTAGGGGTCCAACTGATATATTTCCATGAGTTTTGGTATTTCATGACTTTGTAGAGATTAATCAGATAAAAGAAGATAAGAGTAGTGAGAAACCAAGAGTTTGCATCCCATACGATGAGAAGACTTGACCGTGAGGCAACTCAATCCAAAAAGTGGACTAAAACATTCTATAAGACACCAGAAGACACCAGGAGGAGGGAGAACTCGTTGTGACACAAGGCCCCGCGATAGCCCCAGCCCATTACTGGCGACCGCTAGGAGTTGGAGCCCAAATCCAGCCCACTTTGGAGGTCGGTTTGATCTAAGGGTCCCTGTTCATCGCCGAGGGCTATATAAGAAAACCACCTGACCCCAGGGTGAAACCCTAATTCATTCAGCTCAATACTCAATAGGCTGAGGCCCTGACCTCTCTAGTTCCAATCTAGATTAGACACCATGTAGAACTAGAAGCCCTAGAGTGAGTTGAGAGCAAGCGTCGAGAGAGATTAGAGCCATAGTTCCCATGAGAGAGACTAGAGCTAATCTTGTTCCTAGAGCTAAAGCGTGGGTGAAGGGAAGAGCTGCTGAGGAAGCACCGGACCTGTCGGTGACTCCTCTACACTTGTACCTCCGGGATCAAAGGCCTATTGGCGCCTGATCCTGAGACTTCTATGGTGGATCAACTTCTTATTTAAGTAAGTAATTGTGTTCTTATTGTTCTTATTGTTCACAACTCTTATTTGAGTACTTTAATCTGTGGGAATCTATAGATTAGAGGTGTGGCTTAGGTTTAGGCGTGGTGCTTAGACTGAGGTTACTTATGGATGCACCCTACATTCCAGAGCGTGGTAGTTCGTGGTAGTGACAGTACCATTGATTCCTTTGGAGTCCACATCCCGAATGATAGGCCAAGTAGGACCATGTTACTGGAGGATTGCATGTTTCGTCCCTACTTTCCTTTGAGTATGTCCCCCTAAGACAATATCAACATCGCTTACAAGGATAAGAACTAGACAACCGGAGGAATCTCCTTATCTCTTTATCCTCTCATTCCTCGATTGCTGGTCAGTTATATGATTTAGTTATATGGGTTAGTGTTGACATTTCTTAGCGCAATCAAAGGAAACAGGTATAAAACGCATCCCCAATAATAGCGCCCGAGAAATGCGCCGTGACATTCCCAAGTAAAACCACCATGTCGGTGATCCGAAAGGGATTGTCAACGGGATAGATCTTGCCATCTTAGATATTTCATCCGCAAGCGCCGCGGATCTATCATTGTAGCATTTCCCCGAGTGGCCAACTTCACCACACGTCTCACGGGTCATGTGGCGTGCGTGGCGTAAATCGGGCGCCGCTAGGTAGTTAGTCCGTCTTTGCGCTCCTCCGGTTTCTTCAGCAGTAGATCAATTTTGCGGCAAGCATATCCGCCTCCTTCAAGGTATGCATGCCTTTTTGTGTTTTGGCTAGGGCTCTGTCTTCGCCCGGCTCTGGTTTTGCCACCATTTTATCAATCGTACTGTTGCACGATCGATGGTGAGCGATAGAAACACGCCACCAGGCGGCGGCGTCGAGGTGCCCCTTCGATATGGCCATGAGACCATTGTAGAAGTTCTGGAGCACCAGCCAATTCTCCATCCCGTGGTGCGGGCATGCTAGAATGTATTCCTGCAGCCTCTCCCACGCCTCCAGAATGGGTTCCATTGATGTCTGCTGGAAATTGGCGATCCTTCCCCTCAGGGCATTGGTTTTGCCCATGGGGAAGAACTTAGCCAGGAACGCCGTGGAGCACTTGGCCCACGTCGCGGCGACTTCCTTGTCCTTGTAGAACCACTGTTTCACCTTCCCCATAAGGGAGAAAGAAAACAAAGCGGGCGATAACGTCGGGTTCGGCGTCCTTGATGACGATGGTGTCGCTATGCGGCTCAAGGAAGTGTTGGAGATGAGCGTTGGCGTCCTCGCTAGGCGATCCACGAGAATGGACCGCCCGCACCATGGTGATCGGCCCCAAAGGCGGCTCAAAGTTTTGTCCGCCACATTCACCACCGCCCGGTGGAGCACGTTGGTGACAGCGGGAGTAGAGAAATCGCGCGGCGACCCGGCCATGGCTTGAGTTACGGTTGGTGCGGGGGATGTCGGTCTCGGCTCGCCGGGGTTCCGGCCCGAAGAAGAAGCGGCACGAGACCTGTTCTTCCTTAGGAGTGCCTGCGGATCGGAGATGAAGTTTTCCGGCAGTAGGAAAACCCGACATACACTATCCTGTTTTCATCCACAACAGGAGAAAACATAAAAGATTAGCTTTGTATGAGCAAGCGGTAGCCACGCACACAGTTCATATTCATAGCCAACTATTTATTTTTTTATTTTTTTCACAATGCCTTCCCCCCCACAACGGCGCCGAAATGCTTGTTGACATTTCTTAGCGCAATCAAAGGAAACAGTATAAAACCCATCCCCAATAACAGGCGCCAGAAATGCGCCACGACATTCCCAAGTAAAACCACCATGTCGGTGATCCGAAAGGGATTGTCAACGGGATAGATCTTGCCATCTTAGATATTTCATCCGTAAGCGCGCGGATCTATCATTGTAGCATTTCACCCTAAGTATTCGGGGTATCGTTATTTATATTTTCCCAAAGGAAGGCATGTGTTTAATAAGCTAGCATGGCATCCGAATAGAGGAACATGTGTTTGCTTAGACCAAATTGTTCATAATAGGGGTAAGCAATAATGGTTTATGGATATTGTGACACACACTTAAGAATCCACCAAAGAAAAAGGATAAAGAAAATAGATAAAGAATAAATGAATAATCTAATGGAGTAATTCTAATGTATCTAGTCATGCCCATACAAATGAATAGTTAGGATCATATGCAAACCGATCTAAGCATGGTTAGGTCTAGGATACCGGGGAGACTCCCCGGATACCATACGGCCCGATGGGAAGCATTTACGAACTCCTACAAGACACACGAGCGTGGGGGGGAATTCAAGGGGGCGGTCAAGGCTTGTCACGACCAAGCCACCTACCCCCTCAACCGTGGCATGCACTCATATCCGCATGTGTCGTAATACCCGGGCACCATGCCCGCATATCGAAAGCACTACTCTTGTCCCCCCTGGGATCCCCACTCGTCGAATGGACCGGACTAGAACAAGAGCAAACCCGAAGGAACAACGAACCGATATCCCACCTCTAATCAAGTTAGGCATATGATGATCGACGAAGAACTAAGATGAACATGTCAAGATTATGATATGTAAACTATATGCTAGTTCATATACCAACACAAGAACATGAACAAGACTATACTCTAGTTCATAAGTTAGGCCAAGAACATAGATGTAAGACTTGTAAATAGAAGAATGCCCCATAGAGAAGATGTATTACCAAGGCACTTTCTTCTAGGAGACAAGCCCTCCTTGTAGCTCTTCTACTCCAAGTGCTAACCAAGAACTAAGAAGAAGAAGAAAGAAAGAAGTAGAAGAAGAGAGAGAGATAGAGGTGGTAGAGAGAGAGAGATTGCTTGGTTTGCCGGACTCCAAGTGGTGTGTGTTGAGAGAGGGAGAGAGGGGGCCTACTTATACACTTGGAGGAGGGGCCTAAGTGCTAAATTACACCAAAACCGACCTGGTAAACCTTCCTATTCTGAGCAAACCGACCATCCAACGGCGGGAATCCCCATTTGGTAGGTGCACGAACCGCCTCCCGGTGGGCGGCGAAAACCTCGGGGAGAATGTGCGGCCGCACCAGTGGTGTAGCGCACCCCCCTAGGCTCGGCCCCCCCGGCCTCGGTGGGGTGTCTTCCCTCGTCTTGAAAAGTTGTGGGCCGGGCTTGGCTCGGCCCGGTTTTGATGTTTTAGGTCGATTTGCTCCTGGGCTTGTGTTTTGCAATAATGCGCTTTTCCTGATGGCGTACTTTGGTCAATTTTCCACTTGCTTTTTATTATAAATCTGCAAAATAAAATAATAGACACTACAAGTGGAATTTTATTAGTGATAAATGCATATGAGTATAAAAGGTATAGTTTTACTCCCTTTATGGTAGTAAGTTGACGGAAAAAATATGTCGTTGGTGACCGTCAACAAACTCCCCAAGCTTACCCTTTGCGCGTCCTCGAGCAAAAGAGATAAGTACTTGGTTGTTGATCGGGGAGTTGCTACTATGCCGATTACGTTTTACAAGTGCCGGGGTTAGAATAAGATTTTCTACTAGAGTTTGAATAAAATAGCACATCTTTTTCCCACCCTTTATTACCTTTCATCATAGCGGGGCTTTCTAGCTTTTCTCAAAGTCTTGGGCGGTTGCCGAGATAGAACGGTTATAACGAGAAATTCTTATCATTCATCCTTTTGATCAACTTTCTTATCCGGGATTAGTGAGATGATATTTATTTTTCCGAGAAAGTATGGGCTTTATTGCTATATATATATATATATATATTATTATTATTATTATTTTTTTTTGAGAGGTGGGCTCTTCTCGCCCTAGACTTTTGTCTTTTATTTCCTCTCTTTTTTTTCTTTTTTTTTTTTTTTTTTAGAGATGTGGGCTCTACTAAGCCCTTGGACACTTGTCCATTTTTCATCTCATTTTTTTTTTTTTTTTTTTTAGCATAGCCCATATCATTTCTCTTTTCTTTCAAAGTAAATTCCCGGATGTCAAGTTTCTCTTTTTGGACGAAATCATAGCAAATCCATTTGTACCATATCATACTTGGCGACAACTTAGACTAGATAGAGCCTATGCAACCCACATGAATCGGGTTTTTCAGGGATGAGTTTTTTTAGACTTAGCCACTAAATCCAAACTTTAGAGAAATTCGAATTATAAACTAGGCAATGTGCAAAGCATAAAGACAGAGCAACTATTCATCATTTCAACAAGGGACTAAGACTAAACATTTTCATATCTCATATATATAAGCATTAAGGCACATAGAAGAGCTACTTATTCTATTTTTGGATTTTTTTTTTAGTTTTAGTTAATTTTTTTCGATGCAAGATTGCTGAAATTTAAACATGCTAAAATAATAAAAATTTGATGGAAGTAAATATGCAATGCAATGATACCTGTGGGGGTCCTCCCCCAAGCTATCTGAGGCCTACTTGATCGGGATCGAAGCCTTGGTACCTCGCAATGCTTCCTCGCGTCGCGTTAAGCGGTAGCCATGTTGGACTCCAATTGGGTCCATCTCTGGCGACTCTGCTTTGCTCCCGGTCTCTGCCATTTTATGCGGTACTTTGCACATGGGTATTGAGCGTGTGCTCAATGTTCCTAGTGCGGACGTCGAGGTCTTTGCAGCCTGGATACCGATAGCCTCCACCCCTTGTGGTGGCCGCACCTCTTTGACGGGTGGGGGCATCTCGTCGGAGCCGTCGTCAAAGTCAAATCTGTTGGCCCTCCATGCCGCTTTGTATCTCCTTCAAGGCCACTCGATGGTGCTTATGCGAGGCGCGGCTCCCACTAGGATCATACCCGGTATTACCCCCAGGGTCCCCATAGGATGAGGCCATGCTGCCTGAAACACCGGTGTAGGCCGTGGGCCGTGGGCGTGGCGTGAAGTAGGGCCCATGGGAGGAGGATCCGACCTCCGGTCTCCCGACAACTGCGTGAAGAATTGATGGGGGTGTCTTTCTGCGCAAGCTATCGCCAGCCTCGAGCTCAAATGTTAGTACACGGCTTTTATACAAACTGTAAGTCCGGGTTAGGTAACCGAACTATAGTTGCATAGCCGGGAAAAGATGACCAAGCTCGCCGGATGGTAAAATCTTAACTAAGTGCCCCACACAAGCCGCGCAACGATCCAAAGATCCCCTGGTGTGGAAATGTACTCTATCTGGCGATTATCCAAAGCTCCAATCGCGAAGAGGCGTGTGATAAGAGATGTGCAGTGACAGAACAGCAACTTTTGTGATAATATGTAAAAAGTTCACGCACATCTCTACCACTTTGGAGCTACTTTCTCCTTGTGGACAACAGCAGATAGAGTAATTTTAATTCAACCTCATTCATCCATCTAACCCCGTGTCTAGGAAACAAAGTCAACAAGATCCAGCGATGGATATATCTAAGTGATGGGTCTTTGGATCTCGTGAGTGGCGAGGTTTGAAAGTACCGCCTCATGAGCACCGGATATCTCCTTCCAAAAGTGGTTTCGACAAAGCCGGAAGAGCGCAAGATCTATGTTTTGTGCACATCTATAGTTGAAACCCGGTGGACGAGCTAGGTCCGCCCACGTGACATGATAAAGTGTACCAAAAAGGCGAAAAAAAATTCCTAGCTGGTCCTCTACTAGTGTGCACCGTAATCGTATTATCGGGAGGCGAGAACCTTCCTCCTCAAGAGGGGGAATATCCTGCCACCCGACCGCTCTCAAAGGATAGGGAATTCATCGTCCATACCTGTTTGTTCGAGGAGCTCGGTCGATTCGGGCGTGTCTTTGGAACACACGGTCCTTGAGTAGGAGATATGCTTGCATCTCCCGATCTCCACGGATGTCGAGGTGCGGCGCGATCGGCTTCGTCGATTGTCGGGGAGCTTGAGCTTCTTCCTCCCCCGGCGGGTGTAGCGTCTTCTTGCATGGGGAGTCTTCAAGATCATCGAAGTTGAGGCGAAGCTTGTGCTTGTTTGTCGTGAGCTATGTCTTGACGACCGCCTCAACCCGCGGAATATCTTCCGGCTTTCTTCATGGTTTTACGCAAAAACGATTGAGCGAGACCTCGGGTGTGCAAGGGTTAGTTGAAAGTATGAACTTTCACACCCACGCGTTGATCTTGCTCGGCACAATGTTTTTTTTGTGGAGAAAATGGAGTGTAGAGCAAGTGGGAGAGAGTGTGAGAGTGAGAGAGAGTGAAAATGAGAGGTGGGTGCTCTCACACCGGTGCTCGGGCTATTTATAGCCGAGCCAACGGCCGAGGGTCGCTCCACAAAACGGCTAGGGAGCCGTTGGCGGGCGGGACCCGAGCGGCGCCCAAAGGTGCGGGCGCACCTTGGGGTGCGCTACACCGTCCGAGGCCTCTATTTGTCGTGCTTTGGCGGGCGTGCTCAACGGTCCGCGAAAAGTTCGTGGCCGTTGTTTGCTCGCTACTTGTTCGACCGTTTTCTCCCATTTTGAATTTCTCCAAAAATTTTCAAATATGAATTTATTTTTAAATAGAAAAATTATTGTAAAAATATTTTTGTATATATACTTTTATGTAGGAAATAATTTTCTGTATTTTTCATGAAAGAATTCACTTTATTTATAAAGACTTTTTGTTTTAGTTTTCAAAAATATTTACTTATAGATTTTATGTAATAAAATATTTTATAAAACACATTTTTTTTTAAATATACCCCATTTTTTTTTTTTTGAAATATACCCCATTTTTTTTTTTTTGAAATATACCCCATTTTTTTTCTTTTGAAATATACCCCATTTTTTTTTTTTTTTTGAAAGGGCAGGTTATTTATAGTCGGCTGTCGACTCTCTCCCTTCTTGGGGGAAAGTACACGCTTTCGGGGGTCTCGGAGTCGATCCTTCAACACTCCACACCGGCTTCGATGATGATGATATCCCGGTGTGTTGTTGTTTGTACCCGATGAATGGGCACTTTACCGCCTTACTCTCGGCGTGGAAGACTATGAAGCCTTTTCCCATGCGGATATCGGCCTTGGCCGTATAGAGAAACGGCCTCCCCCCGGGAGGAGAGACGTATCCTCGATGGGCTCATATCTAGGATCACAAAATCCGTGGGGATGTACTCGTCCTCAGATTTTGACTAGCACGTCTTCGAGTATTTCCTCCGGGCTGTCTTGTTGATTGATCTCCGCCATTTGGAGGACGAAATTGGCGGGGAGTGAGTGTTCCTCCATGGATTTTGTTGAAGGTGGCCTTGGACATCACATTAATACTAGCCCCCGTGTCACGTAATGCATTGACGAAGGTGTGGGGGCCAACAAATAAGAGTGATAAGTGGGCGTCGGGTCGCCCTTCTTAGCAATGAATGGCGAGCTCACAAGGATCTTCTTTAGCTCACCGGGTTGGTCGAGCCTCGAGAGATATCATGTTAATCGATTCGTGCGGGACCTCGGGTTGCCCCAGGATCCTACCCGAAGTCGTTAATCGGCACTTGGGCAAAGAATGCGGGGCAACCGTGTTTCTATCATTTTGTTGAAGCCGAGTTGGTTCTTCACGGTGATGACAGACCCTTCGAGCTTATTATTTACTCCTTCAAGGATTTTATCTTGATGGCTCATCTTTTTGGTGAGGTTTTTCGTTAATTTTGGCTTGGCCCAAAGCACGTGTCCTTCAATGATGGCTGACCCGAGTTGTAGTTGGAGTTGTACCCCCGGTTACCTTGGAATGGTGACTGGATCGTTATTCCAGCCACTGGCGAGTTGGCGATACCGTTCTTTGTTGTTGATGAAGGCGGCTTCTTCACGGGTCTCGGGGCGGTTATCCCCGAGTGGCCAACTTCACCACACGTCGCTCACGAGGTCATGTGAGCGTCTCGTGGCGTAAACCGGGCGCCGCTAGGTAGTTGAGTCCGTCTTTGCGCTCCTCCGGTTTCTTCAGCGATGAGATCAATTTTTGCGGCAAGCATATCCGCCTCCTTCAAGGTATGCATGCCTTTTTGTGTTTTTTGCTAGGGCTCTGTCTTCGCCCGGCTACGGTTTGCCACCATTTTATCAATCGTACTGTTGCACGTCGATGGTGAGCGATAGAAACGCGCCCACCAGCGGCGGGCGTTGAGGTGCCCCTTCGATATGGCCGTGAGACCATTGTAGAAGTTCGAGCACCCGACCAATTCTCCATCCCGTGGTGCGGGCATGCTAGAATGTATTCCTGCAGCCTCTCCCACACCTCCGGAATGGGTTCCATTGATGTCTGGCTGGAAATTGGCGATCCTTCCCCTCGGGGCATTGGTTTTGCCCATGGGGAAGAACTTAGCCGAGAACGCCGCGAGCACTTGGCCCACGCATCGACGACTTCCTTGTCCTTGTAGAACCATCAAGTTTCGCCTTCCCCATAAGGGAGAAAGAAAACAAAGGAGCCTGATAACGTCGGGTTCGGCGTCCTTGATGACGATGGTGTCGCCGCGGCTCAAGGAAGTGTTGGAGATGAGCATTGGCGTCCTCGCTAGGCGATCCACAGAATGGACCGGCCGCACCATGGTGATCGGCCCGTCGCGCGGCTTAAAGTTTTTGTCCGCCACATTCACCACCGCCCGGTGGAGTGCGTTGGTGACAATGGGAGTAGAGAAATCGCGCGGCGACAAAGCCATGGCTTGAGTTACGGTTGGTGCGGGGATGTCGGTCTCGACCGCCGGGGTTCCGGCCAAGAAGAAGCGCACGAGACCTGTTCTTCCTTAGGAGTGCCTCCGGATCGGAGATGAAGTTTTTCGGCAAAGAGGGAAACCCGACATACACTATCCTGTTTTCATCCACAACGGAGAAAACATAAAAGATTAGCTCAGTATGAGCAACGGTAGCCACGCACACGCTTCATATTCATAGCCCGGCTATTTATTTTTTTTTTTTTTTCACAATGCCTTCCCGACAAACGGCGCCGTAAATGCTTGTTGACATTTCTTAGCGCAATCAAAGGAAAACAGTATAAAACCCATCCCCAATAACGGCGCCCGAAATGCGCCACCGACATTCCCAAGTAAAACCACCATGTCGGTGATCCGAAAGGGATTGTCAACGGGATAGATCTTGCCATCTTAGATATTTCATCCGCAGTTTACGGATCTATCATTGTAGCATTTCACCCGGAAGTATTCGGGGTATCGTTATTTATATTTTCCCAAAGGAAGGCATGTGTTTAATAAGCTAGCATGGCATCCGAATAGAGGAACATGTGTTTGCTTAGACCAAATTGTTCATAATAGGGGTAAGCAATAATGGTTTATGGATATTGTGACACACACTTAAGAATCCACCAAAGAAAAAGGATAAAGAAAATAGATAAAGAATAAATGAATAATCTAATGGAGTAATTCTAATGTATCTAGTCATGCCCATACAAATGAATAGTTAGGATCATATGCAAACCGATCTAAGCATGGTTAGGTCTAGGATACCGTGGAGACTCCCCGGATACCATACGGCCCGATGGGAAGCATTTACGAACTCCTACAGCACACACGAACGTGGGGGGATTTCAAGGGACGGTCAAGGTTTGTCACGACCAAGCCACCTACCCCCTCAACCGTGGCATGCACTCATATCCGCATGTGTCGTAATACCCGGGCACCATGCCCGCATATCAGAGCACTACTCTTGTCCCCCCAGGATCCCCACTCGTCGAATGGACGGACTAGAACAAGAGCAAACCCGAAGGAACAACGAACCGATATCCAACCTCTAATCAAGTTAGGCATAAGATGATCGACGAAGAACTGAGATGAACATGTCAAGATTATGATATGTAAACTATATGCTAGTTCATATACCAACACAAGAACATGAACAAGACTATACTCTAGTTCATAAGTTAGGCCAAGAACATAGATGTAAGACTTGTAAATAGAAGAATGCTCCATAGAGAAGATGTATTACCAAGGCACTTTCTTCTAGGAGACAAGCCCTCCTTGTAGCTCTTCTACTCCAAGTGCTAACCAAGAACTAAGAAGAAGAAGAAAGAAGAAGTAGAAGAAGAGAGAGAGAGATAGAGGTGGTAGAGAGAGAGAGATTGTTTGGTTTTGTTGGACTCCAAGTGGTGTGTGTTGAGAGAGGGAGAGAGGGGCCTACTTATACACTTGGAGGAGGGGCCTAAGTGCTAAATTATACCAAAACCGACCTAGTAAACCTTCCTATTCGAGCAAACCGACCATCCAACGGTGGGAATCCCCATTTGGTAGGTGCACGAACCGCCTCCCGGGCTGGGCGGAAAACCGCCTCGGGGAGGGCGCGGCCGCACCGGGTGGTGCGACGCACCCCCTAGGCTCGGCCGGCCCGCCCTCGGTGGGGTGTCTTCCCTCGTCTTGAAAAGTTGTGGGCCGGGCTTGGCTCGCCCGGTTTTGATGTTTTAGGTCGATTTGCTCTCGGGCTTGTGTTTTGCAATAATACGCTTTTCCTGATGGCGTACTTTGGTCGATTTTCCACTTGCTTTTATTATAAATCTGCAAAATAAAATAATAGACACTACAAGTGGAATTTTATTAGTGATAAATGCATATGAGTATAAAAAGGTATAGTTTTACTCCCTTTATGGTAGTAAGTTAACGGGAAAAATATGTCGTTGGTGACCGTCAACGCTTAGTTATATGCCTCGCTTATCCTCACATCATTCTCCCCGTGGATTCGATATTAAAACCCTCTCCCGGGTGAAGTGCTCACCGTATCCGTTAAACTGCGGATTATACATAAATATTTACGTAGGGCTTATCAAATACCAAGAGTGCACGGTGGTGCACCCTCCCTCGCGCGTCCGTATTGGCAACACGGGTGCATGCCATCGTCCCCGAGGCATTTCCGGGCATGGCAAACCCGGGAGTGTCTTGCCCGTCGGCTCTCGATGGCATCGACCCCCTCTTCGACCGCCTCGACACATCGCCGTCTTAGTCCTTGGTGGCTTCCCCTTGCGCTACCATCCACCATGGCACCTCCTCATGCGCCCGCGGCTTCTGTCGCGGCTCCTTACCCTCGGCAACCTCGGCGGCTCCACGCCAACCATGGCTACCCTACCCACGACATCCCGGACCCGCGCTACTCGTCCTCATGCTCGGCTACCTCGACATCGGCACCAAGTGCTATCATTTGCATGAGTCTTGCAGGTTTTCCCTCCAATCGCAGCGCCTGCACCGTGCCAAGTTGGGACTGTGGGGGATGTCAGTTTAACTTCCTCTTCTCCAATCTCACCGTTTGCGGTGCTCCCACTGTGACTGCGGGGGAATGTTAGACTATATTTAGTGTTTGGATTGGGTTAGGTTCTCTCCCCCTACATGTAGACATGGAGACTTCACCAATGGCCTCTAGTGCTCTAGCACAACTATATGTACCGCGTATACTCTCATTAATTGAATCATCCATTACACCAATTCTATTATTCTACAATGATGAGCTTCTAAGATCTGCATAATAGTCTCACTAAACTAGACACTAGCTACGTGTGGTTCATTAGATTCTTTGTTGTGGAACATCAAGTTGTAGAAATGCATGACAAGATAAGACATATGATCCTTGAGAAAGTTGTAGTGAGATCAAAGATTGCTAGTAACATGAGTAAGAAAACTAATCCTAGATATATCATCAAAGAGCTTAACGCAAATTACAATTTCCAAAGCCCTTAAGCACTATGATGTCTTAATTTGTGGACCTAGAAAAGTAGAAGTGACACTCAACAGATTTACGGATGCAGTTAACTTTGAAGTGAGGGCATGTACTTGTGGGGCTTGGCGCCAAAGTGACCGAAAAACCTTGAAGCCACGATCTAGCTTTCATTGCAAAGCTTAGCAGAGAGGTACAAATTGATGACTTTGTCCATAAATACTTCTACGTTGAAAGACCAAGGAATGCATATACAGGTAGTTTTATTCCAATGACATCCAAAGACTTATGTTCACATGTACGTTGACTTAAGTTACAAAGTCCATAAGGTTAAACTGAAAAGGAAACCTATGAAACCTGCAAAGAAAGGGTGTAATTAAAAGAAAAAAAAGTATACAAAACAAAATTGACAATTTTTGATAGTCAAACAATAACAAACACTACTACAGATTCGCTCATCACTACCAATCATCACTACCGAATTTCACACCACAGGTAGTGATGGCCAGTTCAGACGCAGAAAAGTCAAAAAATCTATCAACTCAGCTAAAACCGGCGGTGAAGAGTTACATCATTGCCGGTTTCAAATAAGCACCGACAGTGATTTTCATGGATATGTTTCACTACCGGTGTTTAGATATGAACCGATAATGAAACTTGGCCTCCGGACCTGAAAAAGAATGCAATGCAGTAAACTCACGCCTCAGGTCCGATCTCCCTGCCCCCTCCCTGTCCGCTCGTGGTGGCCCCTCCCTCTCCGCTTGCTCTCTCATTCTCTCCATCCCCATTCTCCGGTCTCTCTCTAGAGCAGCAACCCTAGCATGCGGTACATGCGTGGATCCACCACGGCACAGGCATAGAGGCAGTGGCGGTGCTGCCAAGGTGCGGCGTCCACGAAGGCAGTGGTGGCGGCGCCAAGGTACGACACTAAATTTAGTAAATCAATAGCATGGGCACGGCCAGATTTCATAGATTTCATGGGTGGTTGGACTTAATTTAGTAAATTATTTATTTGCATTGCTTGATTTCAGCTTCATGTATATTTACGGGTTGTCGCAAGGTCTGGTCACCAACACGGCGCTAGCACGGAGGAAGTGGCCGCCAGGACCTGATTGGGCTCCAGCTCGCAGATTTGGTGCCCCTAATCTACCATGGATTTGATTTATGGTGAGCTCCAGTTCCCTATCTTAGCGTGTTTCTACTCAGATGCGTGCTATCTATCTCGGAGTTAAAGAGAGATATTTGTTCTTTTCTTTACAGATTTGGGAGGTCATGTTCTAGCTGCAAGATTTGATTTTTAGGCCTATTATTTTCACAAGGTACGCTCTGCTCAGATCTGAAGCTTTGCCCTGTTCTTCCGTTTGCTCCCCTTGATTTTATCCCCACTTGTTTTTTTTAATTCTATTTTGATGTTTGCAGGTCGCAACAACGGGATTGATAGCAAGCTAAGAGTTCTTTTCGTTTCTGGATCAATCTCGGATTAAGAGGAAATAAAGGAAGAATAGAAAGATTTTTTGGATTCCTCTTATTTTCATCTTAGATTTGTGATGTGTACAATCCTTCCCCGTTTGTCTGTGATTTATGAACTGTTTCTTGTATGAATCCCTCCTGTTTTGTGATGTGTGGATTGTGTCTCTGTATGATTTGTGGGCGAGCTTGCTCCAGCGAGCATGCTTGCTGTTTTATTTTTTATTTTTGTTAAAGCCTATTACTGCCGGGTGAACACCCGGAAGTAAAAAGCATGGGCAAATCACTACTGCCTCCCTACTGCCGGTTCATTTTTCGGCAGTGATGTACTATTTTGTAGTAGTGAAAATGTCATATCGGCTCAACAAAGAAAAAAAAAATCAAGTAGAGGATACAAGATTAACGATAAGATGCCTAACGCTGGCTAGTGCTAGTCCCTGCTCACTACTTTTGGCTCTCGGCTCCTTTGTAGGCCATGCATCTGTCTCCTTGTTCACCGAAAGCATGGACACACAGCAACAATAGCTGCCAGTGGCCTGGTAATGAAATGCTACATTCACGACTGAAAAGGCAGTGCTACCACGTACACAAACACATGCATGGAAGTATTGAGCCTGTCGTTGCCGGACAATCAGTAAGCAAGCCCAACTACAACGACGTTAGAATGGAAGTATGACTTTCACTGGCGTATATGGAAGATTAGAGCAAACAAAAATACAAGCTCCCATGGAGAACAAGACTATAAGAGAGGACGGATAAGCTCAACGTGTGACACTGACACGAGTTGTGACCCACGGATAAGCACATGCATGCACCGGAAAGGCAGTAGCTGGTTTTTTTTTTTTTTTTTGACAAGACAACCATAATAATATATTAAGCACCCAGATTACATAAAGGTCTTTCCAAGAAGACCTGATTACAACTTGGTCCTGCGACCAGATAAGCACAAGCACTACATCGGAGACAATGACAATGACTAACTCGCCAGCGAGGGGCCGTAGGGCGCCAATAAGCATACACCCGGATGGAAAGAAATACAAGCAAAGCGTCGGTTGAAGATGGATCGACGAAGCCGATGGAGAACACACCGGGCGACAAAAGGATAACTTTTTGGAGTCGCCGGAGGTAGAAGATAAAACTCCAAGTCAAATCCCAGGGGAAAGCAAAGTAGTCGCGCCAGCGTCTGATTAGTAGGTGCTTGATAGGAGTAAGGCTTGGCAGGATCGATGGCTGCACTGAAGAGGTCGGGGTGGAGGTTGGGACCCATGAATATCGGCCGCTGCAGACATGCCGAAAAAATCTTGGTTCACAGAGGCCGTGGGCAACAGCACGTCTGTTGGGAGATGTCCACCCTATAGTGAAGGATTTTTCCCGCACTGACACTGCATCAAAGAAACACCACCGTTTCCAACATGCCTTGCATGCTGCAGGTGGAGGGACACGTCGATGGGCTTCGTGATGCTTTTGCAGCAGACATCGGTGGATCGGATTTTACCTTGCATGCCGTGGGCCCCACTTTGGAAGACTGGATCGGCGGTTGCTGGATTGACGCCGTTGGCGAGCCTGAGGAGCACCTCGTCGGCGCGCACCCACTCGGCCCAGAGATGGACGGGAGGGTGGACTGGAGCGCGAACAAGAGGAAGCCGTCACTGAGGTCGGCCTCTCCGGCATCCACGCGGATCCCCGCGGTGGCAATCCCGAGCGACGGTCGCGCTCTTCCTAGGAGTCCCGCGGCCACGGCGCACGTCGTCCTGGAGCACGCAATAATATGGCTGGCGGCGCCGGGAGGGGTGTTCGGGGCTCGAACTCGGACGCGGATCTCGTCGTAGAGGCGCTTGATAGTCTCGATTCGTCTTCATCGCCTTTCTTCTCTGCTGCCATGGTCGGATCCGGCATCTCGCTCCGGCGGCACAGCCCGAGCGGGGCGGGGGGGCGAGTCGGCACCGCTCAAGCTCGGTCTCTTCGGCTCTTGGTCCAGCTCAATCGAGAAGGATGTGGACGGCGACTCCAACAACTCCTGGTCCTCCTCGAAGTCGATCTCGGCCTCCATCGTGGAGTACGAGGACCACGCTATGCGCAGCCTGACCTCGAGCGCGATTCCGCCTCCGTCACTAACACCGCCATCTTCCATGGCGAGTCCGACCTCTTTGAAGCAAAGGAAGATGAAAAGAAAAAGGATCTTCATATCTTTTATTTGGTTGGGGATTTTACAAGCAGGAGAAAGAGGGATAGAGGGACAGAAGAGGATCGACTCCCTGCCTCGTCGTCGCCCGGCAGGTCGCCGGAGATGGAGGCGGGGGGCGGCGGTGGCCTGGAAGGAGCTAGAAGGTGGGAAAGAGGGGGAGACAGCATACGCCCTACTACTGTGAGCAACAAAGACCAAATGAGACAAATTCAAAGGCAGTAGCTGGTTAGTGGTCGATCACCTTCCCACGGCGTCATGGAAATATATAGATATCCAGTTACCATAGTACAGTTGGATTTCATGCATGCATATTAAAAGGTCTTGAATATGAATATCCATTTTGCATCTATTTCATATATGTTGACCATTTTGTATAGGAATCGAGTATAGTGTAGGGAGAGTGAGTATCTTCAAGAATACAAATTAGCTAGGTTTTGACTACTGACCTGTCTTAATTAATTGGCGAGTATACTAATATAAACCATTAAGGGCCCCTTTGGATTTTACTATACACAGAGGATAGGAAAAGGAAATTTGTAGGATCAGCTTGCTTGGTCGATCGAATCCTATAGGAACCGAAGTGCCCGGACAAATCGAAACGAGTGCCTTTTGGCTCCCACGCTCGGATGAAACAAAGGAATTGGATTAAAAAAAAATGAAAATAAACAATGGAATTGGAGCCTTGGAGGGATGCATGGACGGCAGGGGCGTGGCCGTGTGGCTGCTCTTGCTGTTTGGGTGGCCTCACATGGTGGGCCCCACTAGTCAACATCTCTCCACCGCTCGTCCATCCCCAGGCCTCCAGCCCAAACACTACTACAATAACCAACTATAGGGGCGGCTCCAGATGCTCATTAGGGGCGGTTTTTGGAGCCGCCCCTAACCATGCGCTCCTAATGTGGTTCCACATTAGGGCAGTTGTCTCACCGCCCCTAATGAGGCCACATCGGGGGGTGGCTGGTGTACTGTACCGCCCCTAATGTGAATCCTAGATTTCGCATTTTTCAAAATTCAAAAAAAAAACAAAAGATTTTTTTTTTTTAACGGGTAGGACCCCACCGGCCAGCCACCCACATCCCCTACACATGGTGATTGTTGGGTGATTGCTCAACACAACACTTTATTGATGATGATATGGTTTACAAAGTGGCCATTCAACATCTTGGCATTTACAAAGGATGTCAGGGGGTATTTATAGGGGCCCCCTGACTTCGTAGTGATGCTAAAATTACAAAAACTCCGAGACGAATGTCTATGATCTATCCTTTTCAGCGAACTTGTTTTCTTTGTCTTCACGACGCTTTTCTGATCCCCTTCATTACTCTTAGTAGCTTTCAGCGAAGCTGTTGTTTCCATCTTCGCCTCAAGCCTGATTTCATGATCTTTTATTTCCGACTTTGCTACTTCTCCGTGAAGTTAAGTCTTATGAAGCCGCCTTCGCCACTTCACTTGTTCTTGTCTTTTTCCATAGTTGTTCAATGTCCTCGCAACTTCAAAGTTTAGGATGAAAGTTTATGAAAATCAAAGTTAGAACCCAACCGCACCTCGTGGGTGAAGGCCGACTTCAAAGGCATGAAACCCATGAACTAAGTTTTCAAAAACTTTGGTTCGATCAAATGTCGTCCCGGACTTTGAAGTTGGACTTTAACTTCGCGGATACCGTTAATCTCTTCGCTTGAATTGTTTTTTAACGGCTAGTTTGACCGCTTGACCTGGTTGGCTATAAATAGCGGAGCACCCCTATTTTCTTCATCTTTTTCGAAGAGGGCCACCTTTTTGAAATTTTCTTCTGTGGAGCGAAGTCAAATTTTGGTGTGAAGACAAGATCGGTCTCCATTTGTGCCCGAAGCTTCCTCGCTTTTAGGCAAGTTTCGCTTTCCTTCCGTTCTAAGTAAGTCACTCTTGAAGCTGGTCATAATTTTTAATTTCCAACTTTTGTCTTTTAGAATTTATTTTTCTTTTGTTCAGGATGGTTGAAGTTGTTGAGAACATGTTTGGATCTCAAGAAGATGAAGTTGAGGAACCGCAATGTCATAGAATCAAGATAATGAGAATTCGATGAGGGACTAAGTGATGTCTTAAACCGAATCGAGCTTCTTCCTGATGACGAAATTTCTCTTGTTTTCGAGGCGAAGCAAAATGACACAATCGATTTTGACAAGATGGTTAAAGATGGAGTTTTGAAGTCCGGACGGTATAGGCGGGCCAAGGCGGATGAGAAAACTCCAAAACCTAGGCCCGATGAGTGCATTGTTTTCAAAGATCTTTTTACTGCGGGACTTCGCATGCCTCCTCAAGACTTTCTTGAAGAAGTTTTCAAGAAATATAATATTGAAATGCATCATTTGACACCTAATGCCATAGTTAGATTGTCGGTTTTTCATTTGGGCTGTTCGAGTCCGAACGTTCAGCCGAGATATAGATGCTTTTTGTGCTTTGCACGAGTTGCATTCTCAATTGAGTCGGACTATTGAGAATCGCAAAGTTCAACTTTACTTCGGATGCTGCAGTTTCAAAACAGCTCGTGGTCAGAAACAAATTGCTCCTCGCTCAAGAACAAGTGGGTGATGGCTGGTACAACTATTGGTTTTACCACACGCACACTGGTTGAAGAAAGGGGTCGCTAAGAGAGGTTTGGTGAAGAGATACCCACCCGCGCATGCATAGGGATCCATTTGAAAGCAAGCCGAAGATTTCTAAATCACGAGTTATGCTTAATGTATGAAGGCATTTTCTCATGTGGTTTTTCAAAGAACCTACGGCGTGATCTTGTTGAAGAATGTATTGCTTTGCCCAGTATGGCCACTTCGCTCGGCCGATTTTCCTTCGCTATCACACTAAAAGAATCACGGGGAAAGATTACATTTACCCGGATAGAGATAGTGTGAAGCCCTCGAAGTTTGAGAATGATGAAAAAATTGTTGCGGTATGGAGAATAAGTCTATTGAGTTGCTTGGGAAGTATCTTCACAAGGAAAGGAAATTTATGGATGATATCATTGGTAGGGACTATGTAAGGTTGAATGGAATTTTTGATCTTGCGAAGATTACCTACAAGGTTCGTCCACCTCCTGCTCACTCTCGCTCTAAGGAGGAGAAGGAGTCTGAGAAAAATTTGAAGACCACTCCTTCCTCGCGAAGTCATCTACGAAGGCCGTGGCAACTATGGCTCCAAAGAAGTAGGTTAAGAAACGTAAGAAGGAGTTGGTTGATTCCGTTGATTTCTCCGACAGGTGAAGGTGCTAATGCAACTATTATTGGCACTTCTCTTGAAGATTTAGAGGTGAGGAAGATTTGTCAAGTGTTCTCTTCGATTGGATTGACTCGCCGTTGCTTACTCCACTTGGCCGAGTATTTACAAAGCTTTGGTGCTTCGCAGAAATTGGGCACTTTGGGTGACGTTGGTGGAGATTTTGATGCTTTGCTATGGATGAAACTTCGCCTCTCGGGTACTTTATCTCCTTCTTCACCTAGATATAGGCATTCGACTCCTATTCTTCCAACGAAGACTATTTTATCGACTTACGCTTCATATGATGAACCCATCTTTCCCGACTTAGCTAAGTTAGCTAAAAATATTTATATGAGTCATATGTTAGTTAATCCAGAGAATCCTTCTCCCGGCTCCCGAGACTATTGTTTTACGAGAAAGTTGTTGAGGAGACGGACGTTGGTGGTGGCTCGGGGGAGGCTATTGAGAATGTGTCCGCGAAGTCCGCCTCGAACCTCGCGAAGGTTCTTTGAAGGTGTTGTTCTTGAGGATGTTGTTGAAGGTGAAACTGGTGGGATAGAAAGAGTTGCTCCAAGTATGCATGTTTTTACTTTATTCTTGTTCTCTATTTTTTTTTATATTAGTAGTTATGTTTGTGTTGTTTTTATGGAGTTCAAATTTGTTGTTTGTTGTTTTTTCCTAGAAAAAACTTCGAAAAAGAGCTCAAGAGGCGCTTAATGTTATCAAAGAAAAACTTCACAAGAAAGGTACAAGAACTGGCCGGGTTTTCTTTTGATGATTTTGATGATGTCGAAGATGAAGAGGCGAGCTTGACCCGGCGAAGTCGTCTTTCGGAATCTTTGGTCAATGTTGAAGCTCGGAAGAAAGTTCCTTGATCCTTGAAAGAGGGTGAAAAAGTTTGTAAGTGCCTAATTTCCCCCTTTTTTTGCTTTTGTTTCATCTTTTTTTCTTATTTGTTTATCTGTTTTTTGATTTTGTAGCTCACTTTTTTCCTAATGCTTCAACCTCTTGAAGGACAAGACCATTGATGTCGGTGCTATGAAGAGTGTGATTGAAGAGCAACCTACTCCTCAAGTGCCGGTTGAGATGCATAAGCTTTAAATCGAAGATATTTCTCAGTCTGTAGAGAATACTTTGAAATTTTGTCGAAAGTGGGGTGAATTTGGATTCTTATAAGTTTATTGGTGTTGGGGTAGACAAACTTCGGGTGTTGCCCAAGAAGCCGAGCTTCAACCTGTCAAAATGTATTGATGACGCTTTTACGTTCCTAATGCCGAGGAAGAATTAGCGAAGACGAACCCTCTCGAGCTTGCTGATGTTTGGGCTATCTTTGATGTACAAGGTACATTTTATAGCGAAGTTCTCTCTCTCTCTTTTTTTCGATTTTCCTTTTTACGTTTTGTAAACTAATGCTTTAAAATAAAATTTTGAAGGGGGCATTGGTGCAACGAGGTTTAAGAAAATCCCTTGAAGATAGTGTTGCCACCTTTGCTCTTCGCAAAAAAGTCTCTTCAAGAAGAAATTAAATCTTTGAAGTCCCAACTTGCTTTGAAAGAAAAAGAGAGAGGTGAAGCTGTTGATGAATGCCATAAGCTAGAGCGTCAGTATCATGGTGCTTCGGATCTTGTTAAGGAGAAGGATGATGAGCTTACGGTAGCGAAGTCTACTATAGCCAATCTTGTGAAGGAGAAACAGTATTTGGAAAAGAAGAAAATAGAGACAGATGAACTTATGCTTAGGAGATTTAACAGACGCGGGAGTTATGTAAGAATGCATATGAGAAGTGGGGTGCTACACCTGAAGATCCAAGCTGGGAGATCGGGGAGTATGATCCATTTTTCGCTTGGTTATGCGGCGATATGAGGATCTTGGTATCGTGATTCAAGTCGCTTTCCGATCACGAGCATTATGTATTCTACACGTGCTCTTTTGCATCTTATGAAGGAAGCCAACGATCCTTTGTATCGGACTTTCTCGATTCTTCTTATAAATTTCCCGGGGATGCTATCAATAAGATCTCCACTTTCGTACTCATATTCTCTTCAAAAAAAGTTTTTTGAAGAATATTGGTGCAAGTGTAGTCGTGAACACCGCTTTAGACAAGGTTAAGGAGAAGCTAAAACAGGTATTGTATGATTACTTTTTGTATAGATTTTTATTTTTTGTTTTGCTCTTTAAGTTTGCTGACTTGACTTTTAATGTATTGAATCGATATTCTACTGGAGGAGGCTGCTTTGAGAAGGTTGAAGGAACAAGAAGAAAAGAGGGCTTGTGAGGAAGAACGGTGAAGTCGAGAAAATGTTCGTGGTGATGGGAATTAGATTTTTAGTTTTTCGCTTTGAGGGATTGAGGGGAGAAACATGTTTGGAAGAGAAGTTGTAAATTTGTTTAACTAATGGTTCTACCTATGATACCTTTTACGAAGGTTTCGTCGAAGTGAAAAGTTGGGAGTTTGTTTTTGCATGACTTTTTAATTTTGATATTTGATAAATCCTAGCGGGTTCCTCGGCGAAGCTGCGCGAGGATGTTGTTCCTGTTATACCTCTTATGATTTCGAAGGATAACTTTGTGTTTGAAACTTCGAGTATATGGATTACCGCTGAAACTACCGGAGATATGGATCTTGGTTCTTTTGTTGCCGGACATTTTGAAAATCCTCGAGTGAAGTCTACTTATAGGATGCCACGTGTTGTTGATTTTAGTGCGGTTGGGCAGGTACCCTTTTTTGGTTTATTTACCTATACTCGATTGTCTGTTTTATGGTGTGCTAAGTTTTCTTGTGATTTTATTTCATCGTTTTGTTCAAGTGCTTCTCCAAGCTATCTGTTTGAAGAAGTTTTTTTGAGAAAAGGCCGATGAAATAATAGACGATGTTGTTGAAGACATTTTGAGTGAGGCCGCAACTAGTGTTGCCTCCAAAGGTTTTGACCGATTACGGCTTGGATAAGTCATGTAAATACATGTTGTATGTTTGATTAAGTACATACTGTGTAAACCATATTTATTTTTGAGTTTGATTCTTGTAATAACAGTTTTTCTTTGATGAGGATGTCTATTATTTTTCTTTTCGCTCATGTTGGTGTTGTATCTTTATTTCTTGCTTACGCTTTTCTTCTTAGAGAAACTTAGGAACGTCATCCCCTCCTTTTTGTGAAGTAGGAGCGTAGACTTCGATTTTGAAGCCAAAGTTTTCTCCTTAGAGAAATTTGAAAACGCCGTCCCCTTCTTTTTTTGCGAAGTAGGAGCATAGACTTCGATTTTGAAGCCAAAGTTTTCTCCTTAGAGAAATTTGAAAACGTCGTCCCCTTCTTTTTCTTGCGAAGTAGGAGCATAGACTTCGATTTTGAAGCCAAAGTTTTCTCCTTAGAGAAATTTGAAAACGTCGTCCCCTTCTTTTTTGCGAGGTAGGAGCGTAGACTTCAATTTTGAAGCCAAAGTTTTCTCCTTAGAGAAATTTGAAAACGTCGTCCCCCCTTTTTTTTGCGAAGTAGGAGCGTAGACTTTGATTTTGAAGCCAAAGTTTTCTCCTTAGAGAAATTTGAAAACGTCGTCCCCTTCTTTTTTGTGAAGTAGGAGCGTAGACTTCGATTTTGAAGCCAAAGTTTTCTCCTTAGAGAAATTTGAAAATGTCATCCCATTCTTTTTTGCGAAGTAGGAGCGTAAACTTCGATTTTGAAGCCAAAGTTTTTCTCCTTAGAGAAACTTGTAGGTAATAATTTTAGTTTGTTTTATAAAATTATACCTACTTCTACTTGATTGTGAATACTTGTCGATATTAAAGCTTTTTTGCTTTTTGGCTTAAAGAAAATAGTAAATGCACAAGTTGAGATCAAACTTTGGGGAAACTACTTTCTCATTTATACTTGACATGAGAATTTACAATAGAGTCTTCCTCGTTAAAAAACCACTCACCTTGCGAAGGGCTTCCCCCGAGTGGAAAAAGAGTGCGACTCTTGTTGGAATTGAAAAAATGCTTCTAAAGAACTGAAACTAGTCTTGCCTATTTACAAAGTTTGAAGAGAGAAAATTCTAGGGGTAATACTTGCGAAGATCTCTGATGTTCCATGTATGGCTTAGCTCTTCTCCCTTGAGGTTTTTCAGATGATATGATCCTTGCCTATTTGGTTTGGTTACCACGAATGGTCCTTCCCACTTCTGCCGGAATTTCCCCACCGTGTCTTCATTTCTTTTTTTCTCTTGAGTACAAAGTCTCCTGGTTGCAATTCTCTTTTCACCACCTTCTTATTGTACCACTTGCTTGTTTCTTCTTGATATTTTCTCAAATTTAGTACAGCTTGATTTCTCTTCTCTTCGAGCAAATCTTTGCTTATTTCTTGATCTTCTTCGCTTGTTATTTGCACATTTGTTCTTGGACCTTCGAATTGGATTTCTTAAGAGTCATTGCTTCATCTTCATACAACAATTTGAAAGGTGTAAATTTTGTTGATCTTGTTGTGGTTGTGTTGTGACTCCAAATGATTCTTGGTAGCTCTTCGACCCATTTTCCTTTTGGTAAACCGACCAAATTTTTTGATTTCCCACGCATATATGCCATTTGCTCTTTCAACACTCCATTTGATTGTGGATATCGGATCGATGCGAAGCAAAGTTGGATTCCCAAACTTTCACAATAATCTCTGAAGTTTTCGCTATCAAATTGGGTTCCATTGTCCAAAGTTATGTGTCTTGGAACTCCAAATCTGCAAATTATGTTTTGCCATAGGAACTTCTTCATAGTTGTTGATGACATATTCGTGATAGGCTTTGCTTCTATCCATTTTGTAAAATATTCGACTACAACAACCGCATATTGATAGTTGCCTTGAGCTGGTGGAAGTTTTCAATTATATCTATTCCCCATCTTGCAAGTGGCCAGGTTGGTTCTATGCGTTGAATTGGGTTAGGCTTTGGAGAATTTGACTTGCTTGCTGAAATTTGGCGCTTATGACAAGTTTTCACTATATCTTTGCTTTGTCTTTTTGAGTCAAGTTGGCCAATAGAATCCTTGTCCGAACGCTTTCCCCTGCTATGGCTCTCGGGCCTGCATGATTTCCACATACTCCACTATGTATTTCTTGAAGCAATTCCTTTCCTTCTTCGCTTGATATGCATTTGAGCAATGGTTCACGGATGCCATGCTTGAAAAGTTGATTGTTGATGAGTTTGTAATTTCTTGTCTTGTGCTTCATTCTTATTTCTTCGGCCGCTTTCGGCTCATAGAATCCTTTTAGGAAAGCTATTATGGATGACCTCCAGTCTTCGCTTGCAATGATGTGAATGTAGTTTGGCTCTTCGATCTTTGCCTTGATTGAGGATTCCGATAATACTTGATAAAACACATCCGGTGGTCACTTGACTTTTTGGGCTGCCGCTTTTGCAATTTCGTCCTTCTTCATTGTTTGTTCTTGAGATACTCCACACTTTGTGAATCCTTCCGAAGTGTTTTTCTTGATCCCCGACGCTTTGCGGGTACTTCGCTAGCTCGGGGTCTTTTTGCTTTGTAACTTTTCTCGGCGTGGCCAGCCACAACTTGGGAGTCGGGTTTTGATCAATATTTTTTGGATTCTCATTGCTCTTGCTTTGCGAAGCCCCAGTAGAACTGCTTCATATTCGGCGATGTTGTTTGTGCATCGAAACTCCAATCTTGTTGCATATTTCATTTTGACTCCGGGACGGCGGTTATTATTGCACCCACTCCAACCCCGCGAGCCCCATGCCCCATCGCGCAGTTCATTGTCCATTCTTGACAAGAGAGAGTCCATTCTTGATTTTCTTTTTGTTCTTCGGATTTGTTGCTTTGGTGTCCAATCTGAGATAAAATCTGCCAACACTTGTGACTTTATCATTTGTTTTTTTTCAAATTCAATGAAATATTGAGAAATTTCGGCCGCCCATTTACCAAGCCTTCCCGAGGATTTGCAACTTTGCAATACGTCCTTGAGCGGTTGGTTTGTTGGTATTCTTACTTTGTGTGCTAAGAAATAGTGCTTCAATTTCCTTGTTGCCATGAGCACTGCAAAAGCTATTTTTTCTATCTCTGAGTAATATATCTTTGAACCAGATAATGCTTCGGACACAAAGTGGATTGGTTCTTGCTTCTTTGTGTGATCTTTCTCTCTTTCTTGTACCAATACTGCACTTACGGCTTTCTCGGATGCGGAGATGTAAAGGAGCAATTCTTGATCAATATTTGGGGTTGACAATGTTGAAGGATTTGAAAGATACTTCTTTATTTCTTCGAAGGCTTCTTGTTGTTCTTTTTTTTTTTCCCAAACGAAATTTGACTTCGCTCCTTTTAAGGCTTGAAATATTGGGAAGCTCTTTTTTTCTGGCGACTTTGATATAAATCTGTTCAAATAAGCTAACCTTCCCGTCGCCTTTTGGATGTCTTTGATGTTCTTTGGAACTTCGGTTTCCATTACCGCTTTTATTTTCTCGGATTTGGGTCGATGCCTTTTGCTGAAACTATGCATCCAAGAATTTTTCCTTTCTATACCCGAAGGTACATTTTTCGGATTGAGCTTGAGATTTGCCTTTCTTAGATTTTCAAATGTTTGCTTCAAATCTTTGATATGGTCTTCGCGTTTCTTGCTTTTCACAATTATGTCATCAACATAGGCCAATAGATTGTCTCCAATTTGATCTTTGAGGACCATCGAAGTCATTCGATGAAACTTGACCCGGCGTTGCGAATCCCTCTACCATTCTTTGGAAGCAATAAGTTCCAAATGGTGTAATAAAGCTTGTTTTTTCTTCATCTTCCTTTTCATGTAGATTTGATGGTATCCTCGAAAAACAATCCACGAAACTTAGCATTTCACTTCCCGCGGCTTGGTCTACTAGGGTGTCAATTCTTGGAAGAGGGAAGTTGTCTTTTGGGCAAGCTTTGTTCGGATCCGTGAAATCTATGCACACTCTCCATTTTCCATTACTTTTCTTTACCATCACAATGTTGGCTAACCATGTTGTGAATTGGACTTCTCTTATGACCTTCGCGTCTAGTAATCTTTGTACTTCGGCTTTTGCAACCATTGTTCTGTCTTCGAAATCTTCCTCAATTTTTGCTTCTTCGGTTTGTACTTTGGGTCAATGTTTAGGTGATGTTCGATAATATCCCTACCGACTCCTTCTAGGTCTTTTTGCTGACCATGCGAAGACATCTTGATTGCTTCTTAGAAAAGTCATGAGCTGGTTCTCCTCTTCTTGAGTTAAATTTGCTCCTATGGTTACTTCTTTGTCTGTCACCATTGGATCTAACAAGAGCTTCTTTATTTTACGTCTTCGCGCAAGTTTTTGCCTTCTTCTCGAGACTTCGCATTTTTTGTTTCTTCCTCCTCTTCTTCAATTTCTCACGATTGCTAAGACATTTCTTTGTCTTGGTGTTGAATCTTTCTCAATGTTTCTTGCTTCGTCGATTTCCATGGACGATATTGGGCCATTGATTGCTGGTACTTTCATGCACAAATACGAATAGTTGATTACAGCTTCAAAGATGTTCAAGCTTCCTCTTCCAAATATAGCATTGTATTGGCTGTGCATTTCTACCACATCAAATGCGACTTGCTCGTTTCTCGCATTGTTGTGAGTTTTGGATGATACTTGGCGGCACAATTCTTCCAATTGAATTTATTCTTTTTCCACCGAAGCCGACTAGTGGATATTCTGCCCTTCCCAAATTTTGTCTTTTGATTTGCATTGCATCTAAAGTTGATGCGAAGAGAATGTCCGCGAGCTTCCTCCATCCACTAGAATTTTTGTAGCATCCCATCCATCGATATTTGCTTCTATGACCATTGCATTCATGTGTGGGTAATCTTTAAGCTTCATGTCTTGTTCTCAGAAAATGATTGGCTGATGTGACCATCTTGTTTTCTTGAATGGCCCTTCCATTGAAATTGAGTTGACTCTTAAAAGTAGTTTCTTCTTTCATTATTTGTTGAATGCTCTATGTTGTTTCCTCCGCAAATTGTCATTATTCTTCCTCTACTTGCTGTTGATACGGCTGGGGAGCCGTTGTTTTGTGCATTTGGGTTGTTTGCAACTGAAGCTTCGGAATGAGGATTTTGTATCTGTCCCCATTGTGGTGGAGCTATTGCCAAGGGTTGACAATTGTATATTGGAGGTGGTCCCGGCAACATTTGTTGATTGTAGCTTGGGTCGTAATATGCTTGGTTCTGGGATGAGCTGGCTTGAGACAAGAAATTTATTGATCTTTGGTTTTCCAGCAACTTGTTTTCTTGTTGAACTTGTACTATACTTTTCTTTACCATTGGACACATCTTGGAGGTGTGGCCAGCCCCTTTGCCATGAACAATGCAATATATTTCTTCAGGTTTCAACATTCTTCTTTCCCCAAATCTTGCTTGATTGAAGCCACCTCTTTGGTCGTTGTTGACACTCCCGTTGTTGTATTGGCTTCGCTGGTTGTTTTGTATCTCGAGTGTTGTCTCCGCTTTGCTCATTGTTGATTTGATTGATGCGAAGTGGTGGCTGGTATTGGTATTGTCTTCGCTCGAAGTTCTGCGGTCTGAATTGATTGTTTGACTTTGCTTGATTTCTCTGTGCATTTTCTTCTTCAATCTTCTTTCTATAGTCGTCATCTGATCTTGCATATTTTTTGAAACTCTTCGTAAAGGCGAGCGGCGCTTGTTGATCTTTCTCTTTTGAGATGCGAAGACATTTGTCCAGCTCTAAGTCCTCTGATTGCGGCAATTATGACGACTTCGTTTGATATGTTTGGAATCGGGTTTTTCATCCGAATGAATCTCTTGTAATACTAGATTATTGGTTCTTTTGGGTATTGCTTGATGTCAAACAGGTCATCACTTGTGAGCCCCGTGTGTTGGAATCCTTGAAAATCGACTAACAAAGTTGTCCTCGCCTGTTCCCGACTTTTTAGTGATCTTGGCTTGAGCGAAGAATACCACTTTTGAGCTGAGCCTTTCATAGCCATGATCGCCCGCCGCCAAAGTTTTATCGTCTCCACCTCCTGATTCAATCTGCGGTTTCGAAGCTCATTAGAAATTGCCTCGGATCATCACACCTTCGTATGTTGGTATTACATTGAACTTGAAGCCTTTTGGCCACTTCGCCATTTGTAGATCTATTGACAGCGGAGAATCTGGGTCGACTGTGATTGCCATTTTTTCTTTGTCTTGGCTTGTCTTGTTTGCTGAGCTTGGTTCATCTGTAATTGTGACTTCGTCTTCTTGGTTACCTAGCTCTTCGTTCAATCTTCTGATCTTTGCTTCGGCTTCCTCTATTCTTTGCTTCAAAATTTTTTCTCTTGTTCTAGCTTTGCAAGCTTCGAGTTCTTTTGCTTTCTGCTCAATTCTTCTTCTAATTCTTTTAGCTTTCTTGCTTCTTCGTTTTGAGTGTCTTGAGGAATGACTTCTCTGGACAAATTGTCTTCGCTTGTTCTTGGTACTTCATCTTACGCTATTCGTTCTTCATCATTGCTTGTCGCCTTGTTCTTGGGGGTCTTGCCATGATTCTTAGTGGTCGTGGGGTAGATTGTTGCACACACAAACGGTGGGCGCCAAGATGTTGGGTGATTGCTCAACACAACACTTTATTGATGATGATATGGTTTACAAAGTGGCCATTCAACATCTTGGCTTTTACAAAGGATGTCGGGGGGTATTTATAGGGGCCCCCGACTTCGTAGTGATGCTAAAATTACAAAAACTGAGAGATGAATGTCTATGATCTATCCTTTTCAAATGCTGTTTTTCTTTGTCTTCGCGACGCTTTTCCGATCCCCTTCATTACTCTTAGTAGCTTTCGGCAGAAAGTTTGTTTCCATCTTCGCTGAAGCCTGATTTCATGATCTTTTATTTCCGACTTTGCTACTTCTCCGCGAAGTTAAGTCTTATGAAGCCGTCTTCGCCACTTCACATGTTCTTGTCTTTTTCCATAGTTGCTCGAATGTCTTGCAACTTCAAAGTTTGGGATGAAAGTTTATGAAAATCAAAGTTAGAACCCAACAAAGATTTTTTCAGGCTTTTTGCAAATGTTGCGGCCGCCAAGATTCGAACCCATGACCTCGAGCTCAAGCGCGACCCTTCCCTCCACTCGCATTACACACTTGCATGTGTTCATATCCCATTCCGCGTCCCCATATATTATACAAATCCGAGTGTAAATTGACTGACTATTTGAGGCCCTAAACGGATTCAAACTAAAAAGTGGTCAACTGCAAAGTTTCATAACTTTTCGAGATCTACAATTCATATTTAGGAAGTTTTTCCATCCGAGGTCGTTTTACGAAATTTGAATTTCAAATTTAAGACATTTGAACACAACTTTTGCATGATTAGATGATTTCAAACTAAAAAGTGGTCAACTACAAAGTTTCATAACTTTTTCGAGATCTACATTTCATATTTAGGAAGTTTTTTCGTCCGAGGTCGTTTCTTAAATTTGAATTTCAAATTTGAGACATTTGAACACGCTTTTTGCATGACTAAATGATTTCAAACTAAAAAGTGGTCAACTATAAAGTTTCATAACGTTTTGAGATCTACAATTGTTATTTAGGAAGTTTTTCCATATAAGGTCGTTTCTTAAATTTTAATTTTTTAGTGCCTCATTTTAAAATTCTAAGAACCCACCGTAGGGGCGCCTCAATATAGAGCCGCCCCAATTGTGGACCACAAGAGGGGCGGTGGTGATTGAACCGCCCGATAACAGGGGCGGCTAGTACACGAGCCGCCCTAATGTGTCGCCGTCGAGGGGCGGTTTGTCAACAAACAGGATTTTCGCATACTATAGGGCGGCTCAAAGTGTGAGCCGCCCCTAATCAAAATGGCGGGCGCTCCCTTAGTTGCCTTTTGTAGTAGTGAAAGACTTCTCTCTCGCCAGCGCACACTGTGGGCGGACGGCGGCGCTCGTCATCCGCTCGAGCGGTCGAACCTCTCTCTCCGCCGCGCAAGACGTCCCGGATGGCGCGCTCCCCATCGGCTCCCCTCCCGTGGCTCTCTCTACTAGGCGGGGACGACGTCTCCCCCCCTCCCGCCCGGCCGGCCGGATTCCCCGGCAATGAAGTAGAGGGGCGCCGCGCGCGGAGGAGACGACGATGGGGCGGGCTCGCCTCCGCTGCCGGTGATGGCGGGGCCCCGGCGTGGTCGGCCTGGGTCCCGCCGGGCGCTCATTATCGCCGCCCCACTGCGGCGAGCGCGAACAGATGAGTGGGCTCCTGGGGTTTCGCGCCCGATTGATTCCTTGAAGTCCAAGCTCATGCTACGATTCTGTGAAAATCCTATGGAATCAGGCTGTGCATTCCATTCCTATGGAAAGTTTCCCATGAAATTCTTCGCAAACCAAAGGCATGCCGGCGTCGCGATAGGATAGGAAACTTTCCCGTGAAAATCCTGTGATCCACTAGCGATCCAAAGGGGGCCTAAAAGTACCAATGGTACATCTCCTACCGTTATAAAAGAAATTTGCATATATATTACCTGAACAAAGAAAAAAAAAGAAGTACGGGATAAAACACAAAAATCTCAAACATAAAAGGTGGGCGAGGGCTATTCAAGATGACTGGCACCGGCTAACAGCTACTGTAGGCCTTGCACTGCTTTTGGCTGGTTTAGCACATCTATGCTCATTTTTGCAGATAATGCAAGATGGGCACGGCAGCAGCAGCTGCTAGTAGCATAGTACACCAGCTGGTACACAAACTAGGTCTATCCCCGATTCGTGGAGGCCCTTAGTCCCGGTTGGGCACCCGGGTTACGCCTCGGGACTAATAGTCCCGGTTCTAGATACCCACCGGGACACAAATTGGGGGGCTTTTGCATTTTACCAACCACGTGGGCACCTCATTTTGTCCCGGTTGGTAGACCAACCGGGAATAACAATCTTTTGTTTTTCTTTTCCTGCTTCTTTTTGATTGATAATTCATTTTGTTTTTAAAATTAAATAGGTTTTCGAATTTGATTCTACGATGCCAATGACATGTATATGCGCGTGATTCGGAAAGTTTCGAAAGGATCGATGCATACACAAATAGTAAAGTATACGCAACTAACACAACCAAATGTATTCCGTAATCAACAAGTAATTAAAGTACACAACATGTTTGAAAGTACGACATCATATACATATATATTACAAGCTTGCATTGTTCTTCATGTCCCGATTACAGGTTCAGTTGTCATCACTCTACTTTGGCAGCCATACTTTGGTGCGGTCATACTAGAACTCGCCGTTTGGCGCTAAGATCTAGTCATTAGTAAATCCTGCTATGGTCTCTTGCATTGCTTTGAGATGGTATTCTTCCAAGGTTTTCCGCATCAACCATTCAATCTTCAATTTGATTTAAAGAAAAAGTAGTATATATATATATGACGTGTACACATGATCATGCAATGCCAGGAATAAGTAAAACTACACAAAAAAGTGGCATCTTCACCTTAGGTAGAGCAATCTGTTTTTTTTTTTTTTTCTGTTCTGCAATAGATGACGGTTCAAATTGTCGAACACCTATAGAAGGTTACAACCATTAGTTGGCTTTAAAAGTAACAAATGGCTTAAAAAGAACAATGACAGAACATGTGTGTCATGTACTATTTTCTATGAATTAAAATATTATTTTTTACTCTTAAACCCACAATAAAAAAAAAAAAATATTATCTTAACAAATTAAGAACAACGCCCAACTCATTCAGAGGAAGTTTTAACAGAAGGACCAAGCACTAAATCCACTTGAAGATTTTGTTGTCTAGCAATATCAAAGTACATAACCATAATAGACAAGTAACGTAGAGCTCTTAAGTATTGTTAATTTGTCATTACTTCATTAAATATGTTAATCTAAGACGGCATCAGTCCACCTACACAAGAGTTAATTACAGGAAATGAGGGAAAAAATATTTTTTATACCTAGTACTTGAAGCCTCAAGCTTGCTTGCTTCTTCCCTGTTAGTTAGAACATTGAAACCTGCATAGCAACACGACTGCAGCTGCCTGCAGTGTCACATTTGAGCTAAAGGTGGGCGTGCAAAAAAAAAAAAAAAACAGCAGAGCAGCAAAACAAGAGCTTTCTAGTCAAAACGAAACAAGCACATAACCTCCTTAATTCTCACGAAGAGCACAGCTGTGCTAGGCGACTGCACAACAGCAAACAGACTGACAGAGGGAGAGGCGGAACCTGAAGCTTGGAGCAAGACGGACTGAGCACTCGGTGCTGCCTAAGGTCGGAACCTTAAGCTTGGGGTTCGCGGTTCGCAGTGGCGGCGGTGCGGCCTTGCGGCCGGGCGGCCGGGGCCGGAGCTCAATGCAGGCGTGGGCGCGGCCGGGCGTCGGGGTCGGGCACGGCGGCGGGGCGGAGCTCGATCTGAAGACGGCGAAGTTCGATGAGGGATGAATACGAGGAGCAGGGCGACGCCCGATATACACAAACCACCCCCCTCTTTTAGTCCCGGGTCAAGGCAACGCCCGGGATAAAAGCATAGGTTTCTTCCGGTTACAAGGGATCCCCGGGACTAAAGGTCGGGAGACTTTAGTCCCGGGTTTTGAAGATACCCGGGGCTAAAGGCATTTTGGCGCTGGGACTTGACGCTGGCCCGAGAAATATTTGGGCCTTTAGTCCCGGGCCGTATGGCCACCTGGGACTAAAGGGGTGAATTTCATTTCCCGCCATGTTCAGCGAGTTTAACTTCTTATTTATATATTCTATTTATTTAAATTGTAAACGCTTGTTATTTGCGCTAAAGAAATTATTTACTCTGCAATTTTTTTAAAAAAAGTATGTTATATTTTTGTTTTTTTCTTTACTGCACACTTGAAAAATATGTAACTTATGGTTTCTTGTATTTTTATATAGATATTGAGCATAATATAAATGCATCTTTCACCGGGAGAAGTCGCTACGGTAATTAAAATAATCGAGAGAAAATTACCAAACCATTTTAGAAAAAATCTCAAACTTGGCAGTTCCTTCACACAGGCCATCTAGAAGCCTCGAAAAAGTTTGAGGCCGATAGCACACCGCAAAGCGCACAAAGCCACACAAACCATGAGGAACCTAAGTGTATGGACAGGGGTTCGGTGAAAGGTTTCATATACCATTGTGAAGCACGTCTGCTCCGCCTATGTCCAAATTGCCTCAAATTTTTTTGTACTCATTTACAACCAAAATATTGCCCCATGCAAGAGTCTAGGTTTTTTTTAGTCATTTTTGGAATTATTGTATTTTTCTCCATGTCGCGTCTGCGACCAAATATGGTGAATTACACTTTCAAAACACAATATTTTCGCACCGGCCTCCACAAAGTTTTGCCTCCTAGGGCACAAGAGACCTTGCGGCAAAGTTTGGCACCGCTTCGTGTCTTTTCGGGGTGGTCGCAGTTCAACATATAATTACCGGGAGAAGTCACGCGTAATTAAAATAATCGAGAAAATTATCAAACAATTTCAGAAAAAAATCTCAAACTTGACGATGCCTTCACACATGCCATGTAGAAACCTCAGAAAAAGTTTGAGGCCGATAGCACACTGCAAAGCGCACAGGCCACACAACCATGAGAAACCGCACTTCGGGCGGGTTCATCCTGAGGCAATAACTGCAGTCGTCGCAGCACGGCCACGAGCTCGCGCCGGCAGCGTCCGGGCGCGACGACCGCTCCAGCTTCCTCCCCTGTGGCCACCAATAACAGCAAGTAGTTGAGTCAAAATTTTGAGTAGAGTGTGCATGCATCAATAATTTATAATAAGTGATGCTCTGTAACTCTACTTGTACAACTCATTCTTTCATTTAATTCAAAAAAGGGAGGGAGACCTGTTTCGATCAAAAAATGTATAATAAGTGATGATCCTGGCGAAAATTTAGAGGCAAGAGGATTCTGACTCATCACCTTTGCCGAGCGGCATTTCAGATGCGAGGATGGTGAGAGCAGCCAGAGTGACGCCAAGTATCACCTGAGGCCTCATCTTTGTTTCTCGTGGCAAGAACGGAACAGTCTACGATGCAAAGTTTGTTGTTTGGATTTTCTTCCTACAGATATCTGTTTGAGGCTGGAGGCCTTCTTATAGGAGGGGTGGAGGGAAATTCTTTATGTTTAGGCCAAAAACCTAATATTTCAAAAAGGGTTGTTCCAAACTAATTGTTTAGAACTAGACCTTTTAGTGAGGCCAAAAGTCATGCATTGGTGTGACTAATTACTATAGTGACACCACATGCATTGTTGTGAGTAATTACTAGCCAATAAAGGGGGATCATGGTATGATAAACTCTATCTTCTAAACTGGTCCACAAGTAAAAAAATGGTGCACAGGTAGTACATGGCACTTTTGTTTTTCAACAGAAATAAAAATTATTTGGGACTATCTTCAAACGAGACTATAGCATTGGACATCATATATGGGAAGTGGGATGATTGTTACTTATATCAAGCTGAGCTTCTTTGATCTGTGCATGATATTGTCACTAAACTAGAGATTGAAGAGCTCAATGGTTACGTGAGTTTCATCAGTTTCTTTGTTGTGGAAATACATGACAAGACATATGATCATTGAGAAATTTGTCTTGAGATCAAAGATTGCTAGTGACATGACTAAAAAAAATAATCCTTGATATCCTCAAAGTGTTAATAAAAGCAAAATAGAAGGCCCTTAAGCACCATGATGTCTTCATTTGTGGGCCTAGAACGCAGGAGTGGCAGGCAGTCAACAGATTTAGGCATGCAAGTGAGTAGAAAACCTTGCAGCCATGCATGATGTAGCTTCCATTGCAAAGCTTAGTAGAGAGGTACAAATGGTTGACTTCGTTGTCCATTAATACAAGTAGCCAAAGGCTTAGTATGTCCACATGTTGACTTAGTCAACAAAATTCAAAAGTTTAAACTGAGAACGAAACCTAGCTAGGAGAGACCTGCATGCAAATAGAGAGTATATAATTAAGAATTTATACATATAGTCAAACAATAACAAAACCATATCAGCTCAACAAAGTAAAAAAATCAAGTACAGGATAAAAGGTGGACGGGGATTATTGATGATGCCTGACGCTGGCTAGTGCTAGGCCTGCTCACTGCTTTTGGCTCGTCCCCATGCATCTGTCTCCTTTTTCACCAAAAAGAGGGACACAAGATGGACACGGCAGCAATGGCCGAGTGGCCTAGTAACACTGTGTGTAGCACACAGCCAATGCAAGCTATTAGCTATTGAGCGTTGAGCCTGCAGCTTCTGTGCATTCACGAGCTGAAATGCTACAGTCACGACCTGAAAGGCAGTGCATGCTAGCACGTACACAAGCACATGCTTACACCGTCCAGCGGCTGGTCGAGAGATGAATTATTGAGCTTGTCGTGGCCGGACAATCAGTAAGCAGGCCCAACTACATACGAGTATACGACGTTAGAATGGTAGTATCACTTTCATTGGAAGATTAGAGCAAACAAAAATACATGCTCCCTTGAAGAACACATGAATATTAGACTATAAGAGAGGACAGATAAGCTCAACGTGTGACACTGACACGACTTGTGACCTGCTAGTAGCTAGTTAGTGGTCGATCACCTTCCCAACAGTGTGGTAGAAATAGATATATATCCAGTTATCCGTAGTGCAGTTGTATTTCATGCATGCATGCATATTAAAAGGTCTTGAATATGAATATCCATTTTGCATCTATTTCTGATATGTCGGCCATTTTGAATAAGAACCGAGAGTGTGGTGTATGGAGAGCAACTTCAAGAATACAATTTAGCTAGGTTTTGTAACTACCGATCTTTCATAATTAAATGGCCAGTACTAATATGAAAACACAAAAGTACCTGACTGAAAGTACCAATGGTACTTCTCCTACCATTATAAAATTTTTTTGCATGTATATTACCTGAACAAAGAAAAAAGAAGTACGGGATAAAACATAAATGATCGGTGAGGGCTATTCAAGATGACTAAAACAATAATCCTCTAGGTATCACCGAGAAATTTGTCTTGAGATCAAAGATTGCTAGTTGCATTGTTGAAACTCGTGTTTCCAACAGGGGTATGAGACCTCCGCCCGGGCATTGCCCTAGGGAGGAGGAAGTGGCCTAAAAACTAAGAGTGAGACACACAATATTAAATGGCAATAAATTTCATTTACCAACCCCCATATGGTGGGTTGGGCCTTCTATTTATAGCTTACAAACTTACAAGAATATGAAATTACAATCCTCTCCTCTCGGATTCCTAGAATATTCCATCTTTCACTCTCTTGCTAGAGGGGTCTTCGCGTCTTCGACCCATAAACCGTCTCGGCCAGATGGGTCGACGCCGCCCATTTAGAACCTTGTCCTCCAACCCCGGTCCATCAGGGCGAGGTCTTCACGGGGTTGACCCTCGCCAACGACCTTCGCGTCCCTTCTCCGGCCGTCGGGCAACATACCTTCGCTTGTCCAAGCTCGGCCCCGTAGCGGCCGGGTAAAGAACCCCGCCTCCGCCCTCGTCCGTGAAGTAAGAGGCAAGATGATCTTGGGGAGACAATACCTCCGCCAGCCTTCGGGCTCCACGCCTTGCCGCTTTTTGGACCCTGCGAAACAAACATGCGTTTGGACGGGAAATAATGGTTAGCGGAGCATCGAAACTTCTATTCGTTCATTCCGCTTGACACCTCCGCGCTTTGTGTGCCAGGGACCATGTCCCAACAGTCCCCTTGAGGACAAGCGGCCAAGGTGAAGACGTGCCCCGGTTCTCAACTTCTTTGGCCCTAGCGGAGGTGTTGAGGGCACCTTCCCCCTCACCCCCAGGCACATATTCTCTTGGACCTTCGCTATTAGAAGTTGGAGCGTCGTAGCTCAAACGGGACAAAAGGCACGCCTTTTGATGTCGACGTGACCATTATCTCGCCCGCTTGGTCGCGTCCATTGGTTTTCGAATGCGAAGGGTCGCTCGGGTGCCTATAAAAGGCGACCCCCGTCGACGTAGAGGGTACCCCTAGCCATCGCTTTCATTGCTTGCTGCCTTTTGCACACCTTCGCTTGTGCTCTCTTGCTAGTAGTCCATCCTCGCTTTTTTTTGTTTAGTTTCCTTGTCCGGTTGCATGCTTGGAGCTATTGGTCCGTTTCCGCGTGAAGGGATACTAGCCTCGGTTCGAGATCTTCGGGCCGTACACGGAGCTTCTTCCGATGCGTTCCTCCCAATTCTCCACTTACTGGAGATTGCATGCTAGAGGCTGCCGCGCTCGGGACTTGGAGGAGTCATTGTTCGACGTTGAAGCTTCTGTCGGAGATCTTGTCAGTCGCAAAGATATGGAGGACATTACCTACGAGTTTGGGAAGTCCAGGATGACTCAAGCTATGTTGAATGAGTTGAGGGAGAAAGGTTTTATTCCTCGAAGGTTATCAAGCGGAGGTTCCTATGGGGGAAACCGAGCCCGTCGTCCGTGAAGAGTGGGACATTGTTTTCAAGGATTTTTTCAAGTGTGGGCTTCGTATTCCTTACATGCCCTTCGTCCGTCAAGTTGTCAAAGCTTTCCGGTTCAGATTCATCAACTTACTCCCCACGCGTTTCTTGCGCTTACCAAATTCTCGTTGGCCTGTGAATCCTATGGAGCGAAGCCCAACATCGTTTTTTCCCAATGAGTTTTATGAACTTCACAAGCAACCGAAGACCCGAAAAATGGCTGATGGGTCGGAGAAAAAGTGCCGCAAGACGATCGCTATATCGTTCAGCCCACGCCGTTTCCGGAGTGGGGAGAAGACGGAGCTTTCCTTCGCCCGGAAGAGCAAGTGGGATCCGGGGTGGATGGAGTATTGGTTCTATCTTCGCTCCATGACGACTACTAGGACTATTGACGGCGAGAAGGTGAAGCGGTATCTCTTCGAGTCGAAGCTTACTCCTCGTTGATGTGGAAACTCGACCTAACATTAAGGATCGGTCGCCTTATGATCGAACTGCTGTGCTCGAAAGCTTTTCTCGCGGCCCGCCGCTATTCTCGTGGCCGCGACCTTATTGAAGAGATATGTGTTGCGGGGTATTCTCCGCTTGCTACCGAGAGGCCTCCGTTTACGATTGAGAGGGTTAATCTCCCAGTCTTTGGAGAGGAGCGGTTGGTCCCTTGCCCACGCTTGGGTATGCAGCGTCCTGAAGAGGTCAATGAAGACGCCTTTGTTATGACTGTGGAGGCTCAGGCGCAGGAGATCCTTGGAATGATTGGTGTCAAGGAGTATCTTGTGCGCAGATCTACTGCGGGGACGATGCCCCGTCTGAACCGCGTTTTTGAGGAGATGCAAGTTTGCTATGGTCCTCACAAGGTTCCTGGCAAGGTACTGGCGGAGGTTGAGAAGAAAGAGGCCGAACAAGCGGCGAAATTACTGGCGAAGGCCGCACCTGCTGTCACACAGGGTGTGAAGAGGAAGAATCCTCCGCTTACTCGTGGCAAGACTAAGAAGGGAAAGCTAGTTGATGCCGGTACCTCCGCACGTATTTGTGCTGCGGCTGCTAAGACTACGGCCCGTGAAGAGGCCAAGAAGAAGAAGGGAAGTCAGAAAAGGGTTGTACAGAGGGGAACTCCCCTACGGCGGATGGTGTAGAAGAATCTGATCATGATGAGGCCTCCAGGTCTGAGGCCTCTGCTGACCGTGCTACCAATGTTGGAGGGGGAGCCGCGGGCTCGTCGCGAAGGTGTAGTGATGAGTCACCTTCGGCCGCATCCTTCCGCCGTGTACTCATGGGAGGGGCTACCTCAGAAGAACCCAAGGTCATTGCCAACGCAATGGATGGGTTCCCCTCGTCTAGTGAGAGCTCTGCTGAGTCACTCCGCCATGGGTCCAGCCGCACTCGCACGGAGGTGGTGGAGTCCGAGAGGATGGTTCAGGATGGGACGGACTCTCCTCCTGCTAAGGTTTGGAGCAGCTCGAGTTCTGAAGATACCTTTGTCCCTCCTGCTGGTCGGAACATCACTTTCGCTCAAATGCAGGAGCTTCGCACCGCTCATACGGCATTGAAGATGAAGGGGTCGGCGGAGATTGCTTCCGAGGGGAAGGCGGCAGCGGCTGCAAAAACATTGGAGGCACTGCACGCTTCTGCCACGTCTCCTGCCTTGGCTAACGAAGGTTTGCTAGGTCCAGAACTTTTTCTTCCATTGTTTGGGTCTGGCTGTATTTTGTTGTTCATGAGTTTTTCTCTGTTTCAGGCGCCGGTGCTTCTAAGGCGGCGACCGTTGGCGAGATGGTTGGCCCTCATGTGCCCGTTGAAGGCACCTTAGGTATGTTGCCTTCGCGTTGAGATTGATGTTTGGTTTTGCTTATTGTTTGCAAACTTATTCAATCTTCTTAATAGATGTTATATTTGAATATTTTGAAGGTGGTGACCTTTTTGAGGTTTTCGATAAAGCTCGCGACCAGAGCCTCGTGGTTCATTGCTTATCTATTTGCCTTAGTTATTTTTAATCTTAATTGCGAAGGTTTAATATTTTGTGCTTTGTAGATGACTACTAGCTTGGATTGCCTCCGCAAGCGCGTTGATGATGAGCTTGCAGCTCGCGACCAGCTTCTCAAGGAACTGGAGGCGAAGGCCTTGGGCTGGAAGGGAGCGAAGGAAACCGCCAACAAGCAGCTTGCTGGTGAGTGGGACCTCCATTCCAAATATGTGGAGGAGGTGAAGGCAGCGGAGGCTCGGCTAATCTCTAGGGCTGAGCGTGCTGAAAAAGCACTGGAGGAGCTGCAGGCCAAGCTTGAAGAGGCTAACACAAGTCTTAACTCCTCTCGACTCCACACCACTGCTCAGCAAAGGCAGTTGGAGAGCATTCAAGCTTCCTGTGCTTCCGCTGCCCAAGCTTATGCTGGTTCCATTACTTCTTTCATGGCTGCGACAACTCCATTCCCCAAGGATGGTGGTAGTCTAAATGTCTTAGGATGGATGTCCGCAAACTTCGCGAAGCTGCCAGCTGTTCTGCACGGCATCTCCGACTTCGGGGCACGCGCTGCGGCAACGAATGTCACACGCGTTCTTTCGTCCGAAGGTTGTGAGCATGTGGAGGACCTTCGCGTTAGAGATTCCCATCGGCCCACTACTCTTTGCGGGGCTGTCCAAGGGGGCTTTGCGCTTTTTGGCTCGTTCATGAAGACCTTCTGGGCCAATTATGGGCAGGCGGAGGCTTCTTTGCTTGCGAGCTCTCTGCTGCAGGTTTGTGTTCTTGATCTTTTGTTTTTCTTTAGTCTTCGCTTTATTTCATATGAGGTGGACATTTCTGCTTATCATCTAACACCTTGTCTTTTTAGACTGCTCCGCGAGTGGAGGGCGCACCGGTGACACAGCCGGAGGTTTGCCAGAAGTAGGGCGACTGTGAGGGTGAACCTCAGCGCACCGGGGGGGCACGCAGGACGCTGAGGAGAAGGCTCCATCTCCAGCTCGGGATGACGAAGAGGTCTAGCTTCTTAGGATGTGTTTTATGTTTAGCGTAGATATTTTGCGCGGGTTGCATCCTCCGCTGTGTAAATGTTTAACTTGTTTAAGAAAAATGAATGAAATCTGATATTTTTTTCTTTGGATATGAAAAAATTGCCTGCGCAGGTATCTGAGGGTGAGCCTGCACAGGAGGTGTTGCCTTTGTGCTTTTACCGCGATGGTGTTTACGATGAGGGCGGTCTTTGGTCTTTCTGGAAGGATACCTTCGCGAACCCTAGCGTAGATGATATGTATAAGGATGTGCTTTTTGATTTAGGGGATATGCGTATGGCTTTTACGCACTCCGTAGCTTGGGAGGGACCTCCACCCTCTTCTGAGTAGATTTGAGTTCTTGACTCAGCTTTGTAAAGTGTGCATACATTAATAAAGTTTTTCTCTTATTACACGATGACTATCTTAACTCGCCTCTGAACCTTCACTTTGGTTGCATTGCTTGCGCCTCTCTTCTTCGTTCCCTCATTTGTTTGTTGGATGACCTCCGTGAACAAGGCTGGGCGTGCTTCCTAGTCACTTGTTTGCAGTACGATTCCAACATCTCCGGCCGCAGAGATCCTATGTGGATCAGGCTTCACTTTGTAGATGTGTCTGAAGTACCCGCGTGAATGGTACTCTTCTTTCTTGACCTTCGCGGGTCTCTGACGTGGATCTTGCATGTGGATGCCTCATTTAGGTTTTTAGTTTCGAGGGGATGTTACGAATCTTTACGCAGTCCCCCACTCAACATATCCAGTGCGAAGATCCTTACGAATCTTTACTGGGTTTCATGTTTGTCGGTTGTTGCCCGGGCGGAGGTTTACATCCGCACTCATTCCTCTTTTGGCCGTTTTTGCCGTTGTACTACTGTTTCTTGTCTGACTGGCTGGGGGGTGATGGTGCTATTTTTATAGTGGCTTGGTCTGCGTAGGCATTTACTGTTTTTGTCCTATGGTAGGTTTAGTGGTTGGGCTGGGTTAGTATATAATGATCAGATGTGTGAGTGTAATGATGGTGTGTTGTGCCTACTGCTGACACCGTGTAAGGATTCATAGATGTGATTGTTGGCCTTTGAGTGTGGTAGCGCCTTATTCAGGAGCTGGAAGCGCTGACTAAAACAGGCACGGTGCTATCAACTCTTGCCGATGAGTATAGTGTCTCATGGCAGAGATTTGGTTGGAGTTGGAGTTCACCGGTTCCGCTGCTGTGTCTACAAGCACAACTCCAGCCCCGGTTCTTGTTGTGCTAGCGGAGACCTTTCCGCACCAAAGGTTGGCGTCACAAGTTGAGGGTGCTATGACACGACACATCGATGGAGGCATGTGAGCTTGCAATTGCTCTTAGTGAGTCTGTTGTTTAGATTGTTGGCGAAGGTGCCTCATTATCTTTAGTTGTCGCGGCTCTAATGTTGTATACCCCGCAACGAGAATGTTTGCGCTTTCGACAACACAATGTCAAGCACTTGTGCCGTTTGTAATTATTTCAACAAAAGAGAAACATGCTAGAATTTGTATGTAGTTTTCTTTTTCAGTTTCTGACTCACTCTCGGCCTTTGTCGGGCGGAGGTGTCGATGCCCGATATGGACAGACTTGTTTCAGCTTATGTTTTTGGCGCTTTTGCCACTTTTACTCAATGCCTCGCTTCTCAGCAGACTTGTTTTGAGGATTTTTGGACCATCGGAGGTCTCTAGAGGTTGTCTTTAGGTTAGTGTCTCCGAGCTCTAACCTTAAGAGGTCCTCTCGAGAATGCGGTCTATGTTGTCGAATTACGTGGATCACGTTGCTAGTCACTTTCGACTTTCTTGATTTGTATCTAGGGAAACTCCTCTTTATATTCCGTAGGATTTTTACATAAGTTCTCGCCTCGTTAAAAACCTCACCTCCACTAGGAGTTCCCCTGTGAGGAAAAAGAGTGCGCGAACCTTTTTTGAAAGTGGTAAAATCTACTTTCCTATTGAGGCAAAAATAAAAGCTGGCCAACCTCCGCTTATATTTCGCGTGAGGCGGTCTTACAAATAGTACTTGCAAAGGTTGTCCACGTTCCGGGTGTGATCGGAGATATTACCTTCGCCATCGACGAGGCGGAAGGCTCCTGGTCTTGCTGCTGCCCTTGCGATGAATGTACCATCCCATTTGGCTTGCGACTTGCCGATTGTGGAGGCATTTGGTTTTCGCTCAAGATTACTAGATCTCCATCTACGATGTTTTTCTTCCGGACCTTGTTGTCCCTCCATTTCTTTGTCTGATCCTGATACTTGCGTATGTTTTCCACGGCTTCCAACCTTGTTTGTTCCAAGGTCTCTTTGGCATAGTCTTCGTCCCCTCCGCCATTGCTTGTTTGATGACGCGGAGGCTTTCATGCTTCGCTTCCTCCGGGAGCATTGCTTCTTCGTCGTACATGAGTTTGAATGGGGTAAATCCGTTGCCCGCTAAGTCCGTGGTGTTGTGGGACCATATTACTTTTGGTAGTTCTTCGGCCCACTTGCCTTTGCGAAGGTTGAATAGAGTTTTGGATATGGCGGAGAATACTATTCCGTTTGCTCTTTCGACTGCTCCATTGAACTCGGGGTGGTATACTGATGCGAAAGCTATCTTGGTGCCCATTTGGCTGCAGAATTCTTTGAACTTTTCTGAGTCA
This sequence comes from Hyparrhenia diplandra, assembly GCA_015847255.1. Classification (NCBI taxonomy): domain Eukaryota; kingdom Viridiplantae; phylum Streptophyta; class Magnoliopsida; order Poales; family Poaceae; genus Hyparrhenia; species Hyparrhenia diplandra. The sequence goes on along the minus strand of JADLZK010004649.1, from coordinate 1,677,280 downwards.
AATTGCTTGCCATTGTCTATAGTGATCATTCTGGGCACGCCAAACCTACAGATTATGTTACTCGCCAAAGAGAATTTTTTGATTGCCTCGGATGTGATCTTCGCGAGGGGTTTTGCCTCTATCCATCTGGTGAAGTATTCAACCGCGACTACAGCGAATCTGTTTCCGCCTTGCGAGGTTGGCAATGGTCCGACTAGATCAATTCCCTACCTCTGGAGCGGCCATGTCGGAGGTATCACTTGTAATTCTGCTGAGGGGTTTCTTTGGTGTGGTGCGAAATTTTGACAAGCTTCGCACGTTTTGACAATGTTCTGGGCATCTCTAATGTGAGTGGGCCAATAGAAACCTTGACGGATGGCCTTCGCTGACAATGCTCTTGGCCCTATGTGAGATCCACAGACACCAGCATGTATTTCTTTCAAGAGTTTTATCCCTTCGCTATGTGAGATACATTTCAGCATGGGTTGAACTACTCCTCTCTTGAACAATGTGTCGTCGATCATAGTATAGTTCCCCGCATGTGCTGCTGTTCTTGCAACCTCCACCTCCTCTTCTAAGTAGCTTATGTTGTTAAGGTTGTTTACTATTGCCTGCCTCCAGTCTTCGCCTTCTACTAGCATTACTGTTTTGAAAGCTTTGTTCAGTGTCTCGGTTGCTGGCTTGGAGGATATGCTGTAGAAGGTGTTTTGTGGCATGCAGAGGTTGTTTGCCGCTGCCTTGGCTAGTGTGTCTGCTTCATTGTTTTGTTCCCTTGGAATGAATTTTATTATGAATCCGCGGAACCTTCGCTCGCCCGACCACCGCGAGGTAATTTACCACTTCTGGTTCTCTTGCCATGCATTCTTTTTCTACTTGCCCACTAGCATGAAATCTGTTCTTACTTCCACGGTCTTTGCCCTGAAAGCTTTTGCTTTAGTGAGGCCTAGGGTGAGTCCTTCGTACTCAGCTGTGTTGTTTGTCTGTGGGCACTCTAGTCGTGTAGCGAAATAGGACCTAATGCCCAAGGGTGACATTAGGACAACAGAGGCTCCTGCTTCGTGCCTTCCCTAGGCTCCATCTATGTATACCGGTCCATAGTTGTGAGTCTTGAGTCTGCCACGCCTGCCTCTGCGGAGTCCACTCTGCCACAAAGTCTGCAAGCACTTGAGATCTTATTGCTGATCCGTGAACAATCGAGATTTCAAACTGGGAAAGCTCACGCCCATTTGCCTATTCTTCCCGATGTTTCTTTGTTTCTCGACCTCCGCCAGAGGTTGAGATGTTGGCACTATTACTTTGTATGAGTGGAAGTAGTGCTTGAGTTTCCTGGATGCGTTAGCGCATATGCAATTTTTTCTATCTCTGTGTAGTTGATCTTCGCTCCTGATAGTGCTTCTGACACATAATAAATGGGTCACATTGTACAAGGCGGTTGGCTTCGAGCTTTTGTTGGATCGCCATCGGCCGATTATGGTGTCGGAGGCCGCGAGATACAACAGTAGCGGTTTTTCATTGTTTGGTACCGTGGATCGACAACAACCGTTCCTCGCAGTACTCTTTGAGTTGGGTGAAGGCCTCTGCTTGCTCTTTGCCCCAGTGGACTTGTCCGCCTCCGCGGAGAGCTTCAAAAAATGGTAGGCTTCTCTCCGCTGATTTTAAAATGAACCTGTTTAATGTTGCGATCCTGCCGGTGAGTTGCTGTATTTCTTTCTTTGTTGAGGGTTCAGCCATGTCTCTGATTGCCTTGATTTTCTCGGGATTAGCTTTTACTCCTTCCGAGCCGACTATGCATCCGAGCACCTTCGCCTTGGTCACACTGAACACACACTTTTCAGGGTTCAGTTTGAGTATAGACTTCTTGAGGTTGGCGAAGGTTTCTTAGAGGTCTGCGATGTGGTCTTGTTCTCTTTTGCTCATGACAATTAAGTCGTCCACGTATGCGATCATGTTTTTGAGCAATTTCCCTACTAGGACTTTGCCTGTCATTTTGGCGAACGTTGCCCCAGCATTTTTCAGATCTTCCGGCATTCTTGCAAAGCAATAGGTCCTGAAGGGAGTGGTGAAGCTTGTTTTTCCTTATCTTCTTTTCTTAGCCGATTTGGTGGTATCCCGAGTAACAATCCGTATGAAAATCTCCGACAACCCGCTTTTTATCGACATGAGGTGTCTATTCTCGGCAAGTGGAAGTTGTCCTTTTTGGTTGCTTTGTTGAGGTCAGTGAAATCAATGCACATCCTCATCTTACCGAGGGTTTTCTTTGGCACCAAGACTACGCTCGCTAGCCAATCTGTGTATTTGACTTCTCTCGATGACCTTTGCGCCGAAAGCAATCGCCGACCTCCGCTTGGGCGGCTAGTGTTCTGTCTTCTAACATCTTTCTTTGCCTCTGTTTCTTGGGCTTCATATTTAGGTTGATGTCTAGGATGTGCTCGATGGTGTCCCTATCGACTCCTTTGAGGTCTGATGCTGACCAAGCGAAGATGTTCTTGTTTTTTATCAGAAGCTTCGCTAATTCTGTTTCTTCTTCGGTCAAAAGATTGGCGCCGATTGTTAACTTGTGCTCAGGATCTTCGTCTATTCTTATCTTTTCACCTTTTCCTGCCCTTTTGCACTTGTCTGCCCCTTGACCATGTCGGGTGGTTCAGGGTCTGTGTTCTTCGCTTGCACGGAGTTGATATTTCTATGTGCCTTGTATATAGCCCTTTCTATGTTCCTGGCTTCCTTTTAGCTTCCATATATGGTGATGACTCCGTGAAGTGCTGGGATTTTCATACACAAGTAGCCCATATGGATTGCGGCATTGAACTTGTTGGCGAAACCTCTGCCAAATATTGCATTGTATGGGGAGTAGACATCGACAATGTCGAAGGTTATGTATTCAGTCCTCGCGTTCTCTAGGTGTCCGAAGGAGACTGGGAGGGATATTTTTCCCAGTGCTTGGACTTGCCTACCTCCGAAACCTATGAGAGGTGAGTCCGAGGGTTGCAGATGATTTATGTTGAACTTCATTTATCGAAGGCATTAACGAAGATGATATCGGGCGAGCTTTATTGATCGCGACTCGCCATCACCCAAAGTTGCTATGTTTGCTTTGATTACCATCGCGTCCACATGAGGGTAACTTTCCAGTTTGAGGTCTTCTTCTGAAAAGGTGATTGGGGTTTTGTACCACTCGCCGAATCTGACTACCGGCTGGACGGCTATGTTGTTGACCAAGCGGAGATGATCCCTTTTTTGCCTTTTGGTTTCATGTTCCAAAGAGGATCCTCCGGCTATGGGCATTATCATTCTGATGGTCGGGAGTGGCGTGTGGGGGTTGTATTGGTTTTCCGGGCTTGGCTCATTTTTCATAGGAGCACTAGGTGGGGCCCGCGGAAGTGGTAAATGCGTATTGAAATTTGGCTATTAAGCCGCCTGTTTGAGTGTTGAGGTTCTGGCCTGCTTTGACGAGCTTAGGTGTTGCCTGAATTGGGATAAGACATGCTGGATTCGGATGAGTAGTTTGTCGTCGGTGTCGGTGGTGGAGGCGAAGGTCTCCATGCCGGTAGGAAGTTGGGGTAATACGCATTTGCGATGGTAGATGGATGTATCTCGATTGGATGTAAGGGATGGGTATATAGGGCAATATTGCCGGTATTGGGTTTGGTTTAGTGGAGGTTCTGTGCGTGGGTAAGTATAGGCACCGTTGACTTCTCTCGTTGGTTGCGGAGGAGGGTTGGGCGGAGGTCGGCCGCTTCCTCGCCTTCAGTGCTTTGTCTCTTTCTTGTTGGATGACAGGGCCTCTTGTGAAGTGCCCCTTTTCTTCGCCATGTATGGCACAAAATTGTTTTCTCGGCTTTCTGTTCTAGCTCTTTCCGGGCCCTTTGCCTTGATATGGTTTCTGGGGGTTTCGGGTCTTGCTCCCTGTGTGTTTTGCGGCTGATTTGCCTCCCAGTGCTGGTCGAGCGCTAGGACCCGTTGTCCGTGACCTCCTTTTGCGAGGTTCCCGCCGTTGGTTTCTCTTGTTACCTTTGGATTGTTGCCTATCTTGATTCTCGCTCATCTAATCTTTTTCGAAGTCGTCATCCGAACGAATCCGGATCTCGAATTGTTCACAGAGCTCCCGCATGGTCTTCGGTTTCTTTCTTGCAAGCTCCCCGGGCGAACGGTCCCGCGCGGAGGCCTCTTATCGCCGCATCTATTGCAACTTGGTCCTAGTTGTTGGGCGCTTTGCTTTGAGCTACGAGAATCTCTCGAGGTAATCTTTTAGGGCGTCGTTGTGCCCTTGCTTGCATTGGAACAAGTCCATGGACGTGAGGGACCGGATGACAAGCCCTTTGAAGTTTTCCCAAGATTTTGTCTCGAGATTTTCCCATGAGTATATGGTGTTGGGTTTAAGCATGGAGTACCATGCTAGGGCATCACCTTCGACGGCTATGATGAAGGCCTTCGCCAGTACTGCATCATTGCCCCCTGCCGATGCCACTGCCGCCTCATAGCTCATTATGAATTGATGTGGGTCGGTTCTGCCGTTGAACCTTGGGAGCTGGGTGGGTTTGTACCTTACTGGCCACGGTGTCGTCTGTATCCCCTCCGACAGAGGGGACTTTGGATTGAATGACCTCCGCTCATCGAGAACATTGTGGACTATTAGGGCGTGGGTACCGCCGTGGTCTAATATCGGGGTATACCACGCATTACAAAGACGATCGTATGGCTCGTGTGGAGCTCGATGGCCTAGCTCAAGGGACATGAAGACGCAAGGTTTATACTGGTTCGGGCAAATCGGTGCCCTAGTCCGGTCTCCGCCGGAGTCACTATGTCCGAGCTCAAGGGCTCGTATAGGGAGGATACAAGCATGTCGAGAGAGGGAGGCCGGCTCCCAAGTCTCTGGTGTGTGGGAGTAGAGATTGTAATGTTTCGTGTGAGAGAGTTGAGAGGTCGAACCTCTTCTTCTCCTCAGGTATCGGCCTCCCTTTTATAGTCACAAGGGAGGGACTAAAGGGGAGAAGAACACAAAATAGAAGGGGTAAAGTGCAAAATGACGAGGGACCCATAGGTCGTGACGCTTTCACGATCGTCGCCGTGGGCTTGTTCCGTGTCCCGTCCGCGCTTGGTCGCCGCCGTCGCGAGATTCCGGGATGGGTGAAGTCGCGTCCCCCATGCCCCGCCGCGATTGTAGTAGGAACGCTGCCTCGCCGGACGGCCCCGCTGATGTCTTTGTCGTCGTAGCGGTTGGCGGCATGCGACGTGGTGGGATGTCGCTTCGAGCTCGAGGTCGTGCTAGTCGGAGGTGTGTCGCTGCAGTCTTCACGGCCGCGCGATGCGGGATTGTACGCCAAGAGGTCGCTGACGAGTCGGAGCTTGACGGAGGTCGCCTTGTCGGATCGCGAGTAGCCGAAGCTCGAGCTCGAACTCGTGGGTCGCGGCGTTCCGAGGAACCGCGAGCCGGGTCGAGTCGAGCATGACGGAGGTCGCCTTGTCGGGATCGCGAAATGGCGGAGCGCTGAGCTCGGAATTCGTGAGGTCGTGGCGTTCCGTGAACCGCGAGTCGGGTCGAGTCGGAGCTTGACGGAGGTCGCCTTGTCGGGATCGCGAGTAGCCGAGCTCGGACCTCGAACTCGTGAGGTCGTGCGTTACGGGGGACCGCGAGTCGGGATCTGTAGGGGACCGTGAGCTCCCTAGTCGTGGAACTTGGGTAAGTTGTACGTGACGCCCCTGAGAGCGTGGGCTCCCGAGCTCGGAGCTCGGAGACCCGTGGAGGTCATGCGTGTCGCCCCGGGCGAGACAGGCTCCGGCTCGGAGCTCGGAGACCCGTCCCGAACTCGGAGCTTAGGGATCGTGTGAGTCGGAGTCGGGATGCGGCACGAGCTCGGTCTCCGCTTATGAGCTCTTGCGAGGAGGAGCTCGTGCTCGCGTGAGGCGGAAGTACCACCGTGGGCCGAGCTCGCTGTTGATGCCGATCTAGGCCGAGTGCCGCTTGGGTTTTGCCGTGATTAGTCGTATGTTTTGGGGTACCCCGATATAGGTATCCCACGAAGCCCCCGAGGCCCGGGGGAGACGGAGTCTCCTCCAGCGATGACCTCGAGATCGTGGTGAGGATAGGGGCCATGCTCGGGTTGACTTTGTCCGCGGGGCTGCCGCGAAGCGCACCCGCAGTGTAGCCGCTCGAGGCCCGGGGAACGGAAGTTCCCGCGGAGGCTTTAATTGATTCGTTTTTCGCTTCGTTTCCCCATGGTTGCCCGTGGAGAGGGTGAGCCGTGGCTCGATGGCCCTCGAGCGTTTGGGGACATGGATTCTCCCTCATGCGCTTAAGGCCGAGGTCGAGGTCGCCGTGGATCGCCGTTGTGTTCGCTCCCATTCCCCGAAGATGCGCTAGCGCACCGTCGGGGTGTAGCCCCGAGGCTTGCATTTTGAGTCGATAGGCGAGTTCGCCTTGACTCTCGCTTTGAGTCGTTGTTTCGCTGCTCCCATTCTGCTCCCCGGAGAGGTGGGGTGAGCTCGTGCCTCATCTTACCCTCGGTGGCCGAGATGAGGTGCTCGGTGAGTTACTAGCGGGTAGCTCAAGTGAGGCCCGAGCTCACCGCCCATTCGCCCGATCGCCTAGTGGATCGACCTCATGTTCCCCGGTGCCTCAACCTCTATAATTCTCGAGATCTTCGAGATCCCGAGGGCTCGTCGCCTCCTCGGCCGAGAGGAAATCAAAGGTCGATTCGATGCACCGCGACTCGAAAGCACGGGTCGCCGAGCTCCCGGCACTCGCAGGCGCACGACATAGGCCGCCGGGCGCCCGTCGACGTGTCCTCACTCGGCGCCCAAGGCGACCGGCCGAACCCCGGCGGGCCAGCCTTCGAACCCTCGGCATGATCGTGTGTAGCTTGCCGTGGAGCCGAGTCGCTTTTTTTCGCTGCTCCCATTCGCTCTCTCGCGGAGAGGTGGGTGAGCTCGTGCCTCATCTTACCTCGGTGGCCGAGATGAGGTGCTCTCGTGAGTTACTAGCGGGTAGCTCGAAAGTGAGGCCCGAGCTCGTCACTCGCTCGCCCGATCGGCCTAGTGGATCGACCTCATGTTCCGGTGCCTCAACCTCTATAATTCTCGAGATCTTCGGAGATCCCGAGGGCTCGTCGCTCCTCATCGTGAGGAAATCAAAGGTCGATTCGATGCACCGGGCGACTCAAGCCGCAGTCGCTGAGCTCGCGGCGCCGGCATCACGCACATAGGCCGCTCGGCGCGCCTGCCGACGCGGTCCCTCGCCGGTTAGCCCATGGCGGTCGTCGAACCCTCGGTGGGCCACCCTTCGAACCCCCGGGCATGATCGTGTAGCTCGCTCGTGGAGCCGAGTCGTTTTTCGTTTGCCCCCATTCCCGCTCTCTCTCGGAGAGGTGGGGTGAGCTTGTGCCTCATCTTACCCGCGGTGGCCGAGATGAGGTGCTCGGTGAGTTACTAGCGGGTAGCTCGAGTGAGGCCCGAGCTCGTCACCGCTCGTCGATCGCCTAGTGGATCGACCTCATGTTCCGGTGCCTCAACCTCTATAATTCTCGAGATCTTGAGAGATCCCGAGGGCTCGCCGCCTCCTCATCGTAGAGGAAATCAAAGGTTGATTCGATGCACCGCGGCTCAAGCACAAGTCGCTGAGCCCGTCGGCGCCGGCGCGACAGACATAGGCCGCCGGGCGCCCGTCGACGTGTCTCGCCGGGTTGGCCCATGGCGGCCGCCAAACCCTCGCGGCCCTTCGAACCCCGGGCATGATCGTGCGGGGGCGTAGGAGATCGATGGGCGCCGCGCCATGCCCCGTGGATTTCGACTTCCAGCCTTAGTCGGACGATGTTCCCGATAAGAAAGAGAGCAAACAATACCCGAACGGATCAGTGTGATCATAGTATATTTTGTGAAAAAAAGTTGGTAAAAAACTTGGGGTGTGCGCCTCCCCCTCGTAGCCCCCGAGCAAGGGTCGCCCGCTGAGAGGTAAAGGGCGACCGCTGCTCAACAGCCGAAAAATAAAAGGATCCAATGTTTGCACAAGTTTTTGCATTGGACGGTAATTTGCGATGTACGTTAAGGGTGAAAGAGACGTAGCTGTTCGATGCTTCGGTGTTGGTGACACGATTGTTAGCGGAGCTCTTGCACGTGTCGAGCGAGCACGCTTGCATGAGCGATCGATGTCGAGCCTTGAATGTGGCGGAAGCTCGCAAAGCTCGTCGGTGAAGAGCTCGAAGAAGTTTGTGACGGGCTCGGCGGGCCGGGCTCGTGGAAGCTCAGCCGGGAGAGCTCGTGGGTCCGGCTCGGCCGTGGGCTTGTTGGTGAAGAGCTTGGAGAAGTTCGACGGCGGGGAGCTCGCGGACCGAGGTCGGCAAATGAGCATGGAGAAGCTCGACGACGGAGTGCTCGTGGGTCGGCCTCGGTGGCGCAGCGCGGAGAGAGTCGGCGACGGGGAGCTCGTGACCGAGGCCGGTAGAAGGAGCATGGAGAAGCTCGACGACGGAGTGCTCGTGGCCGGGCTCGGGCGAAGAGCATGGAAGAGCTCGGGCCGAGGCCGCAAATGAGCATGGAGAAGCTCGACGACGGAGTGCTCGCGGCCGGCTCGCTGGCTTAAGAGCATGGAAGAGCTCGTGGGTCGAGGCCGGCAGCGGAGCATGGAGAAGCTCGACGACGGAGAGCTCGTGGGTCGGGCTCGTGGCGGAGCGCGAGAGAGAGTCGACGACGGAGAGCTCGTGGACCGAGGCCGGCAGCGGAGCATGGAGAAGCTCGACGACGGAGTGCTCGTGGGTCGCCTCGGTGGCGCAGCGCGAGAGAGTCGGCGACGGAGAGCTCGTGACCGAGGCCGGCAGCGAGCATGGAGAAGCTCGACGACGGAGTGCTCGTGGGCCGTGCCTCGGTGGCGCAGAGCCGGAGAGAGTCGGCGACGGAGAGCTCGTGGACCGAGGCCAACAAATGGAGCATGGAGAAGCTCGACGACGGAGTGCTCGTGGGTCGGGCCTCGTGGCGAGCGCGGAGAGAGTCGACGACGGAGAGCTCGTGGACCGAGGCCGGCGGAGCATGGAGAAGCTCGATGATGGAGTGCCCGTGGTCGCCCTCGGGGCGAAGGGCATGGAAGAGCTCGTGGGTCGAGGCCGGCGGCGAGCATGGAGAAGCTCGACGACGGAGTGCTCGCGTGGTCGCTCGGTGGCGAGCAGCGGAGAGAGTTGGCGACGGAGGGCTCGTGACCAAGGCCGCAATGAGCATGGAGAAGCTCGATGACGGAGTGCTCGTGGGCCGCGCTCGTGGCGGAGCGCCGGAGAGTCGGCGACGGAGAGCTCGTGACCGAGGCCGACAGCGGAGCATGGAGAAGCTCGACGACGGAGTGCTCGTGGCCGGGCTCGGTGGCAGAGCGCGGAGAGAGTCGGCGACGGAGAGCTCGTGACCGAGGCCGGCAGCGGAGCATGGAGAAGCTCGACGATGGAGTGCTCGTGGCCGGCCCTCGGGCGGGCGGAGAGAGTCGGCGACGGAGAGCTCGTGGATCGAGGCCAGCCAGCCATGAGCATGGAGAAGCTCGACTCACGGAGTGCTCGTGGGTCGGGCTCGATGGCGTAGCGCGAGAGGGTCGGCGACGGAGAGCTCGTGGACCGGGCCGGCAATGGAGCATGGAGAAGCCCGACGACGGAGTGCTCGTGGCCGGGCTCGGTGGCAGAGCGCGGAGAGAGTCGGCGACGGAGAGCTCGTGACCGAGGCCGGCAGCGGAGCATGGAGAAGCTCGACGACGGAGTGCTCGTGGCCGGGCTCGGTGGCAGAGCGCGGAGAGAGTCGGCGACGGAGAGCTCGTGACCGAGGCCGGCAGCGGAGCATGGAGAAGCTCGACGACGGAGTGCTCGTGGCCGGGCTCGGTGGCGAAGAGCATGGAAGAGCTCGTGGCCGAGGCCGGCAAATGGAGCATGGAGAAGCTCGACGACGGAGTGCTCGTGGGTCGGGCTCGGTGGCGAGCACGGAGAGAGTCGGCGACGGAGAGCTCGTGGACCGAGGTCGGCAAATGAGCATGGAGAAGCTCGACGACGGAGTGCTCGTGGCCGCCTCGGGTGGCGCAGCGGAGAGAGTCGGCGACGAGAGCCGTGGATCGAGGCCGCGAATGAGCATGGAGAAGCTCGACGACGGAGTGCTCGTGGCCGGCTCGGTGGTAGAGCGCGAGAGAGTCACCGACGGAGAGCTCGTGGACCGAGGCCTAGGCGAGCATGGAGAAGCTCGGCGACGGAGTGCTCGTGGTCGCCCGGTGGCGGCGCCGCCGAGAGAGTCGGCGACGGAGAGCTCGTGACCGAGGCCAGCAATGATGCATGGAGAAGCTCGACGACGGAGTGCTCGTGGCCGGGCTCGGCGGCGCAGCGAGAGAGTCGGGCGATGGAGAGCTCGGGACCGAGGCCGGCAGCGAGCATGGAGAAGCTCGGCGACGGAGTGCTCGTGGGCCGCCCGGGGCGCGCGCGGAGAGAGTCGGGCGACGGAGAGCTCGTGACCGAGGCCCGGCGAGCATGGAGAAGCCCGGACGACGGAGTGCTCGTGGTCGGGCTCGGTGGCGAGCGGAGAGAGTCGGGCGACGGAGTGCTCGTGGACCGAGGCCGGCGGCGGAGCATGGAGAAGCTCGACGACGGAGTGCTCGTGGGCAGGCTTCGATGGCGAGCCGGGAGAGTCGGCGACGGAGAGCTCGTGATCGAGGCCAACAATGAGCATGGAGAAGCTCGACGACGGAGTGCTCGTGGGGTCGGGCTCGGTGGCGAGCCGCGGAGAGAGTCGACGACGGAGAGCTCGTGGACCGAGGCCGGCAGCGGAGCATGGAGAAGCTCGACGACGGAGTGCTCGTGGCCAGCCCGGTGGTGGCGTGAGCGCGAGAGAGTCGGCGACGGAGAGCTCGTGACCGAGGCCAGCAGCGGAGCATGGAGAAGCTCGACGACGGAGTGCTCGTGGCCGGCCTCGTGGCGAAGCGCCGAGAGAGTCGGCGATGGAGAGCTCGGGACCGAGGCCGGCAGCGAGCATGGAGAAGCTCGGCGACGGAGTGCTCGTGGGTCGCTCGGTGGCGAGCGCGAGAGAGTCGGCGACGGAGAGCTCGTGGACCGAGGCCAGCAGCGGAGCATGGAGAAGCTCGGCGACGGAGTGCTCGTGGTCGGGCTCTATTGGCGAGCGCCGAGAGAGTCGGCGGGAGTGCTGTGGCCGAGGCCGGCACGAGCATGGAGAAGCTCGACGACGGAGTGCTCGTGGCCGCTCGGTGGCGTAGCGCCGAGAGAGTCTACGACGGAGAGCTCGCGGATCGAGGCCAACAAATGAGCATGGAGAAGCTCGACGACGGAGTGCTCGTGGGTCGGGCTCGTGGCGCGAGCGGAGAGAGTTTCGGCGACGGAGAGCTCGTGGATCGAGGCCTAAGAATGAGCATGGAGAAGCTCGACGACGGAGTGCTCGTGGCCAGCCCTGGGCGTAGCAGCGAGAGAGTCGGCGACGGAGAGCTCGTGACCGAGGCCAACAACTGAGCATGGAGAAGCTCGACGACGGAGTGCTCGTGGTCGGGCTCGGTGGCAGAGCGCGGAGAGAGTCGACGACGGAGAGCTCGTGGACCGAGGCCGGCAATGAGCATGGAGAAGCTCGATGATGGAGTGCCCGTGGTCGGGCTCGGTGGCGAAGGGCATGGAAGAGCTCGTGGGTCGAGGCCCGGCAAAATGAGCATGGAGAAGCTCGACGACGGAGTGCTCGTGGCCGCCTCTGCGGGCGCAGCGCCGGAGAGAGTTGGCGACGGAGGGCTCGTGACCAAGGCCGGCAGCGAGCATGGAGAAGCTCGATGATCGAGTGCTCGGGCGCAGCCCGGTGGCGAGCGCGGAGAGAGTCGGCGACGGAGAGCTCGTGGATCGAGGCCGCCAGCCGAGCATGGAGAAGCTCGACGACGGAGTGCTCGTGGCCGGGCTCGATGGCGAGCGCGGAGAGAGTCGGCGACGGAGAGCTCGTGGATCGAGGCCGGCAAATGGAGCATGGAGAAGCTCGACGATGGAGTGCTCGTGGTCGGGCTCGGTGGCGTAGCGCGAGAGAGTCGGGCGACGGAGAGCTCGTGGATCGAGGCCGCCAATGGAGCATGGAGAAGCTCGACCACGGAGTGCTCGTGGGTCGGGCTCGATGGCGTAGCGCGGAGAGGGTCGGCGACGGAGAGCTCGTGGACCGAGGCCGGCAAATGAGCATGGAGAAGCCCGACGACGGAGTGCTCGTGGCCGGTCGCTCGGTGGCGTAGCGCGAGAGCGTCGGCGACGGAGAGCTCGTGGACCGAGGCCTAGCAAATGAGCATGGAGAAGCTCGACGACGGAGTGCTCGTGGCCGGGCTCGGTGGCAGAGCGCGGAGAGAGTCGGCGACGGAGAGCTCGTGGACCGAGGCCGGCAAATGGAGCATGGAGAAGCTCGACGACGGAGTGCTCGTGGCCGGGCTCTGGTGGCGAAGAGCATGGAAGAGCTCGCGGGTCGAGGCCGGCAAATGGAGCATGGAGAAGCTCGACGACGGAGTGCTCGTGGCCGGGCTCGGTGGCGAGCACCCGAGAGAGTCGGCGACGGAGAGCTCGTGACCGAGGGGGGCAGCGAGCATGGAGAAGCTCGGGACGACGGAGTGCTCGTGGCCGCTCGGTGGCGAGCGCGGAGAGAGTCGGCGACGGAGAGCTCGTGGACCGAGGCCGCCAGCCGGAGCATGGAGAAGCTCGACGACGGAGTGCTCGTGGGTCGGGCTCGGTGGTAGAGCGCCGAGAGAGTCGGCCGACGGAGAGCTCGTGGACCGAGGCCGGCAAATGAGCATGGAGAAGCTCGACGACGGAGTGCTCGTGGTCGGCTCGTGGCGTAGCGCGGAGAGAGTCGGCGACGGAGAGCTCGTGGATCGAGGCCGGCAGCGAGCATGGAGAAGCTCGACGACGGAGTGCTCGTGGGCCGGGCTCGGTGGCGAAGAGCATGGAAGAGCTCGTGGTCGAGGCCGGCAATGAGCATGGAGAAGCTCGACGACGGAGTGCTCGTGGCCGGGCCGGTGGCGGAGAGCGGAGAGTCGGGCGACGAGAGCTCGTGATCGAGGCCGGCAGCGAGCATGGAGAAGCTCGACGACGGAGTGCTCGTGGGTCGCTCGGTGCGCAGCGCCGGAGAGAGTCGGCGATGGAGAGCTCGGGACCGAGGCCGGCAGCGAGCATGGAGAAGCTCGACGACGGAGTGCTCGTGGCCGCCCCGGTGGCGTAGCCGGAGAGAGTCGGCGACGGAGAGCTCGTGGACCGAGGCCAGCGGCGCTTGCATGGAGAAGCTCGACGACGGAGTGCTCGTGGGTCGGGCTCGGGGCGGCGCCGGAGAGAGTCGGCGACGGAGAGCTCGTGGCCGAGGCCGGCAATGGAGCATGGAGAAGCTCGACGACGGAGTGCTCGTGGGTCGGGCTCGGTGGCGTAGCGCGAGAGAGTCGGCGACGGAGAGCTCGTGGATCGAGGCCGGGCAATGAGCATGGAGAAGCTCAACGACGGAGTGCTCGCGTGGCGGGCTCGGTGGTAGAGCGCGGGGAGAGTCGGCGACGGAGAGCTCGTGGACCGAGGCCGGCAATGGAGCATGGAGAAGCTCGACGACGGAGTGCTCGTGGGTCGGGCTGGTGGCGAGCGCGAGAGAGTCGGCGATGGAGAGCTCGGGACCGAGGCCGCGGCGGTGAGCATGGAGAAGCTCGGCACGACGGAGTGCTCGTGGGCCGGGCTCGGTGGCGGAGCGGAGAGAGTCGGCGACGGAGAGCTCGTGGATCGAGGCCAGCCAGCCGAGCATGGAGAAGCTCGGCGACGGAGTGCTCGTGGCGGGGGCTCGTGGCGCAGCTCGGAGAGAGTCGGCGATGGAGAGCTCGGGACCGAGGCCGGCAGCCAGAGCATGGAGAAGCTCGACGACGAGTGCTCGTGGCGTGCCCGGTGGGCGCGCGGAGAGAGTCGGCGACGGAGAGCTCGTGGATCGAGGCCAGCAAGAAATGAGCATGGAGAAGCTCGACGACGGAGTGCTCGTGGGTCGGGCTCGGGGCGAGCCGCGGAGGGAGTCGGCGACGGAGAGCTCGTGGACCGAGGCCGGCAGCGAGCATGGAGAAGCTCGACGACGGAGTGCTCGTGGGCGTGGCTCGTGGCAGAGCGCGGAGAGAGTCGGGCCGACGGAGAGCTCGTGGACCGAGGCCAGCCAATGAGCATGGAGAAGCTCGACGACGGAGTGCTCGTGGGTCGGCTCGGTGGCGTAGCCGCCGAGAGAGTCGGCGACGGAGAGCTCATGACCGAGGCCGGCGGCCGAGCATGGAGAAGCTCGACGACCGGAGTGCTCATGGCGGGCTCTCGTGGCGTAGCGAGAGAGTCGGGCGACGGAGAGCTCGTGGACCGAGGCCGATAAATGAGCATGGAGAAGCTCGACGACGGAGTGCTCGTGGCCGGGCTCGGGTGGCGTAGCTGCCGAGAGAGTCGGCGCGACGCAGAGCTCGTGGACCGAGCTTGGCGGCGAGCACGGATCCTCGGCAACAAGGCCGCCTCTCGAGGCGGATGCGTGCACGAAGCGGTGCGACGAGGTGCCCGCTGGTTCTTGGACGGCGCCGACGGTAGGGGCTCGATGTCGGAGCTCGATGTAGGGCTTGTGGCGGGACCCGTGAGGAGCTCGTGGATCGAGGCCGGCAATGAGCATGGAGAAGCTCGACGATGGAGTGCTCGTGGGTCGCTCTCGGTGGCGTAGCGAGAGAGAGTCGGCGACGGAGAGCTCGTGACCGAGGCCGGCAAATGAGCATGGAGAAGCTCGACGACGGAGTGCTCGTGGTCGGGCTCGGGTGGCGAAGAGCATGGAAGAGCTCGTGGGTCGAGGCCGGCAATGAGCATGGAGAAGCTCGACGACGGAGTGCTCGTGGCTCGGTGGCGAGCACCTGAGAGAGTCGGGCGACGGAGAGCTCGTGGACCGAGGTCGGGCAAGAGCATGGAGAAGCTCGACGACGGAGTGCTCGTGGCCGTGGCTCGGTGGCGTAGCGAGGAGAGAGTCGGCGACGGAGAGCTCGTGGACCGAGGCCGGCCCCGGAGCATGGAGAAGCTCGACGACGGAGTGCTCGTGGGTCGGGCTCGGTGGTAGAGCGCCGAGAGAGTCAGCGACGGAGAGCTCGTGGACCGAGGCCGGCAAATGAGCATGGAGAAGCTCGACGACGGAGTGCTCGTGGGTCGGGCTCGGTGGCGGAGCGCCGGAGAGAGTCGGCGACGGAGAGCTCGTGGATCGAGGCCAGCCGGCGGCGGAGCATGGAGAAGCTCGACGACGGAGTGCTCGTGGGCCGGGCTCGGTGGCGTAGCGCGGAGAGAGTCGGGCGATGGAGAGCTCGGGACCTAGGGCCGGCAAAGAGCATGGAGAAGCTCGACGACGGAGTGCTCGTGGGTCAGGCTCGTGGCGTAGCCGGAGAGAGTCGGCGACGGAGAGCTCGTGGATCGAGGCCAGCCGGCGAGCATGGAGAAGCTCGACGACGGAGTGCTCGTGGCCGGGGCTCGGTGGCGAGCGCGAGAGAGTCGGCGACGGAGTGCTCGTGGACCGAGGCCGGCAAATGGAGCATGGAGAAGCTCGACGACGGAGTGCTCGTGGCCGTGCCTCGGGGCGTAGCCGGAGAGAGTCGGGCGACGGAGAGCTCGTGGACCGAGGCCAACAGCGGAGCATGGAGAAGCTCGACGACGGAGTGCTCGCGGGTCGCTCGGTGGCGAGCGCCGGAGAGAGTCGACGACGGAGAGCTTGTGACCGAGGCCGGCAAATGAGCATGGAGAAGCTCGACGACGGAGTGCTCGTGGCCGTGCTCGGTGGCGTAGCGCGAGAGAGTCGGCGACGGAGAGCTCGCGGACCGAGGCCGCCAGCAATGAGCATGGAGAAGCCTCGACGACGGAGTGCTCGCGGGTCGGGCTCGTGGCGAGCGCGGAGAGAGTCGGGCGATGGAGAGCTCGGGACCGAGGCCGGCAGCAGAGCATGGAGAAGCTCGACGACGGAGTGCTCGTGGCCGTGCTCGTGGCGAGCGCCGAGAGAGTCGGCGACGGAGAGCTCGTGGACGAGGCCGCCAGCGGAGCATGGAGAAGCTCGACGACGGAGTGCTCGTGGGTCGGGCTCGGTGGCGAGCCGCGGAGAGAGTCGGCGACGGAGTGCTCGTGGACCGAGGTCGGCGTGAGCATGGAGAAGCTCGACGACGGAGTGCTCGTGGCCGTGCTCGGTGGCGAGCGCGGAGAGAGTCGGCGACGAGAGCTCGTGGACCGAGGCCAACAGCGAGCATGGAGAAGCTCGACGACGAGTGCTCGTGGGTCGGGCTCGGTGGCGAGCGCCGGAGAGAGTCGGGCGACGGAGAGCTCGTGGACCGAGGCCGGCAAATGGAGCATGGAGAAGCTCGACGACGGAGTGCTCGTGGCCGGCTCTCGTGGCGTAGCGCGAGAGAGAGTCGGCGACGGAGAGCTCGCGGATCGAGGCCAACAATGAGCATGGAGAAGCTCGACGACGGAGTGCTCGTGGGTCGGGCTCTGGTGGCGAGCGCGGAGAGAGTCGACGACGGAGAGCTCGTGGATCGAGGCCGGCAAATGAGCATGGAGAAGCTCGATGATGGAGTGCCCGTGGTCGGGCTCGGTGGCGAAGGGCATGGAAGAGCTCGTGGTCGAGGCCGGCAGCGAGCATGGAGAAGCTCGGCGACGGAGTGCTCGTGGCCGGGCTCGGTGGCGAGCGCGGAGAGAGTTGGCGACGAGGGCTCGTGACCAAGGCCGGCAAATGGAGCATGGAGAAGCTCGATGACGGAGTGCTCGTGGCCGCTCGGTGGCGTGAGCGGAGAGAGTCGGCGACGGGAGAGCTCGTGGCCGAGGCCAGCAGCGGAGCATGGAGAAGCTCGACGACGGAGTGCTCGTGGGTCGGGCTCGATGGCGTAGCGCGGAGAGAGTCGGCGACGGAGAGCTCGTGGACCGAGGGGACAATGAGCATGGAGAAGCTCGACGATGGAGTGCTCGTGGCCGGGCTGCGGGCGAAGCGCGGAGAGAGTCGGCGACGGAGAGCTCGTGGACCGAGGCCGCCAGCGGAGCATGGAGAAGCTCGACTCACGGAGTGCTCGTGGCCGGGCTCGATGGCGTAGCGCGGAGAGGGTCGGCGACGGAGAGCTCGTGACCGAGGCCGGCAAATGAGCATGGAGAAGCCCGACGACGGAGTGCTCGTGGTCGGGCTCGGGGCGAAGCGGAGAGAGTCGGCGACGGAGAGCTCGTGGGACCGAGGCCGCGGCGAGCATGGAGAAGCTCGGCGATGGAGTGCTCGTGGCCGGGCTCGGTGGCGAGCGCGGAGAGAGTCGGGCGACGGAGAGCTCGGGACCGAGGCCGGCAAATGAGCATGGAGAAGCTCGATGACGGAGTGCTCGTGGGTCGGGCTCGGTGGCGAAGAGCATGGAAGAGCTCGTGGTCGAGGCCGGCGGCGGAGCATGGAGAAGCTCGACGACGGAGTGCTCGTGGGTCGGGCTCGGTGGCGAGCACCGGAGAGAGTCGGCGACGGAGAGCTCGTGACCGAGGTCGGCAAATGAGCATGGAGAAGCTCGACGACCGAGTGCTCGTGGGCCGCTCGTGGCGAGCGCCGGAGAGAGTCGGCGACGGAGAGCTCGTGGATCCGAGGCCAGCAAATGGAGCATGGAGAAGCTCGACGACGGAGTGCTCGTGGCCGGGCTCGGTGGTAGAGCGGAGAGAGTCAGCGACGGAGAGCTCGTGGATCCAGGCCGGCAAATGAGCATGGAGAAGCTCGGCGACGGAGTGCTCGTGGCCTCGCTCGGGTGGCGAGCGGAGAGAGTCGGCGACGGAGAGCTCGTGGATCGAGGCCGGCAGCGGAGCATGGAGAAGCTCGACGACGGAGTGCTCGTGGCCGGGCTCGGTGGCGAAGAGCATGGAAGAGCTCGTGGCGAGGCCGGCAAATGAGCATGGAGAAGCTCGACGACGGAGTGCTCGCGGGCCGGCCTCGGGGCGGGCGAGCGGGGAGAGTCGGGCGACGGAGAGCTCGTGATCGAGGCCGGCAATGAGCATGGAGAAGCTCGACGACGGAGTGCTCGTGGCCGGGCTCGGCGAGCGAGCCGAGAGAGTCGGCGATGGAGAGCTCGGGACCGAGGCCGGCAGCGCAGAGCATGGAGAAGCTCGACGACGGAGTGCTCGTGGGCCAGCCTCGTGGCGAGCCGGAGAGAGTCGGCGACGGAGAGCTCGTGGATCGAGGCCGCCAGCGGAGCATGGAGAAGCTCGACGACGGAGTGCTCGTGGGGGCGGGCTCGGTGGCGCGCGCGGAGAGAGTCGGCGACGGAGAGCTCGTGGACCGAGGCCGGCAAATGAGCATGGAGAAGCTCGACGACGGAGTGCTCGTGGTCGGGCTCGGTGGCGGAGCGCGGAGAGAGTCGGCGACGGAGAGAGCTCGTGGACCGAGGCCGGCAAATGAGCATGGAGAAGCTCAACGACGGAGTGCTCGTGGCCGGCTCGGTGGTAGAGCGCGGGAGAGTCGGCGACGGAGAGCTCGTGGACCGAGGCCGGCAATGAGCATGGAGAAGCTCGACGACGGAGTGCTCGTGGCCTGGTCGGGCTCTGGCGTAGCGGAGAGAGTCGGGCGATGGAGAGCTCGGGACCGAGGCCGGCAAATGAGCATGGAGAAGCTCGACGACGGAGTGCTCGTGGCCGGGCTCGGTGGCGAGCGCGAGAGAGTCGGCGACGGAGAGCTCGTGACCGAGGCCGCCAAATGAGCATGGAGAAGCTCGACGACGGAGTGCTCGTGGGCCGGGCTCGGTGGCGGCCTTGAGAGTCGGGCGATGGAGAGCTCGGGGCCGAGGCCGCGGCGAGCATGGAGAAGCTCGACGACGGAGTGCTCGTGGGTCGTGCTCGGTGGCGGCGCGAGAGAGAGTCGGCGACGAGAGCTCGTGGACCGAGGCCGCCGGCGAGCATGGAGAAGCTCGACGACCGGAGTGCTCGTGGTCCTGGCTCGGTGGCGAGCGCGGAGGGAGTCGGCGACGGAGAGCTCGTGGACCGAGGCCGGCAAATGGAGCATGGAGAAGCTCGACGACGGAGTGCTCGTGGCGGGCTCGGTGGCGCGCGCCGAGAGAGTCGGCCGACGGAGAGCTCGTGGACCGAGGCCGGCGAATGAGCATGGAGAAGCTCGACGACGGAGTGCTCGTGGTCGCCTCTTGGCGTGAGCGCCGGAGAGAGTCGGCGACGGAGAGCTCATGACCGAGGCCGGCAGCGGAGCATGGAGAAGCTCGGCGACGGAGTGCTCATGGCGTGGCTCGGTGGCGTAGCGCGGAGAGAGTCGGCGACGGAGAGCTCGTGGCCCGAGGCCGACAATGAGCATGGAGAAGCTCGACGACGGAGTGCTCGTGGGTCGCTCGGTGGCGAGCGCGGAGAGAGTCGGCGACGCAGCTCGTGGCCGAGCTTGGCGCGAGAGCACGGATCTGGCGTGGCGTCGGCTCCTCGAGGCGGATGCGTGCCGATACGGTGCGACGAGGTGCCTGCGGTTCTTGGACGGCGCCGACGGTAGGGCTCGATGTCGGAGCTCGATGTAGGGCTCGTGGGCGGACCTCGTAGAGGAGCTCGATGAAGCTCGGAGCAATTAGACGTCGGTAGGCCTCGGCCTCGCGGTGGGAGAGGCTCGCGTGGCATTGCGTAGGGTCGGTGGTGATCTCGTGGGGCGAGCGAGGCGAGATGTCCTTCCGAGTTACGGGGCGCGAGGAGGCGAGTGGTCGAAGCGGGGCGGGACGCCCGCCAAGTCGCGGCGGTGCGAGGCCGGGAGGTCGCTCGCCTTCCGTGCCCGCGAGAGTCGGTCCGCCCGGGTCGTCGGGCGCGCGTGGACGGAAGTCTTGTCGGCGCTGGTCGCCGACGGACGGACCTGACCCGGTCGCGGCGAGATCACGCGATCGGGCGTGGAGCAAGATCGGGCGGCGGCCGACCACGAGGTCGCGGCGAGGCGAGACAGACTCGCGCAGCGTCTGACGGGCGGGCTCCCGCTGCTGTGACGCCGGACGCCGCGAGGCCGGAGGTCGCGGCGAGGTTCCGACCCACGAGGGCACGGAGTACGGGACGAGGTCGCTAGAGGCGACTCCCTTTAGCCCGTGACCGCTGACGGCGCGCGGTGCCGAAGTCGGGAGGTCGGGCGAGACGGCGGGGTCGCGAGCGTGGCCTCGGGTCACGCCGCTGGTGAGAGGATCTGCACCGCCTCGTGTCGACGAAGTTGGAGGAGCCGCGCGCAAGACGGAGCCGTATGGGGTCGTGCGACGCGACGCTCCGCGACCTTTAGGCCGCGGCGCTTGCCGAAAGTAGCCAGCAGTCGCGGCGCGGCATGGCGCACGACGGAGAGGAGCCCATGCGTGGTGAGGTCGCGCGATCGAGACCCGCACAAGGGGAGGCCGCGCTCCCGGGCCGAAGCGGGCGCTGGACTCGGCTCGTTTCTTCCGCGGGGTCGAGCAAGTCGGTCGCGGGGAGGTCCGCCCCGGCCGCAAGCCGCGATCTCCCCGGCTACGGCGCGCGTGATGGCCTCGGTGGCCTCGAGTCGGAGGCGAGGGGCTGCGCGTGAGGATGAGCGGAGGTCGTGTGTGTCTCGGGCGGAGCGCATAGGACTCCGCGGTGTGGGAATCGGATCCCATCTGAGCCGCCGACCGAGTCGGCGTCGGCTTATGCCGACCGGGGAAGGGTCCGACGGGGGACTCCCCGGTCGGGTCGTAGGCAAAACCAGGCGCTCAGGCATATCGGAGCCGAAGCCGGCCACGTGGTGGATGAAGCCATCGGAGCGGTGACTATCGCCGTCACACGAGCGCTTCCCCTACCGGGCGCGCCAACCGCCGGGTCTAATATCGGGGTATACCACGCATTACGCGATCGATCGTATGGCTCGTGTGGAGCTTCGATGGCCTAGCTCAAGGGACATGAAGACGCAAGGTTTATACTGGTTCGGGCAAATCGGTGCCCTAGTCCAGTCTCCAGTCGGAGTCACTATGTCCGAGCTCAAGGGCTCGTATAGGGGAGGATACAAGCATGTCGAGAGAGGGAGGCCGGCTCCCAAGTCTCTGGTGTGTGTGGAGTAGAGATTGTAATGTTTCGTGTGAGAGAGTTGAGAGGTCAGAACCTCTTCCTCCTCTGTGGCTGAAGCCTCCCTTTTATAGTCACAAGGGAGGGACTAAAGGGGAGAAGAACACAAAATAGAAGGGGTAAAGTGCAAAATGACGAGGGACCCATAGGTCGTCGCGTTCACAATGAGTCGTCGTGGGCTTGTTCCGTGTCCCGTCGCGCTTGGTCGTCGTCGTACGCGAGATTCCGGGGGATGGGCGAAGTCGCGTCCCCATGCCCCGTCGCGATCGTAGTAGGAACGCGTCTCGTCGGGACGGCCCCGCGATGTCTTTTTGTCGTGTAGCAGTTGGCGGCATGCGACGTGGTGGGATGTCGTTCCGAGCTCGAGGTCGTGCTAGTCGGAGGTGTGTCGCCGCAGTCTTCACGGGCCGCTACGATGCGGGATTGTACGCCAAGAGGTCGTGACGAAGTCGGAGCTTGACGGAGGTCGCCTTGTCGGGATCGCGAGTAGCCGAGCTCGTAGCTCGGAACTCGTGGGTCGTGGCGTTCAGGGAACCGCGAGCCGGGTCGAGTCGAGCATGACGGAGGTCGCCTTGTCGGGATCGCGAGTAGCCGAGCTCGGAGCTCGAATTCGTGAGGTCGTGCGTTCGTGAACCGCGAGTCGGGTCGAAGTCGGAGCTTGACGGAGGTCGCCTTGTCGGGATCGCGAGTAGCCGAGCTCGGACCTCGGAACTCGTAGGTCGTGGCGTTACGGGGACCGCGAAGTCGGATCTCGTGGGACCGTGAGCTCCCTAGTCGTGGAACTTGGGTAAGTTGTATGTGACGTCCCGGTGAGAGCGTGGGCTCCTGAGCTCGGAGCTCGGAGACCCGTAGGTCATGCGTGTCGTCCTGGCGAGACAGCGGGCTCCGGGCTCGGAGCTCGAGAGACCCGTCCCGAACTCGGAGCTTAGGGATCGTGTGAGTCGGAGTCGGGATGCGCACGGGAGCTCGGTCTCCGGCTTATGAGCTCTTACGAGGAGGAGCTCGTGCTCGCGTGAGGCGGAAGTACCACCGTGGGCCGAGCTCGCGTTGATGCTGATCTAGGCCGAGTGCCGCTTGGGTTTTTGCCGTGATTAGTCGTATGTTTTGGGGTACCCCTGATATAGGTATCCCACAGGTACCATCTCCATTGCGGTGGCTGTCGTTGTGTGGCTGTATACGGGGGGTTGTGGAGGTTGGCGGTGGTTGAGTCGAAGGCACCTGGCCTACTATCTCGCATGCAGATTTCCGCCGCAAAGAGCGCGTTTTCTGTGCGATCTCCTCCGCCGCTGGTCGGCGCTGTTGTGCTCTGATGGTCTCGGCATACGTAGCTGCAGCCTGGTCTCTTTCCCACTGCAACCTTTGGAGTGCAGCTTGTAGCTGCTGTAGTTCTTGAGACTGACTGATGCCTCCACCCTGGGGCGCACCTGGTTGTGTGGCTGCCTCCTCTTCTTCGCCTGTGGCGGTGGGTCTTTGCGTTCCTCTTCCAGTGAAGGGTCATCTCTTGCCGTCAGCGTAGGTATACGGTATTGCGCTTCGGTCGGGAACTCTTCGCCGGTGTCGTAGTGGTGGACTTGGTGGTAGTTTTCTTTCTTTTCTGTGGAGCCATGGTTCTTTCTTTCGGACCCCTCGGTGGGCGCCAATGTTGAAAATTGTGTTTCCAACAGGGGTATGAGACCTCCGCCCGGGCATTGCCCCAGGGAGGAGGAAGTGGCCTAAAAACTAAGTGTGAGACACACAATATTAAATGACAATAAATTTCATTTACCAACCCCCCATATGGTGGGTTGAGTCTTCTATTTATAGCTTACAAACTTACAAGAATATGAAATTACAATCCTGTCCTCTCAGATTCCTAGAATATTCCATCTTTCACTGTCTTGCTAGAGGGGTCTTCGCGTCTTTCTGACCAATAAACCGTCTCGGCCGGATGGGTCCATCAACTTCGTCCGACTTCGGTCCATCAGGCGAGGTCTTCGCAGGGTTGACCCTCGCCAACGACTTTCGCGTCCCTTCTCCGGCCGTCGGGCAAGGTACCTTCGCTTGTCCAAGCTCGGCCCTCGAAGCGCCGGGCGAAAAACCCCGCCTCCGCCCTCGTCCGTGAAGTAAGAGGTAGGACGACCGGCGGAGACAATACCTCCGCCGGCTTCAGGGCTCTCACGCCTTGCCGCTTTTTGGACCTGCGAAAACAAACATGCGTTTGGGCGAAATAATGGTTAGCGGAGCATCGGAACTTCTATTCATTCATTCCGCTTGACACCTCCGCCTGGTGCCTGGGGACCATGTCCCAACATGCATGACTAAAAAAATAATCCCAGATACCATCAAAGAGCTAATGCAAATTGCAAAAATCCAAATCTCTTAAGCACCATGAATGCTTAATTTGTGGGTCTAGAAAAGTACAAGTGATAGTCAACAGATTTACCGGACCCAGTTAACTTTCAAGTGAATACATGACATGTACATGTAGGGGTCGGCAAGTGACTAGAAAACCTTGAAGCCATGCGCTTTTATTGCAAAGCTGAGTAGAGAGGTACAAATGGATGACTTTGTGTCTTTGTCCATAAATTTTTCACAGGTAGTTTTATTCCAATTCCAATGATATCCAAAGACTTATGTACACATGTATGTTGACTTAGGCTACAAAGTCCGATCCATAAGGTTAAACTGAGAAGGAAACCTACGATACCTGCAAAGAATATAACAATATATGCCATATCGCCACAACAAAGAAAAACATCATGTACAGGATAAAAGGTGGACGATAATTTTTCAAGATGCCTGACGCTGGCTAGTGCTAAGTCCTGCCACTACTTTATGCTCCCATCTGTGTCCTAGTAACACTGTAGCACATAGCCTTCGCCTTCCGTACGTTCACGGGTTGAAATGCTGAGCCCATCTGTGTCCTGTTAACACTGTAGCGCACTAGTACGTTGTCACTTTTGACTATTGCATTAAGTGAGGGGATCAAAATGTACATTAGTATTACAGTGTGTTTTTGTAAGAGCAACACCAATGTATATAGATTAAGTAATTCGTAAAGGTGGGTCTGGTGTAAGGTGGCCGTAGCTATGGATTTTTCCACAATGTGAGTCCATAAGACGGGACCCGTTTGTGAGAAAGAAAATACTAAAAAAATTTCCATCCCCTTCCGCCATTGCACTGATCCCCTTTTCTCTCTCTTCCGTCGGCCTCGCGTGGAGCTCGCATCGATCGGCGGGCGGCCGTGTGGCGCATGGAGCTCGGGCGGCGGCGACCTCGCATGGAGTTTGGCGGCGGATCTCGCCGATGGCGGTGGCCTTGCATGGAGCTCTCGGCGGCCTCGCATGGATTTTGCGGCGGATCTCGCTCGGTGGCGGCGGCCCGGAGCTCAGCGGGCGGTCGCGCATGGCGCATGGAGCTCGGGCGGCGGCCGTGCATGGAGCTCGCGGGCGGCCTCGCGTGGCTCATGGAGCTCGGGTGGCGGCGGCCTCGCATGGCACATGGAGCTCGGGTGGACGGGTTGTTGGCGGCCTCGCATGTTGCTCGGAGCGAGATATCGTGCCATTGTTGTTGCTTGCCTGAAGGTAACAGATGGAGGTGAGAGAAAAAATATTTTTTATGGATAGTCCATAGCCATATGGACACCGATAGTATGGACTACTATATGAACTGGTGTCACAATGTATCGATAGCCGATAGCGAATTGTTTATTCCTTATGGACGGCTTTTTGAGCAAATTGTGGTTGCTCTAACTACTGAACATGGTGGATCTGAGTTATTTTTTTTTTTATTATTTATGCTTACTCATCATCTTGAATTAAATCTCTTGTCGTAGAACAAAAGGTGGATCTTGACATAGATGCGTGACCTCTGAGTAAAAGATGATTCGAATAGGTGCAGAGATTGTAATCGGACAGAGAGAGAAACCTAAATATTTTCAGACGCCCCTCGCGTGATCCACATGCATCTGTTTCAAAATGGCAACGGGTGCCAAACCCGAGTACCCGACGGGTTTTACCCGATAAGGAGGCGAGTATGGAATGAGTTTTTCTACCCGCGGTGACGTTATTGGGCAAAATCTTGTACCCATCGGGTATGGCGGGTACGGGTACGGGTGCGGGTGTCTACCCGCGGGTAAGAAAAACACCCAAAAAACCCCGCCAGCCTGAGTGGTTAACTCATTTTAGCCCATGTAGCCCATGAATTCGGCCCAAATTCAACTAATCTGTCATAGTATATATCGTTGAACTCCTCCTGAAACCCTAGCCCACTCACTCATTCACTCCCTTCCCCAGCCGCCGCTCCTTCTATTCCTATCGCACGGGCCACGGGGGCGACGGCGCGACTCGCGACTTCGGGAACGACTGACCGCGCGCGACCGGCAGCGCAACTCGCGAGCGACGGAGCGGCTACCGAGTACGCGGGCCTTGGCGAGGGCGGGCCGACGCGATGCTGCCGAGGAGGAAACGGCGAGCGCCCCCGCCAAGTCGCCGAGGCAGACAGAGCCAGACCGCAGGTGCCTCCTCGCACCGACGCGTCGTTGGAGGAGCGCTGCTTCATTCAGCAGTGCGTCGGCAAGGAACTTGTTCAATCTGTCCAGCGGCTCCAGCCTGCATTCCGCATCTTCTCAGTCTCAGCTATTATGATGGCTGCACTATCGATGTTGCCAACTTGCTTCATTTTTTTTTCTTTTTTTTTTTTTTTTTGTCAATGAGGATTGCAATTTGGAACATTAAAGTGCGGTGGTATCCAGCTTTGAATCTGAGCACTTTTGTTGTTGGTTGCCGTGATAAATTTTGATTTTGCTTAGTCTTCATGGGTGTGTTGTCGGGTGCGGGTTACCGATGGGTAGGAAATACCCGCGCGGGTGTGGGTATGGAATGATTCTCTACCCGTCTACGGGTACGGGTGCGGGTAAGATTTTAGCTTGGCGGGTGCGGGTACAGGTGGCCAGTACCCATCGGGTATATACCCGTTGCCATCTTGACATCTGTTCGACGAGTCGAAACTCGAAACTGTGGTGTGTGGGGCTGTGGGCTCTGGCGCTCTGCCGGCCGTGTAGCAGACGCAGCCTTGTAGCCGGAATGGTGGACGAGCACATGGCTCCATCGTTGCCGTTGCTGGGAGGAGGACGACGGGCCCCTTCTTAGACACAGCAAGCATGGAGAATCTTTCCGTGCTAGCTTTATTGCATTTTTTTGTTTTGAACGAAAGCTTGGGCTATTGCATTGGCACCGTCCATTTACTTCACTGCAATATTAGTCCTTGTATCATGCACGCTGCCTGCTGCCAGTGCGTGCATCTGCCTTGGTTTCAAGGGCTGCCGAGCAGAGCATTATTGGTTTGAACGTTGCAGGGTCGGCTAGTGGATGGCCGCACCGTCGTCAATGTCGACCACCACCATGTCCTTTCACTGGCCGGCGGCCCGCGCCGCTCCGCCGTCCATCTAGCATCTGCTGGGGCCATAGGCAGAGACTGACCGACGGACGGGATGGACGTTGACATGCACGGCCCCATGAGCAGGATGCATGCTACACCACATAGTATGCAGCGTTGAGCTGGCTGTCTTGACTGAATTTGAGGATGCTTTTGTATAGGATTGAGCGCTTGCTTCCACATATTAGCTTGAGTATTGTGTCCCCTTAATAGTACAGCCTTCAAATTCGAAATATAATGTGTCAAAAAGAAATCGAAATATGAAACGAGTTGAATTCCCTTTGAGTTTCCTGGACATTCACGGGCCAATGAAATTAACACTAGCACACAACTGATTTTGCACGGCGTTTCCAAATGATTTTCCATGGCGGTTATTTTGAAAAACGTCACGGTTAATGTCTCTATTAACCATGACGTTTTGTAAGAGGCCCGCCACGGTTGTTCGAGGCCCAAACAGCCCATTTGCGGCCCAATAACGGATCCCTTGTAATATATACCGCGAAGCCGGAGCCTGGAACCCTAAATCCCACTCCCGTGCCTAACTCCGTGCCCCCCTTCCTCTCCACTCCCATCGCCTCCTCCTCTCCCCCAGAGCACCTTCCCGTGGCGGCTTCTCGGCGATGACGCCGGCTCCCTCCCCGGCGACGGCGGCGGCGCCTCGGCCACATGTGGCCATGGCGGCTAAGGCGTCCCCCATGGCGGCTCCCTCGGCTCAGGCGTCCCCATGGCGGCTCCCTCCCAAGGCGAGCACCGGTCGGCTGCGTGGCGGCGGCGGTGTGCGGCGCGCGGATCCACCTCTTCCCCTCGAGATCCGTGGCGGCGGGCGGGGTGAGGTGGGCTGCGGATCAAGCACGGCGGCTCCGCTTCCTCGACCCGCCGCCGTGGGCTGGATGTGGCCGTGGTGGCGGATCCGCGGCTCGGAGCGGCGGCCTCCTCGCCCGGATCGGGGGCGGCGGCGTGGGCACCACCGGCGGCGACGGCCCGATGGATGGGCTCGCGGACCGGGCCCCGAATGGGCTCCGTGGGCTTGTGGGTTTTTTTATTAACGGTGGCGGGGCGAAAAAACCGCCACGAAAATCCTCCATTTTCGGTGACCATACATTGGTGGCGGGCGGAAAAACCGCCGCCCGAAAATCCATTTTACCCGCCACCGAAGTTCTTCTATCCAGTAGTGTAAAGAGCCAATGAAAGAACGAGCTTTTGGGTTTCCGGACATTCACGGGCTGAAATGCTACATCACGACATGAAAGGCAGTGCTAGCACGTACACAACGGCTGGTCATGTAATAAAACACGTCGTTGAAATGCAGTCAGCCCCTTGATCTTGTTTGGAAATCAGCACTCACGAGAGTAATTGTTTTCAAATCAATATTTTTTTTGTAACTTTGGATTTTACTGGAGCACCTAACTTTTCTTGCCTATCCCTCATCTATATTCACCTTTTGGTAACATTTTTTTTTTATCAAAACCCACTAGAGTTTGCCAATTATTCACTGGTTTGTGTGATGCTTATTTCTATAATATTTGTCAGACAGTGAAAAATTCTAAATTATGAACTCACTTGGATATAACAAAGCTATATGTTCAATTAGGACCAGAGAACTTATGAGCCTTCCCAATTTACACTAAAATTTATACAGCTTCCAATTTATGGAGCATATAGTTTGTAAACCACCATACTATTTGAATTAATCGATGCTTCTGGTTGTTCTTGAATTGTTTGTCGCTAGTTGGATTGAAACCTAAAACCTTGAAATTGTAAAGACATGATAGTTTTTTTTTATTTTTTATTCATGACTCACTTGAAGTCGTCAGTACGTGAACCTATGGCTTTCTTATAAGCCGAGTTATAAAACTCTCTTTAAAAAAGTCGTCAGTGAACCTCAAATTGGCAACCTGTACAGTACTACACCCAGTCTTAGTTAGTGAGAATCTGTATGTCCCATATGTTTTCGGAGTTTATAATATCAGTTAGCTAACTGAATGTTGGGTTCCTTTGTAATGATCAGTTAAACTAATATACAGCTGCCCTGTAAAAAAAGGAAGTTATACTAATTTGGATTTATGATCTCTGTTCCAATGGTCTAAGATCAATTTTATCTTTATGGATGTGAGCTTCATTCATTCTCCTTAATTAATGTTCTTATCATGGAATTGTCAGAAGGTGCCTTCAACTTTCACAACATAGGGGTTTTAACTTATTCTCAGGCAATTAGACTATCTGCAGCGGGAGTCTGTAAACGATACTAGAGTAGTTTGTACCGGAAAAAACACCTGCAGCGGGAGACGGTAAACGAAACTGGGAGCTCCCGCTTCCTGGAAGTTTGGCGCCGTAGCGTGGCTTCGCTACAGGGCGGTTGCTGGCGCACCACGTGCGCGGGGCAGACAAAGGAGAGAGAGGTGAGAGCATCAGTAGCGGGTCCCACAGTTTCAACAAACTAAAAACTGCTATAACTTATAAAACAAAAAGCCAAATTAAATTTCGATTACACCATTAAATTCATTTCAATAAATTCTTCAAAACTAGATATCACATGAGTATATTTAGATAAATTTTTAAGTGGGCCCTACTGATAGTAGTTGGTATAGAGTAGAGATATAAAGAAGGATGAGTGCGGAGAAAGATCGCGTAAAAGAGGAATCTTGATGACTAGGATGTATAGAGGAGATAAATAGAGAAACATGAGTGCGGATAGTCTTATACTGCATTATTATGCAATGAATTATCCTTCTATGGATCTTTTTCTCTGTACCAGCATCATTGCCTATCCAATTACAAGTGTAGTACAAATGTACTGCAACTGCAACTCTGAATCTTTAAACAAACTGATCCTATATGTTGCTGATCTTTCCTTTCTATTTGGCAAAATGCTTAAGCCATCAACCATTCTCACCATGACTTCTAGTTCCATGTTTATTGTTATCGCTATGAAAAAATTATAGGAATTCAATGTTTGAAGCAGCTGCTCTGAGAAGCTTAATTATATTGTAGATCCCTTATATTATACTTTTTAGCCAGAAGTAGTGACTCTTGTGTAGCCCTGATGTTCCAAATACGTCAATACTTTCTTTTTGTTTCTGGTTAGTTTCCACTCCCAAGGTTTTTTTTTTTTTTTTCTCATAACTTCTAATTAAGACTCGGTGCTTGACAGCAATCTTGACTATTTATTTGATCATTTCATTGTGTTTGCAGGTTAGGATTTTTGGAAGTGATTTTTTTTTTGAAAACCGTTCGGTGGGAGAGCTTCCCCACCTACTTTCATTTCAAAAAAGGTCTCGTTTTTTAGGGACGGGAGGAAACCCCGGTCGTCCGATTAATCCCGGAAAACCGGACTAAAACCATACAAGATACCACAAACACAAGAAAGACAGAAAGAAAATTACAACTCGAAACACATGAACTCTTCAACGATGCCTCCCGGGGAGGTGGATGACGTAACAACGCCACCATCGTCGACCCAAAGACACACACGGGGCTTGGCAAAGCTTTCGCCCGAGTCTTGTGGTAAGGAGTCAAGCGGGGTGGCCAAAGTAGAAGCGGCCACAGGAGGTTCTTCAATGACGCCTTAAACAAGGAGATCCGTCACGGGCCTAGAATAATCCGGACCGAGCTTTCGCGCCCGAGAACCACGAGGAAGAGGCCCCATGGAAGTGCTGATTGTCGGTCGTTCATCTCACGACACGCCAGTCGCGGAGCCGCTTGGACTCGCCAGCGGCGATGGAGGCGCGCGCACCGACAGCGCCGGTCGCCGCCACGCGTCGCAGAGCCGCTTCGGACTTCGCCAGCGACGACGGAGGCACGCACCGACAGCGCCGGTCGCCGCCACGCGTTGTGGAGCCGCCGGACTCGCCCCGACGATGGGAAGCGCGTACCGACAGCGCCGGTTATCGCCACGCGCGTCGCGGAGCCACTGGACTTGCCCGCAACGACGGAGACGCGCGCCGACCGCCGCAGCATCGGTTCGGTTGGGGCATTCCGTCGAGTACCGGCATGCACCACCAACTGGAACTGGAGCCGCCATGGCCTTGGACCTCAAGGCCGCCGGTTGGCCTAGCAACCTCGTTGGGGAGATGGTAAGGTGAGGGGGAGGAGTGGCAGCGGCCTTACAAGGTGGTTGCGACCGCGCACGCTGGTCACCCGAGACGCCGACCGAAAGCACCGCAGCGCCAGGGAAAGCACCGGCCGCGCGCCATCCCGCTGCACATCGACGAGGTGGATGTCCGAGTTCCGACCGGCCGCCGCCGATCCGGGTGGATGGCCGCCGATCCACACCTAGACACCCCCTGATCCGCCCAACGCCGCCATTTCGCCCATCGCCGTCCGGTGAGGCGGCCATGGCCGAAGGGACCATGGAGCAAGGGGGTGAGCGACGCGCCGATCCGCATCGGAGGGGAGTGGATCCATGCTCGGGGCGCCGGATCCGTCGCCACCGGCTCGCCGTGGCCCCACCATGTTGTCGGCGAGAGAGCTTGGAGGAGAGGGGAGCCGCGGCGTCCCCTTTACGGGTGCTCGGCGCGGGCCGCGCCGCCAGCGTCAAGCCCGCAGCAGCGGGCGGCCGGAGGAGGGCGGTGTCGGTGGGGGGGGGCGCCCGGCGGTGGGTGTCGCCCCAGAGTCGCCTCGCTCGGGGAGACGACGCGGGGTCCCTGAAACAGGAGAAAAAGATTGTGCTTCCTTTCATTTTTGACAGTGATTCACTCGGTTTTGGCGGTGATGCAAGCTGAACCCGTTTGGACAAGCAAGAGTTTAGCCTCAAGCTGATCCTGGTGCCCATCATGTAGAGATTGAGACCTGCATTATATTTTAATCGATAACTCTACTGAAATTAGTATATTTACTTGATAACTCTACCGAAATTAGAATTTATACCTTGTATATACTACTTCCTGGAGGTGGACTTGTTGTTGCCACTTGTGCTGATTTGCGTCGAAATTAAATAGTACTTGCTACTTGCACACAGAAGTCAGTTTTGCACAAACTATACATGTTCATGTGAGCTATACATAATTACGTATTCCCTTATTGAGTAGAAGTGTTGATGCAGAAATGAATCCATCATGGATAATTTAGTAGTGGTAAATAAATTATGCTTTTGTTCTATTTTTATTGCATTAAAAATGTTTTATTACCCATAGCAATGCGGCACGGCATGCTTGAAATGAGAAATACGGACACGGCAACAGCTGCTGGTACTGCTAGTGGCCTGCTACAACTGTTGCACACAACAGAGAGAGAGAGAGAGAGAGAGAGACCAAAGCCGCGTCCGTATGTTCACGAGTTGAATAATGCCTCAAAGAGTCCAAGAGGAAAGAGCGAAGCAAGCACCGTGTTCTCACCATTAGTACCATCCATCCATCCGTCCTCTTCTTCACCCACTCCATCTATCTATCCTTCTCCTAAAGAGTGGCTATGGCATGCTTTTGGAAGATCAGAGGTTTGGATCGATGGCCTAGTGAGAACGATAGCTGTGACGGTTGCAGTATATCGCTAGTACGTACTAGCAGTGCAGCACAATACCACAGTAGTGTTTGTGAACGTTTGTTCTCACATTTAGCCGTTGCGAGGCCGGACTGCTCCGCCGAATGGACCGGCGCCGCGTGCAGCACGGGTTCTCTCGTCTATCCATTGTCCATTGTCCCTTTACGCAGAGACTGACGGACGGAGGAGGTTCACATGCATCTGATCTGATATGAGTCATGAGTCGTCGAGCGCGTACGACGAGTGCAGGTGTGGGCTACATTTACACATGGCCTCTGCCTCCGTATGGCGGACGCCCTGCCACCCTGTAGCCGGAAAGTTAAACGAGGCAGCAGCCGGTGCAAATACGTATATATTCGAGTGATTTTCACCTGTGGATATGGACGTCCAAAATACAACCACAACGATTGTTGGTATGTAAACAAATAATACTTTTTTTCCAAAGCGGACTTTGCCTGTATTGCATTAAGAAATTGTGAAAGTTCATTGCATCCTAGAATCCTTACTCAGCCGAATGGTGATGGGTTCCCCGACCGCACTGATAGCTACCCGAATAGTACTTGCTACTTGCACACAGAAGTCAGTTTTGCACAAACTATACATGTTCATGTGAGCTATACATAATTACATATTCCCTTATTGAGTAGAAGTGTTGATGCACAAATGAATCCATCATGGATAATTTAGTAGTGGTAAATAAATTATGCTTTTGTTCTATTTTTATTGTGTTAAAAATGTTTTATTACCCATAGCTCTAGGTGGAAGTTGGATGTCCCACTATGCCAAAAATCGCTTATCTGCGACACTTCTTAACCGCTATCGGCGACACATTTTTTTTTCAGCGTCACCCTTTTTAAGGTCGAGAGATAAGGGCATATCTGTGACGCGCGTATTTACGCCATCATCGATAAGGTGCTATCGATGACGCCAGATTGGTTACATGTTATGATATAACACCTTATCTGCGACACATATTGGCTACACATGTCATCGATAAGGTGTTATCCGCGACGCATATAGCCAATACGCCGTCGCAGATAAGGTGTTATCTGCGACGCATGTAACCAATACGCGTCGCGAGAGAAGGTGTTATCTGCGACACATGTAACCAATACGCGTCGCGAGATAAGGTGTTATCTGCGACACATGTAACCAATACGTGTCGCAGAGATAAGGTGTTATCTGCGACACATGTAGCCAATACGCGTCACCAATAGCTATTTCAGAAAACACAAAAAAATATGGTGATCCTATATATATATATATATATATATATATATATAGGATGATCCATATACATGTATACACATCATTGAAGCTATCATTTTACTTGTAAATCTTTATAAAAGGAGCAAAAAACTTTATACAATGCACGGTTCTGAACCCCATGTTTCACAGTACGGTACAATTCACAACAGTACACACTTCATACTTTTCATACTTCACACTACACAGTAAGTTCTCATGATCAGGTGTGTTAAACTCTAAGTGATTACATGCACTATCCACCATAACCAAGAAGTGACAGGTATAGAATAGCTACTTTCCTTTCCGCCCAGCTCAATGTAGGTCAGCTTCTCCTAAGCTACAACAAAACGGCTGATAGTTAAATTAATAAAGACATAAATGTAACAATGTCATTCTGCTAAACTTCTACAACTCGGAAGAAATCAGATCTTTGACATAACTAGCAAATAAAAAATTATGCTCACCCAATTATGTAGGTCCAGTGCAAATCTGCAGGGCCTGCAAGATTCAGAACAGAGAATAATGAGTTTTAAGTTAACAGAGAATAAAACTTCTCAAATTGTTAGCACATATCAACAGGCTATATATGTCCCTAAATATTGTCACCTTACGTTTTATCTACTCAGGAAAAGTGAAGGCCTCATGTATGATAATTTATTAGTTTGATGCAATGTCATCAAAACAGAATGTGACAAAAAGCTTAAGATGCTAGCTACGGCAAGTATAAGCCTTTCTAGAGATGATTTCAGCATATATGATCTGACATCAATACATTATATTATAGCAAAGAACAGATGTTCACTCTTAGCAAGGATTATTTCACACAGGCATTACACTGAAGGCCATCTACTGAGAAATAGCAAGGATAATTCTAATCACTGTTTAGAAAAAATGATCATTAGTAGCAAAATCAGAATCAGATGTAAGGAGTTTAAGAGATCATAAATAGGCTCATCCTGTACTGACAAATATAACAGCTAAAGGTATATAGGAATATAGGATGCTGTGAATACAATATCCTAAACGCTATATAAGTTGATAATCTAAATTTAATAGAAACAGAAATTCTTATAGCATTATGTAAGCCTATTGTCAACTTCAGAAAACTCAATATATATTGCACAAGAATACTGATTGAGATCATACTTTCAGAGAATCCATGTGAGAATCCAAACTATGAAGGGTTGCTGCAGCAGTAAAGCACTACCATAGCATGGACCACGCGGCTGAGGGAGCTTGTATCATCTGAAGACAACAGAAAAACAAATATGATTCAAACAATAGTTTTTGTTATTTTCAAGTCTCTCAGGTGCAACTTGTGACCGTTACACAATAAAGCATAGCCAGCGAATTTAAGTGACACAATGACAGGCAAAAAGTGACAAGTTCAGAAAGGACAGATTAGCATTCAGAATTTTGAGTTCAGAATGTTGTTGAGATGTAATAAGAGATATATCAAACAATGATATAACAATAGAAAATGGCATTGCTGTCTTTACAACACACTGCATGATCCACTTGATAAAGCAAATCTTAAGAATAGTATCACTTCAGAATTGATCTAACACCTATTTGCAGTCATCAATCAAAATAAGGATTGCAATTGTAGGCAGACTTACAACTGAGAACAAAAAACATGTCACTGCAGCAGTCTATCTTCCGTGCTGCTTACTTTTCTGCACGAAACAAACAACAATAAAAAACACTCGAGTTAGCTACCAGTACCAGAACAGGGATGGGGCACCTAATATACGCAGCATGGAGAGCAAGCTAGCAGCAGGCAGAGCTAATGAGATACACTTTAAGCAGTTGCAGCAACAAAATTTAGATGGTTTCTGTATTGGCTAATGTAATAAGATTGTGAGGCAGCATTATCATGCTAGTGGCCATTGCATTGGTATATACAGCTTCATCTTGACGGTTCAGATTTAATAAATGATAAAACATGGCACCAGTCTTATATAACGAAATGGCGAAAAGCACATTTGGGTGGCCATATATCTGGGTCAGCTGACTTCTCTCTCTACCTCCTCTAGCTAAACATATTCCTCTAACAGTCTAAGTGCAGTCTAGAACAGAGTTTTTGTACAGAACTAAATAAAATAGCTAACAAAAGGAATATAATAGCATAATAGACTACATCCAAGTCTGCAACATATTTTTTTGCAGCGTAGTTTGATCTTCAGTTGGTCGTAAAGTTGAATGAAAAGAAACTCTTTGCACCACTATATTTCAGAATCATATTTTGATCTACAGCATATTTCAAGCATTTTGTACTGACTGCTATGTCATTTTGTACTGGCTGCTATGTCATTCGCAAGCTCATGGTGAATCATAATTTTGTTTGTGCCACACAACAAGGATGAACTAAAATCAGTTGATATGCAGCTAATATAGGACTAACTCAAGCTTAGCTAACCAACTAATCATTGTGCAGACTGCAGAGGCACTGCCACAACCACAATACGCACTAGGAACCAACACCACAGCTTCAGTTTCAGAGGAACCATGCTCAGATACATAGGACCATGAATCATTGGACTTTATGTAGAAACCACACTAGCTCACACTTGAGGTTCCACAAGTATTTGAATGTCAAATCATAATATAAGTGGGTGTTGCTAAATATCCTTGGAACTAATATATGTTTATGGAGACACCAACCAGTCAATGATTAAAAACAAAAATAGAACTAGTCAATAATGATGAAAGTGAATTGATGCTTATCTATTTTCACTGCTCACCTGAGATAATAGCAAGCAAAGATCCACAAAAAACTAAGTAGCAATACAGATTGGATGCGCCTGCAGAACTAACTTATTACATTCCATGTTGCATAACAGAAAATGTGACTTACCATTACTAGAAATAATCGTTAATTACTAATTAGCACTATTGTTAGGTGCAATGCCTGCCGCATATTATCTCTATCAATAACAGTTTCAGTTAGCATCGTGTGGTGTAGGTCTGTAACAGCTTGTATATAGGGTTCACGGCATGCCTAAGGCTCAAACCGCGTGGCCTCCTTCACTCCACTACCAGATCTAAATATAGAACGAGAAGTCATATGAGAGGAGCGCACAGGATGGAGCAACGGGAGGAGAATCAGCTGCATACCCATCTATTGATGTACTCAACGGTGGAGCTGAGGAGCTGAAGCAACTCCGGTACTCCAGCGGTCATGGCAGGGAGCCTCCGCCGGCAGATCTCGTCTCTCGAGCTCATGGGGGCCTGATGCCGGTAGATCTCGTCACATGAGGGGCGGGGTGGAGCACTCTAGATGCGCCGCCACCTGCGGGTGCATCGTCGGGCACAGCCCTCCCGCCGTCCGCCGAGTACGGCTGCATGCTGGATGCGCCGTCATCCCACCGGCGGCCAGGGCGCCGCGCCGCCACGCTATTCTCTCTCGTGATCTGGAGTGGTGGCGCGCTGGCGAGGGGCTGCAGCAGTGGTATGCAGGGTGACACGGAATCCAGGGTGACACGGAATAAGACGCAAGATCGAATAAGATTTACACCTTAATCCGGGTGACAAACTCAAATGGACGGAGGGACTATGCCCATAGCAATGCGGCACGGCATGCTTGAAATGAGAAATACGGACACGGCAACAGCTGCTGCTACTGCTAGTGGCCTGCTACACCTGTTGCACACAACAGAGAGAGAGAGAGAGACCAAAGCCGCGTCCGTTTGTTCACGAGTTGAATAATGCCTCAAAGAGTCCAAGAGGAAAGAGCGAAGCAAGCACCGTGTTCACACCATTAGTACCATCCATCCATCCATCCGTCCTCTTCTTCACCCACTCCATCTATCCATCTTTCTCCAAAGAGTGGCTATGGCATGCTTTTGGAAGATCAGAGGTTTGGATCGATGGCTTAGTTTTTAACTGCAAAAAGTTGATCACCTTCAGGTAATGGCACCATCTTTTTCCTTTGTAATGCATCACCTGTCGTGGAATCTCACTTAACTATTTGCGCATCCCCGCTGGGAAATCAAAGCAGGGATTCCATGGGAAACTTGGTGATAGGATTCTGGTTAACTGTAATAGGATGGTTTCTGAGGCCCATCGTCAGCTTGCTCGTGAACAAGATCTTTGTCTTCTTTGTGTTCGACGCATCAAAAAAGCTCAAGGAGCTAGAGAATGAAACCATCCCAAAGCTGAAGCAGACGCTTGGTGTAGTGGAGGAGCAGACGGTTCTCAGAGCAGCCAATGACAAAGAGTCTCAAAGCAATCTGAAGATACTGGACAGCATGAAGATGGATCTCAAGTCTGCTTTGTATGAAGCCGAAGACATCCTAGATCTTCTCGATTATCGCCGGATCGAGAAGGATCTCCATGGTGGAGATGATGATGACAGCCGCTGGGTGGAGAACCAACTCGATGCTGCTGGCGCCTGGATTGCCCGCTGCAAGGGGAGTTCCTTTGGGCGATGGATACAAAACAAGATCCGGCAGTGGCAGTTGGTGATTCAAGGGTGGCGGCACTCAGGGCAGAACTTTGACCTGTTTTCCATCCGTAGAGCCATAAACAACGCCGGTGCTGCAGTACTGCAGTGCGCACAGAGTTGGTACAAACAGCTGGGGCAACTATTCAAGCATGTTATACTAGGCAGAGCAGTTGTGCTTCTTCCTCTTTCTATCAACTCAACCCCGCAATCGCCATGTCTTGAGTCCAGAGGCCCTGTGCTTGTAACAGCGAACCCACCACCAAAGGAGATGGTGGATGAGGAAGAAATAGGAGAGACACAACTGGAACAAGGAGAAGGGGAAGTGATAGAAGAGGGAGAAGAGGGAGAGAAGTCAGAGGAGATAGAAGAAGAAAGTTGTGAAGGAGGACAAGTGGGAGAGATGTTAGAGGAACAGAAAGAAGAAGAAAGTAGTCCTAAAGTAAAAGAGACGTCAGAGGAAGAGACACAAGAAGATGAGGAAGATAAAGAGAGGAAGCTAACTTCTTCATCAATTTTGTGGTGTTGTGCTCGATCTTTGCTGACATGGTTTGCAAAGGCCTGTTTTTATCGAGATTGGTAATATGGAATTGTTGGCATAAGAAGTGACAAGGTACCATCTTACTATCATTTCAGATTCAGATACTCAAATATCATTATATTAAAAATATTTGCCTTTTGATCTTTGTGAAATAATTGTCTTGTTATTTCTAGCTATGCAAAATAACTAGTATGCCAAAACAAAGAGTCTATATCAATTTTACTGCATTAGGAACGTAAAATTTTGATTTGAAATTCGGTACATTGATAACAAGTTTTAGCACCTCCCATGTTAGAATTAGTGTACCTGCTCAAAGATATAGTAGTAAAAAAAGGCTCATAGCAATTGAATTGAACACAGTGTCTTGTTGATGTAGAATTCTTTCAAAATGATCCAAAAATGAAAAAAATAAAGAAATCTAAAATGAGTTCAGTGAGTGACTCTAGTTTAAGAAATCTAAAAATAGCTTTGATAAGAAAGATGTCTCTTTTATTATATTAAATAAAGTGAGTGCCCTTAAAGATTTTCTTTTATTGATGCTGGGATTGGTATATACTACAACTGCAAACCTTGGAGTAATTTCTCACACTTGCATACAATAAATTTTGCATACTTATTTTTTCAAATTATTTTTTTGATCGAACCGGTCGGGGAGCCCCGACCTCTCTTTTTTAATTAAATGAAAGAATCAGTACAGGAATGAATTACAAGGTGACTAGGCCCAAAACAAAAAGAAATAGAAGTTAAACATGACTATCTCCAGGATTGAAGTCTAGCAATTCTAGCTGGCTTAGCCTTGATATAAATCAGGCTAAATTCAAACTTGAAGATTATTTTCCGTTCATCCACCTATTTTTTCACATTATAAGGTACCACTTTTGAAATGTTTGTTTGCTCAGTTTTTACAACCGGCCTTTTTTGAAGGACTAGTAGTGTTATGCATACCAAATGGTGACTCATGAACATGGACTACCAAACATATGGAGCAGCAGAACACAAACTCATTTATATGACTATAATAGAAAAACACAGTTGTCCCCTAGCTGGTCGAACCCCATTAAGCAGGCACCAATCAATACAACAGTAGTCCCTGGACCCATGGCTTGCCATAGTTCGGAATCCTACAGTAAACAAAAGTATGAAAAGTTCTTGTTTAGTATATACAATTAATCACAATTAATTATCTTCATGCTTTGTTTCACTTTCATCTATTTTCTTGCACTTAGACATACTTTGTGTTGAAAATCGAGAGACGCACACACTCACAATAGACAGAACACATCGAGAGTTTGAGAGGAAGAGGATCTTTGTATTCACTTTCACTTTTCTGGTTACAAAGGATGAAAGGGACTCCTCTTTTTTTTTAGAGGGGAACCCTGGATGCTTACAAGATTCTACGGTGTATGAACTCCTTGACATTCTTCCTCCTCTTCATAAATTTGGCCACCAGTCAAAGTCTTTGTTCATATACTTTTCTTAGACTTTGATTCTCAACACTTTGCAATCTATATCTGATTCTGATTAAGTTATCAATTATTCTATATGGAATTGTGTCCATATATCCATAGTTTTTCTAATTATGCATAGGAGCCCATGTATCAAGACGGAATGGACCCAACACACCCACCCGACTGTTGCTCC
The DNA here is from genome assembly GCA_015847255.1 of Hyparrhenia diplandra. Classification (NCBI taxonomy): domain Eukaryota; kingdom Viridiplantae; phylum Streptophyta; class Magnoliopsida; order Poales; family Poaceae; genus Hyparrhenia; species Hyparrhenia diplandra. The sequence continues at coordinate 1,637,526 of JADLZK010004649.1, read as the reverse complement.
CCCGCTCAAGGCGACGGCGCCGGCGCCAGCCCGCCTCCGTCGACCCCAACCCCGTAAGCCTCCCCGTCCTTCCCAAGCCCACATCCGAGCTCGTCTCCACCTGATCTATCCACTCATGGCGGTGGTGGAGGTACTCCGCCGTTCTCGGCACGCACGCCGGGCCGAAATCGCCGCATCTTTGGAGGCGGCACCGACGATCGCGGCCCTCCGAGCTGCTCGTGGCGGCGGCCGTCGTGGGCCCCTCCGACCTGCTGCTGCCCCCTTCCCCGCCGGTCGGTTCGTACTCCTCCGCCGGCCTACTCCGTCGCCCCCGCGCCACCGACGACACCGACGGAACCCCGCCCATGCGGACGCCGAGGCCGCCCGGCTAGGGAGGTCGCTTCGCCGCCGACCTTGGTGCCCATCTCGCGCCGTCTTTGCTGGCCGGACTTCGACACCGTCGGCGCCCGTCCCCGCCGTGCTTGTCACCTCCTTCCTCCGCCCCCGCCTCACCATCCCTTGGTGAGGACCTCCCCAACGCCGCCGCCGGTGGATGGAGGTGCTCGTCACCGTCGTGGGACGTCTCGGGCGATGACGACGAAGATCGCGGACGCCTCGGATGTGGATGACATCGATGGGGATGAAGGCGAGGCCCCGGCGGCGGGTCTCCCACTCATGCTGCGTGGCTCCCGCCACCACCGGTAGGGGACCCCCTCGCTGCCGCACCCGCCCTCGCCCTGGCGCGCGCCATCCGCGCCCGCACCGCCCGACGATGCCGACGCGGGCCCCGGCCTGGCGGCCATTGTGGCCGCCCCGGGGCAGGGGAAGTCGCAACCGCCTCCCTCGACCATGGCGGCCTTTCCCAAATCCACCGGGCAGGCCCAAACACTTTGCGCTGGTGCGCCTTCCTCGGAGGAGGAGGGAGAGGTGTGCTACCTACGCATCTCGTGCCGCGCCTTGCCTCAGGCCCTGGGTCATGCTACTTTCCCCGTCGACGACGCTGCCGCCCCCTCCGATGAGTCAGCAGGCCGCCCTCCCAGGTGCCTACGGGTGCGCGCTACCGCAGACACGGCGCCGCCTTGGCTTGTGGCTCACGGCGAGTCCCAAAGACAGAATGCCCGCCCACGAGCCGGGGCATCTCCGTCGCTTCCTGCGTGCCAACCCTTCGTCTCGCTCCTCGACACCACGTTCCGCCGCTTGATCAGTGCCTATCCATGCCGGCACGGCCACACTCTTGTTGAGAGCCGCCGGGCGTGGCGTCGCCGCGCCCGCGTCCCTTCGTCGGTGGCGTGCCGCGGCCGACCCGCTCATCGGACTTTGTTTCACCTGTCCGGGCGGAAGGTCACATCGCCGCCCCGTGCACTTCTCCGTCACGTTGTCTCCTCGCCCCGCCGGCGCACCGGCGCCCGCGTGCCCCGCCCGACACCTTTCCGCGGGGCATGCACAGGAGTCCTGTCTTCGACACATGACGGCCCGAGCTTGTAATCGCGGCACAAGCAGCCCTATCGCCATCGGGAGATCCTTTGTCCGCCTCCTTGACCACTTTGGTTGGCAACCTCAAGCCCTCCTCGCGCCACGCCACCTGTTGCATCTCAGCCAGGCAGGGCGGAGCGGCCCGAGGTGCCTGTCGACGCCGCCGGACCACACGCGGCCGACGTCGGCGACACCGGAGCAAGCGGCCATAGGAGTTCAACATCGTCGCATCCCCAGACTGCGCCATCACCTCCGACCCGCTAGTGCTGTACGAGGGGGTGGGGCCTCGCGACCCCAGGTCGACCGATGCTTGATGAGCTCGCCGCCTCCCTCGTCGCCGCCACGGCTACTACGGCACCTCGGCGGGGACCCGGCCAAAGAATGTCGGATCCATCGTCCCCCTCCACGGATGATTCAGCTCGCGCTTCATGGAGGGTGAGGCATCCTAAGTGAGGTTGGCAATGTCATGGTAGTTGCCTTCCCACGGTCAGCAATCCCCACACCTGTGGTGATGGAGGCGGATGATGGAGACATGGCGGCGGCGCTGGATCCCTCTCCGCCTGCACCCCCGTGTGCGCCGGCACTCTCCGGGAAAGACTTCGTGGGCAATCTTCAAGAAGCCACTAGAGCAGCCGCTGCTTTCGACTCCCAAGTTGCGATTAAACACGGCCTCATCGACCGCTCCAAGAACCGACAGATGAGCATTTGGTTCCAAGCCGCCAGTGCACGCACGCCTCCGCCAAGAGCAAATATAGAGAGGTGAAGCTCGAGGCCCAAGCAAGGAAGGTGATGATGAAGAAAATTGGCATTGAGGTGCAAACCGAGCACCGGACGAGGCGTCCTTTGACGAGTTGCAGACAACATTCACCATCCCTCTGCAGCATGACACCACAGAAGCCATGAAGGCTTACTTGTTCAGAGGCAGGAAACAGCGGGCTACACAGCCCTCTAATGCCACCAAATCATCTTTCCTGGTTCCTTAGTGGTCGCAAAATGTTTTCGCAATGTAATCGCACGCTTTGTATCCAGTAGGTAGGATGTGTGTCGGCCGGCTGTGATGTCCACTGACGTCGCACTCGTGTCGCTTGTATGTGTTTGTGAACTTTTTCTCTTGATGAAATACGGGTGAATGGCCCGATCGAGAAAAAAAAAAAGGCCCGTGCATCTTTAATATGCATTTAGTTGAAACCTTAACAAGGTACGTTCTATATTTTGATTTTCAGAATTCGATTTTATTCATTACTATAACATTTTTTTTATCATATGTTAAGTGCAACTCTAACGTTGCATTCTCAATTACTATGGTAGCATAAATGGGTCAAAAGTGAGATATAGAATGAAATAACATTTGCAACCTCAAATTGGATTTGATGTTTAATCTTAACCATTACTATTCACTCAAATAAACTAAAATGCTAAGAGGCCATGGCCACTTGGTCGGCACTATTTTTCTGCAGTACTCAAGGTATATTGAGTTACCTTTCCTTATGTATAATCGTATATTTCTTTAATAAAATAGATTGGTAATAATTGCAATATCAGCATTACATGTGTTGGGTAATATTTCCAAAAAGGCCAATTGTTACTATTATTATTAATACTGATTAAATTCTAACTATACTATGGAAAGATCTTTCTATTTTATTGAGATCATGGGAGCCTCCAATCAATAATAACTAGATATACGATAAAAGTTCAGTATTTCCATAGTGAAGTTTCCTTTGTTGTACATTTTACCATGTTAGTTTGCTTTATAAGACAGCTAGTCGATATATAGGGTTGATATACTAGTGGTACTAAGTTAACCCTTTCCATTTTCATATGATCAACATTAATACTATTTTTATAATAATTAGAGCTAGTATTAATGTTTCATTTTGCACGTTATAGAATGAACTGTGTTTTTAAAGGGCTTATGTGTCACCAGAATGCATCGTTATCATAATAATTATTTGAACCATGGTTTTGCAGAAGGATGCCATTGCGGTAGGATCTTTAGTTCCAATAACCCAAAAAATCAGCCTGAAGAATCGAATAAAGTGCATAGAAGATGTTCTCATTACCTCCAAGAAATCAGATCTGTTGAATGATACAGATAGTAGCAGCAGCAGCCCCAAGGACGGTGACAAGGAAAGCAGCAGCTGTTGCACCGTGAAGAACAGTGCCGAGGAAAGCACCAGCACACAAAAAGAAATTGATGATGTGTTCAGAAGGATTGAAAAGGAAGTGTTCGGTCGAGACAAGGACCGTGAGCATATATGTAGTATGCTTCGTGAGGGACCAGATAACGATGCAGAAAGCTCGAGCACAAATAAACCTTATTCTGTGATTGGCATAGATGGCATTACACGCTCGAAAGACTACCCCGGCACAATATGTTTGTGATTATGAGAAGGATGCAGGACATTTCAAACTTATCATGTTCGTTCTTGTGGGGAAGTCATTCAGCGTCGCGGCGTGATATATTTCGTGAAATGTTGGACCAGATCAAGCAACAGCAGGCCTCTAGTAAATCAAGATCCTAAAAGCTTGAAAACAGAGTTGAAAGATCTTAAAAGTCCGAAAGCGAGTTGGAGAAAGAACTGAAATGCAAACGCTTCTTGTTGGTACTAGATGATCTCTCGGGTCAATGCCGGCAATAAGAAAGAACGTGAAGAACGTGAAATTCTACTCGATGCGCCGTGTTGGATTGAGTGGATGTGGAATCCTGGTGACAGCTCAAAAGAAAGATGCAAATTTGCAACTTTAGGTGCTCAGAGAAAATGCAAATCCCAATACCTGATTTAGAAAAGGAGCAAGACCTCTCAATGTTCATGCACTATGCCCTTGAAGTCACTCAAGTTACCAAAGATCGATTATGATAGATATAAAGAAATTGCGAGAAAAATTGTGAACAAGCTTGGCAGATCACCCATCGCAAAGAAGAACAATGGTCGCACGGCTTCAGAGTAATAACAATGATTGATTTCTGGGAAAGAACAGCAAACCTTGACGTGTTGAGTGGGACAATGGGAGCTCTTTGGTGGAGCTATCAGCAGCTTGGTGTCGACATCGCGATGCTTTGCATATTGCAGCACTTTCCCCAAAGGATACACAGATTAAAACGGATAAGTTGGTTCGCATCCGATAGCACAAGGGTTCGTAAACAATGAAGCGAGAGGAGCCGGAAGATAGAGGCCACCACTACTTTGATGAATTACTGAAATTTTCATTTCTCAAGTACGACGGAAAACAAGTTTTCTCAAGGAGACCGTGGTATTCACAATTCATGACCGCTACACGAGTTGGCGAGAGAGGGTTTGTAGAGGTGACTTCTTTAGAATTGGTTCCAATGATCCACCTAAAGATATCCCGCGAGGTGTTTGCCATGTCTTCATTGAGACCAACAAGGCAGCAGAGATTGCAAAGAAAATTGTCGACACGGAAAATTTGCACACCCCGATCGTTAGGGAGCCTCATTCATGGTCATTGCCCAAGGAAACTAGGAAAACAAATCATGACATAGAAAAATTCTTGGGCTGATTGTTCATGAGGCTGACGAAACTGCGGGTGCTGATCATTAAACTAAATTATAGTGGAAAAAGTTGTCGGCCTCAGCATGTATTGATCATATGAAGCATCTACGTTATCTTGGTCTCCATTTTAATAATGCTGTCTTCTTCAATCTGATTTTGCCAAGCACATTTAGCAAGCTTTACCACATCCAGACCATAGATATTCCTGGTTTCAAAGTATCCTGTCCTGAAGATATAGCTAATCTAACCTATTTGCGGCACATCTCTCGCTGCTATTTGTTTTCCCCAACATTGAAGGTCGACGGACAAGACCGCAAACACCGAAAACAGCTTTTTGAAGTGAAGGAGGAACCGGGGCATGAGATGAAGCAGCTCATGCATCTAAAACAGTCTTCGAGACACTCTGGAGATAATGGGGCTTGGTTTTGTCCGGAGCGAAGAGGAAGCTGCTGATGCCCACCTAACCCACAAGAAGCGGCTCAGGATACTAAAGTTGTACTTCGGCGTGACCAAGTGGGTTGATCTAGACGTGGAAGCAGAGGTGCTTGATGGGCTTTGCCCCCCAAAGGATATTCAAGAGCTCCATATCTGGTCCTACAAGGATTCAAAGTATCCTAGCTGGATGTTGAGTTGCAAATGCACCCGGGACGCCCCAAAGCATCTCACACACACTTAAACTCTCGTATTGCAGCCACCGGCATCTATTCCTCGAAGGTAGTGTACTCTTCAAAGGTGGTCTACGTGAGCTTATCATTTTCAGTTGTGACTGGGACAGCTTGCCCCAAAATATGGAGCGTCTGGTGTCGCTTCAAACATTGAAATTCAGTCCTGCGAGAAAGATGGAACATCTTCCGACACTGCCACAGGCTCTTAAGACGATTAAAATCAGTTGGTGCGAAATGCTGAGAAGTATTGGTATTGTGGATTGCCCTAGACTTGAATTCATATTGGAAAAGGATAAACGTCCTGAAGCCTGTGCGTCAATGGAATACTGCCAAGACACTGCACCTACCGGTACTCCAGAGCAATCTCCGTATCCAATGATTGGTTGTCCATGACTAGTAACACTAGAGATAAGAGGCTGTTATAACTTGGTAACACTTCCAAACCTACCACTGTCCCTCAAGATTTTGGAAATCTACGGGTGCGGGGAGCTCTGCTCCGTGTCGTGGCAGCTGGGTCAACTAGAGAAACTAAATATTTCCAAGTGCAATAAGTTACAGTCAGTCGATTCCTTGGGAGATGCGTCATCATTAGAAACATTGTCTCTTTGGCGCTGCAAACGCCTCGCATCCATAGGATCCAGTGGTGGTCCTGGCACTTTCTCTGCTCTTCGGGAACTTGATATCGAATACTGCCCAGCAATGGATATGAACCAGTTTTTCACAGATGAAAGGTATACTGTTCAATTTTTTTCCCATTGTTTCTTTAAATTCCTCTATCTACATTTTATATACGCTGCAAATCTGCACTATGTAAACGATTAATCAGGTACGAGACCCTGCAGCTGTATTTATTATTGATGTCTGGTACATTAGTTTTATGTGGGTGATGGTCTCCTATCTGTTTTTTCGACTGTCCTTTTTTGTCTCTGATGATGTAAACCCATGCACATTGTTGGTTCATTCATATGGTTATTGATTTCTATTCTTGGATGCACAGTAATTAGTAACGTGTATTTTCCATTTTCAGTGATAGCGATTTCAGTGGTAGCGACTAAACTATGGGAACGAAACACTTGGAAATATGCTATCCCATGGTGTTGAGAGGGGATGGTCCGACATCATTGAAGCTGTACTGAACTGACTAATGAGATCCTGGAACCCTTGTTGAGGAGCTCAAGTTGTTCTGGAGGGTATCAGTTTCAACTTCCAGGACTGGAGACACTCATGGAGCAAAGCGTTGTTGTCCCATTTTGTATTTGCCAGGCACATATGGTTCTTGCATAAGTTTGGATTGTGGAAAACTTGCCTTATTATAGCTTCTGTGTTAGTAGTTGTGCCCCGTTTTGTTAATTGGTTGTGTTAGAGCAACTCCAGTGGAGCCTCTAAATTTAGACCCTAAAATTTTATTTGCATGCTGGTCTAAGAAAAATAGGAGCCCAAATTTATTTCCAACTCCAAGTGGAAAAATGAAACCAGACCCTATTTTTAGTGGGGCCGCCCGTCGAGAAAAGAGATGGAATACCGCCGGGCGCGCCCAAAGCCCGGCGCCGCCCGCTCGCCGATGCCGCCGCCGGATGGCGGGCGTAAAAATTCACGGCCATGGACGGCGCGCCAATGACCCGCACCGGCTCCCGACGGCCGGTGCTGGCGAAGGGGCGGTGGCACACCTTCCGCGGCTCCGCCGCGATGTCCCGCGGGTCGCCGGATGGGGGACGAGCGGGCCGCGCCACTGGCCCGGGTCACGCCGCGCGGGCGACGGCGGGGAGGGGAGGCCCGCCGTGGCGCGCCCGAGATGCCGCTGGTCGGGCCGGGAGGCCGCTCACGAGGTGGAAGCAGCTTGGGGGACGACGACAACCTCCTCGTGGTGCCGCCCGCAGCGGCAACCGACGCCGCGCCCACGAGGAAGCTGAGCCTCGAGGCGTGGTGGTCTCGCCGTAGCGCGGAAGCACGGCGCGGCGCTCCGGCCGGACAAAAGGAGGAAGATGGAGGACGCCGCGCGCCCGCGCCACGGAAGCCAAGCGAGGCGACGACGGTTCCCCGGCCAGCCGGGCCGGCAAGGCGGCGGCGGGCGGCGGCGGGCGGTGCTTATGAAGCCGGGACGACCAAGAGGAAAAAAAGTGGGACCCACGGTGAGCAGGGGCCATCCAGATCTAGGGTAAAAGCTAAAATTTGAGGATTTACAAAATTTGAGGTCCCAATTAGGCTCCATTGGAGTTGATTTTTTCTCCAAACCCCTTAGAATTTAGGGTAGGGGCTCAAATAGGGGGTGGGTTGGAGTTGCTCTTAGTAGTTGTGCCCCGTTTTGTTAATTGGTTTAAGTGTGTGACTGCGCGTGTGCGTGTTCATGCAGAGACGTGCTGCTGTGTATTGTTATGAATAAGTTAAAGGAAACAAGCCAGTGACCCTTGTCTGTGGAACATATGGTTCCACGGTTTGAAACCATCTTGCTTGTTTGTTGAGATGGTTGTCGGACATGCCGTTATCAGTCTGTAATGTATATAAGGTTGAAACCATTGTGATCCATGCTATTGCATCCCTTGTGTTCCGGTTTCAGAAATGGAGCTCTGCACCATCAAGTTTTTGGGAAGCGTTCTTTCAAAAAAATGTTTTTGGGAAGCAGAGTGGGCATTCAGAACAGAGAACGCAATAATCGATACACAACACAGGCCATCGGAGTGTGGGCCTCGGAAATTCGTGATCCGGCGTTCGGCCCTTACAGAATTTTGGGCCGTGGGCTTTAGCCCAGCTTCATGGTTAACGGTGGAGCAGCTCAGCGTCGTGACGCCAACAGCAGCTCGGCGCAGTGGACGGCGGCGGGCAGGCGCCGCGCCGGTGTAGGGTGGCCAGCCACTCTGGTGGAGCACTCCACCGAGCGATGGCAGTTTGATGCCAGGGGATGGAGCTCTGAGCTGCAGTGGCGAATGGCGCCTTGCCTCGTCGGGGCCGGGCGGCCCTCTCGCTCGAGGTTCGCATGCGGGTCCCACTGTAATCTCATCCACAACGCACCGCCGGCTCCGGCGCCGTCGTTGAAATCGGCTTACCGTTCCCGAATCCGACGGCTGATAGATGGAGATAGGCGGAAGACCCGAGGGCCGCCGCCATACCTTCCCGTCGAATCCGACGGTCTGTGGCGGCAGCGGCGGTTGATTCTAGCAGGTTAGCGCTCCCAAACGAGGTTTGCTGTACGTTTCGATTTCTTTCTGTTCGCTACGCCTTGCTTCACTGAGATCTGACAAATAGTTGTCTCGTCCTCTGTTTATGCTTTGTCTTCTGCAAAGTATTGCATCGTTTTCATAGAGAAATTGAGGGTGTGGTGTGGGGTGTTGCTGTCTAGCGTCACGTTTAACTGTCCACGCTTTACATCGGCCTCTTCTTTTCAACATAGTGAGTGATTTGCTGGCGACCCTGTTAAAGACTGAAGACTGCTAGCGAGAGGGGGCAAATTTAAGGATGCTACCTCAGTTAGCAGAGAGTGTGCCTCAGTCACCTAAAGTATGCGTATGATACTATTTTATTTTTTTGAAACCTAATGTCCAACCGCAACACATGGTTGATTTGGGTCACATGTGTTTAGTTTTGTGATTGAGTGATTGTCAACAAATAACACTTTACTTCTATTTTGTTTATCTTTTATGCTTGGCTATGTTCACCGACACACGTGTAGTGTGTCGAAGACGTCTCTCTGGTTCGTGTGTTGTGCAGGTGTGGAGCTGGAGATGGTAGGCGACGGCGAGGTGAAGGGGCCAAGGAGGGACGTGCGGGCCGACCGACCGCGGAGGTGAAGGACGGGGAGTGAGGCTTGACCGAGGGACCGATCGCGGGTGGCCGGCCATGGTGGTCGACTTCCGGGACATCGACGAATCAAGAGGACGTGGCGGGACCGTGTCGATCGGGTCAAGATGGCGAGCGTGCGAGCGGGCGGGGAGCTCGGATGACTTGGCGACTTCGGGCGGTCAAGACGGCGATGACACGTGTTGAGGAGGTTTGGTGGTTTGTCCTCAAAACCATCGGTCAGCGGGTTTCGTGGTTTGGGCCTCAAAAACCACGGGAGCGGGTTTGGTGGTTTGGGCCTCAAAACCATCGGCGGGTTTTCACGGTTTGGGCCTCAAAACCCGGGCGTTCCGGTGGGACGGAAGGACGGCACGTGGCGGCATCTCGAGATTGCGTGGAGCAAGGTGCGATGAGGAGGCGCGGTGGCCGTCGGATCAAATTATCCGGAGTCGGACTAAATTAGCCTTAGGGTTAAGCGGTTCGCTCTCTTATGTATGTAGGGATAGTTTGGGAAAGAGGATTTCAGACTATATATAGTGAGGGGGCAGCCCTCCCATCCTCTTTGCCTCTCTTATTTTTCGTTTTTATTTTTCCCCAATTTTTAGGGTTCTTGTTTAGAGGTCCAAAAACAAATTTGTGGATATTTTGTGGTGATTTTCGTTGGGGGAAGGGGAGCCCCAAAGCTCCCCTGTGCCCTCCTCCGGCTTTTTGATCGATCCCTCTCCCTTTTGCTGTGATTTTCGTTGGATTTTGGATCTTGTGTGGTCTTCGGTGTTTCTGTTGCAGGCCAGCAATCTTGGAGCATCAAGCGGCCAAGCAGTTCGACATCAATCAAGGGCCGGCCATCCATCAGGCAGCCTGCTACTCATGGCCATGGACGGGCGCACAGCAGCCGGCCAAGTCTGCTAGCCGGTCAGCCGGCCAGGGCTGTCAGCTGCGCACGGCAGCAGTTGTTGATTCAAAGAAGACGCACTTCCCTGGAGCCTGAGCGACTTGCTCAGCTCTGGGCGCGCTGCTCCAGCCAAGAAGCAGCAGAGCAGGTCGGCAGCAGCGTCAAGCCAACCGCGTCGCCCGCCCCTGCACCAAGCTCGGCTTCTACTTCATCAAAGGTCGATCTTTTCTCTTGTGCTGTGGAGTTGGCCTTCGAGCAACTCTTTCTCTTGTGCAGGGCTGCTAGATCGAGTACTTGTGTGCGAGTTTTTAGTGTCCGACGAACTCAGCCTTGGTTCCTTTTCTCTGCGCATGCAAGCTGTTTGTTGAATTGCCCAGCACTAAAGCAGTGCTTGCCCGTCGCCAGGAAGGACGGTTGTCCAGCAGCTCTGTCTGCTTTTCGCCAGCAGCAACTCGTTCGATTCAGTAGTGCTGTAATTGACAGGATGTGCGCACTGCAGGTTGGAGATTGCAGTTCGTATTACTAATGGCTTGTTACTGCTTGTGCTGATTTGCAATTGGCCAAAAGCTGCTCATCTCTTGGTCTTGTCACCATCAAGCAATAGTGATTCAATTTTCTATTGGTGATCAGCTAGCACTTGACGTATTGAATTTTCTCAAGCTGGTTACTTGCTTGTACGTGCTCATCTTGTGCAGGTCATGCGTATACAGTGAAGACATTGCTGCTTCTGCCTGTCGAGAGCAGTCCTGTGCTCGTTTAGTTGTTCAGTCGGAGCCTTGTGTCACCATCAGTTGTGTCATTTGAGCTCGGTTTCGCGAACCGGTTTTTGCGTTGATTTTCTATCGTGCCGAGGATTTTTCTAAGTACTCTCGTCCACAAGTTGGCGTTGGTATTTTAGTTTCGGGGGCTCGCTTCTTTTTATATAGAGTCGGGTATCTCGTTTTACGTCGTTCGGTTCGATCTTCTTTCTTGACAGTTGTGGTTTGATCGTTCGAGCTCCGATTCGATCTCTGTTTGTTTCGTTGGACTCGTTGTGCCTAACCCTTCGCGTTTGATATCTTGCTACCGCTTAGCACGTGTATCACTCGTTTTTTTGTGAGTTCGCTTTTTAAGGTTGGAGGTTGAGCCGATGACCCGAAATCGAAAAAAAGAAAATTGGGCTCCCATTCACCCCCCTCCTGGTCACCGTTTGGTCCTTCACCAACATTTTGCAATTTTTTTCAAGTTCATTTTGCTTTGCTATGAGGAAATGTCGGGGCATGAGAATCAACTATAATAAAAATTGAGGTATTCACGATTGACATATAGGGAGAAAAAGCTGGTATGATTACTGAAGTTTTCAATGGCAGATTACCCTTTCACAATGAAATATTTTGGTATGCCAGTGTTTGACAGAAGACTAACCCCAGAAGTAGACAAAAGGTTAAAAACGATGAAATGGTGACTCCCTAGCAAACTCTAGATGTAGCACCAATGCACATTACATTTTTGCTCGTATGGTAAAACAAAATATCTGGTTTGTCTTCATATGTTATCTGCAAAAATTGAAATATGAATTCGTAACACGCTCTTCTGCCAGTTCCATCCAGTGTATGCGTGCAATTGTTTCAATAGATTCGGCAGTCATCATTCTTAGAGTAGTCACCTCCATACTGATACCTATGTTGCCTAAAAGACACTGTGAGCGAGTGAACGGCATGGGCAGGCAATGGGCATGAGGGGCCTGTGAAAGGGTTGGGGAAGCTGGTCTTATACAAAACTTGTGGACGATGATGGCTTCATTCCTGTGCGACCAACACAAGCTGTGCTGATGACCACTGTACAGCTGGAAGAAACCATCTAATGACAATCAGATCTGTCCACGGTAGCAGGTCATTGTGCTGGCATGAGACAATCAGTGCATCAGACAGGAACCTGTGGGAGCCGTACACAGGTGGCAGGTGAAGGTTTGCGATCGATCCCCATCTAGAATTCAATTTCTCCGTATGCTTTGCCTGGGCTGTGGTTGGTTGTGGAACAGTGGAAGCAGTACTAGTTCACACTATCAGTAGCATCACGTACTTATTACTTGTAGTTGGTTCGGTCCCCATCGATGAATGAATGCATTGCCACCATCGACTGTGATACGGCACCTAACCAGTTGGTCCAAATAATTGAGCCAAGCAACTGAGCAAAACAAGCACCTTGGAGACGAGAGTATATCTTGTATTTCTCTCTGTGAAATCCCTAGAGTCGCTCTGAAAACAATCACTTTCCTGTCAGAGTGCTAACTGCTCGTCCTCCTCTGCATTTCTGTGTCTGTTGGAATAAGAAGAAAGATCGATCGTGTTGGTGTACGATGGGTTGGCCAGTGATACCATGATCCCTCTAGAACTGTTGGAACCCAGGTGGCGCAGCAGCTGATTTTCTTGAAGTAAACCGTACAAACACGTACTACTCACTGGTTCGTCCATCTGCTTATGTCGTCTGCACTTTTTTTTCTCGGAATTTGTGACTTGTTGGGAGAATAAATTATCTATTCAATCAAGTTGACGGATGTATTTGTGATTTGCATGCAGGAGGGGATAGAGGAGGACACATCAGCCAGGAATAAGAACCCGTGTGTGCATCGTGTGTTTGTCCTGGTGAAATCGCTAGGATTGCTCCCAAACACAACCACTTTTCTGTCGAGTGCTAGCTGCCCATCTCCTCTGTATTTGTGTATCTGCTGCCATCAGAAGAAAGTTCTATCGAGTTGGTGATCAATGGGCTCATCAGTGATATGATGATCCTTCCATCGGAGCCGTCGGAATCGAGCTGGTTCAGCAGCTGATTTTCTTGAAGCAATTTGTACAAACACATATTACTCACTGGTTCGTGCATCCGCTTTTGTCTCTGCTCTTTTTTTTTGGCTTGGAATTTGTGACTTGTTTGGAGAATAAATTTTGTATTCAATCTTCTGGTTGCATCAGGAGGAGATCGAGGAGGACACATCAGGAGCCTGCTGACCTGCTCGTGTTCTTGTGTTTTGTGAGAGCAACATATACAATGGCCGAGTTGCTGATTGGGCCACTGGTCTCTATGCTGAAGGAGAAGGCATCCAGCTACCTGCTGGAGCAGTACAAGGTCATGGAAGGCATGGAGGAGCAGCGCAAGATCCTAGAGCGCATCCTGCCAGCAATCCTGTACATCATCCAGGATGCAGAGGGAGAAAGGGGCCTCCCGGTCAGACGTTTCAGCTTGGCTCAAAGACCTCAAGACAGCGGCCTATGAGGCCAATGATGTCTTTGATGAGTTCAAGTATGAGGCACTTCGACGAGAAGCCAAGAAGAAGGGCCAGAACAGCAAGCATGGAACAGAGATTGCGAGGCTCCTAGTCCCAGCTCGTAACCCTATTGTGTTCCGCTACAGGATGGGCAAGAAGCTATGCAGGATTGTGCAGACCATCGATGACCTGGTCACTGAGATGAATAAGTTCGATTTCAGACACCTGCAGCTAGAACAGCCCTCAAGGCAGTGGCGACAAACGGATTCCATAATCATTGACTCCGACAGGGATATTGTTAGCAGATCTAGAGATCGGGAGAAGAATAAAATCATGGGGATGCTGCTTGATCAAGCTAGCAGCAACATGAATCTCATGGTCCTTCCAATTGTTGGACCGGGCGGGATGGGCGAAACCACCTTTGTTCAGCTCATTTACAATGACCCTGAAATTGTGAAGTATTTTGAGTTTCGTAGGTGGTGCTGTGTGTCAGATGATTTTGACGTCAATACCATTGCATGTAATATCTGTGAAACCTGCGATAAAGGTCGAGACAAAACACTGAGGGATCTCCAGAGTATGATAAGTGGAAAGAGGTACCTTATTGTTTTAGATGATGTTTGGAATCGGGATACTGACAAGTGGGGAAAGCTAATGACCTGCCTTAAGCAGGGTGGCAAGGGCAGTGTAGTACTGACAACAACTCGTGATTCAAAAGTGGCTGAAATCATGGCCATGGGTGTAAATGAAGCACATAATATTGAGAAGCTGGATGACGAGCATTTGAGGCAAATTATCCAGAGCAGAGCATTCAGCTTTCAAAATCCAAATAGTGATGAGCTGGATCGCATTTTCAGTAGGATTGTTGACCAATGTGCTGGTTCTCCTTTGGCTGCCAAAGCCTTTGGCTCCATGTTGAGTAACAAGACTAGCATGAATGAGTGGAAACATACATTGGCCAAAAGTAGCATATGTAATGAGACAAGTGGAATTTTACCAATACTCAAGCTCAGTTTTGATGACCTACCATCACATATGAAGCAGTGCTTTGCATTTTGTGCTTTATTTCCCAAAGACTATGAGATCGATGTTGAACTATTGATTCAATTGTGGATGGCACATGACTTTATACCTGTGCACGATGGCGACCAGCCTGAAACTGTAGGTGAACAAATTTTCAAGGATCTAACTTGGAGGTCATTCTTTCAAGATATCAAGCAAACTGTTCCAGTTGGTCACCATTTGAGTGGAAGCTTGTCGCTTTGTAAGAGAACCATATGCAAGATACATGATCTCATGCATGACATTGCCCTATCTGTTATGGGGAAAGAATGCGCCACAATAGTTGGTAAGCCCACTATCAACAAGCTGTTGCAAAATCCTACTCGCCACGTCTTCTTGTCAGTATATGGTACAAGTGCTGTTTTTCAGAAAAGACCGATTATATCTTCGTTGGATCATCTATCGAAGAAAAAAACTGCAATGCTCCAGACATTATTCTTTACAGATTATCATGACCGCCTTGACATATCACAGTACACTTCTTTGCGAGCCCTACACCTTCCTGCAATAGGCTATTCAGTACAGAAATGCCTTACAGGACAGATAAAGCACCTGAGGTATCTTAATCTGTCAGGACATTCGTTTGTGATACTTCCTGAAGATATTAGCATTATGTATAATCTACAAACATTGGACCTTTCTTTTTTTTTGCACGGAGCTTCGTCAGCTTCCAAAGGATATGAAGCATATGGCAAGCCTACGACACCTCTATACCCATGGATGTGAATCGCTGACGTGCATGCCTTCTGGACTCGGACAGATGACTTCTCTACAGACACTAACATATTTTGTTGCTGGTGCTAGCTCGGACTGCAGTACTATCGGAGAACTTGGAAATTTAAATCTTGGTGGTGAGTTAGAATTAAGTGGTCTGGAAAATGTAACAGAACAACTTGCAAAAAAGGTCAGACTTGAACATAAAGAGAAGATAACACACTTGTCTCTTGAATGGGATAGTAAGGGTCAAGAACAATCAGTGCTAATGGATTGCCATGAGAAGGTGCTATATGCCCTTAAACCTCATGATCGTCTGCAGACACTAAGGATAGTCAACTACAGAGGCACTAGTTTACCATCATGGGTAACCGATGTTAGGAAATTGCAGCAATTGACTACGCTCCATCTGCATGGTTGTACGCTGTGCGAGGAATTTCCTCAATTTTACTATTTCAAAACTCTTGAAGTTCTTTACTTGGAAAAGTTGGACAAATTGCAAAGCCTATGCAGCGATATTGTCTCTGCTCCATTTCCAGCACTGAAGCAACTGCGGTTACATGATTTGGAGAGCTTGGAGAGGTGGGTGGCAACAGAAGGAAAAGATGAATTAACCTTTCCTGTACTTGAGGAGATTGACATTGAAAACTGTCCAAAGTTGAGAAGTCTTCCTGAAGCACCAGGGCTCAAGGTCATAAGGCTGGACGAAGGCAAGGCACTGCTATCCCTAGGAATAATTAAATCAAGGCACATGACTTCACTTTCCTGGCTAAAAATGCGTGTCCGTGACACTGAAGCACCACCTCAGATAGATAGTAGCTGCGGTTCATCGCAGAAGCTAGAACAATCCCTTCATAACATGAAAGCAGCACCTCTGTCAGAACTGAGCATATCTGGCTGCAACTTTTTCTTCTTCCCAAGTGAATCAGAGCTAACATTTGTGGCCTGGAAATCATTTGAAAAACTTGTAGATCTGACAATTAAATACTGCGACGTGCTGATGTACTGGCCTGAACAAGTATTCAAAAGCTTGGTGTCCTTGAAGGGTTTGTCGATTGAGTACTGTAATAAGCTAATTGGGCCCGAGCAGGTGACAGATGCAGAACCTACCCAAAGAACAGAGCACGTCCTGCCACATTTAAACAAGATATCTGTCAGGCACTGTGAATGCTTGGTACAGCTCTTCAGTCTTCCCCCATCTCTCAGAATTATTGATATTTTGGGATGCCCGAAACTTGAATTCATATGGGAAAAGGAGAAACATCTTGGAGCCTGTACATCACTGGAATACTGCCGAGCCACGGCACCTACCGGGCAATCACCGTATCCAATGATTTCTTGTCCATGTCTAGTAAATCTGGAGATAAGAGAATGTGCTAGCTTGGTAACACTTGCATATCTACCACCGTCCCTCAAGAAGTTGGTAATCTGCACGTGTGGAGAGCTCTGTTCTGTGTCAGGACAGCTGGGTGGACTTGAGAGACGCGTCATCATTAGAAACACTGTTTCTTAAGAGTTGCCAATGCCTTGCATCCTTAGGATCCAGTGGTAGTCCTGGGACTTTCTCTGCTCTTCGGGTCTTAAAATCGAATCTTGCCCAGCTATGGATATGAAGCAGTTTAACAAAAATGTGCTTGACGGCCTCATACAGAAAGACATATCACACGCTCGTTCAAGGATCCCACGTGAAGGTATACTGTTCAATTTTGTTTTCTTTGTTTCCTTAAACTTCTCTGCGCATTCTTTATATATGCATATGCTGTAAATCCGGATCATCCAAGTTCTAGTGAGGTCCAACCCTCCTCAGTTGATTGTTGATGCCTGGTAGATTAGTTATGCTCCAACAATTCTAAATTATAAGACGTTTTGTCTTCCTAGAGATATAGTTTTTGTTATGCACTTATATATAAATAATGTGCAGATACATAATAAAAACAATGCACCTTGAAAAGCCAAAACATCTTATAGACTGTCACTGTCTCTGATGTAACCCCATCCATATTGTCAGTTTGGTTCATACGGTTATTGATTTGCAGGGCCTAAACTGTTGGAACCAAAATCTTGAAATATGCTATCCCTTGGTGTCACCGGAGAGCGTAGTAGTTCCAAGACTTGAGGCACTCATGGAGCCGTGTTGGCCCATCTTCTATTTGCAGTTTTGCCGGGCCAAACTTTGCCAAAGCCGCACACTGTGTTTTGTCTACAGCATATATGCTTCTTTGCATATAGTTTGGATCGTCGGACGTGCAGTGTTAATTGAGTCCCGTCTCAAGGCTTGAGTGCGTGTCTCCATACATTTTGTCCTGTGCTGCTACCCTCTTGATTATTACATTTTGTCCTGTGCTGTATGATACATATATACCACTGGACGTACTGCTGTTGTATCGTATGAATAAATGAGCAACGTTGCTGTGTATTGTTTGATACATATATAGCCCTGTTCATGAATGGTTTGCACATGTTTCTGCTTGTTGTTCAACCCAGGCCCTGGCGTCCTGTTTGCCCGGATCGGTCTGGTCTTCGTTGTTGTCTGTGGGGGGTGGGGTGGAACAGGTTAGGCTAGGCTGGGCTGGTTATCTGCCTGTATATAAGGATGGAATCATTGTTCCATGCCATGGCATCAATTGTGCTCGTGTCTTAGAAATGAAACTCTGCACTATCTTCCGGCTACCTTTATTCTCTTGTTAACATCTCTCTATGAACTTATTTATTTACAGCCAGCAGTGAAAAAAATAGGTAGTGTGCAAATCATTTTTTACTAGTTCTTCTCTTTAAAGCGGGAATGTGTGGGGGGCTCTCTGCCCGTGGGGCCGTGTTCAGACGCTCATCGACCACACGTTTGCTTCCTCTGCCTGCAGAAAAGGTTAGTGCGCTCCAAAACTCTGATCACTCAATCACTCGTCATGACCAGCAAACACACGACAACATGCAAGGCCAAGGCACACACGCAAAGCAAAGGGATCAAACTGGAAAGCTAGCAACCCACAGACTCTAGCAGCTGGTAACTGAAAACCAGCCAACAACAGTGGTTTGAGCACAGCATGATGACCATGGCATGGCTCTTTATTCATAAACACTACTAAAACACACTGACGACAAGCAAGATCAAGCATCCAGCCGAGCGGCGACATTTGTTTTATTTCTTCTCTGACAAAGTATCAAGAGAAGCAAACTCAACTTGGCATGGCATGCATGCAGCAGACGGCCAGCGTCCGGCCGGCCCGATCAGAAGGCCTCACCCAGGAACACTGCCACCGGCGCCGGCGTGCAGCGGCGCTCGCAGAAGTTTGTGAGCAGGTCCTCGCAGCGGTAGGTGCGGACGGGGCCAGGACGGCCTGCGGTGGAAGTGGCCGGCATCTCGATGCCATCGTCGTCGGCGGTGAGCGTGTAGCTGACGCACTTCTTGCACTCCGGGCGGCACCCGTGCAGCGAAATGTCGTTGCACCGGCACTTCGGCGGGTTCATCCTCAGGCAATAATTGCAGTCGTCGCAGCACGGCCACGAGCTCGCACCGGCAGCGTCCGCGGCGACGGCCGCTCCAGCTTCGTCTCTGTACCCTGTGGCCACCGAAAACAGCAAGTAGTTGAGTCAAAATTTTGAGTAGAGTGTGCATGCATCAATAATGTATAATAAGTGATGATCCTGGAGAAAGTTTAGAGGGCATGCACGCAAGAGGATTCTGGCTCGTCACCTTTCCCGAGCGGCAGATCAGCTGCGAGGACGACGAGAACAGCTAGAGTGACGCCAAGTATCACCTGAGGCCTCATCTTTGTTTCTCCTGGCGAGAACAGAACAGGCCACAATGCAAACTTTGTTGCTTGGATTTTCTTCCTACATCTATCTGTTTGAGGCTGGAGGCCTTCTTATAGGAGGGATGGAGGGGAGTTTTTCTTATATTTCAATTTCAATTTTCAAAAGGGTGCCCAAACTAAATGTTTAGGAACTAGAACTTTTAGTGGGGCCAAAAGTCATGCATGACTCATCAGGTACTAGCCAATACAGGGAGATTATGCTAGGATAAACTGTCTTATAAACTACACGTAGTACATGGTACTTCTGTTTTTAAACAGAAAAAAAAAAAATATTTGGGACTATCTTCACACGAGACTACAGCATTGGGCATATATATGGGAAGTGGGATGAATTGTTTCAACTTGATGCATACTTATGAAGCTGAGCTTCTGAGATCAGTGTGTGATAGTGTCACTAAGCTAGAGACTGAAGAGCACAATGGCTATGTGTGTTTCATCAGATTCTTTGGAAATGCAAGACCAGATAAGACATGATTTCAGCTCAAAAATATAAGACATGATCATCGAGAAATTTGTCTTGAGATCAAAGACTGCCAGTAGCATGACTAAAAATAATAATCCTAGATATCATCAAAGATCTAAATGCAAATTGCAAAATCCAAATCCCTTAAGCACCATGATGTCTTAATTTGTGGGGCTAGAAAAAGTACAAGTGACGGTCAACAGATTTATGCACTGCTAGAAAAAGGATTTGCCTTGGCGGCCAACATTTTTCTTGAGTGCCGGATTTATGCAGATTAACTTTGAAGTGAAGACTTGTACTTGTAGGGGTTGGCAAGTGACTAGAAAACCTTGAAGCCACGCTCTAGCTTTCATTGCAAAACTTAGTAGAAATGGATGATTTTGTCCATAGATACTTGTGTGTAGACTGAGAAAGGAATATACAGGTATTTATTACAATGACGTCCAAAGACTTATGTCCACATGTATGCTGACTTAGGCTACAAAGTCCATAAGGTTAAATTGAGAAGGAAACCTATGAGACCTGCAAAGAAACAGTACAATTAAAAGAAAAATTTATACAAAACATAATTAGTAATCTTTTTTATAGTCAAACAATAACAAAATGACATATATAACAAAGAAAAACATAAAAGATGGATGAGGATTATTCAAGATGCCTGACGCTGGCTAGTGCTAGGCCCTGCTAGCCACTACTTTTGGCTCAGAATACTCCTTTGTGCCCATGCATCTGTCTCCTTTTTCACCGAAAGGATGAACACACAGCAGCAATAGCTGCCAGTGGCCTGGTAACACTGTAGCGCACAGCCAGCCAAGAGAGCGAACTATTGTTCCGTGCATTCACGGGTTAGAAATGATACATTCACGACCGGAAAGGCAGTGGTAGCACGTACACAAGCACATGCATGCACCGTCCAGATGAATTATTGAGCCTGTCGTTGCCGGACAATCAGTAAGCAGGCCTGTTATTGTGGAAGTATCACTTTCCCTCGTGTATATGGAAGATTAGAGCAAACAAAAATACAAGCTCCCTCGGAGAACAAGACTACAAGAGAGGACGGATAAGCTCAACGTGTGACACTGACACGAGTTGTTTTTAGGAAGTACCGTAAAAATTTTGCCGTGATTTCTATTAGACGAAAAAAAGAAAGAAAAACAAGTGCTAGCACAGTTTTTTTATTTGAAAACCGAGCTAGAAAAACCATACAAATGTGGAGAGTAGACTCTACTCCACCCCGCAGTAGGTATCAAAACAAATCCACTTGCGCCACAACTTACTCCTCCTACCACTTGAAACAACAACTCATACCACAACTAGCCAACCATTAAGACAATTTGAACCAACAAAAGGTCAATGGAAGAAAAAATAGACATGAAGCGCCCACTTCGGTTGGATTGGGACATCAACACGAGCCTCCAACAACACCGCTCGGCGGATTGGGACGTCGACCCGAGCTACCTCACAGGAGCCACCAAAGAACAAAAAACACAGACACAACTAAATGGTACACCACCACTACCTGGGAAAGGAGCCGAAAGCAAGCCGATGAGAACTGCGCCGTCGTCACCAACGTTGTGCCATGCCAAAAGCCACGGCCCGCTGCAATCTCGAACAGCTGCACGGACTCCTCCTCCATGGGACTATCCTCCTTAAGCCGCACACCCGACCGTCGATCTCCCGGCTCAGTAGCGTCGCGAAAACTCCGTCGCGGCACCAACGGAAACCACCGATCCCGGCCACTCTGCATTGGGGCCTCGCCTGCGCCCAATGCCTCACTCCACCGATTGGGACTCGGACATAAGAGTCGCTCACGAGGAACAACACCTTTGCCCCCCGTCACCGATATCACCCACGGCACCTTGCGCGCCAACTCAAGACTTCCAGGCACCCAAGGGCCCTCTGCACCTTCACCGCCAACACGGACCACACACCCCATGACCTCCATGCATAGGCAACACCTCCAACGGACCAACACCACTGCCACGAGCGAGGCGGGTCTCCGGATGTGGCACCTCCAAGGAGGGCACGACACCAATAAGCGCCCGTCGTCACACGTCCATAGAGGGGCCGGGTTTTCACCCGAGAAACCCCTTTGCAAAGACATAGTAACCCTCAATGGTGCCATCAACAGGGAACACGACGCCCAAGGACGCCGCCACCATTGCAACCATAGTGGGGGCTTTCGCCCAGGACAGCACCACATGCTTGCTGCACTCTCATGGCCATGGCAGCAATTTCACACACCCCGCCTCAGCAACGCCACAACCGACAAGCCCCGGCACAACTGAGCACCACCATGGCACCCCCAGCCCCTCCACCAAGGCGGCGCCGCACCAAAGAACGCCGTCGAGGAGGAGAAGGGCAGCATCAACCACCTTGCCGCACACCCGTCGCCCGCGCACTGGACGCCCCTGATCCCACCGTCACCGGGACGCCACGCCCGAAGAACGCGACGCCGCGCATGGGCTGCCCGGATCGGATAGAGTCGGCACCCGTGCCGCAGCCACCGAAGTGTCACGCCGCCGCCAGCCGCCCTGCGCCTCCACACCGGTCGCGCCGCCGCCATGGCCGCCACGCCGCCATTTTCAACCAGGGAGGTGCTCGTGCCGGCCGCAACCCACGCCGCCGTTGCCTCGCATCGACCGCTGCCCATCCCACGCACCACCGCTCCCTTGCCGCGCCCACGGATCCGGTCGGGGCGGCGCGGATCCATCGCCCTCCCCCCCGGCGCCGCGGAAGAAGTCCACACCGGCGGGGAGCTCCCAGGAGCCGAAGCGGCCCAGTCCCGCCCGAAAGCGGCCCGAGAGAGAGGGGGAAGAGCCCTGCCCGTTCCCATGGCTGGCCGCACGAGCCTCCGGCAACCCGCTCTCTGCGGCGGCGTGGGCGGGAGGAGGCGGAGGAGAAGCGGGCGGCGGCTAAGGTTTGAAGGGGCCGCCCGGTCGCCACACGGGGGCGACGCCGAGCGGACGTGGTGTTTCTTGTCTCTGTATTACTCAGCTCACACTGACACGAGTTGTGACCTACTTGTAGCTTGTTAGTGGTCGATTACCTTCCCACGGCGTGGTGGAAATAGATATCCAGTTATCCGTAGTACAGTTGGATTTCATTAATGCATATTAAAAGGTCTTGAATATGAATATCCATTTTGCATCTATTTCATATATGTTGACCATTTTGTATAGGAATCGAGTATAGTGTAGGGAGAGTGAGCATCTTCAACTTCAAGAATACAATTTAGCTAGGTTTTGACTACTGACCTGTCTTAATTAAATGGCCAGTATACTAATATAAACCATTAAAAGTACCAATGGTACATCTCCTACCGCTATAAAAGTAATTTGCATATATCTGATAAAAAAATATATTTGCATATATATTACCCGAACAAAGAAAAAAAAAGAGTACGGGATAAAACACAAAAATCACAAACATAAAAGGTGGGCGAGGGCTATTCAAGATGACTGGCACCGGCTAACAGCTACGTAAGCATTGCACTGCTTTTGGCTCGTTTAGCCCATCTATGCTCATTTTCGCAGACAATGCAAGATGGGCACGGCAGCAGCTACTGCTAGTAGCATAGTACACCACTGCACTGTGGCACACGACGACGAAGAGCGAATTATTGAGCCTGCCATGTTGGTACATTCACGGAGTGAAATATGCAGCAATGTTGGTACATTCACGGGGTGAAATATGCAGCAAAGAGTCAAGGTGAAATGTTGGTCGATCGGAAAAGAATCAATAGAAGGAGAATCGGACGATATCTTTTTCGAAACAAATAAAAAGAAAAAAAAAAAGATAAAACAGAAATCGTGATCAACTAAGCCCTTTCGGGGGCTTGCTTAAGAATAAGAAAGAGGAATCTTATGGAAATAGTATGGAATAGGGTTTGATCCTATTCATGGGGATTCCGTAAATATCCCATTCCAAAAATAGAAACAATCGGGACTTTTCGGAGATTGGCTGCAGTTACTAATTCATGATCTGGCATGTACAGAATGAAAACTTCATTCTCGATTCTACGAGAATTTTATAAAAAGGGCATACGCGAACACATACTTCACAAGCAATGCATTTATCAAATTCAAAGTGTATTCGCCCCGGAAACGCTCCGATGTAATTGATTTTTCATAAGGGTAGTGAATCGTTATAGGTAAACGATTTGTGTGGGGATAAGGTAATTATTAAACCTTGACCAATGTATCTTGCGGCGCGTATTGTTTGTTGACCATAACTAATGAACCCGGTTAGCATAGGGAACATATTCTAAATCTATATATGAAAAAGGTATGTTTCTTTCTCTTGTTTGAGAGAACTTTTGTGTTGAAAATATTCTTACTGTTATTGTATTCTTATTTATAGTGAAACTAGTTGGGAAGAAGTTGTTAATAAGAGATTGCCCAGAGAAATAGGTAAAAGAAATTTCCATCCAAGATTTAATAACTGATCCATTCTCATCCTGGGTAAAGTCCATCTTATTGTGACAGAAATGAAGAGAAAAAAAAAATAAGCTTTTAGTTAATGTAATAAAGATACCTATTACCATTTCCAAAATTCCAATTATTTTATTCATTTGGAAAAATCCAGTATGAACAAGGGTTGATTTTACTTCCGCACTTAGCTACTCTAGGTTGGGGAGTAGGGCCGGGGGGAGAAGTTCTAGATACTTTTCCTTACTTTGTATCCGGAGTACTTCACTTAATTTCCTCCGCAGTCTTAGGCTTCGGTGGCATTTATCACGCGCTTCTGGGACCCGAGACTCTTGAAGAATCTTTTCCATTCTTTGGTTATGTATGGAAGACTTTCCGCGTCGATCCTTTTTATTACATCTTGTTTTTACTCCTATATTGGGAGTTACTCTACGTATTGCTTGACGTAAAACCAACAGTGGATTTGTTTACGTCTTTTTGTTGAATCTTTTTCACGGCTCGATAGAGAATTTGATAAGCCAATGATTTTTTTCCGTCTTTCATAATACGGTTAACCACCATGTTAACTAATCGATTCACGAAAAAATTGGATCGGATTTTGCGGTTCTTTTTCTGCAGTACCTCGACGTGACATGAGCGTGAAAGAGGTTCAAGAATCCGTTTTCTTTTATAAGGGCTAAAAACGAATCACTTATTTTTTGGCTTTTTGGCCATGAGTGGATACTTCATCATACGATTCATATAAGATCCATGTGTCTAGAGATCGTCATATACATCTAGAAAGCCGTATGCTTTGGAAGAAGCTTGTACAGTTTGGGAAGGGGTTTTTGATAAAAAAGAAGAATCTACTTCAACCGATATGCCCTTAGGCACGGCCATACATAACATAGAAATCACACGTGGAAGGGGTGGGCAATTAGCTAGAGCAGCAGGTGCTGTAGCGAAACTGATTGCAAAAGAGGGTAAATTGGCCACTTTAAGATTACCATCTGGGAGGTCCGTTTGGTATCCCAAAACTGCTTAGCAACAGTCGGACAAGTGGGTAATGTTGGGGTGAACCAAAAAAGTTTGGGTAGAGCCAGATCTAAGTGTTGGCTAGGTAAACGCCCCGTAGTAAGAGGGGTAGTTATGAACCCTGTGGACCACCCTCATGGGGGTGGTGAAGGGAAAGCCCCCATTGGTAGAAAAAAACCCACAACCCCTTGGGGTTATCCTGCGCTTGGAAGAAGAACTAGGAAAAGGAAAAAATATAGTGATAGTTTTATTCTTCGTCGCCGTAAGTAAATACGTAACTAGGAATATGGAAAATTGCATTTTTGAAATTTGCAATAATGCGATGGGCGAACGACGGGAATTGAACCCGCGCATGGTGAAGTGTTCAACATCATGATCTAGCAAGTCAGTGATAGAAGAAGATGAAGAAGAGATAGAAGGGTGGAAATATTAAAATCTACTGTAATGGCTGGTTTTGGGTAGTTAAGATGCATATTATATAGTGGACTAATGGTCATCAGGTGGATTTTCCACGTCTCTGATTATGCTCCACGTCTGTGATGTGGTTTTCCTGGGGTCTGGTGGCCATGTGCTTCAAACGTCTGCAGATGTGTACCGTCGCGGTGATGCAGACCCATGCATGTGATCTGATGAGTCGTCTTTTCGAGGTGTACGATGACTGTCCACTTTCGCACGCCGTGTGGCAGACGCCCCTGCCTTGTTGTTGCCGGAAAGATGGACGAGCGGCACATGAACACTAAACACTATCCAGCCGCTGAGACTGCCCGAGTGCCCGTTTGGATTGCTCCACCATTTGGATTGCTCCAGATTGTGTAATCTAAAAGAGCACCCAAACAGTTCTACTTTTAACCAGCTTATAAAATCTAGGGAGTTCAAATTCGTACAATTTGCCAAGCTGATCCAACCCAGCTTCTAATGTTAATAGACAATTCTACCCTTTCCCTATTTGTACAACGAGCACAAATCAATCATCCTCTGTAAGGGTATTCTGGTATTTTTTTTCTCCTTGCAGTGCTATAAGCGAGCTTTCAGAAGAAGTTACGAATAATCCAAACAGCCTCTCATTTCACCTTTTATAATCCAGCTTATAGGAATTTGGCCAATAAAAGGAGATCATGCTATGATAAGCTCTGTCTCCGGCTAGATTGGGCCGGAATTGATACCCGATTGACGATCGTGGAGGGGGAACGAGGCGGCGGGGGAGGGCAGCAGCGGCAGCGCCCCGGGCGGCGGCGGCGTCGCCGGGCGCTTGGCGGAGGGGCGCGCGTCGGGCGCGTCTTGGTGGCGGCGGTGTCGGGCGGGGCGGGCGCGTGAGGAGGGAGAGGAAGGAGATTGTGATAAATTTCATTATTTGCTTGTTACCTTGAAAGATTACGACCCCTTACTTATATAGCCCGACTAGTGGGACTTGTATCTCAAGCAATCTCTCTAAAGGTTTCCTTATAGATTGGAATACCTTTTACAAGCATATCCTATTTATTTTCCTAATAAGGGTCTCCCTTACGAGATAGGATATCCCCTTGCACACCAAAAGCCTAAGATAATCCTAGATAATTTCCTCCTTTATTCCCGAATTAATTGCCGAAGAATCCGCGGAAGGAGGGAGGAGGGAGGGGCGGCAGCGCCCGCCCGGGGAGGGGGGGGGGCCGTGCCCCTTGGGCTGGCGGGCCTGTCCTTCCGGGCCCTATTTCTTGGGTCATGACAATTTTTCAACAGAAATAAAATTATTTCGAGTATCTTCAGACAAGACTATAACATTGGATATCATATATGAGAAGTGGGATGACTGTTACGTTATGACTTAATTGATGACTACTTATCAAGCTAAGCTTCTAAGACCAGTGCATGATAGTTCACTAATCTACAGACTTGGCTACGGGTGGTTCATCAGATTCTTGGAACATAAAGTTGTAGAAATGCATGACAAGATAAGACAAATGGTCACCGATGAATTTGTAGTGAGAGCAAAGATATTGCTAGTAACACGACTAAAAAACTAATCCTTGATATCATCAAATAGCCTAATGTAAATTGCAAAAATCTAAAGCGCACCATGTTGTGTCTTAATTTGCAGACCTAGACAAGTAGAAGTGACAGTGTAACAGATTTAGGGACAGTGTAACAGATCTAGGGGACGCAGTTAACTTTCAAGTCACTTTCAAGTAAGGCATGTACATGTACTTGTGGGGCTTGGCAACTGACTGGAAAATGTGGGGCTTGGCAACTGACTGGAAAACCTTGAAGCCGCGTTCTAGCTTTCATTGAAAAGCTTAGTAGAGAGGTATAAATGGATGGCTTTGTGCATAAATACTTCTACGTTGAAAGACTCGGGGAAGGCATAAATACTTCTATGTTGTGGCCACATGTATTTTGACTTATGCTACAAAGTTCATAAGCTGAGAAGGAAAGCTACGAGACCAGCAAAGGAAGACTATAATTAAATTAAGAACAATATACACAAAACATATATAATTTGTTTTAGTCAAACACTAACAAAATGCCATATCGGAATAGAAAAAACTTAAGTACAGGATTAAACGTGAACGAGGTATTCAAGATTCCTGACGCTGGCTAGTGCTAGGTCTTCTCACTACGAAAACTTGGCTGCTCGGTGTGTTTAGATCCCAAATTTCTCCCCAAATTCCACTATGCAAAAAGAAGATTCCCCATCACATTAAAATGCCGTCACATTTATTGAGTACGAAATGTAGATAAAAAAATATTACACAGTTTAGATGACCATTGCGAGACGATTCTTTTAAGCCTAGTTACGCCATGATAGGATATTTTTTACGCCTAGTGTACGATGTGACATACCGTCCCATCCTTCCAAAATTTTGCCCAAACTTAGGGTGTGTTTGGTTGGGATGTGGCTTTTGGAAAAAAAAAAAAAAGTGTTGTGGGCTGTAGCTTTTAGAAAAGTAGCTTTGACAAAGCTGGCGTGGAATGGTTAAAAGTCCCTTTGGTTGAGTCGTTGTGGCTTTTGGAAAAGACCCATCACTTCCAAGCGGGCCCTACATGTCATGCTCACAGCTTTTCTTCCTCCTCACATTGCAAGGGACAGGGGGCAGGGATGGAGTTCGGCCGGCCGAGGATACTGAGCTCGCCCGGAGAGGGAGGTGTGGCTCGCCGGAGTGGCCGGGCTCGACGAGGGGGGGAGGTGTGGCTCGCCGGTGTCGTTCCCCCTGCGCCGCAACTGTTTGTAGGGCGCCCGCCGCTGGACAGACGGGCGGACACCTGCGGAGTGAGGGAGTAGGGAGGGGCGCCCGGGTGAGGGAGTCGGGAGGGCCGTAGCGGCGGCGGTAGAGGCCGCCCGCCCAGACGGCGGGGCACGCCCCCCTCGCCCACGACGAATCCCGCCCGCCATGGAACCTCTCGGCCGCTCCGCGAAGCCGTGGCTCACCGCGAGGGAGCTCAGCGCCCGCCCGTGGCGGGGCTACCGCGCTCGCCATCCACGGCCGTTGGGGAGGTGCTCGCCATTTGCCACCGCTACGGAGGGGCTCGCGAAAGTCGGGGGATGGATGCTTTCTGCGGCGGCGGGACGGAGGGACGCGTCACGCCCGGCGTGGCAAATAGCGGCGGAGCTCCCGAGCGCATGGAGGGACGGGGAGAAGTACGAGGGCCGGCGGAGGACGATACGGAATAGAAATAGATCGAATCGTTTTTCTCCATAACTAGTGGCAGGTGGGTAATTTTTTACCCTAAAAGCAGGTGAAAGCAGGTCCTCCCCCTGCTTTTGAAAATGCACTATCCAAAAGCTGCTTTTGACTTTGGCTTTTTTTGGCAGCTCACCCCTTTGGTTGCGGGTAAAACCCCAACCAAAGGGACCCTTAGTGGCCTTAAAAATACTGTAGCACACAGCCTGCCGCTTCCGTGCGTTCACGGGTAGAAATATGTGGGTAGAAATATGTTCTCACTTTTGGCCTAGTAATACTGTAGCACACATGACTGCTGTCCAGCCGCAGGTCGAGACGGATTATTGAGCCTGCCCCAGTCCGCGTTTGGATTGCTCCAGATTGTGCAATCTAAAAGAGCAGCCAAACAGTCCAGCTTTCTATTTCGAACCAGCTTATAAAATCTAGAGAATTCTAATTCGTACAATTTGCCAAGCTGATCCAACCCAGCTTCTAATGTTAATAGACAATTCTACCCTTTCCTATTTGTATCACGAGCACAAACCAATCATCCTCTGTAAGGGTATTCTGGTATTTTGCTCCATGTAGTGCTATAAGCGAGCTTTGAGAAGAAGTTACGAATCCAAACAGCCTCTCATTTCACCTTTTATAATCCAAGCTTATAGGAATTTGGCCAATAAAGGGAGATCATGCCATGATAAACTCTGTCTTATAAAGTGGTCCACATGTAGTACGTGGTACTTTTTTATTTTTCAACAGAGATAAAAATAGTTTGGACTATCTTCAGATCGACGAGACTATAACATTGGACATCATATATGGGAAGTGGGATGATTGTTATGAGTTGATGCCTACTTATCAAGCTAAGCTTCTAAGATCAGTGCATGATATATAGGGCCTGTTTGGCAGCAGGAGCTGCGGCTCCGTCTCCTCCAGGGCGACACTGTAGTAGCACTATTCAGAGGAGCCGGTTTTCTCTCTCCCTCCCTTCCTCTCTCACTGACAACCGTGAGCCGGAGAAGCTCGATTTTGGGGATCCCCCGGCTCCGGCTCCTGCGTGCTATAGTGCTGCTACAGTGGAGGAGCCGGAGCCAGCGGAGCCCTGCCAAACAGCCCCATAGTGTGACTAAACTAGAGACGGGCTATGTGTGGTTCATCAGATTCTTTGTTGTGGAACATCAAGTTGTAGAAATGCATGACAAGATAAGACCTATGATCATTGAGGAATTTGTAGTGAGATCAAAGATTTCTAGTAACATGACTAAAAAAACACTAATCCTCGATATCATCAAAGAGCTTAATGCAAATTGCAAAATCCAAAGCCCTTAAGCACCATGATGTCTTATTTGTGAACCTAGAAAGTAGAAGTGAGTGTAATAGACTTAGGTACGCTAGCTTAACTTTGAAGTCAAGGCATGTACACTGGGGGCTTGGCAAGTGACCGGAAAACCTTGAAGCCACTCACAGTAGCTTTCATTGAAAAACTTAGTAGAGAGGTATAAATGGAAGACTTTGTCCATAAATAATACTTGTATGTTGAAAGACAGAGCAAGGCATCTACAGGTAGTTCTTTTCTAGTGACATCCAAAGACTTATGACCACATGTATTTTGACTTGGGCTACAAAGTTCATAAGGTTAAACTGAGAAGGAAACCTATGAGTAAGGATGAAAACGGAACGTAAAATATTCGAACCGACTGTTTTCGTTTTTCGACATTTTGTTCCGTTTTTAGGCATAAAAAATTTGTCAGTTTCAATTGGTTTCACAACCATTTTCAATTATTTTTTATACTCTTTAATTGCTAAAATATAGAAATGTTCGGACAAAACCGATTTCGTTTTTCTATTTAAGTAAGTCCGTTTTTCGACCGAAGTTCGACCGTTTTCATCCATACCTATGAGACTAGCAAAGGAAGACTATAATTAAATTAAGAACAATATATACAAAACATATACTCCCTCCTTCTTAGAAAACATGCAATTCTCGCTTCCGGAGAATCAACATTTTCAAACCGCCCGGCAATTATATATTAAAATATATAAATATTTATATTAAGTAATTAGTATTATCGGAAAGATCTTTAAGTCTAGTTTTTAATAAATTTATTTGGAGATATAAATGTTACACGTATTTTTACAAACGTAGTCAAAGTCGAAAAAGTTTGACTGACATGCTTCAATAGTTGCATGTTTTTTTTTTTGGGATGGAGAGAGTATAATTAATTTTTATAGTTAAACACTAGCAAAATGCCATATCAGAAAATAAAAACATCAAGTACAGGATTAAAGTGGACGAGGATCATTCCTAATTCCTGACGCTAGCTAGTGCTAGGTCCTGCTCACTACAAAAGCTTGGCTGCTCTCCTTTGTGATCCATCTGCGTCTTTCACTCAAAAGATGGACACGACACCTAGCTGCTAGTGGCCTGGTAATACTGTAGAAAGCACACAGCGTGCCGCTTCCGTACGTTCACAGGTGTTACCTGATCACTGAGGATCAAAATGTTAGTATTACAGTGTGTTTGTATCTACTAAGCATGCAGAGTGAATCTGAGTTATTATTAATGGTTTACTCATTATCTTGAATTAAATCTCTTATCATCGGACAATATAATCCGGCCGGTAGGACATATGCGTGAGCTCTGAGTAAAAAGATGATTCTTATGGAGAGGGACGTGTTAGCTTGGGTCGAGACGTACGTTTCAACATTTGTATGTGCAGATATTGTAACTCAGCTCGGTTAGAGAGAGAAACCAAAAATAATGGGGAAGAAGATACTGCCTGAAACATTTTCAGACCCTTGCGTGATCCACATGCAGACACGTAGGTCGTTTGATTATTATTGGACCGTCAAACTGCAACACAGCTGCGTGGGCTCCCGCTCTGCCGGCCGTGTAGCAGACGCAGCCTTGAAACCTGCCGTTGCCAGACAAGCAGGCCCAACCTAGTGCACAGTCACGACTCACATTTGAATGCGGCACGATGTTTGCTTTTTGTAGTTTGACTAGTATATACTGTGTACGTATTTTTTTTTTTCAAAAGTAGAGAAGAGACAATTACATGCTAGCTATGAGAGAACACTCATAGCATAGGGTACTGGGCACAAAGATAGTAGTAGCAAGTAAACTGGATTAAACAAATTAGCAATAAAACGATACAAAGAGGGAATGAAAACCCACAACACCTAGGACCTACAACCGTGCCTACAAAACCACATGGCAAAGTTCACCCACACAGTAGACCATCCTATTGGCAAGCGATGACAAAGCATCCGCCAACGAGCCATGGTGGCAAAGCATCCACTAACGAACCAACCAGCAACCATCACTCTTGACGACTCAGCAGCTGCCCAAGAGGAGGCCAAGGACACGGCAAAGAAAGCATCCATTAACGAACCAACAACCAGCAGCCGACACTCTTGGCGGCTCAGCAGCTTCCCAAGAGGAGGCCGACGACACAGCGGCAAAGCATCCGCCAACGAACCAACGATAATCTAGTAGCGTCCCTCTTAGCGGCTCATTAGCTGCCCAAGAGGAGGTCGACAACACGGCGGCAAAGCATCCGTCAACGAACTACGCTGCCAAATCATCCGCCAACGAACCAGCACAATCGAGCGGACGGGTCAAAAGCTGCAAGATAATCCAAACCGTATGATAATAGCGTGCAGGCCGGGCACGAGAGGGACTCGTGAGGAGGCAAAGGTAGGCATGCTAGATCTCGGTGGCCAGAGGCAAGGGGCTCGAAGGATGACACCTTCAGAAAGGTATGTGGTGCCAAGAACGTCACCGTCATCTGCCCAATCACCGTCGGGCTGACCTTTCGCCCAGAGTCCCATACCAACTACCAAATAACCCGCCCGCCCCCCCGGGCCACACCCGTGCGTGGCCCGACGGACAGCCAAACGGCCCTATAGGTGAAGGAGACGACTTGCACCACCCATCCCACCACCACGGTGGTGCGGGTGCAACACCGCCCGACGCATGCCAACGGTGCCACCATGACGACGCGTTGACGAGTGCCCGAACAAAAACCGCAATCGGCCACACGACCTCGGCCAAGCGGCCGACATCACCGGGCTCGGCCACGGAGCAAGCGCCGCAACTACCGGACCATCGAAGATCCCCGCCAATCCGCGCGGTTGAGGCCGCCGCAGCCGTGACACCAACGGTGCCCGACCCACTAGAGGGTGCCAGCGGCATGGGCGAGCTAGCGACACGCCCAACTTGGGGAGCAGCCGCAGCGGCACCACCCACAGCCCCCGAGCCGCTGCCGAAGACAACAGGTCCAGCCTTGAGGAGGGCGAATCCGCCTCCAAAGACCGCTCGGCCATCGCCGCCCGCCCGCCCCGCCATCATGCCGCGAGGGGGCGACCAGCAGCGCTGCCCACGGACCAAGCACCAAAGAACGCCGACCAGAGAGCGGATACGATCGGTAGGAGACCGGATATGCGCTGCCCGGCATGCGAACACGCTACTGGAGGAGAAGGTGTTGGAGAACCGGGGCGGAAAGGGGAGGGGGAGGAGAGGGCGCGACGACTCCGGTTGTCGCGGGGCCGCCACCATGCACGCGGCGATGGCGGCCGGAGAGGAGGTGACTACAAGGGCGCTGGGCCGCCGCGGAGAAGCCCGAGTCACCCGTTGGGAGCGCCCGGTGGTGGTCGTGGTGGTGGTGGGGGAGGGGGTAGCCTCCTACTACTACTGGCACTGGAGTGGAGTACGTATATGAAAGATCAGAGCAAGGAAAATACACGTACACATAAATATGACCGTACTAGCTAGTAAGTGGCCACCTGCCCTAGTAAGTTTCCTCGATCTGATATAGATACATAATCAAAAACGACATGGAATATCCGACTGTCTTCCCTATCTTTACTACATATAAAGAACAAAACATGAACATTTTTTGGTGCGGTAAAAAAAATTTTCAACCGTCCCCTCTCCTCTCCGTGCGATACCAGGCCGCGCCCACCCCTGTCCCTCCCGTGCGTTAAAAGGGAAACAATACTTACCAAAAAATACCACCCTATCACAGCCCACCAGATCTTGGTTCGATAAATGCCATCCGTGCCTCAAAGGAAACCACCACGCACTAGGAAATTAATCCCGTTGTTGGGAAACCCATCGCGCGGCACAAGGAAACCATCACGGGCGGTGTTAGCGGCCGGCCTCCCTCTCCCTCACGTGTGATTCCTCCTCTCCCATCCTCGCCGTGCGCCATGGCGCCCACGTCGTCATCCTCGTGCCGCCGCCGGAAACACCGCCCGGCTGCCATGTGTGTGTAACATCTGCTCCTGCTCCGTCTCGGTATCCTCCTCGTGCGACGCCTTCACCGTGACTGTGGACGTTCATGCATATACACATATATCTTGGCCTTGCTTGCATCTCAACATAACAATTGCATCTTCAGGTTCCCTTGTGACCGCGCGCCGAGCAAGGAACCAAGAACCACGGTCCCTCGATGACGCGCTGCTGCGGCCGCCGGCAAACAGTCGGCCTTAACGACGGTCGCCCTCGACGACGCGCTGCTTATCGTCGTCTTCCTGGTACGTACTCCATCGATCTGGTTCGGCGTCGTCTTCATGCTCCATCGATCTGGTCGTGTACTTCTTACGCCGCAGTTCCCGCTCTGGTTTTGTGACAGCCGCCGCCGCTCTCCTAGGTTTCCCATGGGCCATGGCTGCACCGGTAAGTTAGCCATGACAGTAGCCGAGACTGGTCCGCGTCTGCTTCTGCTGTGTGGATATCTGCGTACCTGGCAGCACTCCACGTGCTTGATCTCGCTTCGGCCACAAATGGAGTGCAGTTTACTGAAGCTGAAGCCGTGGCGTGTGTTTGGATTGAGTGATGTTGCCTACCCATATGTGTTCTATCTGTGCTAACAAACTCATGGATGGTGGGTGGTTGAATCTAATTATCAAATTATAGAAACCGAAGATTGGTGACGGCGGCGGTGACGCCTGAGGGCGCCACTTTCCTCGCTGGAGGCGCCGTCTTTTTTAAGTGGATCTCTACGGTGAAAACCAACACCAGTTGGGTGGGCGGCGATGGCGTCTTTGGATGACATTTTCTCGTTGGAGACGTCGCTGGTGGAAGATCCCTTGCATGTCGGCTGGCGCCGGCATCAAGGTGGCGGCTCATCCACAAACTTATGGGGCCTTATGCTGTTACCGGGTCACGGGATCCGGAGTCTCCAATGGTGGATGGGTTTTATTTGTTTTATTTTCAGAGTGCACCAGTGTATTCGGGTGACCTTAATCTTACCTGTAACACTGTCGCTCAGTTGTAATTGTGTTGGCCTTCCACAAACATGCATTACTAGAAAAGAAAACTTATCCTACTACACTCTGAAATAAAAGGGTATACTAACGCTCTCAACTGCCCCCACACTGGCCATAAGCGGCAACGCCGCCCAAATTTCTAGTTTCAACTAGTCACCATTAGTACGTGCTACCTGCAACAGCCTTGAGAGGACGGGCATGCAGGGCCTGGGTCCGGGTCCCTCCACTAAAAGGACGCGGCAAGCACGCAGAAATTTCCATGGAGTCGGGCAGGGGTTGCACTGTACGTTGAGCTGTTCGGAGGCGGGGCACTCGCACTCGCGTTGGAAGGCAGACACACACCAAAAAAGAAATGAGACAAACGGCTACCATGGTCGTGGGAGGGATGGATGGAGAACGACTCGTAGGGAATGGTGTTGCGCGATGAGTTTTGTTCATGACACGTCCCTCTCAGTAACTCCATAATCTTTGCACTGTCATTCCTGCATCCACGAACAACCACACATTGACACCAAAGACAGTGCCAAGATTTATGAACAATACCACAGTAATGTTTGTGAACGTTTGTTCTCACATTCACATTTATCTGTTGCGAGTCGTGGTGGGCCGGACTGCTCCGCCGAAAGCGCGTCTAGCATATCACATGGGAGTCGCAGGGGGAATCTCTGTATCGAGCTCTATCTTTTCCAATCCCAACCCCACCTCTCAGTCTCGTGCTCACACTCCTGTTTCAAATAGCGGCGTTATAGCGGTCCGCTATAGCGCTAAATAGCGTTTGGACAGGGTTGAAGCTAAGCTATTTCAATTTTAGCGCTAATCGCTATTTATCGTTATTAGCTGCTAATAGCGCGCTAAAAACGCTAAATGACATGTAATTTAGCGCTATGTCATCTTGGGCTGATTTCCGTTGGCAGCCCAAATTTCGTCGAAGGCCCAAACCGTGGCATATCCCAGCCACAGCCCAGAGCGAACCCTAGCGTGCTCCCGTTCCCCCCCCACACCACCTCATTCCGATTCCCTCTCGTGGCGGCGGCGGGCGACCGGTGCCCTGCCGTGCCGCTGCCACTGCCACCGCCCGGTGAAGGCGCGCCGCTGCAGCAGGAGGAAGGAGCGCCGCTGCGCCGCATGGGGGATGGGGAAGGAGCGACGCCGCGAGCATCGCGAGTTCGCCCGGCCGCGCAGATCGACGACATCAGCAGCTTCTACACCCGTTCGCCGGCGGCCGCTGCCCGCGTGTGGGGCGAAGGAAGCGCCTCGTTCGACGGCTCCAAATACCCGCTCACCGGCGGCTCCCGCGCCCGCTAAGCCATTTTAGTGTTTCCACCTAGCTCACCGCTCACCGCCCCCAATCTCCGACCTCCTCCTCTCCGCCGGTGTTCTCTCGTCGGCGGCGCCAAGGGAAGTGACCGGAGTGCGGGATCTGCCATTGTTGGAAATATAGCTTCTAGTTGTAAGTTGTGCCCCCCGTTCATCATCCATTCATCCATCTTCTCCCTTGTGCCTTTCCCCTGTCCTAGATCCATCCAAGAGAGAGCAGAGCACCACAATCCATGGCAAATCCCTGGAGCATCGCAGCGACGGGCTGGGGCTTTGTCGTAGTGGGTTGGCTGCTGTCACCCATTTTCAGCTGGCTCGTGAACAAGGTGTTCGACATATCAAAAAGCTCAAGGAGCTAGAGATCCACACTATCCCAAACCCGAAGCGTACGATAGGTGTCGTGGAGGAGAAGCCGGTGCTTGAGCTGCCGAAGACAAAGGGTCTCAAAGCGATCCCAAGATACTTGGACAAAGATGCGATGGATCTCAAGTCCGCCTTGTATGAAGCCGAAGACATCATAGATCTTCTCGATTATCGCCGGATCGAGAATGGTATCTATCTTGGGGAAGATGACAGCCGCCGTTGGGTGGAGCAAAAACTCGATGCTGCTCGCGCCTGGATTGCCCGGTGCAAGGAGAGTTCCTTTGGGCGATGGATGCATGTCACCTTCACAGTGGAAATGAAGACACGTAAGCCATCAGAGGAGATGGTGGACGAGGAAGAAATAGTGGTTGAAGAGACACAAGTGAAGGAAGGACATGCAGATGAGACGGTGGATGTGGAGGAAAGAGTGGTGGAACAGACACAATTGAAGGAAGGACAGGCAGAGGAGATACAAGGAGGAGAGGGAGAGATGCCAAAGGAGATAGAAGAAGGTTGCGAAGGAGGACAGATGTCGAGGAAGAGATAAAAGCAGAAAAGTACTGAAGGAGAAGAAGTGGGAGAGACGTTGTTAGAGGAAGAGATAGAAGAAGGTGAGGAGGAAGGAAAAGAGGTAGAGCCAAGTTCTTCGTCAATACCGCTGAACTGTCTTGGATCTCGTGCTCACATGGTTTGTAAAGCTCTGCTTTTATCGAGACTGGTCATATGGAGTTGTTGGCATCAAAAGCGACAAGGTACCATCTTACTATCATTTCAGATTGAGATACTGAAATACCATTATGGCATAATTGTTTGCCTTTTGATTTTTGTGACATATTCGTCTTGTTATTTCTAGATATGCCGATACTTACTATGTGCACCATATTTTATTTTTTGAGCACCCGTAGTGGTATATTTATTTTTTTTACATTCATTTTGCTACGCATCTAAACATCTAAACATAATAATATATCTAGATACGTAACAAAACAGATGAACCAAAAAGTCAAAGCGACTTATAATTTAGAACAAAGGGAGTATGAGCCATTGACTTATGCAAAGGTAGTCAATACACTCAACAGTTCCTTCCAACCAAAGATGATGCATGGTTGATGGCATAGTGCAATTAAATAAAATTTTTACATTTTATAAAGATGAATCTGAATATTTTTATTTAAATATTAAGTCAAGTCCACTTTTAAAAGTTTTATTTTGCATTTATAGAATGAGTTGCTTTTTAAAAGTAAATATAAATTGCAATAATATGTGGCCAAGATAATTATTTGAAGCTTCCTTCCCGCAGGAAGGATGGCAACGTGCCTATTACTGAAAGAATCGGATTAAGGAAACAAATAAAGAGCATAGAAGATATTCTCACTTCCTCAAAGAAGTCAAATCTGTTGAATCGGAATAGCAGCAGCACCCCCAAGGATGATGACAAGGAAAGTAGCGAAAATTGAAGACTACCAAGAACAAAGGACAAAGATAGCGGTAAGGAAAGCAGGGCAACAAAGATAGCACTGCCAAGCGAGAAAGAAATTGACAAGTTGTACGAAGCATTGAACGAGAAAGTGTTCGGTCGAGACAAGGAACTTAAGCATATAAGTGAGATGCTTCGTGAGGGACCGATACCTATGCAAAGAAGCTTGAGCACCAAGAAACCTTATTCTCGTGATTGGCATATATGGCATTACGAGGTTCGGAAAGAGTACCCCGCACAATATGTTTGTGATTATGAGAAGGATGCAGGACATTTCAACCTTATCATGTTCGTTCTTGTGGGGAAGACATTCAACATCTCTAATATATTTTGTGAAATGCTTGGACCGGATTAAGCGGCGGCCCCCCGATACCAATGGTCCCGAAATCCAAAAAACAGAGTTGAAAGATCTAAGAAGTCTAAAAGCGAGTTGGAGAAAGAATTGCTTGACAAATGTTTTTGTTGGTACTGGATGATCTCCGGGTCAATGCCGACAATATGAAGGAACGTGGGATTCTACTTGATGTGCTTAATTCGGGGCGATGTGGAGCCGAATCCACGGTGACGGCTCGGAAGAAAGATGCAAATGCAGCTTTTAGGTGCTCGGGAGAAAATGCAAATGCCAATACCGATATGGAAGAGGATCAGTACCTCTCAATGTTCATGCACTATGCCATAGATGTCACTCAAGTTAATAGTGCTGATTATGGAAGATATGAAGCAATCGGTAGAAAAATTACCAAAAAGCTTCGTGGGTCACCCATTGCAGCTAGAACGGTGGCGGACGACTTAAAAGTAATAACAATGATCGATTTACGGGAAACAACAAAGAAACCTTGACGTGTTGAATGAAACAATGGGAGCTCTGTGGTGGAGCTATCAGCAGCTTGGCGGTGACATCAGGCAATGCTTCACATACTGCACGATTTTGCCCAAAGGATATGAAATAAAACGGGATGAGATGGTTCGCCTCTGGATAGCACAAGGGTTTGTAAACACCAGGAATAATGCGACAGAGGAACTGGAAGATATAGGCCAGAGCTACTTTGATCAGTTACTGACATTCTCATTTCTGCAAGTACAAAGAACACATTTTGGCAAGGAGACCGAGGCATTCACAATACATGACCTGCTACACGAGTTGGCAGAGAGGGTTTCTAGCGGTGAGGTCTTTAGAATTGGTTTGAATGACCCACCTAAAGGTATCCCGCAAGGGGTTCGCCATGTCTTCATTGAGACCGACAAGGTAGCAGAGATTGCAGAGAAAATTGTGGACATAGAAAATTTGCACACCCTTATCATTGAGGGGCATCGTTCATTGTCATGGCCCATGGAAACCATGAAAAGAAATCATGACTTAGTAAAACTCTTGGAGCGTTTGTTCATGAGGTTGACGAAACTGCGCGTGCTGATCATTAAACTAAATAATGGACCAACAGAGTTGTGGGTCCCAACTTCTATTGATCAGATGAAGCATCTACGTTATCTTGGTATCCATGGCCCATTCAATCTGATTTTGCCAAGCACATTTAGCAAGCTTTACCACATCCAGACCATAGATATTCCCTGTTTCCAAGCATCCTGTCCTGAAGATATGGCTAATCTAATCTATCTGCGGCACATGTCTCGCTCCCCCGTCTTTCCCCAACATTGCCAACATTGTAAGGCTGACTGCACTGCAAACACTGGAAATGTTCATAGTGAAGGAGGAACCAGGGCATGAGTTGAAGCAGCTCATGCACCTAAGCAAAGACGAAGCTATTGAAGCCCACCTAACCAACAAGAAGCGACTCAGGATACTAAAGCTGGACTTCTGCTCGGCGAAGAGGGTTGATCCAGACGTGGAAGCAGAGGTGCTTGAGGGGCTTTGCCCCCCAAAGGATATTCAAGAGCTCCATATCGGGTCCTACAATGATTCAAGGTATCCTAGTTGGATGATGAGTCCCTATCAACCAGACGCCCCAAAGCAACTGCACAGACTTCAACTCTACTTTTGCAGCCAGCTGGCATCTATACCTGAAGGTAGTGGACTCTTCATTGGTCTGCGTGAGCTTGCCATTTTCCATTGTGACTGGGACAGCTTGCCCGAACATATGGAACGCTTGGTGTCTCTTCAGAAATTGAAAATTGTGTCCTGCAAAAACATGGAACATCTTCCAACGCTGCCACAGGCTCTTAAAACGATTATAATCAGTCAGTGCGACATGCTGAAAAGTATTGGTATTATGGATTGCCCTAGACATGAATTCATATTGGAAAAGGAGAAACGTCTTGAAGCCTGTACGTCACTGGAATACTGCCAAGACACTGCACCTACTTGTACTGCAGAGCAATCTCCGTATCCAATGATTCCTTGTCCATGCCTAGTAACTCTAGAGATAAAACGCTGTGCTAACTTGGTAAAACTTCCAAACCTACCACCATCCCTCAAGAAATTGATAATCCACGGCCGCAGGGAGCTCTGTTCCGTGTCGGGGCAGCTGGGTCAACTCGAGGAACTAGATATTTCCAAGTGCGATAAGTTACAAATACGATTCCTTGGGAGACGCATCATCATTAGAAGAACTGTCTCTTTCCTGCTGCCAAAGCCTTGCATCCTTGGGATCCAAATGTGGTCCTAGCAGTTTCTCGCTCTTTGGGGACTTAAGATTGAAGACTGCCCAGCTATGGATATGAAGCGTTTAACAAAAATGTGCTTGACAGCCTTGCATACAAAGAAATATCACACACTCTTTCAACCAACCCAGATGAAAGGTATACTGTTCAATTTTTTTCCATTGTTTCCTTAAATTCTTCTGCCTACATTTTATATACGCTGCAAATCCACACTACATAAACCTTAATCAGGTACGATGTCTGGTACATTAGTTTTATGTGGGTGATGGTCTGCAGTCTGGGTTTTAGACTGTCCGTTTTGGCTCTGATGATGTAAACCACGCACATTATTGGTTCATACGGTTATTGATTTCTATTCTTGGATGCATAGTAATTAGTAATGTAATGTAATGTACTACTGTTTGTATAATATAATGGACGCATGCACATCCGAAACTATACGTTCTTATACAAATACATCACTCCTTGGTTGCATTTATATAAGGCAGAATAGCCGATTTAACCCCTCAAATATTACTCTAGGCTCAGTTTGAAGATGAAACTGAGCCTAAAAGTAGAGATCGAGGGAAAACTGTTGTTCTGAAAGTTCAGGGATGAAACTGAGCCTAGAGTAATAATTTAGGGACCAAAATAACTATTCTGCCTTTATATAACTCCCTAGTGCACGTCTTGATTTGCAGGGGCAGTATCTATTTTCCCTTCTTGTGTGCAGTTTTGTCCGTGTGTATATACTTTTCTTTGGATATGTTACTACTTTTACTAATTAACTAGAACAGGAATCTGTCATTTGTGCCTCCAAAATTCAATCCTCAATAGAGTAAATTTTACAAAACCATTTTAATCGATTGACTATATTCATCATTGCAATTTCTAACTGTAACATCGATTTATGATTTATACTTGCTGTCACTATTATTTCTTTCACTATCATACCTGCTCCTGTGTTAGACAAATCGGGCCTACCATGACAGTAATAACATTTGTTTAGATTTGACCAGCCGTGCTTTGCTCTTTATTCATATACAAATCCAACTCATATGGAGATTCTATACTACAGAAAAAGTAGGAAAAGTAATTGGTTGGAGGATGTGTGAATGAATGTTCTGTTTTTTTTTTTCCCATCAGTGCCGAAATCCTTGAATTGAGGCCCAGGCCCATCACAGGACACGATAAGACGATTATGGGCGCTCCGTCGAGCATGCAGATGGATGGCGACATCTGGGTTCTCGACTGCAGTGCGCGGATGCACTATATATCCAACGTGCAGCTACTGGACGGCACTGAATCACTGTCTTCATTGCCGGATGATGACTCTGCAGGCCCAGAAATCCTTAGCCGTGGCTCCGTACGATCCAAACGGTTCGAGGTACCGGATGTCTGCTACATCAAGGGAGACACCAGGAACGTCATCTCCGTGGCTCAGCTTGCTCGCAGCCATGGCTTGGTTACGATTTTCGAGCCCACATGTGGCTACGTGAGCGATCCAGCGACAGGGCGGGAAGTTGGCCGGGCGCGCCTACATGATGGCGTATACATGCTGGAGCATCTGCTTGTTATCTGTCAGCCACCGGGCGCGCCTACATGATGGCGTATACATGCTGGAGCATCTGCTTGTTATCTGTCAGCCACAGGTCCGTACTCACCCACTTAATTTCCTACAATACATACATTGAGATTGAGAAGATAAAACATTCTTTGAAGCGAGTCCAAGCCAGACATATTATGTAATACATTTTTGGCTATTCATATGCTTTGGGTATATACATTTTTGACTACTTCCTCTGTTCTAAGTTATAAGTCGTTTTCACTTTTTTTATATACATTCATTTTGCTATTCATCTAGATGTAATATGTGTTAGGATACATAGTAAAATGGATATAACAAATAAGATTCTAGCCTTAGTATGATAGG
The DNA here is from genome assembly GCA_015847255.1 of Hyparrhenia diplandra. Classification (NCBI taxonomy): domain Eukaryota; kingdom Viridiplantae; phylum Streptophyta; class Magnoliopsida; order Poales; family Poaceae; genus Hyparrhenia; species Hyparrhenia diplandra. Next base: position 1,594,896 of record JADLZK010004649.1, on the reverse strand, counting down.
ATATGGGTTGATGGACCAGGATGATTTAATATGTACTTGTGTCACTTTCTCTTTGGCCAATTTGGCAATCTGGATAACGGTGTGCAGGATGCTGGAGGTGCAAGCCTGCCTGCACGTACGGGTACTGAGGAATTTCTGAGTGGCGTGTCAGAACTGAACCAGGAACTACCAGAGAAAGAGAGCTGGTTTGGGATGTCAAGACGCGACAGGTTGGTTGTGTCACACTAGATAGCTACAACACAGAATATAGTGCATTGCTATGTCGTCTCTTGGTACTTTCTCGACTTATCTCTGATAATTAACTAGGAAAACTCGTGTTCTGTATGTGCAGAGCAAAGGGCCCCATTGTTGAAGATGTATTTCCGATGCCATCACCATTTGATGAACAACAACAACGCACCCGGATAAAGGAATTTTATTTGGACTCAAACCTATGCCACCACATGACTTGGAATGGAGATGTTCTAAAAGCCTACAATGACACATTAAAAATCAAGCCACCCATAGAGTCTGTGATAGGATCTGGGAACATACAGTCTGTCACCACAGCCGTTTCTGAGTTTTCTCATCCTCTCAAAGTCCAAGGGATTGGGTATGTAGACAGTAAAGGGGGGTCCCTTGATCGTGTGCTATATGTTCCTGGCTCCGTCTTAAATCTGGTCTCCATCAACCAGCTGACTACTGATTGTTCTGTGAGGGTTGTGTTTTGCAAAGATGAATTCTGGATCGAGAGGCTTGAAAGCAAGGACAGGATTGGGCATGGCAAATGGGCTGGGAATAACTACGTGGTGGCAGTTTTGGATGTAGGAGCAGCGAGTGACTGGGTTCTAAACAGCTCGGCTTTGATCCACCATACTTCCAACCGGAAGATGTTGTACGACTTCCAGGAGACGACTGAAGATGTTCAGTTGGAGGGTGTGGACCATATGAAGATTCTAGGTCATGGGTCGGTACGGACGGAGTGTTTTAAGGTCCCAGGCATCCGGTACACTGAAGGGGATGCAAGGAATGTCATCTCAGTGGTTCAGCTTGCTAATGATCATGGCTTAGTTACTATCTTTGAACCCGGATTTTGTAGCGTCAAGGATAAGGGAACCGGACAGATTGTTGGCCAGGGTCATTTACGCGATGGCGTATACATGCTGAAAACCCTGCGAATCAATCAGGTACTAACACCCGATTTGATTATTTTCTGTGCATTGCATTAGTGTCTATCGAACGATCCAATGAAATTATAGCACTAGCTAGTACCACCTTCAGGAGCTTTATAAACAACTGTTTTATAACTACATTACAATGTTTATATACATATTACATACGCAGGACAAAGGAGGACAAGGCAGCGGCATATCACACCAGGAGCTGGGACAAGAAGGAGAAGAACCAACTCAAACGCCTAAACTCAATGAGCTTATTGAGCAAGACATGCCAGGAAAGCCAGGAGGTGACAGGTATGGCACACTACAGATGACATTGCATTGTGAATTTAACATTGCATTGTGAATTTATACTCTTCTTATGTTAATGGCCAAACATATCCATGTCACAGTTTTCATGCATGTAAGATCGCCGAGAAAAAAAAAAAAAACTTAAATACTTAAGAAAAATTTCATTACTAGATATACATAAACAACACTCTATTTCATCATTTGAAGTAAACTCTTATTTCTGTAATAAATAAATGGATATGCATACATAATACAGCTGTAAAAATATTTGATGCATATCGTGTATGTGTTTCGGTTTCAGTTATGAAAGTCAACAACAACCAGGTCAAACCAGGAAAGTACATGGCAGCACGATGATGGGCACTCTTCTAGTAGTTCAGACAACAAATTGCGAGGAGTGGGTTATAGACACCCGCACGCCAAACCACCATACCTCCAACCAGAAGTTGCTGCTCGGTGGCGATGACCTCGAGGAGACTGCCATGGATATGCCACAGAGTGGTGACGGCCCTTCGCTTAACCTCACACATGGGCATGTACGGACCAAGCGGTTTGAGGTCCCAGATGTCAGCTATGTTGAGGGAGAAGCAAGGAATGTCATCTCGGTCGCTCAACTCGCTAATAGCCATGGCTTGGTTACAATCTTTGAGCCTACAGGCTGCTACATGAAGGACAAGAAGACTGGACAGATCGTTGGACAGGGCCACATAAGGGAAGACGGTGCGTATGTGCTGGATAATCTTCACATAGTCCAGGTACATGTACAGCTCTAGCAACTGGCACTGCAATTGAATTCCTCATTCTGGTCAATTCATCCATCCATTTATGGAATAACAAAATTACTAATTTATTTTTAATGTTGACATATATATGTACGTACGTGTACATATGTAGAGAAAAGAAGGAGAACAAGAATTAGATGGTGGCAGCATAGGACAGAGTCGATTTGGAGATGGAAGAGATGCAGGGGGAGAAATAAAGCTGGAGGTGGTACTAGAGGTGGTGGAGATAAAGGAGGTGATAAAGATAGCACCGGCAATGGCAGAGGTCACAGAAAAGGTCAATCTAGTAGTAGAGGAAGAGAAGATGAATCTAGAGATGTCACTGGCGGCGGAGAAGATGAAGGAAGCGGAAGTCGAGCTGGAGGTGAAGGAGGAGGTCGAGATGGTGGTGGTGGTGATGGAAACAATGGAGATGGAGGTCAAGGAGGAGGCAAAGAAGAAGAAGAAGAAGAAGAAGAAGAAGAAGAAGAAGAAGGAGGAGGAGGAGGAGAAAAGGAGGAAGGAGCCGAAAAGGAGGAAGGGGAAGAGAAAGGAATTAAACATGAAGGGGACCAAGAATCATCTCATAGAAGCTTACTTGGTCTAGAGCAAAGGTAATATACTTTGTACACTCTGAACGAATTATGTTTGTGCCAGGGTGGGGTAAAGAACACATAGTACCTATATACTATGCACCATACAAACATATAAATAGCATGATATTTTTATTTTCTCACTGCACATAAATTTTATCTACCCATTTACTTCTGTGTACAAAATAAAAATGTTTGAACTATGTTGTGGCATTTATTCTGTATATAGGATAAAAATCTTTGAATTATGTTTGGGCATTATTTTTTTAATATATTGTAATGTGTCAAGTGTGATAAAACCAAGATCAAACTACCTGAAACATTAATCATATTGAGATCTACCCTTTGCATATAATGTGTCCTGTTTGATTAGATAGCCAAAACTTAATGTATATCTGACTTTTCGTAACATCTTCTAACTTAAGAAAGTGAACACCGGGATCAAGTAGCTAAATATACGAAGTAACACCTTATGCCTTAAAAAATGGATTTAATTAGATTTACTTAACATAAAATTAAGTGGTAAATGAAAAGATCATTCCGGAATGTGTCATCTGATAATTTACAGTATGTTGGCTAGAAAATATCAAACATAATATCGTGAAGAAAGGTTTTTAGTTAGAATATGATCCGAATATAATCAGTAACTAACAATAGTTTTTTTTTTTTTTTGAGGATGTCCTAACAATAGATAGTATTTTATTTTGAGGACCCTTTTAGCAATATACTATACTAGCACAATTATACACTACTGGAAACTTGAATACTCCTATGTGTGACGAATTTTCTGTGTATTTTTTTCGGTACACAGAAAAACTAGTAGTTATTCCGTGGGTTTGAAAAAAATACCGACAGAAAATTACAAAAACTGTTAGAAAAAGTATAATTATTTTGTGGGATTCTATAAAACGAACTGGAAAAAGTATCGGAAAACATATTCTGTCGGTTTCTACATTACACATATTAAAATTACACATGCACACAAAAATTCAATTCACGCAAGCTTTTTTCTTCATTTTGAATTCTCCAAACAAATCCGGATGGAGAAATGATGAAAAAAAAAAAGTAGATTTCCTTAGTTGTGCACTAATTCAAGTTGTTGTGGGTTTTCAACAGGTTTATATAGGACAATATTTAATTTTAAACACTGATTGATGTTACTATGGCTTCAACAGGTCTAGTGGATAAGTTAATTTGTTGATACTAAGGGCCTATTGAGCTGGGATCTTTTTATAGTACGAGGCATGGTACAACAAGAAAATCTTAGAGTTGCACAAAAGGAAAGTAATAGATGTAACCTGAATTAAACAATGATTATCCCACAGCAATCTATATATTCCCACATCCCATAATCTTTTGTGTCATAAGTTTGGTCAAATTTAGAATAGTCTGATAAATCCTTAGCTTTCGGAAACAGGGTCGTATAATTATATTTTTTTATGTCATAGTAGAGAACAAGTTCTATCTGGCATTATTAACAATCATTTCTTTTATATTAGCTTGTGTCAATGCCGATGCAATGCTGTGACGTTGATCCTGTCCGGGGCCTGCAAGTGCCAGCAGTATGGTCTTGGACCGCCGGGATCTGCATATGGCACATACAAAGAACATTCTGCCGCATACAAAGAACATTCTGTCGCATGGTCCTTTTACACGCCACCGGGAGGTGCACCATCATCACCACCATCCCCGGAGTTTTACATGGACTCAGGAGCAGGCTACCACATGACATGGAACGGGAACCCTGATTTTCTGAAGCCGTATCCTGACGACATCAAGCCACCCTTGGATTTTTTCGATTTTGTGGGCGGCTCAAGTTACAAAGTCAAAGGGTGCGGCTACATCGATGATGGGAAGATAACGCTCGAAGGTGTACTACATGTTCCAGGGAAGTATAATATTGTCTCCCTTTCCAAGCTTGTGACCGATTACAAGGCAAGGGTGGTGTTCGATAGGGAGTTTTTTTCAATCGAGAAGCTTGACAGAGAGATGATTGGACAAGGCTATAGGGATGATCGGCACTATATCCTTGAGCGTTTCCGGCCACAGTGTGGCCTATTCGTCGATACCAAGCCGAAAGCACCATTTGCAGCCGATGCTGGAACATCGGTTTGGCCTTTCAACCGGTCGGCTACAAGATAAGGATTACATATATAAGTCAACCAGGGTAGGTCTGTACCCATGCATGATTTCCTTTCAGTAAAAGCCTGGGGATGTTTATATAAGTCAACCACTTTGATACCAGATTTAATTATATGTGCTCATGTGTTCCCAAGTGTTACTGTTAGTGGGCAATGCCGATTGCCGAGCGTGTGAACTAGATGCTGAACAGAACATTTATATATATGTATATATATTCTTTGGCCTCTAAAATGTTGCTTAAAAAAGAAACCCTGTTCCATTGTCAAGCGTGTTTACTCTAAGTATCTAACACCCGAACAACAGAGCAGTTGAGGTAATTACTTTTATTGTTTGAACTAGCTTCTTGGTCGACCATGGCTTTCTTTATTCTTTTCATTGAAAGTTTGTGTAATAATTGGCTGTGTACATCCTTGGATGTAGAGGCCGGATATGTTTATCCATTATCTAAAAAAAACAGAGCAGTTGAGGCTGTAGTGTGCCAGTCAAAGGTGGTGGTGGTGGTGGTGCTCGCCGCTGCACCACCCTAATGTACTGATTGCGTATGGGTTGCAGCAGGGAACAAAGAGTTTTGACTGCCGAGAGTGATCGTGTTCCATGTAGGCCCATTGGACTGCGACCCTCTGATATAGAAAAATGAAACAGAGCAGTTGGATATGAAGCAGTTTAACAAAAATGTGCTTGAAGGCCTCATACAGAAAGAAATATCACTACGCTCATTCAAGCAACCCATACGAAGGTATACTGTTCAATGTTGTTTTCTTTGTTCCCTTAATTTTCTTGGCCTACCCTTTATATATGCTGTAAATTCAGACCATCTAAATTTTAATCAGGTCGAACCCACCTGCATTTATTATTGATGTCCGGTAGATTTGCTATACCCCCGCAATTCTAAATTCTAAGACGTCATTTTAGAGATATAGTTTTCACTATGCACTTAGGTATACATTATGTATAGATACATAATAAAAGCAATGTACCCAGAAAAAGCTAAAACATCTTATAATTTAGAATGGAGCTTATAATAGGTGGGTGGAGGTGTAGTCTGGTTTTTAGACTGTCCATGTTGTCTCTGATGTAACCCCCATATTGTTGGTTCATATGGTAATTGGTTTTTATTCTTGGATGCAGTAGTAGTTAATAACATGTATATTCCTTTTGCAGGGCCTAAACTTTGGGAACCAAAATCTTGGAAATATGCTATCCCTTGGTGTTGAGATGGGCTGACGATGCGTCACCGGAGAACAGGAGAAGCAGTTGGAAGATGACTCGTTGACAAGGATTGGTAGCCTTGCTGTCCCATTTTCTATCTGCCCCTCACAAAACTATGACGAAGCCGGAATGTGCTGTCAGCAACATATATTGCTTCTTTCCTTGAGTTTGGATCTTCAGAAACGCTGTCTTGGCTCCTGTGGTTTGAAACCCTGTTGCTTTTGTTTGTTCTTCAGTTCGTTGCTGCAAGTCAGACATTGCTGTTTTGCAACAGGTTTAATGTCGGCACAACCATATCCATGTCTGGTTATCAGTCTGTATATAAGATGAAATTGTTTTGTTCCAAATGACACTACGCGCACCATCCATTTTTTTAGAAGCAGAGTGCGTGCGTATGAACAGGACATTATTAGTGATCAGAGTGCGTATACAAGAAGCAGAGTGAGTGCGGATTTTTGCATAACGTGTAGGCCCATCGGAGCGTGGGCCTTGGTTATCCGTGATCCCGAGTTCACCGCCCTTCTGAGTTTTGGGTCATGGGCTCAGCCCAGATTCATTTCATGGTTGCACGCGACGTCGACGGCCCCCGTGGGAGAGCGGGTCTCCTCATCCCGCCTGGCCGTCGCCCGGCGGCGGGCGGCGGCGCCCGCCACGAGGTGGAGATGGCCTACGGGGTCAGCGCAGCGGCGGGGAGAGGCACAACAGGCCTCTGCCCGACGGTGTGTGAGGGCGGAGGAAGCTAGCCCAGAGGCAGGGCCGCCGCCAGGTTCTCCACCCCCTGCGATGGCAGCGCGGGCGTGCTTCCAATCAGGTCAGCTGTCACAAAACGCATGGCCGCATCCGTGTCCTAGCTCAAATTTTATCACGTATTTCGTCCTGTGCTTTTGCTTGTTATTGAATTCAAATTTCTTCAATTTTATTTTGAGAAATTTGGTCATATTTGGGGCACCAATGTTCAGGAAATTGGAACTAGTTAGCTTGTGGTCACACTCGCAGCCTACCAATCCTTGTCAAAGAAACAAAAGTGATGGCTTAACATGCACAGAAATTGCTCCAACAAAAGAAAGACTTTGTAGTCAATGGCTACGTTTTGGTTAGCTCTAGTTCCAATGGTTACACTCGCCTTTGAAAAATTGAGGCAATAACCTAGTGCCTAACTGCCTAAGGCTCTCTTTGGATCCATTAGTTTATACTCTCTCCGTTCCAAATTATAAGTCGTTTTGGTGTCGGTCTTCTACAATTTTGGGCTGTAGGCTTTCCCCAAATACGAGAGCCCAGCTTCTTGGGTGCGCACATCGACGTACACCCCCCGTGGTCCAGTGCTCTCACACCAGCGGCGGACGGGGAGAGGAACTGAGCAGCGCGGGTGCCCGACGATGGTGTCCAAGGGCAGAAGCCAAGAGATCTTAATGAATAAGTATACAGTTTCTTTTTGTCGTATACACGCATATGACCAAACTAGGGTCTCAATCAAATGCAGTCCGTCAACTTCGACTGTCTTCAGCCGCGTGTTTCCAATCAGGTCAACCCTCACTCAGTATTACGCGTGCACGACATGGCCGCATCTATCTAATTCCTCCGTCCACAAATAAGTGCACTTCTTTGATTTCAACCATTCTTTTTATCATTCGTATTATTTAAATTTCTTATGTCAATAAAAATTATTAAAAAATATCTCCAATAATAAATTAAATCATAACAAAATAAGTAATATTTATTAAAACTTTGTAAATAAGACGAATGATTAAATAAAAATTATAAAAGTTAAAGAAATGCACTTATTTGTGGATTTATCATCTATCCACGTCAGGGAATTGGAAATATCTGGCTAGTTTGTGGTCACACACACTCAAAGACGTGGCTGGCTTGGCTTGGTCGGCAAGCGTTTCCAGCGGGTACCCATCGCGAACAGCTCACGGCTCTGGAAATTTTCGGACATTTTCCTCTGTCATTTTCAATTTCCTTATCATTGGAAATTTCCAACTTCCAAGCACAAAGACTACGTGTAGTCGTTCAGCTATTTTTCTAGGAACACACCTCTTTTCAATAGTTTTGAGAGCTACACACCAAAGCTTACATTCATCGTCTTCATTTCCTTGCTCTTGTCCCCTCCTCGCAAAGCCATGGCCACCATGACATCCTTTGCCTTGAGCTTAACTATTATAGGCTGGCTAGTGTCACCCATCATCAGCTTTCTCGTTAGCAAATTCCTGTCCTACCTTGATTTCAATCTATCAAGAAAGCTCCGGGAGCTGGAGCTTCACATCATCCCAAGCCTGAAGCAAATACTAGGAGATGTAACGGAGCAAATAATTCTGAGAGAAGCCAAAGATGAGGACAAGGGTGATATGAAGACTCTCGGCGAACTGCAGAAGGATCTGAGGTCTGCCATGTACCAAGCGGAAGACGCCTTGGATCTTATCGAATATCGCCGAATCGAGAAGAAAGTCGTCGGTGATCGCAACTGGGTGTCTATTGGCGACCAGATCGCCTACTACAAGCAGAGCTCGTTAGGGCAAAAGCTATGGCTGTGCGCCCAGAACCAGATCCAGAAGCTCAGGCACCTTGGAGTTGGAGATAAGCTGCAGCAGTGCGCCCAGGATCTGGATCTCAAGTTCTGGGAGCTTGTAACTAAGCTACAACAGTGCGTTCAGAGCCTGCATGTGTATATCCATCAGGGAGCAGCTGGGCAAACATCAATGCCAGGCCTGCTAGTCGCAGAATCCAGGGATGACATTGAAGAAGGATCTGCTACGGTGCCACCACCAACGCCTGATGATGCACTATCAACCTCAAATCCAGCGACGCCGAATGCTGCTGGCTCCGCCACTGAATTCAGGGGTGACAATCACCACAGATCAGCTGAGGGGGCACCGACGCTTGAGCTTGATGCACCCTTGAATTTACTGTCCCTGCTGCAGAAGACCAGGGACTGCTTTGGCTTTGTGTTTTCACTACTCAGTTCATTCTATTCAGTTGTGCGTCATCTTCGGGACTGGTCATACGAAGCGATTGGCATCAAGGTATTGTCTGATCAACACAACCATATCATACACACACATATATATATATCACTATAATATATGTGTATGATACTATAATGTAGACTTTTTTCTCTCGTCCACAAGAAACACAGTTAAAGGAATCATCATTTTTTATCTAATTAATATGGGAACATCAAGCATAAAACTTATTATTACAATCTAACAATAGAAATAAATAGATGACGTACATCAGTTTGTCAACATATACTCTGGCAGTGTTAAAAATTCACAGATAAAATTTATGGTAAGGTCAGAAGAGCCATTTTGTTTTTTATTCTAATGATTCCTAATGTAAGTGACTGGAACTTACGTTTTGTTATTGTTTTAGATTAGATATACTATATGGTGGAAGCTAGTCGTTGAATTGGAGAGACCAATTTTTAAAACTCCTAACCGCACTCGCACTTATACCATTAGCATAGCACCTACATAGATGTATAGTCATGGAGAACAGTCCAGTCACCCTGGGTTTATCTGTAATCATTTTATCTTCTATTTTCTTCTACTATAATTTGGCAAAACTTTTCCTTTAACTTACCATGAAAAATATATTCTTCATCCAAACTTGTTCTTAAAGATCCATCACCATGTTCCTCAAGAAACCACATCCACCATTTTAATTTTAATGGAGTTCCCTCTTCCGTTTTATACAGCTGTGACCATGCTTGATTCAGTACGTCCCTGAAGATAGCATTTAAGAATGAAAGAGGAGTGTCGTTTCTACTCAACCATGGTGCCTAACATAATGCCGCAACCCCCAATTAAAATATGATTTTAAATCCTAAAAGAGAAACTTTTGTACTGACATATGTGAAATTTTTAAATGGTTAGTAGATATTAGGCTATTTATTATATGACAGTAGATACTTTAGATAAAATTTGTGGGTTGGTTTTTGCTATTTTATAATGACCAATGTGAGTACTTCAAAAGAAAACAGAATATGTTTAATGACTATTAATTTCAATGATAATTAGAGTTTACAGTATATATATACACATCGTTAGGTGTTTAGATTTTTCTTCATAATTTATATGTTATAACTTTTTATTTGTATCACATCTCGTAAGAGAAATACAGGCTTCACTGAAGCCTCAAATTAGTAATAGCAACATAATTATACCTTTCCATTCATGGTGATTTCCGTAATGGGAATATTGGAGCACTTCTTGACTAAGAAGTTTGTTATGCATTAACTGCAATCCTTGCCTAATAATTTTCACAGCAATGTCTCTTTGAGAATGAAGAAGTGTTGATTAGAGAATATACTGTGGATAGCATAATCATTTGAGCTTGCTTCATGCAGAATGATGATGATACAACAGATTGGCTCCTTCCTGTTAATGAGATAATCAGCTTGAGGAAAAAGATAAAGAACATAGAATATATTGTCAGTAATTCAAAGAATTCACCTCTGTTCAATAAGAGGAGCAGCTCCACCTCCAAGGATGCTGACAAGGAAAGCAGCAGCAGTTACACTGTCAAGAACAGTTCCGTGGAAAGCACAAGCAAACAGAATGAAATCGATGACGTGTACAGAAGCATTGAAAAGAAAGTGTTTGGTCGAGACAAGGACCGTGAGCGTATAAGTAAGATGCTTCATGAGGGATCAGGTACCAATGCGGCAAGCTCTAGCACCAGCAAATCTTATTCTCGTGATTGGCATATATGGCATTACAGGTTCTGGAAAGAGTACCCTGGCACAATATGTTTGTGATTCGAGAAGGTTGCGGACATTTCAAACTTATCATGTTTATTCTCGTGGGGAAGACATTCAGCGTCCATGATATATTTCGCGAAATGCTGACCAGATCAAGCAACAATGGGCCTCTAATACCGAGGATCCTAAAATCCTTAAAGCGAGTTAAAAAAAAGATCTTAGAAGTCTAAAAGCGAGTTGGAAAAAGAACTGAAAGGCAATCGCTTCTTGTTGGTACTAGATGATCTCTCGGGTCAATACCGACAATAAGAAAGAACGTGAAGAACGTGAGATTCTACTTGATGCACTTCGTGTTGGGCAGAGTGGATGTGGAATCCTGGTGACGGCTCAAAAGAAGGATGCAAATTGCAGCTTTTAGGTGCTCAGAGAAAATGCAAATCCCAATACCTGATTTAGAAGAGGAGTAGTACCTCTCAATGTTCATGCATTATTCGCTGGGTGTCGATCACGCCAACAGTACTGATTATGGAAGATATGAAGCAATCGGTAGAAAAATTGCCAAAAAGCTTCGTGGGTCTCCCATTGCAAAGAAGAACAGTGGCGCAAAGACAAATTCAGAGTAATGATAGTATTGACTTACGGGAAACAACAGAAACCTTGATGTATTGAATAAAAACAATGGGAGCTCTGTGGTGGAGCTATCAGCAGCTTGGTGTTGGCATCGGGCGATGTTTTACATACTGCAAAGCATTTTCCCCTAAAGGATATTGATTAAAAACGGGATAAGTTAGTTCGCATCCGGATAGCACAAGGGTTTGTAAACACCAGCAATAATGCAACAGAGGAACCGGAAGATATAGGCCGAGCTACTTTGATCGCCATCGACATTCTCATTTCTCGCAAGTACAGAGAACATATTTGGGCGAGGAATTCACAATACATGACCTGCTACACGAGTTGGCAGAGAGGGTTTCTAGAGGTGACTTCTTTAGAATTTGTTCCAATGACCCACCTAAAGATATCCCTGGAGGTGTTCACCATATCTTCATTGAGACTGACAAGGTAGCAGAGATTGCAGAGAAAAATGTGGACATCAAAAATTTGCACACCCTTATCATTAAGGAGCATGATTCATTGTCACGGCCCAAGGAGCTTTATGCATTGTCCATGGAAACAGTGGAAAAGAAATCATTACTTAGTAAAACTCTTGGAGTGTTTGTTCATGAGGTTAACGAAACTGCGCGTGCTAATCATTAAACTAAATAATGGGCCATCGCACTTGTCGGTCCCAACATCTATTGATCGATGAAGCATCTACGTTATCTTGGTATCCATATTCGTGATGACTCTCCCAAACTGATTTTGCCAACCACATTTAGCAAGGTGTATCATATCCAGACCATAGATATTCCTTGTTTGAAAGCATCCTGTCCTGAAGATATGGCTAATCTAATCTATTTGCGGTACTTCTCGGCTCCGCTGTCTTTCCCCAACATTGGAAGGCTGACGTCACTCCAAACAGTTCAAGATTTTTATGTGAAGAAGGAACGAGGGCATGAGTTGAAGCAGCTCATGCACCTAAACAATCTTCGAGGCTCTCGACTATAGGTGGTCTTGAGATTGTCCGAAGCAAAGAGGAAGCTATTGAAGCACACCTAACCCACAAGAAGCGACTCAGGACACTAATTTTGTGGTTCAACTCGGCCAAGAGGGATCCAGACATGGAAACAGAGGTGCTTGAGGGGCTTTGCCCCCCAAAGGATATTCAAGAGCTCTATATCGGGGACTACAGGGGTTCAAGGTATCCTAGCCGGATGTTGATCGGCCCACCATCCGCACGCCCTGAAGCAACTCCACAAACTTGAACTCATTGGTTGCAGCGGCTGGGCATCTATTCCTCGAAGGTATTGAACTCTTCACTCGGTTCAAGCGTAAGCTTCGCATTTACGGTTGTGACCGGGACAGCGTGCCGAAAATATGGAGCGCCCGGTGTCGCCGCACATTGGAAATTCAGTCCTGCAGAAAGATGGAACATCTTTCAACGCTGCCACAAGCTCTTGAAACGATTAAAATCAGTGGGTGCGACATGCTAAGAAGTATTGGATTTATGGATTGCCCTAGACTTGAATTCATATTGGAAAAGGAGAAACGTCCTCAAGCCTGTGGGTCACCGGAATACTTGCCAAGACACTGCACCTACCGGTAGTCCAGAGCAATCTCCGTATCCAATGATTCCTTGTCCATGCCTAGTAAATCTAGAGATAAGTGGCTGTGCTAACTTGGTAACACTTCCAAATCTACCACCGTCCCTCAAGAGTTTGGGAATCTACAGGTGCAGGGAGCTCTGTTCCATGTCAGGGCAGCTGGGTCAACTCGAAAAACTAGATATTTACAAGTGCGATAAGTTACAGATCGACGATTCCTTGGGAGATGCGTCGTCATTAAAAACACTGTCTCTTCGCTACTGCGGTGCCTCGTATCCCGTGGATCCAAGTGGTGGTCCCGGGAGTTACTCGCTCTTCGGCAACTTTGGATTGAAGACTGCCCAGCTATGGATATGAAGCAGTTTAACAAAGATGTGATTGACGGCCTTGTCAAGAAATATATACTCCCTCTGTCCCATGGACTTTGACTTTTTGACTTTTAAACTTCATCTTTAACCATCCGTCTTATTCAAAATATTTATGCAAATCATAAAATAAAATAATCAATATTCAAATATCTCCATTGATAAAATAAGTCGTAAAAAAATAAATTATATTTGTGCAAAAATTTTGAATAAGACGAAGCATCGAATAAGATGGCACGAAAACCAAAGTTGACAAAGTCAAGTGGGACGGAGGGAGTATGACAGGCTCTTTTCAAGCAACCCAGATGAAAGGTATACTGTTCAATTTTTTTTCTTTATTTCCTTAAATTCCTCTGCGTACGTTTTATATTCGCTGCAAATCCACACTACATAAACTTTAATCAGGTACGGGACCCTGTATTTGAATTTATTTGATGTCTGGTAGATTAGTTTTATGTGGGTGAATTTCTGCAGTCTAGTTTTTAGGTTGTCCTTTTTGTATCTGATGATGTAAACCCATTCACATTGCTGGTTCATGTGGTTAATGATTTCTATTCTTGGATGCACAGTAATTACTGACGTGTATTTTTCATTTTCAGTGAGAGCGACTAAGCTATGGGAACAAAGAACATGGAAATATGCTATCCAGTGGTGTTGAGAGGGATGGTCCGACATCATTGAAGCAGTACTGAAATGACTAATGAGAATAATGAGATCCTGAAACCGTTGTTGTTCTGGAGGGAATCAGTTCCAACTTCCAGGACTGGAGGCACTCATGGAGCATTATTGTCCCATTTTCTATCAGGCTATGATGACGAAGTCGGACTGTGCTTTGTCAACGGCACATATGGTTCCTTGCACAAGTTTGGATCATGAAAAACTTGCCATATTATAGCTTCTTCTGTGTTAGTTCGGCTGCTGTGTTTTTTTATTATGAATAAATGAAAGGAAACAAGCAAGTGAACCTTGAATCTGTATCTGGACAATATATACAGACTTGGCTGGGCATCCGGTTTGCATATATAAGTCTCATCTTGTTCTTCAACCCAGACTAGGGTGAGCACTGCTTGAATGGTTTGAAACCCTTTGTTGAGTTTGTTGTCTGACCTGCTTTTATGAGTCTGCAATGTATACAATTATGAAATCATTGTGATCCAACAACTTGGAGTGGGCTGCAATGTATACAATTATGAAATCATTGTGATCCAACAACTTGGAGTGGGCTTTTGTTTGAAACGGACGAGCGCGACCCGATGCGACCGTAGGGGCGCCCCTGGCGGCCGCCCCCAACCCCGCCGCCGCCGCCCGCCCCGCCGCCGGCTGCCATCCCGCGCCGGGGCGGCCCCCTCCACCTCCCTCCCAGCCTACTCCGCTCCCCTCCCTCTCCTATTCCGGTCTCCGGCTCGGGACCGTCGCCGGCGCTCCCGTCGTCGCGGAGCTGTGGATCTCGGTGAAGGTGCGTCGGCCGATCTGCCGCCGCCGCGGCCGTCACCGGAGGAGCACAGCCCGGTCGCCACCGGGTCCCACGCATAAACGCCCGCGGCGTTCACGCCCTCCTCGTCTCGGCGGTGCGGCTCCGCTTGGGCGCCCGACCGACGGCCCTTGTGGCCACTCTACGGCCACGCCCGACGCGTCGTTGTCTCCTTTGAAGTCGTGGGCGGTGCTGGCGGGCCGCCCTCCTCACGCGCCCCGGCGGCGAGTCAATCTCCATCACCACCGCTCGGGTGGCGCCACCTTGCCGGCCATGCTGGAGTTGGCGGATCCCGCCGAGATGGACGGCCTGTGGAGACGGGGGCTGTTCGTGGAAGCGCCGCCGGCCGTCGCGACGCGGTAGCGGGCGTGGCTGGACACGGCCGCTTCCCCAGCCTTGAGGTCGGGGACACCTCCGTTGTGGTGGAGGTGGAACCGCGATCGGCGGTGGTGCTGCGGCGTGGCGGACTTTGGGAAGTTGAGCTTGGCGCGGCCGCCACGGGCCACTTGATCCTTTGAGGCGAACCGCTTGATCCTTTGATTAAGACCAGTCTCAATGGAGAGTTTCACCTCCCGGTTTTCAAGATGTGAAACTTTGGCATGAAATAGACGTCTCCCTCAATGCACGGTTTCATAGGCTCAAGGGTCCCACAGCCTCTCTCTCATTGCATGGTTTAATTGCATAGTTGCATGATTAAACTCTATTTGTGTCTCAATGGGGGTTTCACACAGTTTTCAACGCATGTGAAACAGTGCCCAAAGGTTTCACCATGGTGAAACTCTTTCCTTCACTCTCCTAGAAGTTTAATGAAAAAAGTGAAATTTTGCGGATGTGACGCTACATTTAATGTGCATGAAACACTCATGAAACTCTGATTGAGAGCTGTTTTCTATGTCAAACATGGGGCCCATTTGATTAAATAATATGGTTAGGTTTGAGGAACCGACGCGCTGAACCGAACCAAAAGAGAGGGTAGGCACCACCCAACTACCGTAAATAAAAGAGCTTAAGAAATAGCAACGCCAATACATCCATGTTCCTCCTTCAGTACAACCCCTCTCCCTTCCACCTTCCCTCCTGACCCACACGTTCTCCCCAAAATCTTGGCGGAAAGAAGATGGCAATTGCTCTCGCTATCCAGAGATGGTTAATTGTTTCGGTGGGTTGGACTCTCACTTTGACAGTTTTATGGATGGCACCAACTATCAGCTTCTTCCTGAACAGATTGCTCTCGCTCATCGACTTCGAGCAGTCGATGAAGCTCCAAGACCTTGGTATCCATACTGTTCCAAATCTGAAGCTGAAGCTGAGAGGAGCAGAGGATCAGAGGATGCTAAGATCAGCTGACGAGGACAATAAGCCTGCTGAATCTGAACTGACCGCACTTGATGAAATCAAGAAGCAACTCAAGGATGCCTTGTACGAAGCCGAAGAGATCCTGGATCTTGTGGAATATCGCCGAATCGAGAAGAAAGTCAACGGCAGCTCTTGCATCCGCTGCATGGGCAGCCGCATCGTCACCTGCTGCAAGAGGTGCTGCAGGGCATCAAAGTTTTTGCCCTGCGGTTCAGGCCGTGTTTGTACCGGCTGGTGTTGCTTGGCAGGCGAGCCACCAGACAAGGTTCCAGAGCAGAGGATGCCGTTCCCGGTCCCGGCGTGGACGAGGTATCCATACCCATTCAGCCGGAAGCAGGGTCTGTGTCAAGTGCGGATGCGGTTTTGAGCGCGGGGAGAGATCAACAGCAGTTTCTAGTGCGGGGGCCGTTCCGAGTGGAGAATCCGTTCCAATTCCAAGTTCAGAAGACGTATCTGTAACAGCTTCGACAGATGAAGAAACTGCCTTACAATGGTTCGGCAACAGCTGCATTCCATGGATACTTACAAATTTAGCTTATGCTGCAGCGAAGGTGCTTTCTTTGCGTAACTGGTCTAATGAAGCCTTTGGCGCCCAGAACAACCAGGTATCATCTTTTCCTCTTGCTGATTTGCGTTTTGTATCAGTGAAAAGGTGTCCCCTCTTTATCTTGCCATTTGCACAAAGCGAATCCGAAGAAATTACGACCAAGGGTATTCCAGTGCCAGTGTTCCCGCCATATACTCCACTGACATTAGCTGTTCCAGCTTACTAACTGGCCTCTAGAAGTTTGCATGATTAATTATGTGAGCAACTGGTAATTCGCGGGTTGCTTATACGCTCCAGTCAGTTTTTCTTCTCGTTGGATTATGGTTTCCACCAAGCTTGCCAAAAGCTTATATAACAAAATCGGCATTATTTGGTAGATCTAACATTTGGTGTCAAGCTAATATGCTGATCTGCCCTCCGTAATCATGGCGGTTTTACTCATCTCAGAGACTTGCTTTTTTCAGGAGGATGGTCTGGTGTTATATTCTTTCCTGCATCCTTTTTCTAGAATGCAGTTGAGGAAAAAATTAGAGCGGATAGACGACATTCTGAAAAAATCAGATCAATCACCTCTGCTAAAGGAGCAAACCAACAGTGGCGAACATTCTGTGCAGAGAAAGGTTAGGCGTTGTGAAAAAGATATTTGGTCGAGATACAGCGCGGGAAGATATATGTAGTATGCTTCGTGAGGTACAAGATCCTTATGGACCAAGCAGTTTTTTTTCTCGAACGTGCATAGCACGGTATTCATTAAGGAGGAGAGAATTTTTTTGTTACAACGCCACATACGCACACTTACAATCGGTAATCCTTGAATTACCGACCGGACGGCCCGTAGGCGACACGAGATTGTGATTACAAGTAAACCGATGTGCGACTAAATGTAACAAAAGAAAGACACACTAAGCAGCCACATGTAACAACTGGAGCAAGTGCTTGTACCCTGCATGGCACCAGGCCATCGCCTCCTCCTGAATCTTCGCTGCAAGCTCACTCGGTGTGCACTGGACACGCTGAAAAGTCCTAACATTCCTCTCCTTCCAGATCGACCACCCGACGAGGAAGAAAAGCGAATCAAAACCCCGCCTGGCTGCCTTGGGAACTAACTTCCTGGAACGTAACCACCATTCCATGATTTCCTCCTCCTGCACCTGAATCTGTAGCTGCACCCTATGCAGCACGATGGCCCAAACCTCGTGACTAAAGCTGCAACCAAGGATGATATGGCTCATCGTATCTGGTAGCTGGTCACAGAATATGCAGTCACTTGAGTCTTGCAAGCCATGACGCCATCTGCGTTCTGCCGTCCAACAGCGACCATGCAAGACTAACCAGAAGAAGAAACGGACCTTCGGCGGAGCTGAAGTCTTCCAAATTTCCTTGGCCCCCACAGGTCTCGACGAGCCCACAAACATAGCTCCATAGGCCGAAGCCGATGAGTAGCGACCGTCCGCCGTGTGTCTCCAGCGAATAATGTCAGGCACTCCTTGCTGGAGCTGAACGTCTCTGAGCAAAGGCCAGATACGAAGGAATTCCGCAATGACCTGAGTCGTGTAGGCACCTGCAATGTGTCTTGTCCAAGCATGACCTGGTAGGACGTCGCTGACAAAGGCTGCCCTGTTCCTCTTTGAGACGGTGGAAAAGATCGCGGGCGCAAGGTGCTTCAGACTCTCCCCATTGATCCAGTTGTCCGTGTAACACCCTCGGTGTTACCGCGTTAATCACTCACTAAAATCCGTCATGAGCATCATGTTTATTTGATATTGCATATGACGAAGTGTATATAGATGTTTCTTGCATTACGTTTCGGTAACTCAAATGTTTAAATGAATTCGATTTTTCTTGCAACGTTAGGCAGCCTCGTATGTATCTATATATAGACACACGTATATATCTATATGTACGCACATACACACATGCACCACAAGTTAGTACGTTACTTTGTTTTGAACCGAGAGTGAGAGAGACACCAGTGTCGCATGGACCAGTCTTTGCATGCTAATGCAATTATAGCTGCTGTCTATCTTCGCTGGCAATCAAAGTGATAGTCGTCGTCCTATGGCCATGCAAGTTTACGTGAATCTATCCCTCTCATTGGCTTCTCGTCGTATATCTGCAGTTGGCCTGCCGCTGCCATGCACTGCTTGGTCTTGGCCACATGCTGCTACTGATGTCTCTGCATCGCACGTTGCGATGTCCACCATAGCTGAACCATGCTCGTCGGAATGCACCTCACCCACTGCCTTAGTCGTCATTTCATCTTAATGACGCTAGCCACCATCCGCTTGCAGCCAAGGCAAACACCAGCCATTGTCAGACCTGTTAACACACGAGGCCGTGTTTGCTCCTTGTCGTCGGCTAGCTAGCCGCTATTGTTGACTGCCTGTGCTAAGTTGCTCCATCGTCTTCCTGGCAGCCTGCCTTGCTGTTGCTGCCCTTGTTAGCATTTACCCCGTGCTTTCTTCTCTAGCGATGCAACGCTGAAGCTTCCGTCGCGTCGGTCATCACGCACATAAGGCCACCGCCCACCTTAATGACGTTGCAGACGCACGTTGCCCTGGTCTTGGCCGACGCCATTAAATTCTTCAGAGAAAGATCACGTCGAGCTGTTCATCGCGTACGCCAATGATATGTTCCGGCTCGCTTAAACCGCACCAGGTCAAGCTAGCTTGGAGTCTTCCGGTCGTCCGTCATCCTCGGGCAATGACCGACTCTCCATAAAGGCCTCGACTTCGAAGCCTAATCCTCCATTCCCTTGCTCTAAGCGTAGCCATGGCAGTTGCCTGAGCAGCCAACCACGCCAAGCCTCTCTCGTTCGTGCCGTCGAAGCCTAGCTGACGCTGCGGTGTCCGCTGCTGGGCGCCGCCGTGCCGCTCACTCGCACGACGCCTGCTCCGCTCGGGCTCGCGCATGTCTCCGACTCAACTATCACCTCTGCACAGACCTTTGTAAGCTTCTGATGCTTAATCACCGTGCGTTAGTCAATTAGCTGCTTAGTTTAGCTTGCCGAGATGCCGGCCGTCGTGCGTATATATATATACATATACGTTTGTGCATGAGTTAGTTAGAGCACGTAAGTGTGCTGTTAACTTCTTAGCTTTTGGAATACGTGTTCCATAGCTTGCTTGCTGAAGTTGTACGTAGCTTGCCTAG
Organism: Hyparrhenia diplandra; assembly: GCA_015847255.1. Classification (NCBI taxonomy): domain Eukaryota; kingdom Viridiplantae; phylum Streptophyta; class Magnoliopsida; order Poales; family Poaceae; genus Hyparrhenia; species Hyparrhenia diplandra. Next base: position 1,574,945 of record JADLZK010004649.1, on the reverse strand, counting down.
ACGTCGTGACTCTCCTGCATGGCGTCCGTGAGCTGATCGTATATATATATGTATACACGTTCGTGCGTGACGTGAGTGTGCTGTTAGCTTCTTAGCCTTTGTATTACATGTTTCGTCACAGCTCTTGTAGCTTTAAGCTAGGCCGTTTGATAGAGTAGCTAAGTATCCATCTAAAATTAGTATGAATAAGAATAGAAGAACACGTATGTGTTTACACCTTGCATGTTGCACCTCGCTTGCTGATGGGTTACTATCTTAGTCATTAGAGCTAGCTTAGTTGCTTATTGCATGTGTTCCTATTTTAAGAGTTGTTGTTGCCATATATTAAATCATTGCATCATCATTGCATACATGTAGTGAACGAGTTGGCGGAAGTCGTGACCGTGGGTGACCAGGAGTACGAAGAAGTCATCGAGGAGTACGAGGAGGAGATACTCGTGCCGCAGGAGTTTCCGGAGCCGCCCGTGACTGACTTTGTTGAGTTTGCGCCTGACCAAGGCAAGCCCGGGTGCATAACCCTTATTTTATAAATATGATTTATATATGTTTGCATTTACGTTTCAGGAATTATATGATACCCACATGCATAGATATATTGTCCTATGAGTCTTACTAGTACAGGATCGAGTAGTTGCCATGCTTAGGTTATTCGGTAGCGTGAGTAACCTGCTGTTACTCACAAAGTAGGTTGATACTACTACTATAATCATGAGGAGGATGGAAAGGAAATGGTGACCGGGCAGGGAAGTGGTTTGGGTTCTGGTGGGTGTAACAAGTTATGTCCCGCGGCCACGGGCTTAGCTTGGTTGCACTGTTTTCCCTGTCCGAGTCAATTAAGGACCGCTCGTTGCAATGGAATGGTGGTCAAGTCACAGATCTTATTATCCCGAGCACATACTTGCTTATGGGAGCGGGAAGACCTGTTACACTCTTGTCGTGGGTTTTGGCTCTTTCGGGTCGACCGATGGGAGGCGGAGATGGTGGAGGTCCTTGCACTACGGTGGTCGTCGCGGACCTCATGTGTGGGAGCTTGGAGTCCAAGTTTGGACGGGGACCCGGAGCCCACGGCAGGGGTGGGATGGGTTGGTCTTTGCTTGCGCGTATTTTTGTAGCGTAAGCGGGGCGTGTGTTTTTCGGGGTACCCAGCTGGGGACATTGATTCGCGAATCGCCGCCGTGTCGGTACGACTTGACTGGTATCTGGCATCGTAGTAAGATATGGAATATGGAGGATGGAATTAAGATGGTTCTGATTGCTCAACTCTTGCTTGGAAGTAGAATAAGTGCTTATCTAGAATGGATAGATGATGAACTTAAAATATGGCTAATGAATCATAAATAAGGATTCACTCTTAGTAAAGCTTTTAAAAACAAATAAACTACAGCCATAAAGCCTATCATATTCCTTGAGAGTCGGAAATATATATTCCCTTCGGGTAAGTCTTGCGAGTACAATTGAGTACTCGGGGTTTATTTACCCCCCCAAGGGTGGAGCATAAGGAGTTAGTCTTGTGTGGAGGATTCTTCTGGTGGGCACAGATGGATCCTTGTATCTTCGTCATCGTTAGATGTTTATTTCATTTCCGCTGTTTATTTCCGCACTCTGAACTCTGGTATTGTAATAAATAATTTCCAAGACTTGGTATTGTATGAAATAAATTAAGTATTGTAAGCTTGTACTCATTATTGGATTCTGGATGTAAACGTGGATTGTTTCGAGTTCTCCCTTGGGGTGTGCTCGACAGAACTGTTGGAATGACTCATTTTTGGAGTACTTAGTGTCTAGAGGAAGACAAGTGCTCTATAAATGTGTTATTTCGGGCGGTTCTTTCTACGATCCGTCCAACAACGTGGATGTCCCCCGATGCGACGGTTGAGACTGTGCTGCTTGCGAAAGAGCGCATCGACTTCCTTCTCTGCGATCGCCGGCAAGGCAGCCCATTCGGCGTGGAGGTGCGCCGCTTCCATTCCCATCGCACTCAAGGCGACACCAGGTAGCGGCGAAGGTCGATGACCCCCAAACCACCTAGATCCCCGTGGACGGGAAAACAACCGCCATGCTACCTTGCACAGCCCCACCACCGACGGTTTTGTCACCCGCCCGGATGAACGCCCGACAACGCTTATCAATTTGGCCGACCGCCCATTGTGAGAGGCGGGACGATGGACATGTGGACTGGTATAGCCGACAAGGTCGCCTTGGAGAGCGCTGTCCTCCCCATCGCATTGAGCAGCCGCCCCTTCCAAGCTAGAATTCGCGCAGATGACTTTGTCCACCAACGGCTGCTCGTGAGATTGCCGCAGCTTGTGTACTGAAAGCGGAATGCCGAGGTATCGACAAGGGAAGTGCTCAATCTTGCAAGTTAGGATGTCCTGGACCAAGCATATATCAGATTCGGAACAGCCGATAGGCGTGGCAATGCTCTTATCGAGGTTGGAGAAGATGCCCGAGGCCTCGCCAAAAATGCGAGTGCCGCCTTGATGGCCATTAGATCGTCTCCCTTGGGCAACACGAACAAGACGACGTCATCCGCGTAGAGGTTTGTGCGTGATGGGAACCCGGCAACACCCAGCTGCGCTAAGAATCCTTGCCCGTCCAACCAGTCCGAGAAGTAATTGAGGACCTCCATTGCTAGAACAAACAACTGCGGCGACAACGGGTCCCCCGCCCGAACACCACGCGCATGGCAAATGCGCGGTCCAGCTCTACCATTCAGTAGGATCTTTGTACTTGCGGTGGCCATCAAGCATGAAATCCAGTTTCTACAACGTTTCCCAAATCCCGGATGGCTGAGAACTTCAAGCGAAAGTTCCGCACGACCGAAGTCAAAGGCTTTAGCCATGTCCAGCTTGAGAAGGATGCAAGGTACACGACTAGCATGGATTGCCTTGGAAGCCAATTGAACGCCCGAAAGTTGTCGTGGATGCAGCGACCTTTGATGAACGCCGTTTGATTTGACCGAACTAGCCCATCGGCGACCGTTGCCGGCGCCTAGCCAGGCACTTGGTAACCAGCTTGCCGAAACTTGTGCATGAGACTAATCGGTCTGTAATCGGCAATCACCGCGGCTGATCCTTCTTCCGTAATAAGACCATGTACGCCTCATTAACAAGGTTGAAGCTCCTCAAGTCAAGTTCCCGAAACGCATTAAAGGCCCTCATGACATCCACCTTGATGATCGGCCATGCGACCTTGTAAAATAGCCCGGTGAAACCATCGGTCCTGGGCGCTTTATCGCTCGATGTCCGCAATGGCAGCAGCCACCTCGTCCTCGGTGAATGGTTCCTCAAGACGCGACGGTCGGCGAAGGAAGGCCCGGGCGTGGAAATTAATCCTAGCCGAAGCGAGCAAATGGAGTGCCCAAAATCTGGGCGTAGTGCTGATGGAGGGCAGCCTCCATGGCCTCTTCACGCACAATTTCGATGCCAAGCACATGCGAGAGAGGAGATGAAGTTGCGACGCTTTTGTGGCAAGCCATGAGATGAAAAAACTTTGTGTTTGCGTCTCCCTCTGCAAGGTAAAGCATTCGTGAGCGCTGCACGGCCATCGTTCGGGCAAGGGATGCAAGGCCTAGAATGCGCACTTTCAGCTTCCTGCGCAGGTCAGCTTCAAACAGCGGCGGTATGCGTGATTCCCCGGGCGACCTCCAGCCTAAGAATAACCTCCCGAGCCAGGGCTAGCTATAGTCTAACGCTTCCAATCCGTTTATCGCTCCAGCTGCGAAGGCGCCTTGGCCAGGTTTCTTAGCTTGTAGTCAAGGATCCTGAAGGGATCAGCATGCAGCAACGTCGGTGACCAAGCAGCGGCAACAACGTCGGGAAGTCGGCACACGCGCCCGGTCGCGGCTCAAAATGAAAACGTTTCTTGGCCCAAGGAATAGCGTTCGCCCGGCGAAGGAGTGGGCAATGGTCCGAGCAGTCCGACGACAGGGCTTTGAGGGCGTGGTTGGGGAAGGCAGCGAGCCAAGTCGCATCGGGCGAACATCTGGTCCAGCCGCAAGCGTAGGATGATCCTGCTCGTTAGACCAAGTGAATCGCCTCCCATTGAGGTGTAGTTCGTCGAGGTTTGCATTATCGATGAAAGCTCGAAACCGGCGCATGTTCCGACGATTCAGGCGGTTGTTGTTCTTATCCTCGGCTTAGGGTTTACAGAATGCAAATCCGGGACCTTGGCTGATTGGTGGGGACTTCAACAAGATTTATATGGACCAAGCGGTTCCAAAGGGTCGTAGCGATAAATGTTATTCTGTGGTTGTCATTCATGGCATTTCAGGATCCGGGAAGAGTACCCCGGCACAATATGTTTGCGACTATGAAAATAAACTCAAAGATAATGACAAACATTTCGACCTTGTCATGTTCGTCGATGTTGTTAGCATAAGTGTTGCAAGGAGTCTGTTAGCGTCTTCGTCATTAGCAAGTCGAGTCATGTATCGCTAGGAGTCCAGCGTGTGTAAGAGTAGGTGGTGATCGGTGTCGTGCTCGTTCACGCCTGTAACTCGAGTCGGTCTGTAACTCCACGTCGTGGCGTTCTAGGCGCATGAAACGGGGAACGCTCGGAAACGGAATCCCGTTCCTATACGACACGGCGTGTGGGGGGAGTCTCACACATATATAATGAATAAAGATGTGTCGAGGGGCTGCACGGTTGGGCCAGCAACAAATCTTTGATTTGCCTGTGTTCTTGTTCTTCTTCTAGTTTCAACTGTCTCGCTGTTCGACGTGGTCACCACGACGCCGACGCGCTCTGGAATGCGACGTTCCTAGCTGATCTGTCGAGGTTAGGTTCCAACAACTGGTATCAGAGCCATACAGAGAACGTTCGGTGGTGCGGAGAGGTTGTAGAGGAAGCAGGAGGAAGCCGTTCATCAAAACACACAAGGGGCTCTTCGGAACGCAAGCGTGATCACCATGGGCGACGTGACAAGACGTTCAATCCAACTGTGAATCTGACATGGCCGGTTCTTACTCGCTCGAATTACCGGGCTGGGCGTCTCATGTGCGGTGTAACTGGAGGGATTGAACTTGTGGGATGCCGTCGAGAAGGGTGAGAAGGCGGAGAGGAGATTGGATCGGTTGGCGTTGGGATCGATGCTCCGGGGCGTTCCTAATGAGATGCACTCCATGTTGCTCAACAAAAAGACAGCCAAAGATGCTTGGGAAGCAATCAAGACAATGCGTCTTGGGGCGGATCGCGTGAAAGAGGTCAATGCACAGAAGCTCTTGGGTGAGTTCGAATCTATGGCGTTCAAACCCGGAGAGACGATCGACGACTTTGCGCTACGCATTACCAAGCTGGTTACGGATCTGCGCGGTCTTGGTGAAGAGAGCGTGACTGATACTAGGGTGGTGAAGAAATTTCTCCGAGTTGTGTCGGCGAAGTACTCTCAGGTGGCAGTAGCTGTGGAGATGGTCAAAGATCTCAAGACTCTCACGATTGAAGATCTGGTGGCTCATCTCAGGGCGGCTGAGGAGAGATTTGATCCATCGGTCGATCGGGTAGCGAGAGAAGGCGGAAAGTTTGTTGTTGACAGAGGAGGAGTGGGCGGCGAAGAACAAAAGCGGGATGCTGACCGAGTCATCGAGGTTCTGGCTCCAAGTCGGTGGAGGCGGGTGAAAGGTCCTAAATGGCTAGAGGGGGTGAATAGCCTAAAAACAATTCTACAAAAACACTAGAGCAACTTGTTAGTAAATAACAAAGCGTAAATGCGTTTTTGCTCTAGCTCTACTTGTCGGCAAGCCTCTAATGACAATTCTAGTTGCTATAGTCTCTAATTCACACAATGGCTAAGTCACTATACTTTACCAACTAGGTGAACAAGCTAGATTACTCTAAACAAAACTAAGCAACTAGCAAGACTACTCAAGCTACACAAGCACAATATATATCAAAGTAAATGCAAGGTAGAGAGGAGGTAGTTATACCGACTTGTCGAGGTAAGTCACCCAATCACCGGAGATGATATCACAATATGAACAATGAAGCCAATCACCAAAGAATGACAAGAGACAAATGGAGACACAATGATTTACCCCGAAGTTCACTTGAGCACCCGTCAAAGCTACGTCTCCCGTTGTGTCGACCTTCTCACGTGTGGGTCGAGGTGGAGCTCACTCCAAGCCAAATGCCTTTAGGCTTCTCGCACCCAAAGCAAATGAGAGGTACTCACCGACACGAGCAATATATTAGAGTATCAATTTGGCACTCCGCCGGGGAAGATCACAAACCCCTCACAAATCACCGTGAGGTGGGTAAGAACAATCACCGTCTCTTCCCAACCCTCCAACAATCTCCAAACCGTCTAGGAGTGGTGCTCTCCAAGAGTAATAAGAAATCCACAATTGCAATAATCACCTAGTGCCACAAATATGAATCCCGAAATGCAATGCACACTAGGTTTTTCCCAATCTCCTCTCAAGAACTCAAATCCACCAACGAAGTGGAGAGGAGAGGGAAGCAATCCTCTTGGAGCCCTCAAATCGCTCTCTAGCACAAACTCACTCGATTAATTTCAGCTCAAATCAATAGATCGAGGGAGGAGAGGAGAGGAGCTCTTTTTCTCTTGTTCTAGGGTTTGGAATGGGGAAAGAACAAGCTCACTGTAGGATTTCGAAATTTGCAAGGGAGAGAGCAGAGAGGGGAGCAGCTCACTTTTATACTCTCAGAACAACAGCTCTCCAACGGCTCCTTCCTTCCCTTCTTCAACGGTCGGCCAGCAGCAGGGTGACGGAGGCAGCAGCACCCTCTCTGTTCTTTCGAGTCGAGCGCTCGGGCGGCGGCCAGGAAATTTTCTTCGATAGGACCAGCTGCTCTCAAAACAGAACGTGCCCCCTCGTGCCTCTTCATCGAACGGCCAGCAGCTCCCCTTCGGCTGCTCAAAACGGACGAGTGGGCTTTTGCAATCAGCGCACGGCAGCACCTGGCCCAGCAGCTTGGCCTATTCGGCAACCAGTCATTCGGCAACTAGCATTCGGCAGCTGGCTTCATTCGGCAAGCACAACGTCATTCGGCAAGCAAGCAACAAGCAACCGAGAGCCATCCCAGCCAGCCAGCCAAGATGAGCCACGTCGTCATTTGCTTGAATTTGAAAACACCTTGTCGTACAGCTTAGCAAGCTAGCTAGTGTGCTAACTGAACGTCGGCCACCAATGCTAAGCACATATACATGTATATATATGAATATACACGTACTCATGTATATCAATTGCATTTTATTTCTTCTCCAAATAATTCAATATCTCTTGATCCAAATCAATATGCCATCACATCCAACATATGTCAAATCTCTTGAGCATAAATAGATGGCATTTCTCAAACCTTTTTCCGAGGAGTTTCTCATCGAGTCACCACGCCACTAACCCAAATGCATATGCAATTTGAAATTCAAATAGGTGGCACTAGGTGAGTAAAGCGATTATGATTTTCTCCTCTTTATAGTACGGTTATTTATCCTAAATCACTCACACCCTCTATGTGTCTTGAGTGTAAAAATAAAATGGCCCTATGGATATACCTTTGCTTTGAGCCCATTTTGATCCTCGAAACCACTCCAAGTTGAGCACTTGATCATCATTTTTAGATCACCGCGATCCATCCACCATGACCACCATGCACCACACTTGGCTTGACCAATCTCCAACTAATAAAACACTTAGCATAGAGAGATTAGTCCTAAGGATGTCATCAATTAGCCAAAACCAATCTAGAGATCTTCAATCTCCCCCTTTTTTGGTAATTGGTGACAACCCGCATAAAGATTTTATGATTAAAGGTTATTAAACCTATCATGGTTGTCCAAGCATTTTGCTTACAATCATAGGATTGGACAAACATAATAAGTTTGATTTTGGTAGCATGAGCTCCCCTACATGTATGCCTAGAGTTTGGTATAGGCTTTGCATACATGTATGAATATTGAAATTAGGGAGTGAGCCATGTTACCAAAATGATGCTTAAGGTGAAAGAATAGACCTTTGAAGCGTGATACCAATCGAAAGGCGCCTTTCTCACCATACAAGCATCATAGATAACTAGATATTTCATCAAAAACTCAAAGTACCCCGTGAGATCATATTGTAAGCATTGGTACTTGAATTTAGAGCGGAAATCAAAATATCTAGATACCACCTAAGCATGCTAGTTGATCAATCATCAATCAAATTACCACTAGCATACATCACACAAGCATGTATATATGGAATTTAAATACATGTGCAAGAGCAAGTCATATGTTAGTGCACAAACAAATGCAACAAATGGCTTATGAGCTTGCTCCCCTACTTGTGTGCTTTCAAAAAAAATTTGATCCCCTTCTAATCTTTATGCACTAATCTCTCCCCTTTGTCACCGATTGACATAAAAGGATAAATCATGTTCTTTTGATATTGGAAAGATTAGTTTTCAAAATTGGCCAAATTTGGATAGCTTGCCACACATGTAATTCGGTTTGAACCAAAGACAAGCTTCTTCACACCTCAAAAGAGGGTTATCATGTCTATGTTGAACCACACATTTGACAATATATCCAAATTCAACACTTGAGATTGCAAGCCCACAAGTATGTCATATGTCATCACTAGATCAATCAAGCATATAAGGCAATAGTGATGACACACATACATTGAAATTCATTGCTTTTCCATGAATGCAACCTAAAGGACAAGTTGTATGTCTAGATGATCTAGCAAGTCCTTAGATATTATGATGATATGTCAAACAATTTCACCTTGGCTTTGGCTCGGTGGAGAGGCATGTCACATATGTGGGGTGCATTCAACTCATATTGGAGAAGTCAAGAATGTTCAATTCATTTCTTAGCTTGCAAAATCTCTTCTCATCAAGTGGCTTTGTGAAGATATCGGCAAGTTGATCTTCGGTACCAATTGGATGTATTGCAATGTCACCTTGTTGTTGATGCTCTCTAATAAAATGGTGCCTTATATCAATGTGCTTGGTTCTTGTATGTTGCACCGGATTTTGAGTCATCTTCCAAGCACTCTCATTGTCACAATACAAGGGTACTTTATTGAAGTCAAAACCATAATCCTTCAATGTGGACCTCATCCAAAGTAGTTGGCAACAACAACTCCCCGCACTAACATATTCGGCTTCGGCGGTAGAGAGTGTAACACTTGTTTGCTTCTTTGAGGACCATGACACAAGAGATCTTCCAAGGAATTGACATGTCCCACTAGTGCTTCTTCTATTGATCTTGCAACCACCATAGTCGGAGTCCGAATATCCAACAAGCTCAAAGCTAGACCCCTTAGGATACCATAAGCCAACATCTTGTGTATGCTTCAAATACCTCAATATTCTCTTTGCGGCCTTGTAATGACTCTCTCTTGGTGAGGATTGAAATCTTGCACGCAAACATACACTAAACATAACATCCGGTCTTGATGCGGTCACATAGAGTAGACTACCAATCAATGACCGAAATAGCTTTTGATCAACCATGTTGCCATTGAGATCTTGATCTAAGGTGCCACTTGTACCCATTGGTGTAGATATGCCTTTTGCATCTTGCATATCAAACTTCTTGAGCATGTCTCTTATGTATTTGCCTTGGCTAATGAATGTACCATTCTTGAGTTGCTTGATTTGAAGTCCAAGGAAATAATTTAGCTCTCCAAGCATAGACATCTCAAATTCTTTGGCCATCATTTTTGCAAACTCTTCACAATATTCTTGATTTGTTGACCCAAATATGATATCATCGACATATATTTGCAAGATGAACAAATCCTTGTCAATCTTCTTGGTGAAGAGAGTAGTGTCGGCCTTTCCCATCTTGAAGCCTTTCTTGAGTAAGAAGTCTCTCAACCTCTCATACCATGCTCTAGGTGCTTGCTTCAAGCCATACAATGCCTTCTTCAACTTGTACACATGATTAGGCTTGTGATAATCTTCAAAGCCGGGAGGTTGCTCAACATATACAAGCTCATTGATGAAGCCATTGAGAAATGCACTCTTCACATCCATTTGGTGTAGCTTGATGTCATGAGCACATGCATAGGCTAATAGAATTCTAATTGCCTCTAATCTTGCCACCGGAGCATATGTTTCACCAAAGTCAAGACCCTCAACTTGAGTGTAGCCTTGTGCAACTAGTCTTTCTTTGTTTCTAACCACAATGCCATCTTGATCTTGCTTATTCTTGAACACCCACTTGGTTCCAATGACATTATAGTTGGTTGGCCTTTCCACCAACTCCCATACTTTATTTCTTTCAAAGTTGTTTAGCTCCTCTTGCATTGCCAATACCCATTCTTCATCTTTCATGACATCATCAATCTTCTCCGGCTCTTCTTGTGACACAAAAGCAAAGTGCTCACAAAATGCCGCAAGTCTACCTCTTGTTTGCACTCCACTAGCAATGTCACCAACAATTTGATCAATTGGGTGATGAGTATTGGTAGTTGATTCCTTGAACTTGGTTGACAACTTGATGTGCCTTGCACTTGAGAAGATGTACTAGCTTGTTGATCTTGTACTTGAGAACCACTAGCTCGACCCATTGGAGATGAGAGCACTTGATCTTTGTCATCATCAACATCAATCAATCACTTGAGTTGGCTTGATGTGCCCAATGTCCATGTTCTTCATTGCATCTACCAATTGAGTTCCACTAACATCATTGAGATTTTCTTCTTCATCTTGGGACCCATTGGTTTCATCAAACTCAACATCATGTACTTCCTCAAGTTGACCACTAGTGCTATTCCACACTCTATATGCTTTGCTAGTAGTGGAATATCCAAGCAAGAACCCCTCATCACACTTCGTGTCAAACTTGCCCAATCTAGTCCCTTTCTTCAATATGTAGCATTTGCAACCGAAGACTCTAAAGTAAGCAATGCTTGGCTTTCTTCCATTCAAGAGCTCGTAGGGTGTCATTCCCATCATTGGATGACAATACAATCGGTTGATGTAGTAGCATGCGGTGTTGATTGCTTCGGCCCAAAATGATTGACTCACATCATATTCACTAAGCATTGACCTTGCCATATCCATGAGAGTCCTATTCTTCCTCTCAACTAGTCCATTGGATTGTGGTGTGTAGGTAGGTGAGAACTCATGCTTAATGCCATAGTCATTGCATAGCTCTTCAATTCTTGTATTCTTGAACTCACTACCGTTGTCACTTCTCACTTTCTTGATGGTAACATCATATTCATTGCACAATTGCTTGAGAAAAGTCTTGAAGATAGAATATGTGTCACTCTTGTCATTGAGAAAGAATACCCATGTATATCTAGTAAAGTCATCCACAATCACAAATCCATATTTATTTCCACCAATGCTAGTGTATGTGGTTGGTCCAAATAAGTCCATATGCATCAACTCAAATGGCTTGCAAGTGCTCATGAAATTCTTCTTAGGATGAGTGTTGCCCACTTGCTTGCTTGCCGGCTTGACATGCACTACATAGCTTGTCCTTTTTAAACTCAACACCATCCAAGCCTCTCACTAGGTTGTGCTTCACAAGCTTGTTCAATTGCTTCATGCCAACATGTCCTAGCCTTCTATGCCATAGCCAACCCATGCTTGATTTGGAGAGCAAGCATGTACTCAATTTTGCTTCACTTGTGCCAAAGTCAACTAGATATAAGTTGTCATGCCTAAAGCCTTTGAATATCAACTTTGAGTCTTTCATGCTAATGTTGACACTTGTTATCATATAAATTTATTAATCAAATAAACATGAGAAAGGGGTATAAATCATAATAACAACCTAGAATAGGGGGTCACTAACATATTTCCATCAGTTTCGGTAAAGTTGTGAATTGCAGGGACTAAACAGAAAACACCAGAATTCGTGAGCCGCACGACTACGCAACGTAATGCAATCCAACTCCGAGAGAAGACCCTAGAAGGCACCGGACTAATCCCGACATGAACGAGACTTAGCAACCAAGAAACCATCATCTAGAAGACTCCGAAGACACGACGGATTACGGGCACCGGGGTGGGCCAGCCCCGGGCGATCGGCCCAATAATGGGGCCGATCGGCACCCCCCGTGCCACGTCGCCCCGCCTCCCAAGCTTCCTCAACCGACTCTAAGACGCAATCTAATCCACCCGTTTAATGTCGGTTTGATCCGAGGGTGTCGGTATGAACCCGAGATGTATCTAGGTCAAACCACGGCACCTCCTGCGGACTATATAAGGAGACCCCTAGACCCCCCCTTCGGATCATCTAGTTCATAATCAAGTTCATCATCAATCAAGTTCAGCGCTTCAAGATCCAAGTCATCAATCCCACGCTCTAGAAACACCGCTTTAGGAAGAGTAGCAATCAAGATTAGATCTAGTAGGAAGGGAGAAATCCGCTCTCGATCGTCGAGGCGGCTCAAGATCGGGCCACGTTCTTGTAAGTTCTTCATTGTAAGTAGTCTTCAAGTTCCGGACACGTTCTTAATATGAATATCTTGATCATGTTTATATTCGAGATTATTTGTTCTAGTATTTACTTTGATTACATGTTTAGCATAGTTGAATTACTTTTATGTTCATGCATGGATTCGTATAGCGCTCATCCATCAATATTATGGGTGAGTGGTAGAGACGCGATGTAATCGTGGGTGATTAGATCTTATTTTTACCTGCGTTTGCACCCTATGTGCCGGGGTCGTGTGGTAGATCGTGGTGGTGACAAAGACCATTGAGTCCTTTGCAATCCATCCCCGTATGTAGGCCTAGCGGATGATATTATTCGGGTTGTTCTAAGTTTCGCCTTAGTCTTCACGGATTACGTCCTCATGTGTGGATTTAATTAGTCTTTCTTCGATGATTGTTAGATGTATTGCACTAATCAAGTAGATCCTAACTTATAGTTTAGAGTTACATATTGGAGTTTCTAATGCTAGCTAGCCTATGAATTGCTATCGTCCACTTGTTTGACACTTTCCAAGATGCACACCGATATGACTTGGTTGAATCTATTTATTAGAACTTTTATCATTATCTTTACTATGAACCTTGATCCCTGTCTTAAATAATTGATAAACTTAATACTTAAGCATTGCTTACGAGAGATGATTAATGTTTAGATACACACATGCATAGTTAATTCATGATAGTAGACTTCTTTCCCCGTGGTAGAATATAAATTCAAGACCTGGTTCTTACTCCTGGTTAAAATGCTACAATGGTATATTCATATCCTAAACTTGCGGATACCCGATTATAATTGTTTATTTACTTATTGAGAAGTTTATCAAGGTATAGTACGAATATGTTATTCTTTGCATATTAGTAGTTTAACTATAGGGATGACAACCTTTTTCGGATATGCTATGAACTCGCAATGAATAATTTTCTTTTAGTTTTATCTCGAAGCAACATCGATATTCATTGTTGACGCCATTGCTAGTGATAGGTTTATATCTGTTTCTAGTTAGTGACGTTAGAAATACCAACAAGCATTTTTGGCGCCGTTGTTGCGGGAAAGAAAGTCTTTAGCCAAATAAAATACAAATATAGGAAAAACTTGCATGCATCTCTCTCACGCATTGTAAAGTATTAAATTTATCACTAATTGCTTAAACAGGTTTACCCTTGTTATTATTCTTTCTATCTATTTCGGGTAATGTATGAATAGGAATCTTCACGAAAACTTCGTTTCCGATCGAGAAAAACTCTTGAAGCGTGCAAGATCCAAGTTGAAGTCTCGACCTAAGATCGCCGCCTCGGAAGACTCCTCCACTGTCGTGCGGCTTAACACCCGTGTTCGAAGTAATGGCGAACAAGACCCTCCGCGAGTACTTTGCACCGACTACGGCCAACATCCGCACCGGGCCGGCAAATGATGTGGGAGACAAAGCTTTTGAGCTCAAGCCTGCACTCATCAACATGGTACAAGCTAGCCAATTCTCGTGAAAAAAGCCCATGAAGATGCCAATGCTCACCTACAACACTTCCTAGAGATCTCGTGGCACCTTCACCATCAAAGATGTCTCAAGTGATGCAATCCTACTTAAATCTGTTCCCATTCTCACTCTTGGGACGAGCGATGCAAAGGGTTCTACACCAACAAAGACAAACTCACTACTTGGACACTTTGTTCTACTGCCTTCCCGGCAAAGTTCTTCCCTATAGGCAAAACCAACGCCTTACGGGGAAAATCTCAAGTTTCCAGCAGCAAACACGACGAATCCGTTCGGGCGTGGGAACGCTTCCAAGACTACATCACCAATGCCCACACCATGGAATGGAGAACCGGCTACTCATGCGGACCTTCTACCACGGGCTCAACAACAACACCCGTGAGACCATGGACGCCGCCGCTGGAGGTGCTTTCCTCGTCCCTTACACCGGGCCAAGCTCTTACGACCTTGTGGAGAAGATGGCGTCAAACCAAGCTTGGAATGAGGACCGTCAACCCCGCAAGAGAGAGAGGGAATGCACCAGGTGAAAGAGGTAGACATGCCGCTCGCCAAAATGGAGCTAATCATGAAGAAGCTCGAAGCTCCCGAGAAGAAGGAAGTCATGCAACTCTTCGATTCTCGCATGACATGTGAAGAATGTGGTAACACTGGACACTTTCGGGCAGCCACCGTCCCCGAGCTAGAAGAGGACGTGAACTACATCAACAACAACAACAACCGGTATCGTCCCCCAACCAAGGATGGAATCAACGAGAGACCCAACTACCAAGGTAACTACTCGGGTAACTATCAAGGTAATAACTCTTTTAATAATTTCCCACCTTTAAGAGAGTTAGTACAAAACCAAGGTAGACTCATGGATAATCTATCTAAGAAGTTAGCTTCCAATGATAAAATGCTAGAAACTATTAATGCTAAAATGGAAAGCTTTTCTTACGCAATAAAGAACCAAAGATAGCTTTAATAAAATGATAGAATCTCAATTATCTCAAATTGGCTCTATCTCGCTCCTATGCCTAACCCCAGGTAAGATTCGGGCCAGTAGGAAGAATTAGAATCTGCAAATCTTGTCGATGTCTACTATGCGGTATTCGGACCAAGGGTGCACGAAGGACTGAATCTATCTTGGCCGGGGTATGCCCGCCAAGAAAGGAGATCCAGGGAGACCGGTCATCACCATCGAGATCGGCGACCGCACCTACGACGCACTCTGCGACTTAGGCTCAAGTGTCAACATCATGCCTAAGGTAAACCTTGAGCCAGGTTCAGATTTATTATATACAACCATGTGCCTACAACTTGCGCAGACCCGGTCGCTATGCTACCCCGAGGGGATCCCGGAAGACGTTTGTCTTTACGTCGGTAAACTCTACGTGGCCACCGACCGTGGTCTTGGATACGGGCAAAGGTAAAAACGCCCGATCATTCCTGGGACGCCCGCTCCTTGCAACCACCAAGGCCATCATCTACGCCGACACCGCGAAGATCGTCTTCACCGTCAACAAACGAGGGAGAGATTCAACCGCAAACACAAGACCCTAGCTCCCCTCTGTTCCACCTGTGCCACTACCGTACCACGAGATACACGCACCAGCTGTCAAGGAGAGGACAAGAAGAAGAAGCAAGAACAAGAAGAACCGTCAACCTCGACCACATGTGGAGCAAGTCTTGATGATCAATCAAGTTGCAACGAACGCAAGACTCGACACACTCCACCACCACTTGTTGGTATTTCTAATGTCACTAACTAGTAATGGCATCTAGAAAGAATATCGATGTTGCTTCGTATAAAACTAAAAGAAATATTCATTGCAGTTCATAGCATATCCGAAAAGGTTGTCATCCCTATAGTTAAACTACTAATATGCAAGGAATATAATATTAGTACTATGCCTTGATAACTTCTTAATAAGTAAATAAACAATTATAATCGGGTATCCATAGCAGTTTACGAATATGAATATATACCATTGTAGCATTTTAACCAAGAGTAATAACCGTCTTGAATTTATATTCTACCACAGGGGAAAGAAGTCTGTTATCTTGAATTAACTAAGTATAGATCTTAATCTAACCATCTCTCATGTGCAAGACATCAGCATTAATCTCATCAATTACTTAAGCAAGGATCAAAGTTCATAATAAAGATAATGATAAAGTTCTAGATAAACAGATTTGACCAAAAATCACGTTGGTTGGCGAGAAAGTGTCTAACAATGGACGATAGCAATTCATAGGCTAGCTAGCATTAGAAACTCCAATATGTAACTCTAAACTAAATGTTAGGATCTACCTAATTATGCAATACAAATAACAATCATTGAAGAAAGACTAATTAAATCCAAACATGAGGACGTAATCCGTGAAGACTAAGGCCGAAACTTAGAACAACCCGAAATCTAACATCCGCTAGGCCTACATACGGGGGATGGATTGCAAAGGACTCAATGGTGCTGTCACCACCACGATCTACCACACGACCCGGCACATAGGGTGCAAACGTTGTAAATAAGATCTAATCACCATGATTACATCGTCTCTACCACTCACCTTCCGATCTAGATGATGAGCGCTATACGAATCCATGCATGAACATAACAGTAATTCAACTATGCTAAATGTGTAATTAAAGTAAATACTAGAACAAATAATCTCGAATATAAACATGATCAAGATATTCATATTAAGCATGTGTCCGGGACTTGAAAACTACTTACAATGAAGAACTTACAAGAACGAGGCCCGATCTTGAGCGGCCTCCGACGATCCGGAGCGGATTTCTCCCTTCCTACTAGTTCTAATCTTGATTGCTACTCTTCCGAAAGCGATGTTTCTCTAGCGTTGAATATGACTTGGTATTTTAATTAGAAATATCTTTGTTATAGAACTTGATGATCTAAGAAGGGGGTCTAGGGTCCTAATATATCGGTCTTCGTCTCTCTCCATCTTCATCAGGCGATGTGGTATTAACCTTGAATCAATCCCGCACTTCTACCGTCGCCCTCGGATCAAACCGACTCAAATCAACCGGTTTAGATCGAGTCTTAGAGGCGGTGGAGGAAGCTTCCCGAAGCGGGCGGCGGCTGGCCGCAGGGCCGATCGGCCCCATTATTGGGCCGATCGGCCCGTGGGGCCCCTCCGGGTCCCGTCGTGCGTCGCGTGTTCCGAGTCTTCTAGATGATGTATTTCTTGGTTCCGGTTTAGTTCACGTCGGGATTAATCCGAAGCCTTCTAGACTTGTTTCGAGTTGGATTGCGTTGCGTTACGTCGGCCGTATGCCACATCATCTCTGCTGATTTTCTGTTAAGTCCCCGCAAATCACAACTTTACCAAAACCGATGGAATTATGTTAGAGACACCCTATTCTAGGTTGTTATTATTATTTATACCCCTTTCTCATGTTTAATTAATTAAAAATTTTATATGATAACAAGTGTCAACAACCACCACTAGAGAAGTTAGACGACCACGAGTTCCATCAATCCACTTTGCTCCATCAATCGGTGGAACTTCCGGCAAGTTGTGCGTGACACGGGATCGGGCATCAACTTAATGTCAAAGGTAACGTATCAATTGATATATGGTAATCTGCCTTTGTGCTCCACCTATGTAATGCTTGCAGATGGCGGACCAATCACACCGATTCCCGGAAGGTATTGCACGCAAACGTCCCCGTCAAGATCAAAGATTGTTATGTCCTCACCGACTTTTTTAGTCATGGACATGGGAGAAGAACAAGATCCTCCCATAGTACTTGGAAGACCGTTCTGAACACTACAAGAGCCATCATCTACATCGGGGCGAGGCGAGATCCACTTCCGCCAAGGTAAAAAGATACGCTTTGTTTCTTCAATACTTACACTAACAATGAACGACCACCAAGAAAGACCAAGGGCCGAGGCGTCTCCCGAGATTACAACGAAAAGCTTGGACTCAAAGATGGAGGACATTAAGAGGATGGAGAAGGACATCAAAGAAAAGTACACTCGGCTCCTACCCATCTTGAACTCGGACCGGCCACACCCGAAAGGTCTCTACCAAAGAAACAAACATGGAAGAAGAGAGAAGTCTGCACCCACCAAGAAGAGCAACAAGAGTACGGAAACCCGACCGGCCTGCAGGCATCATCAACGTAACAATCGACTTCCACGGCTACTTCGTCTACACCGGCCATTGAGATCCTTGGAGGACCCCTACCAGGTACAACGTTCAAACGAGGGCCCATAGACGACTCTACGCCATGGGAGTAAGTGCTCTAAACTCGCCGAGAGGTAACTTCGGTATTTATCTCGCATATTTAATTTTACGCAAAGCATATTTCAATTAGCATACTTCCTTTAAGCATATTTACTCTTTCTAAATCTGCATTTAAGAAAATCACAAAAATATGTTTGCTGCATTTGCATCGGTATGCTAAAGCCCCATGCAAGCACTCCTTGCTTTGTGGTGGCATAAAAATAAATACAAAAATATTGCACTCATATGTTTTTGCATTAGCATCCCTATTGCATGGAAAAATTCTCAAAAAATATGTGGGCACATGAAGGTCCACACCTTTTTTATAAAAATCCAAAAGAAGTGAGCACATGAAGGCTCATAATAACATCCTAGAATTTGTTCCTTCGGGTATGTGCGAAATTAATATTAACAAGGGGAGAACATTGAAGGCGACCCCGAAAGAGGAGCAAGCTCCAAGGATGAACAAAGGACTACTTCAAGATCAAGCTTGGGGAGAGCACCCTGTTTACCACGATAAGTATCACTATCTTATGTCTTAAATATTAGCTAGTTATATATTTGCTTAGAGTTAATGAATCTTAAATAAAAGTCTTAGTGTTAAGAGTCAAATAAATACTAGATCTTTGCTAGATTGCTTTCTTCCTTTTTATTATGATCTTGATAATATATGCTAAGGAAATGATGAATAGTTGCTCCGCCTTAATTCCTCTTACAAATACTTACACTTTGGACTTAGATTCTCCCACAAAGCTTTAAATGCTTAATTTTGCTCTAAACCCAACACTGTGGGAAGCACATGCTTAATCTCGAGTCTTAGCATTAAAGGATAAAGGTACATGAAAAGTTGAGCTGCTGTTTATCATATTCCTAGAGATACCTGATTCCTGGTTTTTATCTTTGAAAATTATAAAATATTACATGATGAGTTCCTTAGCTATGACCCTTAAGAGTTTCGCATCAAGATCATCCCACTTCACTAAATACGCTGCTTCTAACCCGGAAGTACGCCTCCCCATATTCAATAAAGCCACTAGCCATAATTATAAAAATAAACTCTTGCAATTTTTGGATATGTCTCTCTCGGTGTTTTTATGCCAAATAGAAGCTGGGCTACATTCGAAAAAAAAAAAAAAAAAAAAAAAAAAAAAAAAAAAAGAAAAAGAAAAATAAATATTTAGAGAGAAAAAGTGAGACGAGAGAGGGAGAGTAATGGACAAAAGTCATACTAGGCGAGAAGGGCCTACCTCCCTAAATATATTTAGAGATGAATAATGGACACGTGTCCGAGGGTGAGTAGGGCCCACATCTCTAAGGAGAGAGAAAAATGGACACAAGTCCGGGGCAAAGCCCACCTCTCCAAGAATGGATAGCCCAGGTCTTAGTAATTTTGAGAAAGAGAGATATAGTCCAAAATGCTTGAGAAGAAAAATACTAAAAGGCTAAAGGCTATCTACTACCTTTCATCCTCATCCACTTCACCACTATCATCCCACTATGTATGTTCCCCTACATGTGTAACTCCACTACATACTATCTACTTAAGAGGGTCATACATAGGAATCTCTGGAGTTCCTTTTGAAAAATATTGCAAAACCCCAGATGATAGTTGATCAAAGAACTTGAGACATGGTACTTAACTTGATTGTTTTATCTTGCTTATGATTCATGAAAAGGCTACGCCCCATGGTAAACAGGTATGAGAGAGCAATCTGGTTAAGAGGAGAATTTATTTCCGATAAACACAATTAACCACGAGGTATGAAAGCGTAGTAGCAACTCCTGATCCTACTATAGCATATAACTTTGCTAGGGACTAGCAAAGGGTAAGCTTGGGGGAGTTTGTTGACACTTGTTATCATATAAATTTATTAATCAAATAAACATGAGAAAGGGGTATAAATCATAATAACAACCTAGAATAGGGGGTCACTAACATATTTCCATCAGTTTCGGTAAAGTTGTGAATTGCAGGGACTAAACAGGAAAACACCAGAATTCGTGAGCCGTACGACTACGCAACGTAACGCAATCCAACTCCGAGAGAAGACCCTAGAAGGCACCGGACTAATCCCGACGTGAACGAGACTTAGCAACCAAGAAACCATCATCTAGAAGACTCCAGAAGACACGACGGATTACGGGCACCAGGGTGGGCCAGCCCCTGGGCCGATCGGCCCAATAATGGGGCCGATCGGCACCCCCCCTGTGCCACGTCAGCCCTGCCTCCGGAAGCTTCCTCAACCGACTCTAAGACGCAATCTAATCCACCCGTTTAATGTCGGTTTGATCCGAGGGTGTCGGTATGAACCCGAGATGTATCTAGGTCAAACCCTGGCACCTCCTCTGGACTATATAAGGAGACCCCTAGACCCCCTTTCAGATCATCTAGTTCATAATCAAGTTCATCATCAATCAAGTTCAGCGCTTCAAGATCCAAGTCATCAATCCCACGCTCTAGAAACACCGCTTTAGGAAGAGTAGCAATCAAGATTAGATCTAGTAGGAAGGGAGAAATCCGCTCCTGATCGTCGGAGGCCGGCTCAAGATCAGGCCACGTTCTTGTAAGTTCTTCATTGTAAGTAGTCTTCAAGTTCCAGACACGTTCTTAATATGAATATCTTGATCATGTTTATATTCGAGATTATTTGTTCTAGTATTTACTTTGATTACATGTTTAGCATAGTTGAATTACTTTTATGTTCATGCATGGATTCGTATAGCGCTCATCCATCAATATTATGGGTGAGTGGTAGAGACGATGTAATCGTGGTGATTAGATCTTATTTACCTGCGTTTGCACCCTATGTGCCGGGTCGTGTGGTAGATCGTGGTGGTGACAGCACCATTGAGTCCTTTGCAATCCATCCCCCGTATGTAGGCCTAGCGGATGATATTATTCGGGTTGTTCTAAGTTTCGGCCTTAGTCTTCACGGATTCTGTCCTCATGTGTGGATTTAATTAGTCTTTCTTCGATGATTGTTAGATGTATTGCACTAATCAAGTAGATCCTAACTTATAGTTTAGAGTTACATATTGGAGTTTCTAATGCTAGCTAGCCTATGAATTGCTATCGTCCACTGTTTGACACTTTCCAAGATGCACACCTGGATATGACTTGGTTGAATCTATTTATTAGAACTTTTATCATTATCTTTACTATGAACCTTGATCCCTGTCTTAAGTAATTGATAAACTTAATACTTAAGCATTGCTTACGAGAGATGATTAATGTTTAGATACACACATGCATAGTTAATTCATGATAGTAGACTTCTTTCCCTGTGGTAGAATATAAATTCAAGACCTGGTTCTTACTCCTGGTTAAAATGCTACAATGGTATATTCATATCTGTGCGCTTGCGGATACCCAGTTATAATTGTTTATTTACTTATTGAGAAGTTTATCAAGGTATAGTACGAATATGTTATTCTTTGCATATTAGTAGTTTAACTATAGGGATGACAACCTTTTCGGATATGCTATGAACTGCAATGAATAATTTTCTTTTAGTTTTATCTGAAGCAACATCTCGATATTCATTGTTGACGCCATTGCTAGTGATAGGTTTATATCTGTTTCTAGTTAGTGACGTTAGAAATACCAACAACTAACAATCTCAATGTCATGAACCCCAAATATGCACTTGAAACCAAGGTCACATAGTTGTGCTACTGAGAGCAAGTTGAAGTTCACCTTGTCAACATGTGCCACATTGGATATGCTCAAGTCACTTGTAACATCAATCTTGCCATGACCTTTGACCTTGCCTCTACCATTGTCACCAAATGTGATACTACCACCACCTGAACTTGTATCAAATGAGTTGAACATTCTAGCATCACCGGTCATGTGTTAAGTGCACCCACTATCAAGAATCCAATGCCTCCCTCCGGACTTGTAGTCCACCTACAAATCAAATCAATGAGATTTAGGTACCCATCCTTGTTTGGGTCCTTGGAGGTTAGTCACCAAAGCTTTTGGCACCCAAATGGACTTCTTCTTTGGTCCCACAATTGGTGTACCAATGAACTTTGCCTTTACACCATTCTCCCTCTTGGTAAGCAAATAGCAAGAATCAAAGAAAATAGATTGCACTTTGTTTGCTTTCTTGTTGGTGTTCATTTTAGCACATTTTTGCTCTAGATGCCCAACTTGCTTGCATCTTTGGCAATATGAACCGTTGCTCTTCACAAAGCTAGGCTTTGGAGTCACAAAGGCTTTCTTGCCCTTCTTGGGGATATACCCTAGACCTTCCTTGTTAAGGGAAAATCTTTGGCTACCCAAGCACTTTAGCAACTTGGCATCCCCACCATATGCCTTACCCAAGGCGTGGGTGAGCTCATCCACCTCTCTCTTGAGAGTCTCATTCTCAACTAATAATGATGAATCTAAAATCTTTCCATCACTACTAGTGGAGGTAGAGTGGGTTGATGTGGATGTGGAGGGTATGTTTGGTTCTTCAACATCAACCACGAATGGTTCATCTATAATGTCACATGTTGAACCAACATTCCTCATGGAGACCGAAGCAACCTTGTCACTCTTAGCTACTAGCAAGGAATGAGCTTTCTCAAGCTTGGTGTGAGCAAGTTGAAGCTCCTCATGGTCTTCTTTTAGACACTCATAAGAGGCTTCTTGCTCCCTAAGGCTCTTTTCAAGAGAGGCAACTCTCTTTTCCAAGGCCAAGCATTCCTTTGCCTTAGCTATGAGAACAATGTTAGCTTGCTCCATTGCCTCAAACATTTCATCTTTAGTGGGTTCATTTGATTCATCATATTCATCCTCACTATCATATTTTACTTCATTAGAGGATGGTTCATCATATACCTTAGTGGCCTTAGCCATGAAGCATGAACCGGAGGATGAGTCAAATAGAGAAGGCTTGTCTTGATCAACCAATGCCATCATTGCCTTGCCCTCTTCTTCTTCTTCGGACTCATCACTATCCCAAGTCACAACAAATGCACCATCTTTGCCCTTCTTGAATGTAGCCTTGTTCTTGCCCCTTCTATGATCTTTGTTGTTCTTCTTGTCCTTCCTATGAGGACATTCCTCAAAGAGATGATCGGGACTATCACACTTCCAACATAGCTTGTTATCTTCATTGCCCTTGGGAGTGTTCTTCTTCTTGTAGTTCCCAAATCTTCTCTTATACTTGAGCATGGTGCCAAATTTTCTCACCACCAAGGCAAGGGCTTCATCAACCTCTTCTAGGCCGGCTACATCACATTCTTCTTCTTGAGCTTTTGCCTTGCCCTTGCATGTAGAGGAAGATGCCTTGAATGCAACGACCTTCTTCTCCTCTACTTTCTTGTCTTCCTTCTTTTCCTTGGCATCCACATCATGATCATACTTGTCAAATGTCAACACCTCTCCAAGTAGATCATTTGGCTTCTTTGAATCAAGTCCATCTCTTTGTAGCATGAGGATCAACATCTTGAATCTTGAAGGTAGGCTAATCAAGAATTTGTGACAAAAATCTTGATCTTGTGTCTTGTAGCCCAATGTCTTGAGATCATTGACAATCACTTGTAGGCGATGAAACATCTCAAGAATTGTTTCACCATCCTTCATCTTGAATGTCTCAAATTCACTTTTGAGACCATATAGCTTGGCACTCTTGACAACCTTGGTGCCCTCATATGTCTCACTCAATCTTGTCCATACTTCACTTGCACGGTCCAAGTCTTTTATTCCCTCAAATATCTTGGCATCAATGGCATTGTAGATGGTATTGAGTGCCATCCGATTGCAAGTGCGGTTTGCTCTATCCTCATCGGTGAGCTTGGTGGGATCAAGAATGACATAGTCATTCTCCGTCACCTCCAATACTCTCTCATGTATGGAACCGAGGTACATTGTCATCTTCCTCTTCCAATGGTCAAAAGAACTCTCACCATCAAAGTGAGGCGGTTTACCCCCAACATGGTTGAACACTATAGTAGCCATATCTTGCACCGAAGGGTGTTACTCCTTGCTAAAACGGTGACCACGGCTTTGATACCACTTGAAAGGTCCTAAATGGCTAGAGGGGGGGTGAATAGCCTCAAAAAAAATTCTACAAAAACACTAGAGCAACTTGTTAGTAAATAACAAAGCGTAAATACGTTTGCTCTAGCTCTACTTGTCGGCAAGCCTCCTAATGACAATTCTAGTTGCTATAGTCTCTAATTCACACAATGGCTAAGTCACTACTTTACCAACTAGGTGAACAAGCTAGATTACTCTAAACAAAACTAAGCAACTAGCAAGACTACTCAAGCTACACAAGCACAATATATATCAAAGTAAATGCAAGGTAGAGAGGAGGTAGTTATACCGACTTGTCGAGGTAAGTCACCCAATCACCGGAGATGATATCACAATATGAACAATGAAGCCAATCACCAAAGAATGACAAGAGACAAATGGAGACACAATGATTTACCCCGAAGTTCACTTGAGCACCCGTCAAGCTACGTCTCCGTTGTGTCGACCTTCTCACGTGTGGGTCGAGGTGGAGCTCACTCCAAGCCAAATGTCTTTAGGCTTCTCGCACCCAAAGCAAATGAGAGGTACTCACCGACACGAGCAATATATTAGAGTATCAATTTGGCACTCCGCCGGGAAGATCACAAACCCCTCACAAATCACCGTGAGGTGGGTAAGAACAATCACCGTCTCTTCCCAACCCTCCAACAATCTCCAAGCCGTCTAGGAGTGGTGCTCTCCAAGAGTAATAAGAAATCCACAATTGCAATAATCACCTAGTGCCACAAATATGAATCCCGAAATGCAATGCACACTAGGTTTTTCCCAATCTCCTCTCAAGAACTCAAATCCACCAACGAAGTGGAGAGGAGAGGGAAGCAATCCTCTTGGAGCCCTCAAATCGCTCTCTAGCACAAGCTCACTCGATTAATTTCAGCTCAAATCAATAGATCGAGGGAGGAGAGGAGAGAGGAGCTCTTTTTTTTTTGTTCTAGGGTTTGGAATGGGGAAAGAACAAGCTCACTGTAGGATTTCGAAATTTGCAAGGGAGAGAGCAGAGAGGGAGCAGCTCACTTTTATACTCTCAGAACAACAGCTCTCCAACGGCTCCTTCCTTCCCTTCTTCAACGGTCGGCCAGCAGCAGGGTGACGGAGGCAGCAGCACCCTCTCTGTTCTTTCGAGTCGAGCGCTCGGGCGGCGGCCAGGAAATTTTCTTCGATAGGACCAGCTGCTCTCAAAACAGAACGTGCCCCCTCGTGCCTCTTCATCGAACGGCCAGCAGCTCCCCTTCGGCTGCTCAAAACGGACGAGTGGGCTTTTGCAATCAGCGCACGGCAGCACCTGGCCCAGCAGCTTGGCCTATTCGGCAACCAGTCATTCGGCAACTAGCATTCGGCAGCTGGCTTCATTCGGCAAGCACAACGTCATTCGGCAAGCAAGCAACAAGCAACCGAGAGCCATCCCAGCCAGCCAGCCAAGATGAGCCACGTCGTCATTTGCTTGAATTTGAAAACACCTTGTCGTACAGCTTAGCAAGCTAGCTAGTGTGCTAACTGAACGTCGGCCACCAATGCAAAGCACATATACATGTATATATATGAATATACACGTACTCATGTATATCAATTGCATTTTATTTCTTCTCCAAATAATTCAATATCTCTTGATCCAAATCAATATGCCATCACATCCAACATATGTCAAATCTCTTGAGTATAAATAGATGGCATTTCTCAAACCTTTTCCGAGGAGTTTCTCATCGAGTCGCCACGCCACTAACCCAAATGCATATGCAATTTGAAATTCAAATAGGTGGCACTAGGTGAGTAAAGCGATTATGATTTTCTCCTCTTTATAGTACGGTTATTTATCCTAAATCACTCACACCCTCTATGGTGTCTTGAGTGTAAAAACAAAATGGCCCTATGGATATACCTTTGCCTTGAGCCCATTTTGATCCTCGAAACCACTCAAGTTGAGCACTTGATCATCTTTTAGATCACCGCGATCCATCCACCATGACCATCATGCACCACACTTGGCTTGACCAATCTCCAACTAATAAAACACTTAGCATAGAGAGATTAGTCCTAAGGATGTCATCAATTAGCCAAAACCAATCTAGAGATCTTCAGCGGGGGTTTGAGAACAAGGATAAGAAGAACCTGGAAGCCTCGGTACAATAAACCGGGTGATGATACGCAAGATCTTGGCTTGAATTCACAAGGAACGCCAAAGAGGCGTGGGAAGTGCGGTAGATGTGGAATCTATGGTCACCGGGCGTCGCGAGTGCAAGAAGAAGCCGCAGGGGGAGAAGCGGGGCGTGGCTCATCATGTGAACAATGGTGAAAGCGGAGCTTTGCTTGTGGCACATGTTTGCAACGTGACACGTACAGTGGAAACACACTCTCAATGCATCTATCTAAACCAGGAACGTGTGAATCCGGCGATGTACGAGGCTGGTTCGTGGGTGCTAGACACGGGAGCTACAAATCACATGACAAGGTTGTCGGGAGTCATTGGTGGCATTGGATGAAACAATCAAGGGAGCGGTGAAATTCGGAGACGGGTCCAAGGTGGAGATCTGCGGGATTGGGGCAGTGACTATCGCTGGCAGGAATCAAGATCACCGAGTTCTTACCGGGGTATACTATATACCCTCTCTCCGTTGCAACATTGTCAGCCTTGGGCAGCTTGAGGAGGCTGGGTGCCGCGTGGAGATCGACAAAGGAGTCATGTCAGTATTTGAGCGCTCACAAGGTGTTCTGAACCTACTGATTAGAGCCGAGAGGAAGGACAAATTGTATCTCATGAAGGTGAATCGACGGCTCAATGCATGCGATGTCGAAGATGGATGATGAAGCCTGGCTATGGCATGCACGGTTTGGACACCTGAACTTCAGATCACTACGGGATCTAGGACAGAAGAGGATGGTGGAAGGGATGCCACTGATTCAGCGTGGTGAACAGGTTTGCGATGGTTGTGCCCTCGGAAAACACCATCGAAAACCGTTTCCACATGCATCAGCTTATCATGCAACCACAGGGCTTGAACTTGTTCATGGTGACCTGTGTGGACCGATTACACCGGCTACACCGGGAAGCAAGCTGTATTTTCTTCTGGTGGTCGATGATTTCAGTCGCTATATGTGGTTGGAGTTGTTGAAGTCGAAGGATGAAGCTTTTGAATCCTTCAAGAAGGTGCAAGCAGCTGCTGAGATGGAGTCTGGACTACGGTTGAAGGCGTTCAGAACCGATAGAGGAGGAGAGTTTAATTCAGGTGTGTTTACAATTTATTGCAGCACTAACGGCATCAAACACAATACCACTGCACCTTTTACACCACAAAGACAATGGTGTTGTCGAGAGGAGAAATCAGTCTGTGGTGGAGATGGCACGCTGTCTGTTGAAATCAAAACAAGTGCCTGGTTATTTCTGGGGTGAAGCAGTGACTGGCCGTGTACTTGCTGAATAGAGCGCCAACAAAGAGCCTGAGTGGGATAACTCCATATGAAGCTTGGTATGGTAGAAAGCCCGGTGTTCGTCATTTGAGAACCTTCGGTTGCGTGGCTTACGCTAAGAAGGTTGGACCGGGGGTCACGAAGCTTGCAGACAGGACAGTTCCTGGAATTTTTCTCGGATATGAGAAGGGGACAAAAGCGTACAGGGTGTATGATCCTGTGCAGAAGCGCTTGATGATCTCACAAGACGTGATATTCGATGAAAAGAAGAGCTGGAGTTGGGGGTGAAGGAATCGGTAGCAAGCAATTCAGAAACAGCGAAGCTATTGACTCAACATTCAGTTATCCCGATGAGTTTATTGTTCGGTCCGACAACGAAGAAAAAATTCAGAATTGTCGGATGATGGAGGCACTTCGGCGTCAGTTTCTGGTTCGGGCTCGACTATTCCGGCAACTCCATCTCTCGGGGGTGCTGGTGGATCATCATCACCACAAACCCCGGTACAATCCAATGGTGGTTCGACCGAGATCAGCCGATACAATGGGTCACTCCACCGACCGACGGCGACGTTGATATCGATGGGGTGCCACTGCGTTATCGGATAGTTTCAGATCTGTTGGACTCGATAGTTCCGTTTCAGCTGGAGTACAGCGGTGTATGCTTAATAGCAGCCGAGGAACCAGGCTCGATAGAGCAGGCTTTGACAGAAAGCTGCTGGAGAGATGCTATGCAGGCAGAGATGCAAGCCATTGAGGCAAACCGCACTTGGGATGTCAGTGACCTTCCAACGAATCAAAAGGCGATTGGCCTCAAGTGGGTATTCAAGGTTAAAAAGATCCTAATGGCAACATTGTTAAGCACAAAGCCCGTTTAGTAGCGAAGGGATACGCACAGCGTTTCGGTGTGGATTTTGAGGAAGTTTTTGCACGGTTGCTCGAATTGAAACCATGAGGGTTACTCTGGCGGCTCTTGCAAAGACATGGAGGGTGGGAGGTTCATCACATGGATGTTAAGTCCGCTTTTCTAAATGGAGATCTCTCGGAGACAGTATATGTGCAGCAACCTCCTGGTTTCGTCGTTGGTAAAGGTGACAAAGTACTGAAACTCAGGAAAGCACTGTATGGATTACGTCAAGCACCTCGCGCCTGGAATTTCAAACTTGACAAGGAGTTGACAGCTTTGGGCTTTGTAAGGAGCAAGTTTGATAATGCCGTGTACAAAAGGGGAAGCAAGGAGTCTCTTCTGATTGTTGGAGTATATGTGGATGATCTGATCATCTTGGGACCCAAGGTTGAGGACATCAATCGGTTCAAGGTGGAGATGCAACAAAAATTCAGTATGAGTGATCTCGGCCTTCTCAGCTACTATCTGGGAATAGAAGTTAAGCAGGGAAAAGGAGGAATCACATTGAGCCAAGGATCCTATGCGTTGAAAATCTTGGAGAGTGCAGGGATGTAGCACTGTAACTCATCCGACACGCCGATGGAGCCACGGTTCAAGCTTCGCAAAGGAACAGACTCTGAAGCTCGGAATGTTACAGCATATAGAAGTGTGATAGGAAGGCTCAGGTATTTGGTAAACACTAGACCAGATCTAGCTTATGCAATAGGAGTGGTGAGCAGGTACATGGAGGCTCCTGGGAAGGCACACCGGGCTCTGTCAAAAGAATTCTAAGATATGTGAAAGGCACTGTTAGCTATGGATGCAGCTATGAGAAGGGTACTGAACTGAAAACCTGTTTTGCTTGGGTTCAGTGATAGCGATTTTGCAGGAGATTCAGAAGATAGAAAGAGCACTACTGGTGTGATCTATTTTCTTGGAAATAGCTTGGTGACTTGGGCATCACAGAAACAAAAGATTGTGGCCTTGTCATCCTGTGAAGCTGAATATGTAACTGCTGCAGCTGCAGCTTGTCAGGGTGTATGGTTGAGCCGACTCATGGCTGACTTGTTGGGAACGAAGGAGGCACCAGTCAAGTTGTTGATGGACAACATGTCTGCCATTGCATTGAGTAAGAATCCAGTCCATCATGATCGTAGTAAACATATTGACACGAGATTTCATTTTATTCGTGAGTGCATCGAGGAAGGAAGAGTGGAGATAGAGCATGTGGAATCTACTGGACAGCTTGCTGATATATTCACGAAGCCGCTTGGACGTGTCAAGTTTGTTGAGCTGCGCACTGCAATTGGTGTCATAGATATGCAACAGCTTAGGGGGTGATTTGTTAGCATAAGTGTTGCAAGGAGTCTGTTAGTGTCTTCGTCATTAGCAAGTCGAGTCATGTATCGCTAGGAGTCCAGCGTGTGTAAGAGTAGGTGGTGATCGATTGTCGTGCTCGTTCACGCCTGTAACTCGAGTCGGTCTGTAACTCCACGTCGTGGCGTTCTAGGCGCATGAAACGGGAACGCCGGAAATGGAATCCTGTTCCTATACGACACGGCGTGGGGGGAGTCTCACACATATATAATGAATAAAGATGTGTCGAGGGGCTGCACGGTTGGGGCAGCAACAAATCTTTGATTTGCCTGTGTTCTTGTTCTTCTTCTAGTTTCAACTGTCTCGCTGTTCGACGTGGTCACCACGACGCCGACATGCTCTGGAACGCGACGTTCCTAGCTGATCTGTCGAGGTCAGGTTCCAACAGATGTATCTAGTAGTTCTAATATATTCCATGATATGTTGAAGCAGATTTCAGAACAGCCTCCCTCTGATGACAGAGATCCATATCTACAAGAAGAGTTGAAGGAAAAATTGAAAGGCAGATGTTTACTCTTGGTACTGGATGATGTCTCATTGAATAGTAAGAATCGCCAGGAACTGAGGGATCTGCATGAAGTACTAAATTGTGTGAGGAGTGGAAGTGGTGTCCTGGTGACAACTCAAAACAAAGATGCAGCTAGAGATCTAGGAGCTCAGAGTTATTTTGAAATACCTGAGTTGCCGAAGGAGCAGTTCTTCTCATTGTTTATGCACCATGCATTAGAAGTTGGAGGTTCATTTGATGATAGAAAACACAGAGAATATGGGGGAATGATTGCAGAGAAGCTACACTTATCACCTATTGCAGCAGTTACAGTTGGAGCACAGCTTAGGAGAAATCCTGATATCGGGTTCTGGGAAAGAACAGCGACTCGTGACATGCTGAAAGAAACCAGTGGGGCTCTGTGGTGGAGCGTCCAGCATCTTGATGCAGACATCAGGCAATGCTTTTCATACTGCAGCACTTTCCCTAGTCGAGGTTATATGAGTTTAAACGTGATGAGCTCGTTCGCATGTGGGTAGCGCAAGGGTTTATAAAGTCCTCTAGTGAAGATTACGACCTGGAAGATTTAGGCCAGGACTACTTTGATGTGTTACTGGCCTTCGCGTTTCTGCAACAACAGAAAGCAGCATATTCCTGTGGTGTAGAGTACTTCAGAGTTCATGATCTGCTACACGAGTTGGCAGAAAGGGTTGCTGCAAGTGACTTCTTCAGGATTGTTTCGGATGACTCGCCCAAACCCAAAGACGTCCCTTCAGGTGTTCGCCACCTATTCATTGAGAGCAACAATGGGGCAGAGATCGCAGAGAAAAGCCAGAACTTGGGAAATTTGCGCACCTTGATCATCAATGAGGACAATACATATACGGATAGAATGCAGGCCTCGGAACTCATTGAAAGAGATCATGGCTTAGAAGAAGTCTTTGGGCGTTTGTTCTCGAAGCTTACCAAAATTCGGGTGCTCATCATTATAATAAATCGTAACACAGAGGTGCTGTCAGTCCCAGAAAATATTGGTCAGATGAAGCATCTACGCTACCTCTGTTTGAGTTATCCATTTGGCCTCAGGAATCTGATTTTGCCAGGCACATTTAGCAAGCTTTACCACATGCAGACCATAGATCTTCCTTTATATAGCAAGGTATCATGTCCTGAAGATATATATGTCTAATCTCATCGGTTTGCGGCACATCTGTTCTCCGCTGCTGTTTTTCCCCAACGTTGGCAGGCTCACGTCACTCCAAACGCTGGCATGCTTCAGGGCGCGGAGGCGACAAGGGTACGAGTTGAAACAGCTGAAGCACCTAGATAAGCTTCGAGGCACCCTGTGGATACGGGGTCTTGGAAATGTCAGAAGCAAAGTGGAAGCTCTTGAAGCACACCTAGCCCGGAAGACACGGCTGAAGCAGCTGTCACTGTCGTTCTTTCAATGGGAGTGCAGGTACCCATACATCGAGGCAGAAGTGCTCGAGGGA
Source organism: Hyparrhenia diplandra (assembly GCA_015847255.1). Taxonomy (NCBI): domain Eukaryota; kingdom Viridiplantae; phylum Streptophyta; class Magnoliopsida; order Poales; family Poaceae; genus Hyparrhenia; species Hyparrhenia diplandra. The sequence continues at coordinate 1,543,141 of JADLZK010004649.1, read as the reverse complement.
CTTTGCCCGCCCAAGGATCTTGTAGAGCTTACCATCGAATTCTACAATGGTTCAGTGTATCCTAGTTGGATGTCGAGTCGCCATCCGGACGCTCCAGACGAGCTGCACAGACTTGTGCTCCACACGTGCAGGCCATTCGCATGTTTTCCCAAACAGAGTAAGCTCTTTATTGGCCTGCGTGAGCTTCACATTGTATTTGGCGACTGGGACACCTTGCCAGAAAAAATGCATTGGCTGGTGTCGCTCAAGAAGCTATATATTGGTGGCAACAGTAAGATCAAGCTCCTTCCACAGCTGGCACGGTCGCTCGAGAAGATTGAAATCTCTGGCTGCCACGTGCTCAGCACGACCTGTTGGGAAGAAGGACACGACAATTGGAAAAAGATCCAACACATTGACAAGAAAATTTTAGGATGAAGCCAGCTTTCCCTTCTTCGGCCACTGCATCCATGCTCAGCACATGCCACAGAAAGACATATCACACGCTCTTTCAAGCAACCCAGATGAAAGGTATACTGTTCAATCTTTTCTTTATTTCTTTAAATTCCTCTGCTACGTTTTATATACACTGCAAATCCCCACTAAGTAAACCTTAATCAGGTACGAGACCCTGCGGCGGGCATCTATTATTGAAGCAGTACTGAATTGACTGAGATTCTGAAACCCTTGTTGCGGAGCTCAAGTTGTTCTGGAGGGAATGAGTTCCAATTCCAACTTCCAGGACCGGAGGCACTCATGGAGCATTGTTGCTGTCCCATTTTCTATTTGCTAGGCCAAGCAGCTGGACTGTGTTTTGTCAACGGCACATATGGTTCTTTGCATAAGTTTGGATTGTCGAAAACTTGGCTTGTTATAGCTTTTGTGTTAATTCAGAGCCCTTTGGTTTGGGAGGGCGTGTGCGTGTTTATTCAGATGTGCTGCTGCGTATTGTTATCAATAAATGACCGGAAACAAGCAAGTGAACCTTTGTTTGTGGAACATATGGTTTGTTGAGTTCATTGTCTTTTCTTTTTTTTGAACGTATTGAGTTCATTTTCTGACATGCTGTTATCAGTGTGTAACGTATATAAGAAAGAAATCATTGTGATCCATGCTATTGCATCCCTTGCGTTCCAGTTTCAGAAATGCAACTCGATCTGCAGCATCCATTTTTCAGAAGCAGAGTGGGGCGTTCCGTTTGGATTGCCGAGTGTGATGTCGTTTCGTGTAGGCCCATCGGAGTGCAGGCCTCGGAAATTCGTGATCCGGCGTTCGACCGTTACAGAAGTTTAGCCCAGCAGCGTCGTCAGGCCGCGGCACGATGCAGCTGCCGAAGACGAACCCAGGCCAGCCGCAGGGCACAGTGGACAGCGGCGGGCAGGCGCCTATGTTGGGGAGCCAACCCACCGATGGCGATGGGGCACTGCGCCAAGCGATGGGAGTGTGACACCAGGGGACTGAGCTCTGAGCAGCAGTGCCCAATGGCGCCTCGTCGGGGCCCGGCGGCCCTTTCCCTCGAGGGTTTGCCTGCGGGTCCCACCGTAATCTCGTCCACAACGCACCGCCAGCATCGGCGCCGTCGGCACGCGTTGAAGCCGGCTACAGATCCCTACGGAGACTGATTTAGCTCTCCACCGTATATCTTGCTTTGTCCGTTTGCACTTCGACTCAAATTTTATCTAAAACAATTTCCCTCCACCGACTATGTTGATATGGGGGTGGTGACGCTCAGGAATTAGAACGACCATGTTGTCGTAGGTGGTCCTATGCGATGGCAGAGTGGCAGACTCGATCTAATCCTTGAGCAAAGAATTGTCTGGGCTTTGTGACAGTTTGCAGCTCTCTTATTCAACAAATGGCAGGTTCTGATCCTGTATATGAAGAACAAATGTTAGTTCATAAATATATACTCAGTAGCTACTCCAACTCTAGCTGTCATGTCAGGATTTTTTTCTATCCCAGTAGTGTATTTTTTTTTTCTATACCAGTAGTATATCTCCTGTTTCCAGACTACAGTTAGTTCATTTGTTTCTTACTGTGATTGTTCTAAAAAAAAACTTTGCTTCTTTGCTTACTAGACTGAGTTGTTTAATCTACATTTCATATTCAACTCATTTCCGACTATATTCATGTCATCCTGTGATGCAACATTCACTTTCCCTGCCAGACTAGCACAGAGATGGAAGCAAGCTTGAATCTTAGGTTCTGGCAATCAAACTTACCCAGTCGATCTATATTCCAATGAAAGCATTGTGGATCACAAGCAAAACAGTCGATCTATTCCAAAGAGGCAAAGGCCAAGGGAAGAGAGGCTAGTTCCATGGTCTGAACGGTTTGAAACCGTCTTGCTTGTTTGTTCAGTTCGTTGTCTGACATGCAGTTACCAGTCTGTTTGTATATAAGGAAGAAATCATTGTGTTCCGTTGTATTTTGCCTCCCTTGTGCTCCTGTTTCAGAAATGAAACTCGGTAGGATCCATTTTTCAGGAGCAGACTGGCCATTTACAAGGCATTCATAACATGAACAGAGTATGGAATAAATAATAGATACAGTCATACAGACATCGGTGGAGAAAGGGAGCAAAGACAAACGGTGGAAGCCAAGAGGGTCGCCACCGCATCCCGCTGTGATCTCACGGTCTCCGGCGGCAGCGGCGCTTCGGATCAGGTCAGCCCTCACACAATACATGGTTCACGCGTGAACAGACCGCATGGATCTGTGTCCTGGAATTTAATTGTCACATATTTCGTCCGCTGTTTTTGCTTGAATTTACAAAACAATTTCCGGTTTTTATGGGAAATTTGGTCATATGGGCGCGTACGTGGGGTAGCAGTGCTCAGGAAATTGCAACTAGTTTGTGGTCACACGCACTGCAATTCTCCATCCTATCACCGTGGACGACTAACTGTGTGGCGAGCATGCCGGTGTGGCATTCCGCCGAACGGTGGAGCGCAATATTGTGGGAGTAGGACTGTGCAACACGTAATCTCGTTATCAACACATCGCTGGCTCCGGTGGTGTCGATATGCGTTCCAGTGGCCCAGCGGGCAGCTGGCTGCTGGCTAGCCATCCCGAACAAGGTTCACTCGGCTCTCTGGAAATTTTCAGATATTCACTTCTGTCACTTTCATTTTTCTTATCTTCTGAAAAGCTTTTCTGCTTGGCTGAGAATTTTTCAAGAAATTTTCGTCCTCTCAATTGACTCTTTCAATGTACAGGATGGCGAGGGTGATTGTTTTGGATCCATATTGTCCTACTCACTATAGTGATGCCAACTAACACACACATCGAAAGTTCCAAGCACAAGACTACATGCAGTCTAATTGTGCTTGTTACTCCTAGTTGGTTGGGCCCCTATCAATGAATGAATGCAATGGCCACGATCGACTTTCATATGGCACCTAGCCAGTTGGTCCAAATAATTGAGCCAAGCAACCCAGCAATGCATGAAGTCCCTATGGTCGCTCCCAAAACAACAACTTTTCTGTCGAGTACTAGCTGCTCATCCTCCACTGCATTTGTGTATCTATTGCAATTAGAAGAAAAATCTATCGAGTTGGAGATCAATGGGCTCATCAGTGATACGATGATCCCTCCATCAGAGCCGTTGGAATCCAGCTGGTGCAGCAGCTGATTTTCTTGAAGCAATTCGTACAAACACATACTGCCCACTGGTTCGCGCATCTGCTTCTTTTGTCTGCTCTTTTTTTTTTTTTTTCCTTTGCTCGGAATTTGTGATTTGTCAGGAGAACAAATTATCTATTGAATCTGCCGGTTGCATGCAGGAGGAGATCGAGGAGGAGGACACATCAGGAGCCTGCTGATCTGCTCGTGTTCTTGTGTGTTGTGAGAGCAACATATACAATGGCCGAGTTGCTGATTGGGCCACTGGTCTCTATGCTGAAGGAGAAGGCATCCAGCTACCTGCTGGAGCAGTACAAGGTCATGGAAGGCATGGAGGAGCAGCGCAAGATCCTAGAGCGCATCCTGCCAGCAATCCTGTACATCATCCAGGATGCAGAGGAGAAAGGGGCATCCCGGCCTGATGTTGCAGTCTGGCTCAATGACCTCAAGACAGCGGCCTATCAGGCCAGTGACATCTTTGATGAGTTCAAGTATGAGGCGCTTAGGTGATTGTATCTAAACTCAATTCTGCTTAATGAAAAATGCGCCTAGGCGTTATCGCGAAAAAAAAAAGGCGCTTAGGTGAGAAACCAAGAAGAAGGGCCAGCACAGCAAGCGTGGAACTGAGATTGCAAGGCTCCTGGTCCCAGCTCGTAACCCCCTTGTGTTCCGCTACAGGATGGGCAAGAAGCTACGCAGGATTGTGGAGACCATCGACGGCCTGGTCACTGAGATGAATAAGTTTGATTTCAGACACCTGCAGCTAGCACAACCCTCAAGGCAGTGGCGACAAACGGATTCCATAATCATTGACTCCAACAGGGATATTGTTAGCAGATCTAGAGATCAAGAGAAGAATAAAATTGTGGGGATGCTGCTTGATCAAGCTAGTAGCAACATGAATCTCATGGTCCTTCCAATTGTTGGACCGGGCGGGATGGGCAAGACCACCTTTGTTCAACTCATTTACAATGACCCTGAAATTGTGAAGTGTTTTGAGCTTCGGAGGTGGTGCTGTGTATCAGATGATTTTGACATTGGCACCATTGCTTGCAATATCTGTGAGACCAATGAGCAAGGTCGTGAAAAAGCATTGCACGATCTTTAGAGTATGATAAGTGGAAAAAGGTACCTCATTGTTTTAGATGATGTATGGAATCGGGATGCTGATAAGTGGGGAAAACTAATGACCTGCCTTAAGCAGGGTGGTAAGGGCAGTTTAGTACTGACAACAACTCGTGATTCAAAAGTGGCTGAAATCATGGCCATGGGCGTAAATGAAGCCCATAACATTGAGAAGCTGAGTGACAAGCATTTGAGGGAAATTGTCCAGAGCAGAGCATTTAGCTTGCAAAATCCAAATGGTGATGAGCTGGATCGCATTTTCAGTAGGATTGTTGACCGATGTGCTGGTTCTCCTTTGGCTGCCAAAGCCTTTGGCTCCATGTTGAGTAACAAGACTAGCGTGAATGAGTGGAAACATACATTGGCCAAAAGTAACATATGTGGGGGAAAGAATGCGCCACCATAGTTGGTAAGCCGGCAGTCAACAAGCTGTTGCAAAATCCTACTCGCCACGTCTTTTTGTCAGTATATGGTGCAAGTCTTGTTTTTCAGAAAAGACTGATTATGTCGTCGTTGGATCATCTATTGAAGAAAAAAACTGCAATGCTCCAGACATTATTCTTCACAGATTATTATGACCGCCTTGACATATCACAGTACACTTCTTTGCGAGCCCTACAGCTTCCTGCAATGGCCTATACAGTACACAAACACGTTACAGGACAGATACAACACCTGAGGTATCTTAATCTGTCAGGACATAGGTTTGTGCAACTTCCTGAAGATATTAGCATTATGTATAATCTACAAACATTGGACCTTTCTTTTTGCACGGAGCTTCGTCAGCTTCCAAAGGATATGAAGCATATGGCAAGCCTACGACACTTCTATACCCATGGATGTGAATCACTGACGTGCATGCCTTCTGGACTCAGACAGATGACTTTTCTACAGACACTAACATATTTTGTTTCTGGTGCTAGCTCGGACTGCAGTACTATCGGAGAACTTGGAAATTTAAATCTTGGTGGTGTGTTAGAGTTAAGTGGTCTGGAAAAAGTAAGCGAGACATTTGCCAAAAGAGTCAGACTTGAACATAAAGAAAAGATCAGACACTTGTCTCTTAAATGGGATAGTAAGGGTCATGAACAAGCAGTGCAAATGGATTGCCAAACGAGTGTGCTATGTGCCCTTAAACCTCATGATTGTCTGCAGACTCTGAGGATAGTCAACTACAGAGGCACTAGTTTACCATCATGGGCAACCGACCTTAGGAAATTGCAGCACTTAACTGAACTCCATCTGCTTGGTTGTATACTTTGTGAGGAATTTCCTCAATTTTACCATTTTAATGCTCTTGAAGTTCTTTTCTTGGAAAAGTTGGACAAATTGCAAAGCCTATGCAGTGGTATGGTCTCTGCGCCATTTCCAGCACTGAAGCTACTCCGGCTACATGATTTGGAGAGCTTAGAGAGGTGGGAGGCAACAGAAGGAAAAGAGAACGAATTAACCTTTCCTGTACTTGAGAATATTGATATTAAAAACTGTCCAAAGTTGAGTAGTCTACCTGAAGCACCAGAGCTCAAGGTTATAAGGCTGGATGAAGGCAGGGCACTGCTATCACTAGGAGTAGTGAAATCAAGGTACATGACTTCACTGTCCAAGCTAGAAATGTGTGTCCGTTACACTGTAGCACTGCCTCAGATAGATAGTGGGGATTCATCACAGAAGCTAGAACCATCCCTTCATGATATGAAAGCAGCACCTCTGTCAGAACTGAGCATATCTGGTTGCAACTTTTTCTTCTTACCAAGTCAATCAGAGCTAACATTTGTGGCCTGGAAATCATTTGAGAAACTTGTAGATCTGAGCATTCAACACTGTGACGTGCTGATCTACTGGCCAGAACAAGTATTCAAAAGCTTGGTGTCCTTGAAGGGTTTGTTCATTGAGTACTGTAATAAGCTAATTGGGCCCAAGCAGGTGACAGATGCAGAACCTATCCAAACAACAGAGCATGTCCTGCCACATTTAAACAAGATATCTGTACGTAACTGTGAATGCTTGGTACAGCTCTTCAGTCTTCCGCCATCTCTCAGAATTATTAATATTATGAATTGCCCGAAACTTGAATTCATATGGGAAAAGGAGAAACATCTTGAAGCCTGTACATCACTGGAATACTGCGGAGACACGGCACCTACCGGTGCACCAGGGAAATCACCGTATCCATTGATTCCTTGTCCATGTCTAGTAAATCTGGAGATAAGAGGATGTCCTAACTTGGTAACACTTCCGAATCTACCACAGTCCCTCAAGAATTTGTTAATCTGCGACTGTGGGCAGCTCTGTTCTGTGTCAGGACAGCTTGGTGAACTCGAGAAACTACATATTTTTAACTGCAATAAGCTGCAGTCCAATCCCTTGAAGACGCGTCATCATTAGAAACACTGTTTCTTTCCGGTTGCCAATGCCTTGCATTCTTAGGATCCAGCGGTGGTCCTGGGACCTTCTCTGCTCTTCGGGTCTTAAAATTGAATACTGCCCAGCTATGGATATGAAGCAGTTTACAAAAATGTGCTTGACGGCCTCGTACAGAAAAGAAATATCAGACGCTCATTCAAGCAACAGACATGAAGGTACCCTGTTCAATTTTGTTTTATTTGTTTCCTTAAATTTCTCTGCCTGCCATCTATACATGCTGTAAATCTGGACCGTTTAAATTATAATCAGGTCCAGCCCTCCTGCATTTTTATCATTGATGTCCAGTAGATTAGCTATACTCCCACAATTCTAAATTCTGTAACATGTTTTGGCTTTTCTAGAGATATGGATTTTCTTATGCACTTAGATATAGATTATGTGTAGATAGATACCAAATAAAAGTAACGCACCTTAAAAAGCCAAAACATCTTATAATTTAGAATTGAAGGAATATAATAGGCAGGTGGAGGTCTGCAGTCAGGTTTCTAGACTGTCCTTATTGTCTCTGATGTAACCCCATCCATATTGTCTCTGATGTAACCCCATCCATATTGTTGGTTTAGTTCAAATGTTTATTGATTTTTATTCTTGGATGCAGTAGTAGTTAGTAACGTTCATTTTCCATTGCAGGGCCTAAACTGTTGGAACCAAAATCTTGGAAATATGCTTTTTGTCACAAGAGAGAGGACTAGTTCGAAGACTTGGGGCACTCATGGAGCCGTGTTGTCCCATCTTCTGTTTGCAGGGCCGGACTTCGATGAAGCCGCACTGTGTTTTGTGTACAACATATGTGCTTCTTCGCATAAGTTTGGATCGTCAAACGTCCTCAGTGTTAACCGAGTCCCGTGTGAAGGTTTGAGTACATGAAGATGTACTGCTACCCTCGTGTAATATGATGATGATATATTGCACTGGACATATTTCTGGGTATTGTACATGAATAAAATAAATGAATGGAAACAAGCAAGTATCCTTTATTCCAGACTAGAGTTTAAACAACGTTGCTGTTTCGCTTCACATGCCTGGCTGGTAGCTTATATATACTTGTCATCCTTGAGAGTGAGTTTCAGGTGAGTCCCTGATGATAACTACTGTAATAATCATGTTTGTGCCTCTGGAGGGTGCGGTGAACAGGTTAGGCTGGGCTGGTTCCACGGTTTGAATGGATTGGAACCGTCTTGCTTGTTTGTTCAGCTCGTTGTCTGATTTGCAGTTGCCAGTCTGCATGCAAGGGTGAAATCATTGTCTTTCGTGCTATGGCATCCCTTGTGCTCCTGTTTCAGAAATGAAACTCTGTAGCATCCATTTACAAGGCAGAGTTTGGACTGCCGAGAGTGATCGTGCGTTCATTGTAGGCCGATCCGAGTGCGGGCCTCTGATATTCGTTTTCTTTTCTTTTTTTTTTTTTTTTGGGCAACGGGCCTCTGATATTCATGATCAGGTGTTCTTAGCCCATTAGCCCAACTTCATGGGTGCCCGCCGCGTAGACGCGGCCCCGTGGCCCAGCTTTCCCTGTATGAGCAAGGAGCCGCCAGCCAACCCGTCGATGCCGCGGCGGACGGCGGCGCGCCAGAGGGAGGCGGCCGTGCAGTGCGGGGAGACTGAGGCTCCCTGGGAGAGGACTGAGCCGCGCGTGTGCCAGATCTGATGGTGTCCAAGGGCGGAAGCCGAGAGGGTCGCCGCCCGGCGGGTCCCAGTGAGATCTCGTCGGTCAACTCCGACGTTCTCCGGCGGCACGGCGTGCTTCCAATCAGGTCAATTTCAATTTTCTTATATTCTGAAATGTTTTCATGCTTGGCTGAGAATTTTTGAAGATCCTCGTCCTCTCAACTGACTTGATGTGAGGGTCGGTGAGGGTGACGCTGGGGAAATAGGACAGCCAATCTTGGCCTCCTTGTTTTTGGATACATAGTGTCCTACTCAGTATAGTGATGCCAACTAGCACGGACATCGAAAATTCCAAACACAAAGACGTCGTGGAGTCAATGGCTCTACCCGTTGGAGATTCTCTATTGCTTTTTGTCAGATAATCTTGTTTTGTCAAAAACAATTCCGAGAATTTAGTGACCAACTTGCTAGTTGTTTAAACCAAAATGTATGATTATTGGTGTCACATAGTTTTAATATAAATTTCAATTAATTATTTAAACCCATTCTATCAATGCTCATTTGAAGGTCCATTGTTTGAATAAAATCCACTCTCCAACAAATTCTCTTTATATTGTGCACACTTCGAAGAGCCAACCCTGTTCTCCATCTTTAAGTAGCAAGAAACCATGAATACAGGATGGGAATGTTTGGAGATCCAATCAAAGAAGTTGTTGGAGAAACTTTTTTCCACGAAAATCCTTATTATATATCCATACTGAAGTACTATGCAATTAAAGAGTCTTTTGTGGAGTCGCTATTATTTTTTTTTTTTTTCGAGATCGGACCATTCACCCGTATTTCATTAAGAGGAAGCGAACCAAATACAAGGACCAAACCTTAATGACGAAGACACCAAGGCTTGGCCAAAAATAAGAGCCCTAACTACTGGATCCAAATTTAACGATTACATGGCTGAAACAAATAGCGGCGTAAAACCTGCCCACTTAGGCACCGTTACGCAAGCTCGGAGGCCCACCGTTTCTTCCCACTAAAGTATACCTCCATCGCCTTCTTGGCCTTGTGCGCCAACGGGCCCATGAAGGCTGCTTGGAATTCGTCGAAAGAGGCCTCATCAGGGAGCTAAGCATCCTGCGTGGACGTGTCTTCCTCAGCAGCGGCGTGGACAGGATCGACGGCTCAATTGGCTTCTTGAACGCAGCTATGAAGTTGTCAATGGACATGCCAGGCACTGCGGCCGCGGTATCCACCTGCAACGACCCATGCTCGACAAGAACACCACTAGAGAGATCAATAGAGGGATCCACGCCATCCGCCTCGGTGCCTCCGCCTCCGCAAGGGCGAGCTTGCCCATCGCTGGCGGTGTACCGGCGTCCAACAGCGATGTTTGGACCTCCACTGCTGGCGTAGGTGAGCGCAGCACTGGTGCACCGGTTCGCCACCCCGCAAGACAAGAGCCAATGAGCTCATCGAGCATAGGGTCAACACCGCAAGGATCGTCAAGCATCCCCGTGTCGATGGGAGCCTGTCAAGACCTCGCAAGGAGGTCCACAGAGGCGGTCTGATGCACGGTGTAGGAAGCCGCGAGCTCATCAAGCATCGGGTCGGCCCAAACGGGAGGCTCCGTGCCTCGCGCGGCCCAAGCTGAAGGAGGTCGTGGTCGGTGCATCTAGGCGGCGCGGGCGGTCTTCCCGATGGCCCGAGATAGGGACGACGGCTATGACATCGCTCTTTGGCGGCGTGCTCAGCCGGCGTTCCACGGGAGGGGCAGCAACTTGCCTCGTCCTTGGCTTGTTGAGGACGACGACGTGGTGAAGGGTCTTGCTTGCTCTCCGCGCGCGCCACGCTTGCACACCGCCCGGTGGCCGGAACCCCGCAACGGAGACAACACGGGCGGGAGTGGTAATCGAAGCGGCGAAGTGGTCACACGCGCCATAATTGAAGCAATCGAAGCGCGCGGCGTCTTGGTGGTGCACTTGTCGGGCAGCGCCTTTGGCGACGACGGACAATCGGCCCGGCTCCATCGGGCGTCAACATCGGGCGGTGGGGCGTGACCAGCGGGCTCGCGTGATGTGCTGGATCGTTGGCGCGGCCGCGGACCAGGCGATGTCGTCGCAAGCACCGGCCGTGCACCGCTCAGCGGCGCACAACACAGCGATGATGACGCCTCTTCCTAGCGAGAGCAAGGCGTCGGCGCTTCCCCGCCTCTGCAAGCACCACGTACGCCCGAAGGGGAAGTGGTCTAGGAGAGCCTTGCGGGCGGCATCCGTGCACGACGGACGAGTGGCAGCCGGGGTGAGCTCATCATCGCTGGACCCGTGAGGATCCTCCTCCCAATGCCGGAACTTGCTCGCCGGATGACCGATGGTCGGGGAAGAAGAGGGGGCATGCGGGGAGAGGGAGGATGGCAAGCGCGTTCCCAAGCTGACCTCCCTCACGGCCCTACACATGTTCTCTTGATCGCCGACGCCCTCAACAAATACCCTCCGCCGCCGAGACGGGCGGGCGGCGTTGAAAGGCAGCGAGGCGGTCGGCTCCCGTGGCGGTGGCGCAAAGAGGAAGCGGACCTCGAGGAGGGCGAGGTAACGCTACCGGGGCGGCGGTGGGGTTGGCGCCGCCCGCGACTTCACCCTCCTCAAGGTCGCCGGTTGCCGTTGACTTCCGCTCCCATCGACGGCGCAGTAACCCTCGTCTCGACGCGGGCGACCGAACTAAGGAGCGGCGAGGAGGAGGGCCGGACACCGGGAGGGCACGGCGGGCCGGATCACGGCCGCGGGGGCGTCCACCGCGGCCACCCCACGGTCCCGTGCGGCGGCGCGGGTGGGTTGAGCAGAGGCACGGGGTCCCGATGCTTCCGCCACACCGAGGTCAATGGAGAGGCGGGCTGCCGGTTCCCGGCGGCGACGGAGCAAGGCCGCCAGATCCGGCATGGCCCGCCGGATCCGGCCCCTCGGGGGGCGGTGGGGAACCGGTGGCGGCGGCGGCGGAGCCCCGGGCGACCCTTGCTCGGGCCGCATCTGTCGCGACGCAGGAAGGGCCTGGAGAGAGGGCAGGGGAGGTGGGGAGGGAGGGGTGGTGGTGGCGGGCGGGCGGCGCGCGAATGTCTTTGCCAAGGGCAACGGTTGGGAGCAATCCCCGCGATCTCCCCTGCCTAACCCTTCTGTTGGTTCAGCACTCTTATCTCGTCGTCTTCTCTCCCTTATATGTCTACTACTAGTGCTTCTTCTCCATGGAACAACCAGGACAGCAGCACCACACACCGAACCAGAGCAAGCAACACTTGGCAAAGGGGGCACACTAGCAGGCCAAAATCTTCTTCATGGCATCCGTGAGTGCGAGCGCCTCCTATGCTGACCTGCTCACCGAGTACCGTGTTCAGCTGGGAAGAGGTTCAGCTGGCGCGCGGTCAGTCGTCATGCATCCTAAGCTGCAGGGACCAGTCCGGTGCCAAAACTGTGGCGATGTCGAAGATCTCCAGCCGGCACCTTTGGCCAGTGACCATGTGCATGCTGTGTCGTTGCCGTTGCCCGAAGCCCTCAATATGCTCACCGTTGAGCAGCACCCTCGCTTCATATGTCTGAGGGACCCCTCTTGCTTCAGGTGTGTGGAAGAGATGTACGAGAGGACCGGGCTTGCGGCACCAGCAGACAGTCGCGGTGATACACCGTTGCACCATGCTGCCAGGTGCAGCAACCTTAGGACGCTCTACCATCTCATCGTGTTGTTGCGGGATGGAGTTGTCCACCATGGCACGGCAGTCGATGCTGTGACCATGCGTAATGACAATGGGGAGACAGCCTTGCATATGGCAGTCAGCGTCGGCAGCATTGAAATAGTCGAGCTGCTGATGTGGGTGCATCCGCAGCTGGGTAACATAACCTGCGCCGATATCTCACCCATGTACCTGGCTGTTTCACTTGGATACAGCGGCGTAGCACAGGCGCTGTATCATGGTTCCAAAATCCTGATCATAGTCACATATCCTACTCCGGACCCAACAAGCAAAACGCCTTACATGCTGCAGCACTTTACAGGCTTGGCGGTAATTTTCTATATTTGAACCTATCTTGCTTATTTTCCATAAGTGTTATTGTTTCCTGCTGTTTCCATTTCTAATATAGTTCAGTAGTATGACAACAAAATCTACATTCACTTTGCTTTATTATTGGTTTTTCAATGATAATAAGATACACCAAAATTATAGCAGTTAGCCAGTAATAACAAATGAATATTAAGAACTGAACTACTCCCTCCATCATAATTAGTGAGGGGCAAGGTGATCTCACTAAAAACATGGAGATCTGTTCAAATACTGAACTTTGTAATCTGGTACAAATATTGAACTCTGGATTGTACCTGATATTTGAAGACAGAGGTAGTAATAGTTTTATAAAAAGAATTGAGAATATTTTCGTAAGACATCCTTACCATTTACATTAAAGGAGCAAATTTCAGATCTGAATCCACCGGAACTGAATTAATATTAAAGGGAAAAGAAATGCGAAACTTGAATCGAATCTACAACACTTATGAAGCTTGGATTTCTTGGAAGCAGAGCATATCATGAAATTGAATATCGCGAGTGCCAGCATTGGATAACTAACAGGAAAGTAGAATTGTATTTGTGTATTTTGCATGTCTGTGTTCTGTTACATCGTGAAGCAGAAGATGTTCATTTACTGACAAATTCAATATTTATAAAAATCTTCAGGTATGACACAAATGATACTCAATTGGAACAACGACCTTGCTAAAGACGCAGACGAGAAAGGCAGGAGAGCCCTTCACTTTGCTGTGACACTGCCGCAGCGTCGATTCATGCGTATATTCTGTTTTTACATTCCAATGGGAGAAGCAGGCTCCGTAAGACGATTACTTGAGGCCGATTCATCAGTGGCCTACAAGAAGGACAATGAAGGCTTATATCCTGTACACGTGGCAGCCATGTCAAATCAATGGTCTTCTATTCACACCATGCTTGAGCTCTGCCCAGGTTGCATAGATTTGTGTGACAACCAAGGAAGAACCTTTCTTCACGTTGCTGTCCAGAACAACGCTGTTGATGTAGTACGGAACGCATGTCGAAGACCAGAATTTGACCCGATACTGAATATTCAGGACAAGAACGGTGACACTGCGCTGCACCTAGCTGCTGATGTCCAAAACCTACGTGTGCTCTGCGGTCTATTGAAGAATCCGGCAGTGCTGTTAAATCTATGGAACAAGAAGGACGAAACAGCACTAGATGTAGCCAAGAGAAGGATCCGTGAAGGTTTCTTCTATACAGGGGTATGTATTAACTCTTTCATGGAACTATCAATTACCTGTGCAGCACTATATATATAAACTGTTTTTTTTTGTCTAATCATACGTTGCTGTTAATTGTGCAGAACACTGATAAAATGATATATCGTACACTCCAACGTGTGGGTGCCCATCATGGTCGCTTCCTGTTGGATAAACTGACAGCTAAACCAGATACAGGGAGACCTGATAGCGGCTTAGCTGAAAGTACTCCAGCAGAGGATTTGGAGAAGGAGGAGTCAGCAAAGCTAGCAGACTCCACCCGTACTCTTGGCCTTGGTTCGGTTCTAATCGTGTCGGTGACCTTTGCCGCTGCTATCTCTCGCGTGCCTGGAGGCTCCGGGGACAGAAGCAGCAGCAAGTTGGCTCCGGCTCCGGGGCCAGCCGCCAGCAACCAAGCACTGAGTTGGGAGTTTGAGGCGTTCATGGTCGCCAACGCACTGGCCTTCATGTTTGCTGCGTTTGCAACCGTTGGCCTCATGTTTTCTGGCATGGCCACGTTTACACTGCCATTTCGCCGACTGCACTTCAACATATCGGTGACGTCTGCCTCCTACTCGGTCACCTGCTTGGTGGCTGCCTTCGCACTGGGCGTGTACATGGTACTAGCCCGAGATGCACGGGTCGCTGCAATTATCATTTCTGCGTTCTTCTCTGTCGTGCTGATCTACAAGGAAGCACAAAGTCTACACAACCGTGCTCTTGCGCTGCGTGCCAGAAGGGGATTTCTGCGTTGGCTGATGTCAATTGTTGGCTATATCATGTTACCAATGCTGCTCCAATTATGTCCCTTGGCCGTAATCTTCGCCTGGGCTGCCCATTCCCGCAACCACCAGCATGGCTGATCGAGTACAAGACAAGACACAAGATCTATGGTGATATATATACTTCAACTACAGAGAGAATTGTTCTGCATTTTTATGAATTATTATTTTGTAATAAACATACAGGCTTTCATCAGAATTGTTCCTCTTGTTAGGTGTAATCCTGACAAGGATGACGTGGAAGCCATGCTGGAGGCAGGTGACGTGGAGGTGCAGCGGGGAAACTGTGAATTTGAATCATGTCAAGGTGGGGAACGCCGGTTCACAGGTGGACGCGCCCACGACGTCGCCGGTTGCTAAAGCTGTGTTTTGGAGCGTCTTGTATCTTGTTTTAAATTTGAATTTCGTATTCATGTCGAGTGAGTTAGCTACTGGTATAAGTAGCCTGATGTAATAGGTTACAATCAGTGCCTCAGTTATCTTGTAAGTGTGTTTAAACTCGTGGAGAACGAGAGCGAAAAGGGGCACTGTCACCCTGTCGTCCTGGCGGCAGTTGCCGTATGTTCTTGAGTGTTCTTGCATTTGATTGTCATTCGATCGAGTGTTCTAGGTAGCCACTGTCATACTCGTGTGTTTTTGATCGATCTTTGCCAACATTTGGTATCAAAGCGGGTTGAACACATCGAGATCCACATAGCTTTCATCCATGGAGGGGTCGGTTACTAGAGGTGGAGATCGGGGGGCGTCGGCGGTCGGGGGCAATCACCGGTTGTTTCCGACGGCCGACGACGACGAACTACACAAGCTGGAGTATCCGAGTGCAAGCCATCATGGAGGAGCGTATGGTGGGGCGTGGTGGAACCGCCGGAGGGACAAAGGTTGGTGCACCGACGGAGGCGGCGGCAGACAGGACGAAAGGTGCGGGCGCACCTGTTCCAATGTCCGTCCGATGATCTTCTCATGCAAGTTGCAAAGAAGAAGACATGGCGTGAGGTGTGGGAGTCTCAAGGCGAGGTTCGTTGGAGCCGAGCAGGTGAGGGAGGCTCGGTTGCGCACGCTGCGCAAATGAGTTTGACGGCCTGAAGATGAAGGAAGAGGAGATCGTTGACAACTTTGCAAAGCAACCGACCGCTATGTCGGTGAGGTTCAACAATCTGGTGGGACGTTGGAGGACACGGCGATGGTGAAGAAGATGTTCGACACCGTGCCGTAACGATTCATCAATGTCATGGCCGGGATCGAGCAGATCAAGGATCTGAAGACGCTGGCCTTCGATGATGTCGTCGGCCGACTGAAGACGTACGAGGAGCGCACGGTGGCAAGGCGCGTTCGAAAGACCGGTCGTGCTCCTCACTCAGGGGGAGTGGGAATCACGTCAGAAGAAGTCGGGCGGTGGAGAGAGCTCTGGTGGCGGCAAGCCATCAGACAGTGGTGGCCGTGGCCGGGGGAAGGCGCGCGGTGGAGGCCGGGGTGGCCGTGGGTGGACGAGGAGATGCGGCGAGGAGAACATCGGAAGACGTGACAAGAGTCACATCAAGTGTTTCAAGTGCCAAGACTATGGGCACTATGCCAATCGATGTCCAGGCGGCAAGAAGAAGGAGGAGGAGACACATCACGTACGGGCGGAGATGGATGGAGCGGTGCTGCTCGCGGAGACAGTGTCTCTGAAACCGCTTGAGCGAGCACCTTCAATGAGTCTTCACACGGAGGTGAATCTGGTGGAGCCCAAGGTGAAGCCTCAACTCTACTTTGCCGGCGAGGAGAGAGGTCGTGAACAATGTCCGGTACGGACAACGGCGCCAAAGAATCACATGACCGGTGATCGTCACAAATTCGGAGACCGACAATGTCGGGTCTCTCGGTAAGGTACGTTTTGGAGATGGCTCCACGGTTGAGATAGAGGGAAAGGGTACAATTCTGTTTGAAGGTAGAGCTGGTGATCGGTGGTTGCTTAGAGATGTCTATTTCATTCCTAAGTTGAAGAGTAACTTGATTAGTTTGGGGCAACTTAACAAATTGGGCATAGAGTGGTGATGGATGATGATTACATAGAAGTGTTAGAGAAGAATCCATTAAGACCGATCATGAAAGTTCGGATGGCTAGAAATGCATTGTATAGAATTGAGTTGATGACGATGAAACCTACTTGCATGTTGAGTAACATAGATGATAGTGCTTGGTTATGGCATGGTCGTTTGAGACATGTTAACTTTCATGCATTGAAGCAAATTGTTGATAAGGAGATCGTAGGTGGTGTTCCTTTGATCCAACATCCGGATCAACTCTGTCATGATTGTCTTGTGGCTAAACAGACAAGAAAACCTTTTCCAAAATCTGTGTTGTGGAAAGCAGATGAGCCATTGCAGTTGGTACATGTCGACTTGTGTGGACCAATCACTCCATCCACCTTGTCAGGCAACAGGTATTTTATGTTGTTTGTAGATGACTGTACCAGATGGACAACAATATTTATACTGAAGTCAAAAGATCAAGCTGTTGATGCATTTGTGAAGTTCAAAGCTCATGCAGAAAATGATTGAGGGTACAAGATAAAAATTCTCGAGTCGAGATAGGGGTGGAGAGTTTACGGCTAGCTCCTTCAAGGGTGAGTGTGACAAGGCTGAATTCAACATCAATTCACGGCACCATTTACTCCACAAAAAATGGGGTGGTGGAGAGAAAAAATAGATCGATGGAGATGGCAAGGGCTTTGTTGAAGAGCATGGAAGTTCCGGGAGTTTTTTTGGGCGAAGCGAAGGAGGCATCTTTGTTTTTCTATTGAATAGGTTGCCAACAAAATCCATGGGATATAGAACACCCTATGAAGGATGGAAGGGCAGAAGACCTCATCTAGGTCATTTGAGAATTTTTGGATGCACTGGGCATGTGAAAGTGATGGGAACACATCTTAAGAAACTTGATGACAGGAGTGTGCCAATGGCCTATTTTGGCATAGAAGAAGGCGAAGAAGCTCACAGGATGTACAATCCAAGAACCAACAAGATAGTGGTCAGCAGAGATATTGTGTTTGAGGAGTCTGTCAAGGTGAGTTGGGAAACTACTTGAACCTGCTGAATTTTTCGAGAAAATAGAGATGAGAGGGATGATGATTTCTTCTCAGGTAACTATGGATTGCTGGATAGTCAACTTGACAATGGAAATGATGCTCCAGATGCTCAGGAGACAGGGGGAGCAATTGGTGAGACAGACCAGGTAGAAGGAAACCAAGGTTCAGAGTTGCAGGATAACAGCCAGCACAATGCTGACGAATTTCCGACAACAGGAGCTAACCAAGGTACACCTGAGTCTTCATCACAGTTGTTAGGTTTGGGGCAAGACCAAATGGATGTAGATGACACCATAGATGATGACAGTGGTCCAATTAGGTTCAGGGAACCTGAATGAAGTTTATGATGATTCAATGGAGGTCGAGTTAATGGATGAAAATGCAGAAGCTCTATTGTCAGAAATAGAAGAACCAACCTATTTCAGAGAAGCTGCAGAGAATCAGGATTGGGTGGAAGCTATGGACAAGGAGATGCAATCCATTGAGAAAAATAAAACATGGTAGCTGGTTAAGCTACCAAGTGGAAAGAAGCCCATTGGTTTGAAGTGGGTGTTTAAATTGAAAAAGAACTCAGATGGTGAAGTAATGAAACATAAGGCCAGACTTGCACCAGCAGCCAGGCTAGATACAATAAGATTCTTGCTGGCATTAGCAGCAAACCAAGGCTGGAAAATTCATCATCTAGATGTGAAATCAGCTTTCTTGCATGGTGAGTTGGAGGAGGAAGTGTTTGTCTCACGGCCGAAAAGGTACCAAGTAAAAGGCAAGGAGCAGTTTGTGCTCAGGTTGAGCAAAGCTCTATATGGACTCAAACAAGCACCAAGGGCTTGGAATGTCAGGTTAGACAAAAGCCTTAAGAAGCTGGGTTTCAGGAGATGTATTACTAAACAAGCGCCTATACCGAGGGTCATGGAATAGATGCTGTCATTCTTGGGGTTTATGTAGATGATTTGATTGTAACAGGTGGAAAACCAGAGAATATCAGATCATTCAAGGAACAAATGATGGCAGAGTTTGAAATGACAGATTTAGGACTCTTGTCATACTATCTTGGGATAGAAGTGGATCGGAAGGAGGATTGTCTCACTGTAAAAGCAAACTAGATATGCAAATAAGATTCTTGGGCAGTTTGGAATGGCTGATTGCAATGCATCAAAAATTCCCATGGAGCCTAGAAACAAGATTGATGCGCACAAGACAGGGAAGGATGGTGGATCCAACGAGAATACGGGAAGGTGATAGGTTGCTTGAGGTATCTGTTGCACACCAAACCTGATTTGTCCTATCCAGTTGGTTTTGCTAGCAGGTTTATGAAGAGGCCAATAGTGATGCATCATAATGCTTGTAAAAGCGAGATCCCGAGATATCTCAAGGGGACAAAACTGAACTTGGGCTGGTGTATGTCCAAGGAGGCAGTATTGGTGACTTAGTGGGCTACACAGATAGTGATCATCTTGCAGATCAAGTGAAGAGGAAGAGCACTGGTGGGATGGCCTTTTACTTAGGAGAAAATCTTATCGGTTGGTGCTCTCGAGAAAACGTAAGACGGTGGCATTGTCCTCATGTGAATCTGAATTTATGGCAGCCACAAAGAGCAGCTAGACAAGCATTGTGGTTGAGAAACCTGAAGAGTGAGATCACA
Organism: Hyparrhenia diplandra; assembly: GCA_015847255.1. NCBI lineage: Eukaryota > Viridiplantae > Streptophyta > Magnoliopsida > Poales > Poaceae > Hyparrhenia > Hyparrhenia diplandra. The sequence continues at coordinate 1,523,604 of JADLZK010004649.1, read as the reverse complement.
GAGGAGAAGCCTAGTGCTGTACCCCTATATGTTGACAATAATTCAGCAAGAGAGCTCATGAAAAATACTGTGTCTCATGGAAGGAGTAAACACATAGATATCAAATATCACTTCATTCGTGAGTGTGTTGAAAATGGTCGATTATAGTGAGAAGGGTGAGCACTGATCAGCAGAAGGCGATGCTCGACAAAGGCGTTGCCCGGCGAGGAAAACCGATGGTGATGAGACATCTTCTCGGTGTGAGGATGTTGGTGCTTGTCGGAAAGCAAGGGGAGAATGTTAGGTGTAATCCCAAGGATGACGTGGAAGCCATCTTTGGAGGCGGGTGACGTGGAGGTGCGAAGTGGGAAACGTGAATTTGAATCATGTCAAGGTGGGGAACGCCGGTTCACGGTGGACGCGCCCCACGACGTCGCCGTTCTGAAGGCGTGTTTTGGAGCGTCTTGTATCTTGTTTTAAATTTGAATTTCGTATTCATGTCGAGTGAGTTAGCTACTGGTATAAGTAGCCTGATGTAAGAGGTTACAATCGGTGCCTCGCTTATCTTGTAAGTGTGTTTAAACTCGTGGAGAACGAGCGAAGCGAAAAGGGGCCTTTGTCACCCTGTCGTCCCGCGGTGGTTGCCGTATGTTCTTGAGTGTTCTTGCATTTGATTGTCATTCGATCGAGTGTTCTAGGTAGCCACTTTGTCATACTCGTGTGTTTTTTATCGATCTTTGCCAACACCTCTTTCTATTCAAAAGATAACAACCATCTCAATTGGCCGATTATATGGTAAGTTCAAATTATTTTCTACCCACGATGGCTAGGGACATAGTGTGAAAGAGAACTTACAATATAATCACACTTAGAACAGAATGTTGAGAGGCCCATGCTAACTGTAGCTTTTCATTACATTCACTTCCTTCTATAAGCAAAAGTAGGGTCCAAGATTGGCTTTAGCTAGTTTTTTGCTGTTAGTTGTCCACTTTTTTTTTTTTTTTTTGAAATGGAAGATTTTATTACATTTCAGAAGCAACACATCGAGTTGATACACAACTTTGGAACGAAAAAAACTTTCAGCCTATGCCTAAAGGATAGGCACAAAGCTAAAGAAAAAAAACAATACAAAAAATACCGAGCATATTCTAGTGACAATCAACCCTAGACAAGATCGCCACCCATATGCCCGGGTAAAGATATCAATTGCCACCTGCTCCAAACGTCACGATGCCGCCACAACTATATCCCCGAAACTCTGAACTCTGAAGTATAGCCCACGAAAGGAGCCTGTGGGTGATTGTAGAGCTAGCTCGACAGGGGTTGGGGCGTTGGTGGGCTTGGCGACTGGGGCTTCTTCTGATCTCGGCCCTCTTCTCCCCATCATCATCCCTCCTTCCCTGGGCTAGCTTCCTTGGTGAAGCAGGCAGAGCCTTTGGCTGGCTTCTCTTGGCGCTTCTCCCGGTCGGCACCTCTGTTGGTGGTGGTCGGGCGGGGTGTTGCTGATCCATCGCCGGACTTTACCCCCGTGGTAGGGTTCGGTCTTCGTCGGTGACTGTATTGGAGATTGCTTGAGTTCGGGATGAAAGCTTGAACGATGATGTATGCGACACCGTTCCCTTCTTGGAGGCATCCTTTCCTACATCTCCTCCTCCTACCGTACTAGATATTGCAGGTGAAAACCACCCTTTGCGCTACCTTGTCGGTGCTTCTAGCGTTGTTTCCTTCTTGGAGACATGGCTAGGCTTTCCAGTTCTGCATTTGCTCCTTCCGTCCGGCTTTGGATGTGCCAAGTGCGTATGTTTTGATAGAGGCTCGGGTTGATGACCCAATCCAATCGATTGTGCTTCATGTTTATTTTTTTCTTCCATCCATGTTGTTGTTAGCCAAGTAGTTTAGTAAGGTGTGTGGTGGCCCGTGCGATGTCCCAATCCGACCGGGCGTTGTTGATGGAGGCTCGTGTTGATGACCCAATCCAACGGAGCTGAGCTTCATACTTATTTTTTCCATCAGAGTTGTTTACTCGGTGTGAGTTGTTGTACCAAGTGATAGGTGGAATGGAATACTCCCCTAAGTTTTATGGTTTTTGGGCCCAGTTTCCATTCAAAAAACTGGGCGAACACTTGCCATTTTTTTCTTTCTTCATCAAATAGAAATCGCGGCAAAGCTTTTGACGTCCTTTCTAAAAAAATCCATCATGAGTACGAGCAATAAAACAACAGCAGCAACAAAGTGTAATAAGATCAGGAGAGCAACCGAAGGAGCGTGGATGCTAAATTTCCATCAAAATCCATGATGGAGACCAAAGTTTATCTAGTTTTGATAGTTAGAGGACGGACATAGACATTAAATTTTGAAGGCTGATGACCACAATCGGAAGGCTGATGACCAAAATCGGACTCGAACTACAATTCGATGCCCAAAATAGACTTCTTCCTTGTTTATATCAACTTTAGCAATGATAGACTAGGTAATTTATATGCACATTTAGTGATCACTTTATGTGGTAGTTTATAATGATAGAGATCGGTAATGTTTTGATAATATAATATGTTAAATTGTTGTTAAAATGTTTTATGGTTGGATTCCATCAAATGTCCGACACAACAAGCATGGAACAGGGATTGCAAGGGCTCCTAGTTGGTAACCCCATTGTGTCCTGCTACAGGATGGGTATGAAGCTACGCAAGATTTTGCAGACCATCGAGGACCTGGTCACTGAGATGAATAAGTTTGGTTTCAGACACCAACATCAAGAAGTGCCATCAAGCCAGTGGCGAGATGGATTCCATAATCATTGACTCACGACAGGGATATTGTTAGCAGATATGCGATCGGGACAAGAAGAAAATCATGAGGATGCTACTTGATCAAGCTAGCAGCTATGGATCTCAAGATCCTTCCAATTGTTGGGGTTGGTGGGCTAGGCAAGACCAGCTTTGTGCAGCTCATTTTCAATGCCCTGCAATCAAGAAGCATTTTGAGCTACAGAGGTGGTCTTGCGTGTTTGACGATTTTGACATTAGTATCATTGCAAGCAACATCTGCGAGACCAGCAAGAAAATTCGTGAACAAGCATTGCGTGAGTGTTGACACCTGTTATAGCATCATTTTATTAGTTAATTAACATGAAATAAGGGCTTAAGTTAGATGTCAAACATAAGTCTAGGGTCTAACTAATATATTTCCATGAGTTTTGGTATTCTGTGACTCTCCAGGGACTTCACAGATAAATGCAGAGAAGAATGGAGAATGTTCCGGAATATACATGACATGTGAAGACAAGACTTGACCGTGAAGTAACTCAACCCGAAATGTGGACTAAAACACTCTAGAAGGTACCAGAGGACACCGGAAGAAACAGAGGAAGGCGAGGTGGCACTCCACCCTAGCGGCCGCCAGGGGCCAACTAGGCGGCCGCCGGACTTTGTGGCCAATCACCTTCATCTTTCTATGTCAGTTTGTAACCGACATTGAGGTTGTATCCAAGGGTCCACATTCATCGCCAAGTGCTATATAAGAAGACCACCGACCCCGGGGTGAAACCCTAACTCATACCAAGTCATTATCAATTCATTCTCATCAAGTCCAACCAAGTCTAGACCTAAGCCCTAGTTCATCATATTAGAAGTAGCTAGCTACTAGTTAGTTCTAGTTCAAGATCAAGTTCATCTTGAGTTCCCGATAGTCAAGCAATAGCAGGGAGCATTGTTCTTCGCTCTTGGATTCGATCCGTAAGTATTATTATTATTATTGATACATGTTGATGCTCACTAACTCATATTTTTATGCATCAACCATTCATGGAAAAAGAACTAAAATAAAATTAGATAACCTTATTAGGGTTTTCTACTAATGAATTCCATGAGTTTTGGTAAAGTTGTGATTTGCGGGGACTTAACGAAAAATCAGCAGAAATGACGTGGCATACGACCGACGTAACGCAATGCAATCCAACTCCAAAATGAATCCAGAAGGCTACGGATCTCTCCCGACGTGAACTAACTTCGGAACCAAGAAATACATCATCTAGAAGACTCGAGAACACGCGACGCCACGACGGGACCCGAGGGAGGCCCCACGGGCCGATCGGCCCCAATAATGGGGCCGATCGGCCCCCCAAGCCGCCGCCTCGCTCTCCGCTTCGAATGTTCCTCAACCGCCTCCAAGACTCGATCTAAACCGGTTTGATTTGAGTCGGTTTGATCCGAGGGCGACGAAGAAGTGCGGGATTTATTCAAGGTTAATACCACATCGCCTGTTGAAGTAGAAGAGACAGAGGAAGACCGATATATAAAATGTTCCCAAGACCCCTCAAGCCAAGACAAGTCCAAGTTGATCTAAAGCTTCACGTTCAATAAGAAGTAGATCAAGGAAGAGCCAAGACAGGAACAAGAAGAGGAGACACCACGAGATAGGATAGCTAATTCATAGCTCTTTGAGCCTAGATTAGATAGAAAGTCGGGTTTAGAGAAGAGAGAGTGTATGCTCCGGTTACGGATCGATAAGTTACACTATGGATCAATATAATTATTGTTTTCATACACCTTCGTGCTATTTAATTATTATGCATACAATTAGTTTACTTACACTTTATTCTAGTCATAGCATATTTGATATAGTCATTATTCATGGTAATTCAAGTACTTATTCGTAGAGCTCCTAGTATATTACAAACCGTATGCTAGGTAATAGAGAGTATGTAGGCATGGTGCTTAGATATAATTTATTTGCGGATTCACCTTATATGCCGGGTCGTGTGGTAGATCGTAGTGGTGACAAAGACTATTGAGTCCTTTGCAATCCTCCCCGTGTATAAGACTAGTCGATAATGATTCTTGGGATGATCTTGTTTCGTTCTTGATTTTCTTAAGTAATCTTCGGGGTACACATTTTTATTTATGGTTTTGATTTATATATGATCTTATGCTATGCCTGTTTATTTCCACTTCGTAAATTCTTTGTATGCTACATAAGAACTGTCCCGTCTGTCATAAAATCCAATCCTAATCTAACTAGGAATTAATCTTATCCTATTGTTCACCACGTGCACCTCACCGCTTATATACCTTATCACTATTATCTTTTATTGGCTCACCCTGCTTAAGTAAATGCTAAACCACCGAATCTCATTAGTCTTCTATCACCGTCCTTAATCAAATGAATTGTTAATCTTATCTTCCTCGTGGATTCGATATTTAAAAACCCTCCCCTCCGGTGAAATGCTCACTTTGGATATCCGTGCGCTTGCGGATCTATTTCTCTGTAAGTTAATAAATACCAACAAGCATTTAAAGGCGCCGCTGTTAGGGAAGATTTAGATAACTTTTCTTTTTGATTATTGATAGATGAATTCTAAGTGTGGATTTGCTACTTAGCATCCCCTCGCTAAACAGATTTACCCGCTTATTGTCTTTTTTCATCTTACTTGCGGGGTATTAACAAAGTTAGACTCTGTGATTCACTATACTTCATCATCCGAATCAAGTCAACCAGCAACACCAAGTTCCCGAAGCCATGCCTAAAAGACGCGTTGCGAGAGTTCTCTGCTCCAAACATCGAGAACATTCGCCTTTGGACCTACACTTCAAATCAATCATGAGTTCGAGCTCAAGGCAAGCCTCATCAACATGGTGCAAGCTAACCCGCTTTGAAGGAAAGACACATGAAGATGCAAGCACTCATCTCCGGACTTTCATGGAGATAGGCGCCACCATCAATATCAAGAACATTCCCAAGGACATGATCCTGCTCCATTTATTCCCTTTCTCACTATCGGGAAGAGCGAGGCAATGGTTCTACTCCAAATAACAAAAGATAGACACATGGGAGAAATGTTCAACCACATTCTTATCAAAATTTTTCCCCATAGGCAAAACCAATGCCTTACGTGGAAAAATTACCAACTTTCAAAGAAAAAAAGGAGAATCTATTCCGAGAGGCATGGGAACGTTTTCAAGAATACATATCGATTGCCCTCACCATGGAATGGAAGAATGGATGCTCTTACAAGGATTCTACCATGGACTAATTCAAAAACCAAGAGAGCATCTAGACGCCCACTTTGGAGGATCATTCTTATCACTCACACCGGGGAAAGCCAACATACTTATGTGTAAGATATCGAGAAAATCAAGGTTTGGACCACTCAAGAACACCCAATACCGTCATCAAAGTGAAGAAATAGAAGAAGAACAAGAAGACTTGAAGGCAAGTATCAACTGGGATGGACGTGCTACTAAATTGGCTTGAGGAGCGAGCCAACTACAAGAAGAATCGACAAGCTTTACAAGACTACATGAACGCTTCAAGAAGTTCAAGCTTGGTGGTTCACGAATCAGCACCAACCCAAAAAAGAAGACCAAGAACCACGACCAACTTACGCAGGTAAGTATTCGGGTAATAACTTTAATTCGGGTAATAAATTCAAGCAACCTTCTTTACGAGAATTAATTGAAGAGCAAGTTAAAATTAATGATAATTTCTCTAAGAAGTTAGTTGCTAATGATAAAATTCTAGAAGATATAAATGCTAAAATGGATAACTTTTACTCGCTATGATAAAAGAGCAAGTTGCTTTTAATATCAAACTAGAATCAAAATTATCAAAATTGTCTCTTGCTATGCCTGTTGTCACTAATCATGAGCAGGTACATAACATCCGAACAAGAGGTGGTAAGCAAACTACCGATCCACCATTCCCGACGGGAGCGGTAAGACCTTCGGGCTAGGAAACCTCGGCACTGCAACCTTTGCACAACCCGTAGTACCGGCCAACATTCCCGAAGACAAGGATGATGACGTAGAAGAAGTTGTGCGCCAAGAACCTGTGGGACAAGACTTTCACGACACCAATTTCCTACCCTATCCAAGAAGAATAAGAAGACCTCAAATTGATGATCAATTCGGCAAATTCATAGAGGTAATCCAGAAACTTTATATTAATGTACCTCTACTAGATGCCATGCGGTCCCTACATACGCCAAGTACATTAGAGATATCTTAAACAAGAAGAGACCATTACCAACCACGGAGATCATCAAGCTAACGAGAAGAGTGTAGTGCGGCAATCCTAAACACGTTACCCATCAAGAAAAAAGGATCCAGATGCCCCACTATAGAGTGCTCAATCGGAGATCAATATTTCAACAACGCACTCTGTGATCTTGGAGCAAGTGTCAGTGTGATGCCCAAGGTTGTCTTCGACAAGCTCAAGCACCCTACCTTGGTTCCAACATCAATGTGTCTACAACTAGCAGATCAATCAGTTCGCTACCCGTTAGGAATCGCTGAGAATGTTCCAGTGAGGATCCGGGAGTTCTTTGTGCCAGTCGACTTCGTTGTACTGGACATGCACCCAGACTCCAGGGTCTCACTCATCCTCGGGACGACCATTCCTTAACACCGCCAACGCTAACATCAACGTCGGTATTTGGAGAGATCACATTTGAGATCAATGGAAAGGAGGAGAAGTTCGCCTTCAAACCCGGACGAACTCGCGCCACCAATGCGAACATGATCAATCAAGAGAAGACGATGCCGCATTTAACCATCCTCTCCGATGGAGGATGCACCGTAGGACTAGAAGATTGGAAGGTCCCCGTTCGAGGACCTTAACTAGGGACCCTAACCGCCGGGGTAACTTCGGTAAAAATTTAAAAATCCAAAAAATATTTTATTCCTTGCATTTATTTTCTGCAATTTAAATTCTTGCACTTTTACATTCATCGTAAAAAGAAAAATTACGCCCCATGATTAATTTTTTATGAGTAAAACCCGTTTAATTACTTTTTCCGTGGTGGCACAAAAATAATTTTACATCTTTCATTTTTTTATTCAGAAAATACAAAAATATTACAACCTTACAAGTGGGACCCATATGTCATAGGGACAAAACATCAAATCATCACTTTCTTTATTCCCTTTTCTCCTCCACCATCCAATTTCCACCGGCATACTTCCACTTGACCTAACATATACTATTCTAGCGTGGAATTTCAGCAAATAATAGATGGTGGAGAGGGCACCCGAATGGGCCCACTTGTGGGGCCGACCGCCCAATAATCAGCCCGATCGGCCCCCCTTCGGCCTATAAATAGAGCCGCCGACCTCCTTCTCTTCTCATCCCAAGCAACTAGAAATTCTGATTTCGAAGAGAGAAGAAGAACCGCCTTGAGCAGATTAGGAAAGAATTAGAGGAGAGAAAAACTTAGAAGAAAAATCCTTTAGAAATCCTCTCGCCAAAATCCCGAAAATGTCGTCCCTTGCTTGGAAGGTTTTAGCGGTCACGCTCAAACTCTCGGGCTGGTTCCGAGCGATCAATGAGCACCGACACAAGAGCGGCGCCATCACCTCTAGCTTCTCCATCTCCAATGCCTTCACCAAGCCGAGGTAAAACTCGACCTTGGACGTACACCTTCATTTGCAAGCGGGGAGGCGAAAGGAGTAGGTATGATAAACTTAAGAACAGAGATTTCTCACTTACTCCTATGCTAGATAATACATTCATGGACCGTATAGGAATTTTACGAATTCAATATTATTTTTCAAATTCAGGATGGTCTTCTTTCTCTATGACACCTCTGAGAGGGTGCCGGCTTCTCACATTAGAATTTTTTGTGCACACTAAATTACACTGAGGATGGGACCGGAGTGACCTTTCGGTTATTCTGGCAGACTTACACGATGACATGGAGACAACTCAGTGCTGCACTAGGTTTTGAGTCAAGCTGCCCCATAAATGTAACCTCCACCTTAAGCGACTTCAACAGGGGAAGTATTCTGAACGAAATCACTGGGAAGGGTATGTTCCACCGACCTCGCACAAATGACATCCACCTTCCAACACTAAGATATTTACACAAATGGATGGCCCTTGTCCTTTTCCCACGAAAGGACAATATCACTTATCTGACATCAAAGCCGGCATTCCTATATGCCGCTGTTAGAACATCCGTTTCACCTGTTATGTCACTAGTAGACCATTGGCTATCACTCCCCAACTTAGTTGGAGAGATAAGCTGCACTTCATTAATCACTCGTATAGCCAATGATCTAGGCCTCTTTGGGAGATGACACCACCATCACGCACATAACCACTCCACGAGATATCATAGGGTGCGACTATTTTCGGCGGGCGTTGGGTAAGAAAAGACCCGAGAACAATATTACTACCTTCATAACAACAATGCAATCCCGTTACCTAACCCGGGATTAGGCATATACTACGTGCAATCTTTCTTGATACATACGCGAGCACAGCCGGTCCAACGTCGACCATCCACATCAAGCGAGCTTCAACATCCCAATCTGAGGAGCCGACCAAACTCGGAGGGTGCAGCGTACCAAGCATACGAGGGCCGTGCCACCGCATCCACGTCGCGCCTACCGGGAGGACCGCTGCCCACACAGAAATACCAGAAGGTAGTCATGTTTGCATTTACGGCCCGCCCGTCATTCTTTTGCGGGTTCACGAGTACGCGATCCAAAGAAGATCCGCCGAGGTGTGCACGCGACAATATGCGCACCCTAATCAACACTCGAACGCCCACTCCGACATCTTGTACAATCGGCAAGAGTGGATGCGACAAAGGGGGGCAAAATGACGACATCCAGACGCGGTGGAGACCAACACCGGAACAAGCTGGAGAGACTTTTTTCGGCCGCATGGGACATAGGTAAGTGCATCAAGCGGCTTGGGGAGTGGTCCCGTTAAAACCACAAATGAGGGAACCCCAAAAACCAACCAATCGTCGGACCCTTGGGGAAGGAGTGCCCCCAAAGGTAAGTATCTATCTATCTATTTATCTATTTATCTATATTACTATAGTTTTTAATTATTTAGCTATATATTTATATTTGAGTCATCCTATTTAGCTAGTATAAATAATATTTGTTTTAATATATATATATATAGGTGTGCTATAAAAAAAAAAAATAAGAATAATAATTATATTGATCTGTGAATTATGCTATAAGAACATGATAGATGTTGCTCCTCTGTGATCAATGCCTAGTTTACCATATTTATTCCTCCCAACATGGATATAATTGTTTAGATTCTAAAACATGCTTTGAACTTGAGTTACTGTGGGAGTATGATCTTAAATTTCAAGTCTAGGCAATTGATTGATATGATATAATAAAAGTTGAGCTACTATCTATCTTGTTCATACGTAAATGACGCTTAAATTCGGAGTATTAATCTTTGAAAATTTTAAATGAGTCTCCCGTATGACATAAGCCCGATAAAATAAAATAAATACCTTGTTGAAAATATGCTAAAATTGCTTCTCATTATATATCTCTCTATGCTTTCAAGAGACTTGGGCATGACAAGCAAAAATAAAATAAAAAAGAAAAATATATATATATGAGAGAAAAGTGAGATGAGAAAGAGGGAGAGAAATGAACAAGTGTTCTACTAGGCGAGAAAGAGCCTACCTCCTAATAAAAGAGATGAAAAATGAACAAATGTTCGGAAGCGAGTAGAGCTCACATCTCGAGAAAAGAAAAGGAGAGAGAAGAATGTGACAAAAGTCAATACGAGTGAGAAGAGCTCACCTCTCCAATTAAGTTGTCATGTAACCCAAGGTTCTCTAAAAATTTATTACTATAAGGAGAGATATATTTTGAAACAAAAGAAGCAAAGAAAAGGGCTAAGAATTTAAATGTTTACTATTAATTGTTGTCATACGAGGAATACTCAGTGCTTTCACTTTATAATCTTTTGTAAAACTTGAGTTATAGTGAAACCACGAACTTGAGACATGGTGTTTGACTTAATTGTTCTATCTTTCAATAGTCCAAGATTCATGATGATAAAAACTCCATGCTCTCAAGTAAATATAAGCAAGTTTATGATTCTAAATTCTTCATCCTACCTTGGTTGAGATTTACTTTGATAACACACCACGGGGCCTTGCTAGGGACTAGCAAGAGGTAAGCTTTGGGGGAGTTTGTTGATGCTCACTAACTCATATTTTTATGCATCAACCATTCATGGAAAAGAACTAAAAATAAATTAGATAACCTTATTAGGGTTTTCTACTAATGAATTCCATGAGTTTTGGTAAAGTTGTGATTTGCGGGGACTTAACGGACGGCGAAATGACGTGGCATACGACCGACGTAACGCAATGCAATCCAACTCCAAAATGAATCCGAAAGGCTACGGATCTCTCCCGACGTGAACTAACTTCGGAACCAAGAAATACATCATCTAGAAGACTCGAACACGCGACGCACGGCGGGGACCCGGAGGGGAGGCCCCCCTGGGCCGATCGGCCCAATAATGGGGCCGATCGGCCCCCCCAGGCCGCCGTCTCAGCTCCGCTTCTGGAATGTTCCTCAACCGCCTCCAAGACTCGATCTAAACCAGTTGATTTGAGTCGGTTTGATCCGAGGCGACGAAGAAGTGCGGGGATTTATTCAAGGTTAATACCACATCGCTGTTGAAGTAGAAGAGACAGAGGAAGACCGATATATAAAACAGCCCAAGACCCCTCAAGCCAAGACAAGTCCAAGTTGATCTAAAGCTTCACGTTCAATAAGAAGTAGATCAAGGAAGAGCCAAGACAGGAACAAGAAGAGGAGACACCACGAGATAGGATAGCTAATTCATAGCTCTTTGAGCCTAGATTAGATAGAAAGTCGAGGTTTAGAGAAGAGAGAGTGTATGCTCGGTTACGGATCGATAAGTTACACTATGGATCAATATAATTATTGTTTTCATACACCTTCGTGCTATTTAATTATTATGCATACAATTAGTTTACTTACACTTTATTCTAGTCATAGCATATTTGATATAGTCATTATTCATGGTAATTCGAAGTACTTATTCGTAGAGCTCCTAGTATATTACAAATTTGTATGCTAGGTAATAGAGAGTATGTAGGCATGGTGCTTAGATATAATTTATTTATGATTCACCTTATATGCCGGGTCGTGTGGTAGATCGTAGTGGTGACAAAGACTATTGAGTCCTTTGCAATCCTCCCCGTGTATAAGACTAGTCGATAATGATTCTTGGGATGATCTTGTTTTAGTTCTTGATTTTCTTAAGTAATCTTCGGGTACACATTTTTATTTATGGTTTTGATTTATATATGATCTTATGCTATGCCTGTTTATTTCCACTTCGTAAATTCTTTGTATGCTACATAAGAACTGTCCCGTCTCTGTCATAAATCCAATCCTAATCTAACTAGGAATTAATCTTATCCTATTGTTCACCACGTGCACCTCACCTGTCTTATATACCTTATCACTATTATCTTTTATTGGCTCACCCTGTTTAAGTAAATGCTAAACCACCGAATCTCATTAGTCTTCTATCAACGTCCTTAATCAAATGAATTGTTAATCTTATCTTCCTCGTGGATTCGATATTTAAAAACCCTCCCCGGGTGAAATGCTCACTTTGGATATCCGTGCGCTTGCGATCTATTTCTCTGTAAAGTTAATAAATACCAACAATACACTATTGTTATGACTTTGATCTATATCATTACTATATTCTTATTGATATGTATCTATGCATGCTATGATTATATATTTAGTTTAGTGAGTTTGTCTTATATCTTATGCATGGAATTGTATAGCATCCATATAGATGATCACTATGTGGGTGATAAACAATGTGTGAACGTGGTGTTTATACAACGTTTATCCGGAATTGCACCCTACATTCCGAATCGTGTGGTAGATCGCGGGAGTGACAGTCCTGTTGAGTCCTTTGTAGTCCACCCTACGAATGTAGGACTAGTCTCGCTATAATTACGGTAATGATCAAGTTTCATCCTTGGTTATTATTGGTAATGCTTGCCATGTGTAGATGTAATCCAACCTTGTCATGATAGCTAGATGTATTGCACTAATTGTAGTATTCATTGACATATGATTAGGAGTATCTTAGGAATATTCTTTCTATTCTTTCTATAACATGCTAATTGCTCGCATGCGATACTAGTGGCATATGATGATCTTAGACTTGGGTAGTTATCATTTATTCAATTATCTTTATCTTGTGACTTATCCCATTGAGTATTGTTAGATGCATATGGCTACTCGCATTATACTACTGTAAGTGGATCTCATAAGTAAATCACTTCATAAATCATTAGATACCTCTATCTCTCTACTTTCTTAGACTTACCTTCCCCTGTGGTAAAATATAAATACGATACCCGGATTACTCCCCGGTGAAGTGCTACGATGGTATTTCTATCTCAGGCGCTGCGAGATATCATGTTCATTCTTTTATCAAGGCCTATCAACAAATACCATGCCCGCATTTCTTTTGAGCGTTATTGCTAGGGTGATAGACTAGTGTATAGGTAATGTCCGGAAATGAGTGGTATACCTTGAGTGCATATCCTAGTGAGATTAACTCTACTATGGATAATGATGCTAAGTTTACATCCCACTACTAACACCGCCTAACTTCGCTTTGTTGGATCATGAGGTTAATCCCATATCCAAGTTAACATGATTATATAGATATCCCATAATATACTCCTTTCGCCTTCCTAATAAGGATCGTGTTAGAAATATCAACATTTATCACCGACCTTGAGGTTGTATCTACACCGTTATTGAAGGTTGGTTTGATCCAATGGTCATCGTTCATCGTCGAGGCCTATATAAGAAGACCCCTGACCCCAGGGCTGAACCCTAATTCATTCTACTTCATTATTCATTATCTCTCAGTTGTAGAGGTATCCCAATGTAAGGATAACCTCTCTCTAAGGGATTAGTGAATTAGAAGTAGATTAGAAGTTGATTAGCCATATCATTAGAAGAAGATTATATCCTGATTAGAGCTAATCAAGAGTAAGAGTCAAGAGAGATTAGATCCAGAGACCCCATGAGAGAGACTCGATCTAGTGCGGAGAGCTAAAGAGTGGGTGAAGGGAAGAGTTGTTGAGGAAGCACCAGACTTGTCGATGACTCTTCTACGCTTGTACCTTCGGGATCAAGACCCATTAGCACTGGGGCTTGATCCCGAGACTCTGATAGATCAACTTCTTGTTTGAGTAAGTAATCATGTTCTTATTGTCTTATCGTTCATAACTCTTATTTGAATACTTTAATCATTGGGAATCTATAGGATTGCACGTTTTGTCCCTCGCTTTCCTTTGAGTACGTCCCCTAAGACAATATCAACATAGCTTACAAGGACAAGAAACTAGGCAACCGTAGGAATCTTTTTACCTTTTGTCCTCTCATGATTACTGCTCGAGGGATTAGTTATATTCCTCAGTTATCCTCACATTATTCTCCTTGTGGATTCGATATTAAAACCCTCTCGGGTGAAGTGCTCACCGGTGTCCGTTCGCTTGCAGATTATCATAAATATTTCTGTAGGCTTATCAAATACCAACACCGACCCAACCAAGAAGGCCTACTCCCTGCCGGCGGGGGGTGACCACCACCGCCACCCCAAGAAGCCCTACTCCCCTCTGCAGCCAAGCTCACGCTCGCATCTTTCCTCGCTGTCGTCACCCCCTCGCCACAGGCTCCGCTTCCGGCGTCGGGCGCGAATCGACCTGCTGGAGCCGGAGGCGCCCCGTCACGCTGCCCGACTTGGTGTACTACTCCATGGCGGGCGAGAGAGAAAGCGGCCGAAGCTGCGTGGCGGAAACGGCGGCGCGGGCGGGGGCAGCGCCAGCGTCGGTGCCAAAGACCGACACGGCGGTGGTGGTGTCCAGCGAGGGAGGCGACGCCCAAGATGCTCAAGGCACATGACGGGCGCAGCAGCCCGGATGCTCGCTCCCCGTCCGCCGCGGCTGCGGCGGCGGCGCCAAGACGCGTTCGCCTAGATGCGGGCGTATTTGGCGAACTCCGTGGTGGTGCGCCGCGGCAGTGGCGCCGGACCGTGGTAGGGAACGCGGCGGCGCCGGACTTCGAGGTGAGGAACGACTGGCTTTTTTGTGGCTGAAAAGCGAGTCCCATGCAATATAGGGCCCTGCCCTGTTTCTTCCACCGGAGTATGCACTTATTTTGGGCCCCTATTTTTTTAGTCTGACATGCAAATAAAAAATTTAAGGGCCCAATTTAGGAGTTGCCACTGGAGTTGTTCTTACACTCGCAGGCTACCAATCATTGTCAAAGAATCACTAAAGTGATGACAATATATACCGTGTAGATTGCTCCAGCACAAAAAAACTTTGTAGAGTCAATGGTTATGTTAGTTGGGTTACCAGATGTGTCCAAACATACATCTTTCCACCTTTGCTAGTCTCCCTAGTTACACTCTAACCACTACCTTTGAAAAATTGGAGCAATGGCCTGGTGCCCAAGCTGGCGTACTTATTTATTGATCAATATTATAGCATTTGGGAACGACATGTGTATGATTATGCAATCCCGTCTGGTTCGATGATAATGTGGACGAACTGAGCTAGATTCAATTCATCCACAACATCCAACGGTTGATGAAGAATCATGTCGTGACCCGACCTGTGTATGTATATAGGGATCCAACGATGTATACACACAAACGGTAAACTAGTCTTGCTCGTATATATTTCATCCGGTTGTCAGGACGTGGAACTGATTAGGGGTTTCAACTGCTGGTGATACCATGGCCTGGCAGTGACGGACGTGGTGGACCTAACAGAAAAAACATGAACCGTCCCTAGGGTTACAAACTCGGCTCATGGTTTCTATGGCTGATAAGATCACTGATGTTCTTTTTTGTGAGAGAAAAATATTATAATATTACTGATAAGTAAGGTTAATAAGTTCAAGCGAATAAGGAAATATACACTAGTACCGATTTGATTTTCGGCGAGGGCGGATTTTTTCCGTGGCGGGCGCAACTTGAAACCACCACGGAAAAGATATGGCCCCCGCTCGCCGGGGCAGCTCTTTTACGTGGCGGGCGTGTTGCGGCGCCCGCCACGTAAAAGACGATCTTTGCGTGGCGGCGCCACGCAACGCGCCCGCCACGTAAAGATCTTAACCGTGGCGGGCGCGTTGCGGCGCCCGCCACGCAGCCTGCTTCTTTGCGTGGCGGGCACGTTAGGGCGCCCGCCACGTAAAAAGGCCGCAGCCTATAAATACCGGACGGCCGCCCCTTCATCTTCTCCACGAACTTCCTCTTCCAACTCTTGTGGGGGAGGTTTTGATCCAAAACCGACAAAAACTTTGATTTGGGTGTTTTGGCTTTGATTTGGTGGAGGAGAAGACACTAATTGGTCGGGTTAATGCCTCTTTTGATCTTTCTTTCCCTCTTTTTCATCCCCCTCTCTAAATCTAGAGACACATGAGGAGAGAGAAAACTGCCTTTTCTCTAGATCTAGATCTATGGTGGGACTTTTCTTTTTTTTTTGGTTTGGAGGAGATAGAAAACTCGCCTTTCTCTAGATCTAGATCTCTGGTGCAACTTCATCTTTTTTTTGGTTTTGGAGGAGAGAGAAAACTGCCTTTCTCTAGATCTAGATTCTATGGTGGGACTTGTTCTCCTTTTTTTTTTTTTTTTGGTTTGAGTATTATGTAACGGCACTAATTAAGCTTTTTGGAAGAGCAGGGGATCGATCAGGATGGAGAGGCACCGAGCCCACTGGATGTATGAGATGAAGAGGGTTGATGACGAATACTTTGATGAGGTGAAGAAGTTTGTTGCTCGAGCGGCTTAGCGACACAAATAATAATTCAACGAGGCTGATCATCCGTCCGCGCGCAAAATGCAAGAATCTGGCGTTCTCGACACCGTCGTGCGATCTCACCTAATCATGCATGGCTTCGTCAAGTGACTATTTGGTCCGGACTTTTCACGGCGAAGAAGTTCCACCCTTCGATCCACCAAGTACCGCGCAGCGGTCCCTACCGATGCGCAAAGCACGAAAAGTCCACCACCGGTCCAATTCCATCGATTTGTTCGAAACCACGGTGGACGTCGACGATGACGACGATGACGGTGGTGGTGGTGGAGGGACGGCGAAAGGGAGAATCCTATGACGCAGCCGAGGATGTCCGGTTTTTGAAGATTTGGTCAACCGACTCGGTGAGGACGACATTCTGTTTGGGTGCCCGAGATGGTTGGAAAACTTCAAACAGATGAAGCGGCAGCCAGCTGATCCACTTTACAAAGATAGTCCTCCCAGGGTTGCACGGCGCCGAGTTTTACCCCGAACTTCTGGCGATGTTGAAGTCTCGCCATGGCTGGTCCGACACTAGCTTCAATGAGCTCGTAAGTTACCCGGCCTCGACGTATCCATCGCCTAACAAGGTTCCCGCTAGCACGTATCGCGCTAAGAAGTTGATCCGCCCAGTGGCGATGAAAGTGAAGAAGTTCGATGCCGCCCCAACCATCGTATCCTATATCGGGCGACAAGACGAGAATTTGACCGGTTTGTCCGCCTTTGGGCGCTAGTCGATACAAGCGAATGCCGGATGTCGCGTGGGCGATGACGCCGATGAGGAAACAGGGCGGGCGAAAGAAGAAGAAGGGGGCGAAGAAAACCAAAGGCGGCCGCGAAGAAGATCATGTCAACGCAGGGCGAGGAAGAGGAAGGTTACACGCAGAGGAAACGCCCAAATACCGCCAATGTGGTACCTTCCGGTCATCGACGCTGCGGGCTCTCTATGGGAACCCCGAGGATGCTAAGCACATGGCGTGGCATGCATCTAGCGATCGTGGTGAAGGATGACGGGAATCTACGGCACCCTTCGGATGCTAAGCGCTGGCAAGACTTCGACGCCGCCTACCCCGACTTTTGCAGAGGGAGCCCAGAACGTTCGGTTCGCATTGAGTACCGACGAATGAACCCATTCGGTGACTGAGCAAAGACGCACAAAGACGTGGCCGGCCGTCCTCACCATGTACAATCTACCTCCACATCTTTGTCAAAAGCGCGGTATGTTTTGCTCACCATGCTCATTTCGGACCGGCGGCCCGCAACGATATAGATGTGTTCCCGGAGCCGTTCATGGAGGAGATGGAGGTACTTGTTTGATGATGGGGTCAAGATGTTTGATGCGTACCGCAAGGAGAAGTTCACTCTTCGTGCCATCATCTTTGTCACCATCACCGATTACCCCGGCCCGTTTTCATTATCGGGGCGGATTAAAGGGAAGACCGCCTGTAGCTTGCATTGAAGAAACCTGCTCCACTTACCCGAAGGGATCCAAAGAAAAACCGTGTACATGGAACACGACGCTTCCTCTGCAGCAAGCATAGGTACAGAGATCCAAAAATGAATGTGTACTTTGACAACAAGGGCGACCGAAACCTCGGCCGGCACCGACTAGTTATGGTCCGAAGGTGTTTGACATGGTGAAGGACTTGGAGTGCGAGTTTGGAAAGAAGAAGAAGAAGAAAGACGATGATAAGGAAGACGGCACCTCCAAGACAAAGAAGCGAAAAGAGGGATAAACCGGAGGAAGGAGTGCCTCCACCGTTCCTTTCAAGAAGAAGTCAATCTTCTTCAAGTATCTAAAGTACTTGAAGATACCGCATACACCCCACGCGATCGATCGATGCACCTTGAGAAAAATGTCTTGAAAAGCGAGATCGGTCTCCCCGATGGATATCAAGACCAAGACGGAGGATGGTGTGAAGTCACATCGATCTTGTTGACATGGGCATCCGACCGAAATTCACGCTACACGGCTTCCGAACGGTAAAGTCGAACTCCCGTGCGCCTACAACCTAACGAGAGACGAAAGTTGGCTATGTGTCGGTTGATGCGGGGTATCAAGGTACCGACGGGTTTCTCTTCCAACATCAAGAGTCCGGTATCCATGAAAGACCTCACAATGACGAACTTCAACGCGCACGATGCTCACATCATGCCGACGGTGTTCCTTCCAATTGTGATCAAAAGTCGTTCGTCCAAAATACGTGAAGATGGTGGTCACAAGGATTTCATACTTCTTTAACCAAATCAACCGTAAGGTAATTGCCAAAGCAGATCTGCCCACGCCGAAAGAGTTCATCGCAAAACAATGTGCCGATAGAGATGTGTTTCCCACCGTCGTTCTTCGACATTATGCCACACCCGATGATGCACATGGTTGATCGATTGAACAATTTGGGACCCGTGTACCTACAAAGTGTGGACCACCGAGCGACTAATGTCTACCCTCAATCGATTCAATCATAACCGCTTACCCGTAGGGCTCTATGATCGAGGCATACACAAGCCGAGGTCGTGAACTGGTGTGTGAAGTACATAAAAGATGGGAGGGCTATTGGGCTTCCAAAGCATCAACATGAAGGAAGAACCTCGGGGGATGGGGTGCGCGGGCCGAAAAGCACGCACCGACATACATAGGGACAAAGTGCTAGACGCTCACTACAAAGATCCTTCATCAATTGGTGATCATGGACGATACATGAAAAAGCACCTCAAAGAGCTCCGCCGTGCAAGTAGCAAGCGCAAGAACCGTCCGAATGATCGGGCGAGAGAAGGAACACAAGAGCACTTTCCTCCAAAGGCTCCAAAAGCGTAACATTCCCCGTGAGATGATGCGTAGACTATGAAGAAGCTTGTGTCGTGGCCGCCCATGCAGGTCACCACGTGGCAAGGGTATGATGTCAACGGGTACAGGTTCCACACAAAAAAGAAAAGGACAAGAAGAGTGCATCACGTAATAGCGGTGTTCGATATGAGGGCGTGAACAAAGCGTGACGGGGAGAAGATGACATGCTTCGCACAAGTCGAAGAAATATGGGAACTTGACTACGGCGGTAACCTACGTGTAACTGTTTTCCGTTGCCCGTGGGTCAAGCCTTCGGCAGCTCTAGTGGATGATTTTGGGCTAACCACCGTGAACCTTCAAAGTGTCCGTACAAAGATGATCGGTGGGTGCTTGCATCGATGTCGCACAAGTAGCCTACTACATGAACGCTGAGAACATAAATAGACATATTGTCGTGGCGGAAAGCAAATGGATCGTGGGAGCCGATGGGGTCCGTAGTCCCAAAACATACAACAACTATGATGAGTTCAAGCTCTTTACGTATTTTCCAAAAAGATGAAGGCACCGGAGGACGTAATCAATCCCGACAAGACTAAAATGATGCCATGGACCCGCCCGATGGCGAGAAGAAGACCACCAATGCACCAAAGACCAAAATGATATGTAATTGCGGTTATTCTCGATGTAAACAATAGTCCAAAATGATACAAATATCTCACACGAGAGTTTCGTGAAACTACATGGGAGACTAGTAATTTTTGAACTACATGTTTGTAACAATTTGTCGTATGCAAAAATGACCTATATATATATGAAATTTAGATCTTGATGAGTTATTAAGTTTCCGTGTTCATGACTTTTTAAATCATGGTCGCCTAGTGCTTCAAATGTCGTCCGAATGTGTAAAAAATTCAAATTTCATATTTCGAGGCGTGAAAAGTTTAAAAAATGAAAAGTTCACACGTGGCGGGCATCATAACCATTTTACAACAATTTATAACAATTTATAACCATTTTATAATAATTTATAATAATTTATAACCATTTATAACAATTTATAACAATTTATAACAATTTATAACCATTTATAACAATTTATAACAATTTATAACAATTTATAACCATTTATAACAATTTATAACAATTTATAACAAATTATAAAAATTTATAACCATTTTATAACAATTTATAACAATTTATAACCATTTTATATCAATTTATAAGAATACTTATCTCTTACTCGAAAATATTACACGCGGCGGGCATCCATAAACGCCCGCCACGGATAATATTTTACGTGGCGGGCATCCTTAAACGCCCGCCACGGATAATATTTTACGTGGCGGGCATCGTAGTGCGCCCGCCACGTAAAAGTCTCCGCCTATAAAACCGACGCGCCCCTCGCTCCCGGGACGCCAAGTCTTCGACGGATTCAATTCGACCCCAAAGAGGCTGCCGGATTTTTCCCCACCGCCGCCGCCGCCGCCGCCACTGTCACCGCCACCGTCCTTGCCCCCATCCCCTTGCCCCCGCCCCGTCCCGTCCCCGTCCCCGTCCGCGCCTCCGTCCCTCGCCCGTCATCCTCCTCTACTCCGCCGTCCCGGAAACCCTAACGCCGCCGCCCGTCACCGCTGCGCCCGTCTCCATCCGCCCGTGGTGCCCGTCTTTGCCCGCCCCGTCGCCGTGGTGCCCGTGGTGCCCACGGTGCCCGCCCGTCCGCCGTCCCCCGCCCCCGCCGGCCCCATCATGTCTCCGTCCTCGCCCGTGCGCCGCCCGTCCCGCCCGCTCGCCGCGGAACCCTAATCGGGAAGGCCACCGCGCTCGTGGTGCTCGTCTTCTTGACCCCAGTGCGCCATCTCCGTCCGTCGTGGTGCTCGTGGTGCCCGCCCCATCCGCCGTGGTGCTCGCGGTGGTGCTTGCCGGCGTCGACCACGCCCATCCTCTTCTCCGGTGGTGCCTTGCCCGGCCGTCAAGATTTACCTCTTTCCTCCCACTCCACCGAGCGCATCGTTTTGAAATTGCATTGTTCTTGATGGTATATATGGTGTTGCCCTCGCCGAATGCAATTTCCTATGATTTTTGGTTCTCTCTATGATTTTTGACACCGAGATGCTTAAACTTGAAACTTAGCCACCTTGTGATGCTTAAACTTGATACTTAGCATATAAATGTCAATTTTCCCATGATGCAAATTGCAACAAATTAGCCGAGCATATGATTGGCCCAATCCTCTCGCTTTTGCCTCTATTTTTGTATTCCAATTTAAATTGTTGGTTCTATTTTTGCCTAATCCTATGATTGGTTATCTATGTACCTATCTCGTTGGCTCTATTTTTTACCATGGCTGCTCTCAATTTAAACTCCGGTCTAATTATGTTGAATTTTGGGTGTTGGCTCTATTTTTACCTCTTGGCTTAGAATAAACCGGTGGTCTAGTGTTGCCTTAGTTTTGGATTCCACTGAGCTAGTGTCCATCTCTATTTTTGAATTCCAATTTGAACTCATTTTTGGTTATGGCTAGTAGTTAGTACTTTCACGATTTTCTCAGAATTTGGACATGCCTTAATTTTTACGTAATTTGGACATGACTTTGCTCACTTCAACATGTCATTTCAAATTAATTTGGACATGCCTTAGCTCACTTGAGTGCTGTATATATGTCAATTAATGGTACCTAGCTGAATTTGGATACCTAATTGCTAGCTGTTGGTTGTTGATATGGATTGGTGCTTAACTTTGGCTTGGTGGACATGCCTTAATTTTTCTCAGAATTTGGACATGCTACTGTCATGTTGTCTATGTTGACATGAACTTATCTATGCACTAGCTACCCCGAACTTAGCTATCAAGGTCCATGAACTTGTCCATGCACTAGCTACCCCGACTTATGTGTTGTCACTTGTTGCCTTAGCTACTGCTGTCCATGTTTAAACCGATTAGTCATGGGTTTTCCCTTAATTCCATATATTTGTCAATGCTGCCTACTACTCTTTTTGTTTGAATTGATTGGCTTGGTTTGAAATTACCTCTCGCTCCCTATTTTCTCGTTGGTGTTGGAGATATATATGCAATGATGTGAACCCATTAGTGCTGAGGCAAAGGGCATATATGCAATGAAATGAACTTAATTATTGGGGCCGAGGCAAATACTATGATGATTGAATGTCCCCTATATTTGGAAGCTTCTAAACTAGGACGGCTTGTACAAAGCAACCCGGTTTAGAAGCGATGTGATCACAAGGGGGCTATATCTCGAGCCAATCTTTTTATTTCTCTCTTTCCGCAATTTTGAATTACGCTTGTGTACTCCTCCTATATACTATAGTACTAAAGCACTATATATTTGTAGCTTGAAATGGCGAATGAACAAGAACAGCCTCAAATTGAAAAGGCGAATGAACAAGAACAGACTGAGCTTGAATGGGAGTCGCCTAGCTCTAGCAACGAAGTGGCGGCGACTCTGGTACTCCCGAGTACGCAAGCGAGCCTCGTATAGCCCGTGTAAGGGTAGAAGGAAACATACCGAGGAGGAAGAAGATCCTAATTTCAACCCAAGGGACGAAGCACCAAGCAAGAAGCGTCGGGTTAAGGAAGTACAGTGCTGAACGGCCTGCCACCGCCCCCTCCACAAGCGGCTCGAGCAACAACCCCCCCCTTCGTCCCACGGCCACCTCTTCGTGGCAAAGCAAAGGGAGACAAGCCGAAGCGGAGAAGGGGAGACCGTGGGAGGCGAAGAAGATCAATGAGGTCCTTGTCATTCAAGAGTTGGGGCCGCAGGCGAGCCACCGCCCGCTCCCGGTCATCGCTGGTAGTCACGGCACTCGGTGTCGTGTTTCGTGAAGGATAAGGTCTCCATTCTTATCGAAGACTGAAAGCCGTCCCCAAACACCGACAAGTTATGGGTGTTTGGCGAGGTTTCAAACGGTTCCGGTATCCACCAGCGCCGATATGGAAAAGGTGCAAAGAAGATGTAAACTTCCTCGCAGAAGAAGCTTCCGAATCGAAGTATAGGCTCAACGCAGACTTTTACAAGAAAGGACGCCTACCCTTCACCAAGTACAACATGATCTCAGAAGAAGTATGGGAAGAGTTCTGCAAAAGGCTAAACACGCCCGAAGCAAAGGCGAAGGGCGAGAAGTTCTCTGAGCTAGCCAAACGGAACAAATTTCCCCACTACTTGGCGCGGTGTTGGGTACGCCGGACACAAGCCGTGGCGGGCGGAAGAACGTAAAAGACAGGAAGCTAGAGAGCCGGATCCGTATGAGGGCTGTGATGAAAGGACCCGGGACTTCCTCTACGCCCACAAGCCCAAGAAGCCGAGGGCCGAAGCCCAGATGAAGGAGGTCGAGAAGAAGGTCATAGAGGCCACTACGGCTAAGAACAACGGGACCCTCGAGATTCGTCGGGGACACGATCCGCTGACGCTGGCCTTGGGAAACTCCGAGCATCGCGGCCGCGTCCGTGGCATGAGCTCCAGGAAGAGTTGGGCGACGGTGGGCTCGTGGCAGTCAGATGCTGCCTCGCATCACACGAGGCATAGGTACAAGGAGGGTCCGAGACGAAGGGCGTGATGAGGCCTTGCGGAAATGATCACACCCATCAAAGAGGCCCTCACGAGCAACGACCCCCCCGATGGTCGAAGTCCGGAAGCGTATGTTCCGCAACGCCGGTATGCCGTGCCCACCCCAAAGAACCCCAAAGAAGACCTCTGGCTGGCCGACCGACAGACCCCGGTGGATGATATCACCGAAGAGACACCATGCAATATGTTGATACCGTCGGCGGGTTGGGCAAGAAAAAGGTAGTGGCCAAGGGGGTGGTATTTCCTCCCGGATCTTGCAAAGAGTACGGCGCGCACGAGATCCCTCCGAATGTCTTTGAAGTCAACATTGGGTTCGTGGTGCCGTAACATGAAGACCGAGCCGGACTATCCCGGTCATAACGAGGTGAACACTCTAGGAGCTGCTGTTGTTACAACGTGCTTTGGGGCGAAGGTGGACATTGAGCTGAATATGTCGACGTTGACTCCACCTTCCGGCTCAACAAAGAAGACAAAGAATGGACCCGAGTACGCCACCGGACCCCTATGGTGACTCCTCCGACGATGATGAAGATGGTGGGGACGGCGGAGGCAACGACCCTCCTCAAGGTTCCAAAGACCCCCCCGCTAAGGACCCGGCACAAGACGAGCCTCGGGAGCCGACAACGAAGGAGCCGGCACCGAGGAGCCTAAGGAGGCGGCACTTTGATCGCCAGGCACCCGAGGAGCCTAAGGAGCCGACACCTCAAGAGCCGGCACCTCAGGCGCCGGAACTCAAGAGCCGACACCTCGGGGCTCGAGCCGTCACATGAGGAGCGGCCGATATACGAGGAAGCAACCGGGCGAAAACACAAAGGCCAAGTCCCGAGGCGAGAGTAGGGAGCGAGACACCCGCCTACACTCAAGGCCTCCAATGGACAACACCTCAAGCGGGGGAAGCGTAAAGGAGCTCGACCTAGCAAACGCCCTCCAAAGATCAAGAAGCACACATTCGATAAAGAGGAGGTCGCAGCACCCGAGTACCCGCTACCCGAGGCCCAAAGAAATAGATATTCGATCCGAAAGGTATGCACCGCTGAAACAACGAGTTGTAATAAGTTATTAGCTACTCCTTTTCGCAACCCTAGGTAATTAACATTTGTACCGCCGCTTTTGCGGGCCAAAATCCCCACCTTATAAGGGGTTTGTCACGGACGAATGCCCCGGCTCGTTCGAGTTTGGGAAGTTCATGATCCCAAAGGCCCGGCTCATCGATGCCGAGGACCGGGAGACTCGGAAGTTCCATGCATGGTACATGGAGTGCGCAAAGCGTGGATTGTATAGCTTCGTGTCCTTCTTCCTAAGGAGTGCTTCCACTACCCCGTCGAGCTCCGAGTTCACGATTACATTCGATGACATGTCGAGACTACTTCATCGACAGACATTGACGTCGCCCAAGTCACCTTGTTTACGATGTAAAAAAGCAATTTTACTTGCACATGTCCCTTGCATCCGTATATAGATTCTTTCTTTCAAAGGTACCTATGCCACGACCACATGTCCTTGTAGGTTGTGCGCCGATGCAGCCCGTGGTTAAACACCGGTGTTCTTTACCTCTCTCCATGGCACATCCGTGAGAGACGGATCGTCGGTTATAAGCTAAGAGCGGACCATCCCGACCGTCAACTTGACGGACGAGGAAAGACGTAAGATCCGGGATAAGAATGAAAGAGCTAAGAAGTTGGAGGTAGCGTAATACGCCATATCGCTGATGAAAAAGGTCAAGGAAAATGGGCCTCGATGTATTCGGCGCCTTACCAATATGGAATCGGGATGGTAGGACATTGGATCTGTTTCATGATCTTTCCTCAGGACGGGAGGGCCGTTATCTTTGACTCACTACGAGGCACGAACCCGCTCGGCTACCAACAATTCGAAAAAAATCTTGAGATTGTAAGTGATCGATGAACTTCTTATGCAATTATATACTAGAGTCGAATATCATATATCGTTGACAATATAGTGCATTTCGTACAACGCTTACAAGAAATACTTGAAGGATCCGAACTGCTGGGATCGTCGATCCGAGAAGTGTAAGGAGCGCAATGGAGATAGACTCAAAATCAAGCGATATTTTCCTAAGACGTAAATGAAACATAGTTTTTCTTAGTACGACTACCTTGCTATAGCTTCGATATTACTAATAACACCGGTTTATTGTGTGCAGTGCCTCAAACAACCGAGACGGATCAAACTTGTGTGGATTCTTCGTGCGTGAGTACCTCCGGCCTGCGAAGGTACAAATCCAGCTACCGACAAATACCAAGGACGCAAGGAACACGTTCACGGGGGTGATACAAACGGCAACCGACGAGATGCGGTTCAGGCGCCTGATGGCGCACATCCGCAAGTTCGTTCTAGACATGGTAGTTCACGAAAAAACAGCCGTACTTCAATCGGGACGCTGAGTCAATGCTGTCTTTAGAGTTTGGGCCGCTAAGGAGATGGGAAAAGCTAGGTCTTACGGACTATCTTCATCCAATCAACATATAGCTCGCAATGTTTGTACGGATATGTTGTAATTGAAACTAGTACATGTTGGATATGAACTAATGGATCGATCGATCGATTGGTGAAACTTGTATATATGAATCGATGTATATATATGTATATATGATGTATATTAGAGTACATGTCTGTGTTATATATATGTGTGTATGGATTGATACATGTGTATATATATATATGTATATATATATATACATATATATATATATATATTGGTATTTTATTTTTTTAAAAAATGAAGACATGGCGGGCAACATAACTCGCCCGCCACGCAAAGGATCTTAACGTGGCGGGCGGCGTAACGCGCCCGCCACGGTTAAGTTTCTTTGCGTGGCGGGCGTGTTACCGCCCGCCACGACTTAAAATTTTTACGTGGCGGGCACGGCCGCCCGCCACGCCGAAAGCCACGATTATCCGTGACCTTTCGTTAGTGACGACAGCCGTGCCCGCCACTAACAAGCTTTTTGCCCGCCACAAAAGTGATTTTGGGTACTAGTGATACTCGCTTCGTCCAAAACATAATATATAAACTAGTGCATTGAACTACGCCCTAGATCATTACCTTGAACATCAGTCCTCCACGCTCAGTGTACGAGTCAATCATCCAATACTCAGCGCGGTCCAATTTTAAATGTTATATAACTATTGATTCATGGTATCGTAAATTAATACCTATGCAACTAATCAACAAAATGACTTATATTTACTTGCTCTTCATTCCCTAACATGATGCTCATATGTAGACACTATATTATCTATTAGGTGGAGGGCTTAATTGAAAAAAAACCCCACAGGTTTGAAGCAATAACGGTTAGATTTGAACCCCATAGGTGGAGGGTTTAAGTGAAAAAAAAACCGGACGTGGATCCGGATCCGGTGGCCTTAATTGGTGGTTGCATAGATTGCACACGAGTTGGGTTGCATGTGATACGTTGCCTAATGTATATAGGTTTAACAATAGTGTCTATACCCAAAATTTTTAGATTACGAGTCTATACCCAAAATGATTAATATATAGATAAAAGATACGTTTGTGTTCTCTAACCTTTGCATTCTTGCATTTCTTAGAGTTGAGTTCTTTTGGCTTTCTAGTCTAGCTTGTTATGTTAACTAGTTGATAGGTTTGAAGCGTATGGTGCAAGTCTTTTCGTCTTAGTGATAGCAACGGTTAGAATAATCCTGTGCACATAAAGATGTTATATGCCCGTGTACTGACTAGTATTGCTTGCTTTCAGTGAAAATGAATGAAATGAAAATAAAAAACAGGTGTACAATTAAGATTAGTTAACAGGAAAATGGAAGAATGAAACAAGCCATGGGATACGACGGTTGCATTGCCCTAGCATACAGGCTTGACCAACGGATGTGGTATACTTGGTTTAAGACGTAGTATATACTTAAAAAAACTAAAAACACTATTAATAAATGAAACTACAAAAGCTTAAGTATTAAAATTAACAAATTGCAATTACTCTTTAATAAGCACATGAAATATATGAAGAATATTCATGGTCCTGACCATTATGACAAACTAATAAGACAAAAAAATATAAGAAACTAAATAAATGTGAGAGTATGATTAAAAAGCCAAGAGAAACTAGACAATTTGTGATAGATAGGATAATCAATATGAATATGACAATTCCATGGAAGAGGAGAAAGAGACAATTTCACTTTAACTAGGAAATATATGGACGATAGCTACATAAAGTTGATGCAGTAGGGTATATGGAAAAAATAATGAACACAGCCAGAAAAGAAAAAATGGTTACTTCGAAGGCAGAAATATATATACATATAATGAGGGAGAAAAATATCTGCAGCACAATTTGCAAGGACCGTCTTGCTAGTTATTCAAATTAAAATGTATAATTACCTAAGTATTAACTTGGTGGTTTTTATGATATAATGTTCAATGAATTATTAGACTCATTCTGTACCTTCAATCGACTGTAACCTGATCCTCTGTGAACGGGGTTAGGGACGACAACTCAGTCAAGGGAACTTGCTGCCAAGAAAGGTGCTCAGATCGTTACACAAACTGCTGGTCACATGGTGTGGTGTTTGTTCTTAACCATGATGGATTGTGGGCTAATTTGTGACTTTGAGCTTTCCTTGCTTCCTTGGTTCCAAATAAGGCGTACAATACAATGGCGTCTAAATATAGTTTGTTTACTGTGATGGATGGGGGCCACGGATAATAATGCTGTACTCATGTGTTTCTGAATGTCGGGTGACTCAAACTGACTGCCGAGGTTGTGAACGTATACAATTGGTCTCTAAAATGGGTGATTGCAAGAGAGAGTTTGGTTTCTGTATGAGTGGTGGTATCTGGGGGCTTAGGTACTGTTGCTGAGGTTAATCACGCTTTGCTCTAGGAGATGAATTGGGTCTACTCTTCTTCCTTTTTTGTCCCACACTGAGCACACTTTTTTTTTTTTCAGCAGAAGTAGTATATATGCCTGTTCGTGTAACCAGGTCCACATAGGCCCAAATGATTCTTCAAAAAAAAACATAGGCCCAAGTGTTGCAGTAGTTTCGTTCTTCAAACATGTTTTTTGCAAGCCCAGCCAGCCCATGAGTATCTAACACCCCAAGTTCCGTGCCCAGTGAGCCTAGTTCATTTCATTCCAGTGGGCCTAGTTCATTTCATTCCTGAACGATGTCCCTTCGATTTGGAGTAGTTCTCAGCTGTTCAACCTAAGCCCATCTACTTGGCCCACGAGCACGGTCTCGCCCGTGCCGACGAACCCATGGATGCCGCAACCACACTCGCACAGGCGGCGGCGGCGCGCAGGTATCTGGAGGAGGGGGAAGCCACGGTTGGGGGGCACTCCCCCGAACGGGTGAACCGCGGCGCCGGCAGCGCACTGAAAGGCACGTCGCGAGTTGGCACCTCGTGGGATGAGCGGACTCCTCGACGCTCGCCGGCGGGTCCTACCGTCCACAGCACACCGCTGACTCCGGCGGCGTTGGAATGAGTTCCGGTATGCTACCACTCCCAGTCCCGAAAAAGGTTTGCTAATGAATCTGGTTTTCCGCTCCAATGTTTCGCTCTCCAGAATTTGTCAGATATCTTGTTCCGTCACTTTTGTTTTTCATCATCTGCAAAACGTTGGTACTTTGTGGCATGGTCTGAACCTGCTATGTGTGCTAGTTACTCCGATTTGTCTACTCGAATCCCTTCTGTGCTTTTGCTAACATATGTTCTGTCAATATAGTTAGTTCATTTGCTTCCTGTGAGTTTGGAAAATAATTAAATAGGACACCCGAGTACATGACTCACTGACTGATTTAGTTGGTAGACTCTGCTGTTTCCTATACATCTTATTTCCTCTGTTCATGTCATGCAACATTATGCCACCACTGCTGGCAAGCTAAAACAGAGAAATAAATGAGATGGAGTCTACTGATCAGATAATCAAATTTTAATTGTCACTCTATTTTCAAAATCCTGAAGAGGAAGAAAAAAACAAAATTCTTTGCGAAGGCTTTTGTTCGTTTGTGTCGGATTGGAATAGCCATAGGAAAGGTTCCAGGCCATGAATGACTGAATCCAAGTGGTTCACTTGATCCGTTGATCTGGCTGTTTTTTTGTTCCGACCACAAGTGGTGGTGTGGAACAAATTCGGTCTTTTGGTATACAAAATGGGCAGATTCAAAACCAGCCTAGATCAATATGTCCTAAGTCATTCTTTTAACGAATGCCTATTTTACCATGAACCATAGTCAAAACTAGGCCAAATCTCAATCCACCTAGAATGGAGCCAATCCAACGCAAAAGCGAACAAAGCCTAAATTTGTATCATTTAGTGCCTATTCTTTTCCAAAGATGAGTATAATAGGATTAGTGCAAAGAATGAGCATTCGAATAAAAGCTGTATAAAAGGTAAATACTTTACTTTATAATAGGATTAGCGCCTATCATAAGCTTTATATGCCATAAGCCCATAAGCAACCAACAAAAACAAATACTTTGTGTCTCTTTGTGAGATCCTCTATCATTTCACCTAATTTTTTAAAAAAGGAAAAATACACTTTAGACCCATGAACTTGTGTCACTGGTAGAAGGTCCCGACACGTCGACAACCTCGGAGGTTCCCAACAATACCGGTGGGACCTTTCCCCCCCGGATGCGGCACCTTTCTTCCCCTCCGCCGGAAGATCCAAGGTAATCTTATTTGGGAAGACAACCGCCCGATTGCTCCGGACCGAGGAGGACGCCGACGTTGAGCGGAGCCCCCCCACCGTCGCGCGTGCCTCGCCGTCCACTCCAGGCCTGGTGTGGGGGCGCTGCTCCCGACGCCGCCATGCGCCCCCCGCGCCGGGCGCCGCCGTCGGTGTGGACGCCGTTAGGAACTATCGCAACCTCAGCGGTCGGCGCCGCGTTCGGCCGCGGCACCATCGTCGCTGGAGGATGGGGACAGCGCCGACAATGCGATCAGCTGCGTGTCCGCAAGATACTTGCACCTTGGTTGCCGCCATCGTGCGCCGCAAACCAGTGGCCGGCGTTACCACTTTGAGCGGGGCCTCTGCCACACACCTGGTAAAAGTGACCTTTGTGGACGCGAATGGCTTCACCCTCGCATGCGGTGCGCGGGGAAGGGCCGCGCCTCTCCTCACCTCACCTTCGCCGCCACCGACCACCGCCTTGCTCGTTGGCCTCGCTTCAACCGTCTTGCCGGGGATCACATCGCCGCCCGGTGCTCTTCTCCGACCGCCGCTTCTTCGCCTCACGGCCGGCACCGAGCAAGGGATCGCAGTCGTCACCGCCGCCGCTCCAAAGACCGGGCGCGGAGCCACGCCCACGTCCCTCCCGGATCGCCCACGGCGTCGACCGTTGTGGGGATGTTCGAGATCCTCCGGGGCATCTAGGCCGCGAGGCTCCCTTCCTCCCGTCGGGCGATCCTCTCGCCCTGCCCGCCAAGCTCCCGTACTTTCGGCTGCCGATGCCTCCTACCTGGACACGTCCTTCGGGGCGGAGTCGAGAGACCCGCCGCACCATGCCCAGGCGCCACGAGCGTTGTCGCCGACGGCAGCGGGCCCGGTTCGCGTCGACTAGTGGGCCGACCTTGTCGGCGCCGAGCTAGCGGCGCCCGGCCACCCCCATGCTTCCGCCGCGTATCGGAATGCGGGGACATGGACTTGGCGGCCAACCGCCGTGCAGTCCCGCCGCCTAACACCGACGCCGCACGACGCCCTGCTACGGCGTGCCCCCCGCCCCTACGCTCCACTCAGCCCCGGACACCAAAGGGGCCCGGCGTGACGGACACACCCGCCGCCGCCTCCACGCAGGTGACACACCGGCCCGCGCCCACGCCCGTGGATCGTGGGGGTGACCTGCGCCGGTCTGATTGGCGACCACGGCGGCCGACGCCGCACCACCGTCGCGGCCCGACACCTCTTCCCGTTGACGTCCGCGGCGGGCGACCCGGCGGACCCGCCGTCGCCCGGCGGCTTCGGCGCCCGCAAAGATCCACCCACCCGAGCCTCAATCATGGCCTTCGTCGACTCCTTGAAGCTGCCTTTGGCGCGGCCCGCTCATCTCGCCGCAGCCGCCATCGCACACTACCCGACGCGATGAGTGGATTCCGGCGTAGCACTCTGGCGGCCGTCGATCTTCGAGGACCCGCGGTGGAGCGAACGGGCCCGGCGGGTGCTCCTCAATAAATGGGAAGGCCGTCACGGCGGGCGCTTCCTTGTCCACCCGATGACGCGGTGGCGAACCGACTCCTCGGCAACCCGGGGGACACGCCCCGGACCACAAGCGCAAGGCCGTGGCGTGTGCTCTTCCAGCTACGCGCCTCCCCCCGTCGCGGCGAGGCCTCCTAGGCGCTGACCACCACCCCGTGGTTTAGGCTTAAACCTTCCGGTCGCATAGTTAGTTTATTCCTTTATAAACACCTACCGACGGTCCACCGTTTAAGCGGTGCCTTGTGTTAGTGTGCCTGTCTTGCGTGCTCCCGTGCATCTCGCTAGGGTTCTCGTAAGGCTGTAAAAAACTTTCCAACTTTTCTTAATGCAGTATAGGAAAGTGCCTGGTTTCGAAAAAAAAGAATAAGTATGTACTCTAACAGTGTCGTCGATCCGTCAGAGCCGCAAGTTGGGAAACATGAGCGTCTAGTGCGTCAACGGTAGCGTGGCATGACCAGCCATTCTCTGCTGAGGTTATCTTCGCCGCGGTGCATGCCGTGCCTGTGCTGCGCAGCAACGACATTAGACTGGAGGGCAGTACAGTACGTAGCACTCAACAGCTAGTGCACGACTGCCGCACCACTACGGCGTTGCCCCAGCAGCCTCCATTGCTGCGCGCGGCTTTTGTCGAGCAGGACTACGGCAAGATAAGTTCCTTCCTTCAACACTTATATACTCCATGTCTTGCGTTATTTCTGCTCCCGACGAGATCCAGACCTCCTACCATGCTCGAGCAGGCAACAAAAATGCTGTCCTACTAATGGTCCAAGATTGATCCGGCCCCTTTGCTTGATTATTCCAAACATGGTGACTCTCAAACTCTTAGTAGTAATATACGTTGGACATCTGGAATTTTAGGAATACGATGGACAGCCTCTATCCTATGGTACTATAAGGAAAAAGGGCACCAGGCCAAACATCATTCATAAACTTGGTATTTTCCAAGAAAGCACTGTTTGCGAGATGGTATATATGTCTCTAAAGGAGGTAAGGAAACATCATGAGGGCGCAGCCCTTTTATTTTTGGAGAGAATGCGTCACATGTGGATCTCAGAGGTACTTAGTTAATTTATTATTTTCCGTCATCATTAAGTCTGGTAGTTTTGCTTGATCAAATGCGTGAATAGGGACAGAGTGTGAAAGAGAATGATGCCGCCCATGCTGGCTTTAGATTTTCAGTACTTTCACTCCCTACTATAAGCAAAAGTGGGTCAAAGATTAGGCTAATCTTTTGCTGTTAGTGGAGTACGAAAAGTGGAGTTTACGGCGTGGTGTTACCTTTAACATATGCTGTGCTACATCTACCAGCCAGTCTAACATATATCCCAAGCTACGAACGAAGAGTAGCACTATTGGCACATTCATCCTGCTTCCCACGTCTCAGCCCCTCTTCCCCCTCCAGGAAAACTAAGCAAGGAATCCATGGCAGACTTGATGAAGAAACTTGGTTGGATAGCCTGGTGCTTAACTGTAATAGGTTGGTTTCTGTCACCCATCATCAGCTTGCTCCTGAACAAGTTCTTTGCCTACCTAGTGTTCGATGCATCAAAAAAACTCAAGGAGCTAGAGAATGAGATTATCAGAGAGCTGAAGAAGACGCTTGGTGCAGTGGAGGAGCAGACGGTGCTTAGAGCAGCTGAAGACCATCCGTCTCAAAGCGATCTGAAGATACTGGACAATATGAAGATGGATCTCAAGTCTGCCTTGTATGAAGCCGAAGATATCCTAGATCTTCTCGATTATCGCCGGATCGAGAAGGATCTTCATCTTGGGGATGATGACAGCCTCTGGGTGGAGAAACAACTCGGTGCTGCTTGCGCCTGGATTGCCCGCTGCAAGGAGAGTTCCTTTGGGCGATGGGTTCATGTCACCTTCACAACGGTAATGAAGAGCGCACAGTGCACGACCAAGCAGGGTCAGTTCGTCATTCAAGGGTGGCGGCACTGGAGGCCGAGCTTTGACCAGTTTTGCAGCCGTAGAGCCATACAAATCAGGGGAGCTACAGCGCTGCAGTGTGCACAGAGCTGGCACCAGCAGCTAGGGCAACTATTCAGGCGTGTTATACTATGCAGAAGTGGCAGATCAAGTGTGCTTCTTCCAGTTTCTATCAACCAAACGCTACAACCCCCGTGTCTTCAGTCTGGAGGCTCTGTGTTTGTTCCAGTGGACCCAACACGTAAGCCATCAGAGGAGATGGTGGACGAGGAAGAAATAGTGGTTGAAGAGACACAAGTGAAGGAAGGACAGGCAGAGGAGACGGTGGATGTGGAGGAAAGAGTTGTGGGACAGACACAATTGAAGGAAAGACAGGCAGAGGAGATACAAGTAGGAGAGGGAGAGATGCCAAATGAGATAGAAGAAGCTTGTGAAGGAGGACAGATGTCAGAGGAAGAGATAAAAGCAGAAAGTACTGAAGAAGAAGAAGTGGGAGAGACGTTGTTAGAGGAAGAGATAGAAGAAGATGAGGAGGAAGGAGGAGAGGGAGAGCCAAGTTCTTCGTCAACGCCGTTGAACTGTTCTCGATCTGTGCTCACATGGTTTGTAAAGCTCTATTTTTATCGAGACTGGTCATATGGAGTTGTTGGCATCAAAAGCGACAAGGTACCATCTTACTCCCTCCGTCCCAAAAAAACATGCAATTCTCGCTTTCCGATAAGTCAACTGATTCTAACTTTGACTAAATTTATATAAAAGATTACTAACACTTAATACAAATTAGTATCAATAGATTCGTGACGAAATATATTTTCATAATAAATTTTGTTTGAGACATGAATATTAATATTAATTACTATAAGCTTAATCAAACTTTAGTCAATTTGACTAGCACGATTCCCATAATAAGATGTTTTTTGGGACGGAGGGAGTACTATCATTTCAGAATGAGATACTGAAATACCATTATGGCACAATTGTTTGCCTTTTGATCTTTGTGACATATCCGTCTTGTTATTTCTAGATATGCCAGATAATTACTATACCAAAATTAAGAGTCTAAGCGCAACATAGTTTATTTTTTGAGCACCCAGAGTGGTGTATATATATCTGAAACATTCATTTTTGGTACATTCATTTTACTATGCATCTAAATATTATAATAATATGTATAGATACGTAGCAAGACGGATGAACCAAAAAAAGTCAGCGACTTATAATTTGCAAATCGAAGGGAGTATGAACTATTGACTTATGCAAAAGTAGTCAATACACTCGACAGTTCCTTGCAACAAAAGATGATGCATGGTTGATGCCATAGTGCAATTAAATAAAAATTTCCATTTTAATAAGATGAATCTGAATACTTTTTTATTTAAATATTAATTCAAATGCACTTTTTTAAAGTTTTATTTTGCATTTATAGAATGACTTGTGTTTTAAAAAAGTAGATATAAATTGCAATAATATGTGGCTAAGATAATTATTTGAAGCTTCCTTCTTGCAGAAGGATGGCAACGTGCCTATTACTGAAAAGAATCAGATTAAGGAAACAAATAAAGAGCATAGAAGATATTCTCACTTCCTCGAAGAAGTCAAATTTGTTGAATCAGAGTAGCAGCAGCACGACCAAGGATGATGATAAGGAAAGTAGCAGTAACAGCACTGCCAAGAACAGTGACAAAGATAGCACAAATAAAGCAGGCAACAATGGTAGCATTAACAGCACTGCCAAGCAGAAAGAAATTGACAAGTTGTACAGAAGCATTGAACAGAAAGTGTTCGGTCGAGACGCAGTACCGTAAGCATATAAGTGAGATACTTCGTGAGGGACCAGATACCTATGCAGCAAGCTCGAGCACCAGTAAACCTTATTCTGTGATTGGCATATATGGCATTACAGGTTCTGGAAAGACTACCCTGGCACAATATGTTTGTGATTATGAGAAGGATGCAGGACATTTCAACCTTATCATGTTCGTTCTTGTGGGGAAGACATTCAGCATCTCTGATATATTTTGTGAAATGCTGGACCAGATTAAGCAGTGGCGGCCCTATGATACCAATGGTCCTGAAATCCAAAAACAGAGTTTAGAGATCTAAGAAGTCTAAAAGCAGAGTTGAAGAAAGAATTGCATGACAAATGTTTTTTGTTGGTACTGGATGATCTCTGGGTCAATGCTGACAATATGAAGGAACGCGGATTCTACTTGATGTGCTTAATTCTGGGCAGACAGGAAGCCGAATCCTGGTGACAGCTCAAAAGAAAGATGCATGTGCAGCTTTAGGTGCTCAGGAGAAACTGCAAATGCCAATACCTGATATGGAAGAAGATCAGTACCTCTCAATGTTCATGCACTATGCCATAGATGTCAATCAAGTTAACCGTGCTGATTATGGAAGATATGAAGCAATCGGTAGAAAAATTACCAAAAAGCTTCTTGGGTCACCCATTGCAGCAAGAACAGTGGCAGCACGCCTTAAGAATAATAACAGTACTGATTTCTGGGAAACAATAGCAAGCCTTGACGTGTTAAATGAAACAATGGGAGCTCTGTGGTGGAGCTATCAGCAGCTTGGTGGTGATATCAGGCGATGCTTTACATACTGCATGATTTTTCCCAAAGGATATGAAATAAAACGAGATGAGTTGGTTTCCCTCTGGATAGCACAAGGGTTTGTAAACACTAGGAAAAATGCAACAGAGGAACTGGAAGATATATGCCAGAGCTACCTTGATCAGTTACTGACATTCTCATTTCTGCAAGTACAACGAAAAACATTTTTTGGCAAGGAGACTATGGTATTGACAATTCATGACCTGCTACACGAGTTGGCAGAGAGGGTTTCTGGAAGCGAGTTCTATAGAATTGGTTTGACTGGCATACCAAAAGATATCCCACGAGGGGTTCACCATCTCTACATTGAGGCCAACATTCAGAACAAGGATGTTCCAAAGATCGCAGAGAAGATTCTGGACTTGGGAAATTTGCGCACCCTGATCATTAAGGAGCCTTATTCATGGTCCACGAAAACCGTGAAAAGAAATCATGAGTTAGAAAAACTCTTGGAGCGTTTGTTCATGAGGTTGACGAAATTGCGCGTGCTGATCATAAAACTAAATAATCAGACAAAAGAGTTGTCAGTTCCAGCATCTATTGATCAGATGAAGCATCTACGTTATCTTGGTATTGATATTTTTGGCTCTCACAATCTGATTTTGCCAAGCACATTTAACAAGCTTTACCACATCCAGACCACAGATATTCCTAGAAATGTAGCACCATGTCCTGAAGATGATGCTATGATACTCTATTTGTTGCTCAACTCTTCTCCGCTGTCTTTCCCCAACATTGGAAGGCTGACGGCACTGCAAAAACTGGCAAAGTTTGAAGTGAAGGAGGAACCAGGGCATGAGTTGAAGCAGCTCATGCACCTAAACAGTCTTCGAGACTATCTGTATATAACGGGGCTTCAGTTTGTCGGAAGCAAAGATGAAGCTGCTGAAGCACACCTAACCCACAAGAAGCGACTCAGGATACTATTCCTGGTGTTTGGCTCGGACAAGACTCAGGATCCAGACGTGGAAGCAGAGGTGCTTGAGGGGCTTTGCCCCCCAACGGATATTCAAAAGCTCTATATCTGGGACTACAGTGGTTCAAGGTATCCTAGTTGGATGTTGACTCACCACCATCTAGATGCCCTAATGCAACTGCACAAACTTGAACTCATTAGTTGCAGCCGGCTGGCATCTATTCCTGAAGGTAGTGAACTCTTCATTGGTCTGCGTGAGCTTCACATTTACAGTTGTGACTGGGACAGCTTGCCCGAAAATATGGAGCGCCTAGTGTCGCTTCAAACATTGGAAATTAGGATATGAAAAAAAAGATAGAACATCTTCCGGAACAGGCTCTTAAAAGCGATTAAAATCAGTTGGTGCGACATGCTGAGAAGTATTGGTATTATGGAGTGCCCTGGACTTGAATTCATATTGGAAAAGGAGAAACGTCCTGAAGCGTGTACGTCACTGGAATACTGCCAAGACATAGCACCTACCGGTACTCCAGAGCAATCTCCGTATCCAATGATTGGTTGTCCATGCCTAGTAACTTTAGAGATAAGAGGCTGTGATAACCTGGTAACACTTCCAAACCTACCACCGTCCCTCAAGAATTTGTCAATCTGGGGGGTGCAGGGACCTCTGTTCCGCGTGTCAGGGCAGCTGGGTCAACTCGAGAAACTAGGTATTTACGAGTGCAATAAGTTGTTGTCAGTACAATCCTTGGGAGACACATCATCATTAAATACACTGATTCTTTCCGGCTGCCAACGGCTTGCATCCTTAGGATCCAGCGGTGGCCCTGGGAGTTACTTGGCTCTTCAGCGACTTAAGATCGAATCCTGCCCAGCTATGGATATGAACCAGTTTCACAAAAATGTGCTTGACCGCCTTGTACTCAATACCAAATCATTGGCTCTTCTATGAAATCCCAGATGAAAGGTATACTGTTCAATTATGAAATGACCCATGCATATTGCTGGTTGGTACCATTATTGATTTTCATTCTTGAATACAGTAGTTAGCTAACAACGTTTATTTTCCCTTTGCAGAGCCTAAACTATGGGATCCAAAATCTTGGAAACATGCTATCCCTTGGTGTTGAGATGGGGTGGTCCAGCATCATTCAATTAGTACTGAATTCAGTAATGATATCCAGAAACCCTTGAGGTGCTCAAGCTGTCCCATATTCTATTTGCCAGGCCCAAGCTATGACCACAAAGCCGGACTGTGTTTTGGCAACGGCACATGTAGTTCTTTGCATAAGTTTGGATCGTGAAAAACTTGCCTTATGTGTGCACGTTTGAGAGCAAGCACGTATGCGTACAGACGTGCTGCTGTTGTGTATTGTTATGAATATAAAAATGAAAGGGAACAAGCAAGTGACCCTTTCTCCGTGGACTATATATGGATGCAGACTAGGCTGGGCATCTATCCGGTTTGCATATATAGATATATATATGTGCCATCTTGTTCTTCAACCCTGCCCATGGCATCCGTGGAATAGGGCTGGGCACGGTTTGAAACCATCTTGCTTGTTTGTTGAGATCGTTGTCTGAAATCCTTGTGATCCGCAGAAATGGAACTCTGCAGCATCCATTTTTCAGAAGCAGAGTGGGCATCCATTCACAACTGGCGAGAGTGATGGCATTCCGTGTAGGCCCATCGGAGTGCGGGCCTCGAAAATTCGTGATCCAGTGTTTGTGCCGTGGGCTTTCGCCGGATGTGCGCGTCGATGGCCTCCATGGCCCATCATCGCTCTCACCAGTCACAGCAGGCCCGATTACGGTGCAGCGTCGTGAGGCCTCATCCGCTGAAGGGTTCGCTACGGCGGTGGACGGCGGGCAGGCGCCGGTGTAGGGGCGGGATTGGGAGCCACCGGTGGCGGTGGGGCACTCCGCCGAGCGATGGGAGTGCAACACCGGGGACGGACCTCGGAGCAGCAGTACCCAATGGTGCCTCGTTGGGACTGGCCGACCCTTTCCCTCGACCGTGGTTCGCCTGCGGGTCCCACCGTAATCTCGCACCGCCGGCTCCGGCTCTGTCGCCGTCGGCACGCGGTGAAGCCGGCTACTGTTACCGACCAAGGTTAGCTACCAAGTCTGATTTGCCGCTCCAATGCTTCGCCCTCTGAAACTTTTCTGTCCGTTTTGTTTGTCTTCTGCAGAGCTTGCGCACTTTGACTGATTTTGCGTGGGATTTGGGATGGTGATGCTCAGTAAGTATGACGACCTTGTTGTCGCAGGTGATCCACTACTTCATAGATTCAATGGCTCTATCCCCTAAGCGATGGCAGAAAGTAATCCTGACCAAATAATTGTCTGGTCTTTGTGACAAT
Source organism: Hyparrhenia diplandra (assembly GCA_015847255.1). Taxonomy (NCBI): domain Eukaryota; kingdom Viridiplantae; phylum Streptophyta; class Magnoliopsida; order Poales; family Poaceae; genus Hyparrhenia; species Hyparrhenia diplandra. The sequence continues at coordinate 1,483,579 of JADLZK010004649.1, read as the reverse complement.
TTGCAGCTCTCTTGTGCAACTACTAGCAGGCTCTGATCCTGTATATGATCTTTTACCAACAAGAAAGGTTAGTTAATAAATATTTACTCAGCAGGTACTCCAACTCTAGCTGATTATCACATTTTGCTCAGCAAGTCAGGATTTGTATATTTCCTGTTTTCAGACTACAGTTAGTTCATTTGTTTCTTAGTGACATTGTTCTAAAAAAACCTTTGCTGCTTTGCTTACTACTTACTAGACTGAGCAGGTTAATTTATATTACATATTCAACTTATTTCCCACTATTTATGTGATGCAACATCCTCTGTCCCTGTCAGACTATTAGCACATAGATGGATACAAGGTTGAATCTGATGTTCAGACAATCAGACTTTAATGGTCAGTCTATATTCAAATGAAAGCATTATGGATCACTATGTCATACAGTACTGCTCTCTGAAGCTCAAAAGCAAAACAGAGGCCATGTGGGGCAAAGGTGAAGGCAAGAGGAAGAAGAAAAGAAGATGCTCTGCTTCTTTCTAAAGCTGAATCCAGCTCTTCCCTTTAGTTATTTATTTAGGGATGGATAGAATAAGATCGAGCAAAGAATTATTATTTGAATAAAGCTGTCTGAAGGGTGCTCTGTTAGTTGTCACCACAAGCAACCCACCAAAACCAAAATGTTGCTTCGTTTGTGAAATCTAGTATCATTCCACTTTCACCTAACTCTGCTGTGCTCCTCCGGTGGTTAATCCTCTCTTGCGAACTCGTCTCCTGCAGTACCTAATTTCTGTATTAGTTGGTACCATAAGAAGAAAGGAGTTGAAGCGACTGGGTGATGGTTTTTCCATCACAAGTACCGGTACCCAGCTGGTGCAGCAGCTAATTAGTGAAGCAATTCATACGAATATTGGTCCGTCCATCTGCTTCTCATGTTCCCGCTTTTTTTTTTGTTAATTGTTAATGAGATTGACTAAACAGGGCCTTTATCTGCTTGTTGTGTGCAGGCTGGAAGAGGAAAAGTGCTTGGATTAATCGCTCTGCTAGTCAAACAAGAAAATTGCTGTCTGCATTTATTCCTGTGTATTGTGATAACAACAATGGCCGATTTAGTGACCGGTCCGCTGGTCTCCATGGTGATGGAGAAGGCATCCAGCTAGCTGCTGGACCAGTACAAGGTGATGGAAGGCATGGAGCAGCAGCGCAAGATCCTGGAGCGCAACCTGCCAGCAATTCTGTACATCATCCAGGATGCTGAGGAGAAAGGAGCCTTCCGGCCTGAAGTAGCGGTTTGGCTCAAAGACCTCAGGAGTGCGGCCTATGAGGCCAATGATGTCTTTGATGAGTTCAAGTATGAGGCACTTCAGTGAGAAGCCAAGAAGAAGGCCCTGCACAGCAAGCATGGAACAGAGATTCCAAGGCTCCTGCTCCCAGCTCGTAACCCCATTGTGTTCCGCTACAGGATGGGCAAGAAGCTACGCAGGATTGTGCAGACCATCGACGGCCTGGTCACTGAGATGAATAAGTTTGATTGCAGACATCTGCAGCTAGCACAACCCTCAAGGAAGTGGCGACAAATGGATTCCATATTATTAGCAGATCTAGAGATCGGGAGAAGAATAAAATCATGGGGATGGTCCTTCCAATTGTTGGGTTAGGGCGGGATGGGCAAGACCCTGCAATCACCCTGCAATCAGGAAGCATTTTGAGCTTCAGAGGTGGTGTTGTGTGTCAGATTATTTTGAAGTCGATACCATTGCAAGCAATATCTATGAGAGTAGCGAGAAAAATCGTGAAAAAGCATTGCGGGAGCTCCAAAGTATGATAAGTGGGAAGAGATACCTCATTGTTTTAGATGATGTATGGAATCGGGATGGTGACAAGTGGGGGAAACTAAAGACCTGCCTAAAGCAGGGTGGCAAGGGCAGTGCAGTATTGACAACAACTCGTGATTCAAAAGTGGCTGAAATCATGGCCATGGGTGTAAATGAAGCCCATAACATTGGGAAGCTGAGTGACCAGCATTTGAGGGAAATTGTCCAGAGCAGAGCATTCAGCTTGCAAAATCCAAATAGTGATGAGCTGGATCGCATTTTCAGTAGGATTGTTGATGGATGTGCTGATTCTCCTTTGGCTGCCAAATCCTTTGGCTCCATGTTGAGTAACAAGACTAGCATGAATGAGTGGAAACATACATTGGCCAAAAGTAACATATGTAATGAGACAAGTGGAATTTTACCAATACTCAAGCTCAGTTTTGATGACCTACCAGCACTTATGAAGCAGTGCTTCGCATTTTGTGCTTTATTTCCCAAGGATATGAGATTGATGTTGACCTATTGATTCATTTGTGGATGGCACATGACTTTATACCTGTGCAGGATGGCGAACTGCCTGAAACTGTAGGTGAACAAATTTTCATGGATCTAACTTGGAGATCATTCTTTCAAGATATCAAGCAAACTGTTCCAGTTGGTCACTATTCGAGTGGAAGCTTGTCGCTTTGTAAGAGAACCATATGCAAGATACATGATCTCATGCATGACATTGCTCAATCTGTTATGGGGAAAGAATGCGCCACCATAGTTGGTAAGCCGACAGTCAACAAGCTGTTGCAAAATCCTACCGCCACGCCTTTTTGTCAGTATATGGTGCAAGTGTTGTTTTTCAGAAAAGGCTGATTATGTCGTTGTTGGATCATCTATTGAAGAAAAAAACTGCAATGCTCCAGACATTATTCTTCACAGATTATTATGACCGCCTTGACATATCACAGTACACTTCTTTGTGAGCCCTACACCTTCCTGCAATGGCCTATACAGTACACAAACACCTTACAGGACAGATACAACACCTGAGGTATCTTAATCTGTCAGGACATAGGTTTGTGCAACTTCCTGAAGATATTAGCATTATGTATAATCTACAAACATTGGACCTTTCTTTTTTTGCACGGAGCTTCGCCAGCTTCCAAAGGATATGAAGCATATGGCAAGCCTACGACACTTCTATACCCATGGATGTGAATCACTGACGCATGCCTTCTGACTCAGACGGATGACTTCTCTACAGACACTAACATATTTTTGTTTCTGGTGCTAGCTCGACTGCAGTACTATCGAGAACTTGGAAATTTAAATCTTGGTGGTGAGTTAGAATTAAGTGGTCTGGAAAATGTAACAGAACAACTTGCAAAAAAAAAAAGTCGGACTTGAACATAAAGAGAAGATAACACACTTGTCTCTTGAATGGGATAGTAAGGGTCAAGAACAATCAGTGCTAATGGATTGCCATGAGAAGGTGCTATATGCCCTTAAAACTCATGATGGTCTGCAGACACTAAGGATAGTCAACAACAGAGGCACTAGTTTACCATCATGGGTAACCGATGTTAGGAAATTGCAGCAATTGACTGCGCCCATCTGCATGGTTGTACGCTGTGCGAGGAATTTCCTCAGTTTTTACTATTTCAAAGCTTTTGTAGTTCTTTACTTGGAAAAAGTTGGACAAATTGCAAAGCCTATGCAGCTTATATTGTCTCTGCTCCATTTCCAGCACTGAAGCAACTCCGTTACATGATTTGGAGAGCTTGGAGAGGTGGGTGGCAACAGAAGGAAAAGATGAATTAACCTTTCCTGTACTTGAGGAGATTGACATTGAAAACTGTCCAGAGTTGAGAAGTCTTCCTGAAGCACCAGGGCTCAAGGTCATAGGGCTGGACGAAGGCAAGGCACTGCTATCCCTAGGAATAGTTAAATCAACAAGGCACATGACTTCACTGTTCACTGTCCAAGATAGAAATATGTGTCCGTGACACTGAAGCACTGCCTCAGATAGATAGTAGCTGCAGTTCATCGCAGAAGCTAGAACCATCACTCCATGACTTGAAAGCAGCACCTCTGTCAGACCTGAGCATATGTGGCTGCAACTTTTTCTTCTTCCCAAGTCAGTCAGAGCTAACGTTTGTGGCCTGGAAATCATTTGAAAAACTTGTAGATCTGACAATTCGACACTGCGACGCGTGCTGATCTATTGGCCAGAACAAGTATTCAAAAGCTTGGTGTCCTTGAAGCATTTGTCGATTGAGGACTGTAAGAAGCTAATTGGCCCTAAACCGTGACAGATGATGAACCCACATAAATAACAGAGCAAGTCCTGCCACATCTAAACAAGATATTTGTAAGTCGATGTGAATGCTTGGTACAGCTTTTCATTCTTCCCCATCTCTCAGAATTATTGTTATTGATGATTGCCCTAGTCTTGAATTCATATGGGAAAAGAAGAAATGTCTTCAAACCTGTAGATCACTGGAATACTACCAAGACATTGCGCCTACCGGTACTCCAGAGCAATCGTCGTATCCAATGATTCCTTGTCCATGTCTAGTAAATCTGGAGATAAGAGGATGTGCTAACTTGGTAACACTTCCATATCTACCACCGTCCCTCAAGAATTTGGTAATCTGCAGGTGTGGAGAGCTTTGTTACGTGTCAGGACAGCTGGGTGAACTCGAGAAACTACATATTTTTAACTGCAATAAGCTGCAGTCAGTCCAATCCCCTGAAGACGCGCCATCATTAGAAACGCTGTTTCTTTCCAGTTGCCAATGCCTTGCATCCCTAGGATCCAGCGGTGGTCCTGGGACTTTCTCAGCTCTTCAGGGACTTGAAATTGAATACTGCCCAGCTATGGATATCAAGCAGTTTAAGAAAAATGTGCTTGACGGCCTCGTACAGAAAGAAATATCACACGCTCGTTCAAGGATCCCACATCAAGGTATGCTGTTCAATTTTGTTTTCTTTTGTTTCCTTAAATTTCTCTGTGCATTCTCTATATATGGTGTAAATCTGGACCATCTAAGTTTTAGTGAGGTCCAACCCTCCTCAATTTATTATTGATGTCTGGTGGATTAGTTGTGCTCCCACAATTCTAAATTATAAGATGTTTTGTCTTTCCTAGAGATATAGTTTTTGTTATGCACTTATATATAAATAATGTGCAGATACATAATAAAAACAATGCACCTTGAAAAGCCAAAACATATTATAATCTAGAATGGAGGGAATACAATTTTTTTTTTTTTGAGTTTAAGGGCCTTGCCTCGCCTTTCGATTAAAACCAAAAGAACATCGCTTTACAAACGTTTAGCGACCACCCAACGCCAGTTGATCTAGCCAGATCACACTGGAAAGACACACGACAGCATAACAAAGTACTCTCTAAGCAAAACATCATAAGACTCAAAGACTCAAAAGCGAAATGAGAACAATCTGCTTATTAGCAGCTTCAGGACCTGCTTCGACTCACACCATCGACTCCTCTGTTGTGAACCCGCTGAACATCTTTGTCCTTGCTTCTCCCACCAGGTCCACTTCCATCAGATTGTCGAAGCTTGATAATTCTGACGCTTTTTGCCACTTCAGTTTGCATTTGAAGCCATTGGTAACCATAACACTCTCCTAGCCTCCTTCTTGATGTTCTCCGAGTATTCCAGGAACATAATCTTCTTGTCGGCCGGACAAAGTATTGCCCACTTCTCCAGTAGCCCATGTATCCTGAAAAGAAGTATTTCCATACTTCTCCAGCCAATCTGTTGGAAGCAAAAATCATTTCTAAGATTCCAGATAGCCCAAATAACTGCTGATGAGATCATATTGATAATGCAAAAACGTTTATTGCTAAGCCAGCATCTACCAACTTCAAACATATTTTGACCTATCTGGTAACCAACAATATCAGAAACTATGCTCCAACATCTTTTTGGCTACTACACATTCAAAGAAAAGATGATGAATTGATTCTTTTTCAGTGCAAAACAGACATGTTTCATCTTTTACTTTCTGTCTTTTAGACAAGTTATCTCTAGTGAGGGCCCTATTATTGATAACCAACCACAAGAAAAAATGCACTCGTGGTGGAATTTTCAAACTCCAGACTGCTGGTACATGCACTGAAACAATGCCTCTAAAATTGATGACTTTATATAAGGATTGTGAGGAGTATATGCCAGATGACTTCCATTCCCAAATCATTTGATCTTCATTGTCAGGGAGCTCAATTGTTGCTACAAATTCTAAAATCTCTAGCCAATCCTGATACTGTTCAGGTGTGACTGTTCTTCTAAAGGTGCACTTAAGATCCACTCCATCCCAGAGTTCACTTATGGATTTTCCTTTTTCATGAACTATCCTATACAAAGGATAAAATTGAATGGCTAGACTAGACGATCCTAACCAATTATCCTCCCACAGTCTGATTTTCTTTCCATTTCCTATTTTCCACCTATATCCCATATTTGCAGCATGAGCTACCCACATAAAACTTTTGAAGAAGCTAGATGACCCTGTTGTACTAGCTTGTAAGATATTAGGACTAGTAGTGTTATACTTGTAGTCTAGAAGCTCTGTCCAGAGCTTGTTCTTGTCTGAATTGTATCTTTTTAGCCATGAGGCCATAAGACTGACATTCAAATCCCTAAGGCTAGGTATGCCCAGGCCTCCAAATTCTTTCCTCATTGAGACTAGTTCCCAATTAGCTAGATGGTATTTGTGACATTCAGGGGAGTCATTCCACAAATAGTTACTCATATGTGTGTTTAAAGTTTCTAGAGCCCACTTAGGGAACTTGATGAAGGATAGAAGGTAAACTGGTATGCTGGCCAGGCAAGATTTAATGAGCATTGCCCTGGCTGCTAGATTGAGATACTTCCCTCTCCAACTCTTTAAAATCTTGTCAACTAAAGGTTGAATGTCTTCTACATAAATTTATCATAATGTAAAGGTACTCCTAGGTATTTTATTGGGAAGCTGCCTAAAGGACAGGCCAGAATGTGTGCAAAGTTGTGAGCATCTACTAAATCCATATTTATGGGAACTAGTTCACTTTTGTGAAAATTAATTCTCATACCAGACAACTGCTCATACCACATCAGCACACCTTTTAGATTCCTAAGGCATACCTCATCTGCTCTAGAAAAAGAGTATTGTGTCATCTGCATATTGCAGAGATACAATCCCCCTAGTCTAAAATCTTCTAACAGCCCATGGATTAGATTCTTGTTTGCAGCTTTTTGCAGCATTTTGGATAAACCATCTCCTACAAGATTGAAAAGGAAAGGAGAAAGAGGATCTCCTTGTCTAAGGCCTTTTCCTGTTTTAAAATAGGAACTGTCTTCTCCATTCAAAGTGATACCTAGTGAGCCTCCAATTACTAGCTGTTTTATCCAACTAATCACTCTTGGATGGAAATTCCTATCTTTTAGCATATCAAACAGAAAAGTCCAACTGACCCTGTCATACGCTTTCTCATAATCTAATTTGATGATGACCCCTTTTTCTCCTTTACTATGGATGCTATGCACTACTTCATGTGCTACAACCACACTCTCCAAAAATGAATCTCCCTTTTATAAAAGCAGATTGAGTTGGTGCTACTATTCTTTGAACTATATTCTGTAACCTAATTGTCATAATTTTTTGAAAAAGATCTTAAAGCTACAATTAAGGAGGCTAATGGGTCTAAATTGTTTCATGTTTGTTGCATCTCCTACCTTTGGTATTAGAGTCACTAAAGCACAATTCAATCTATACAGATCTAGGTTACCTTTGTGGAAATCATCAAAGAGAGCTAGTAGCTCAGTTTTAATAATCTCCCAGAATTTTTTGATAAAATAAAAAGGATAACCCATCAGGACCAGGAGCCCCTTCTGCATAACAGCTGAAGATGGCTTGTTTTAATTCAGCTTCAGAGAAAGGTGCTAATAAGTTTTCATTTTCCTCTTGACTGACCTTATCTTGGTCCTCCCAAAAATTGTTACCCAATTTAACATTTGCATCTGTCTCTTTTGCAAAGAGATTTTTGTAGAAATCTACAGCTATTTGCATCATGCCCTTTTGATCCTGCACTAAACCATTTGGCCCTTGAAGACAATCCACTCTTTTCCTTCTACTTCTATGATTTGCAATGGCATGGAAATATGCAGTGTTCCTGTCTCCTTCTAACACATCCCTATCCCTAGACCTCTGCCTGGCTTTAATTTCCTCTAGGGCCCAAATGTGGTTAAGTTCTTTTTCTACTTTTCTAAATTCTGCTAACTCATCAGGATCTAGGGCTCTTTCTTTAGCTAAGTTTTCTAGTCTAGTGAAGGTTTGTGTGAGTTTAGCTTTTTCTTTATTCATGGCAGCAATAACATTTGCTGCCCAACCCCTTACTATTCTTCTAAGAGTTCTTACTTTAAATTGCCATCTATCCATACTATTGCTTAGGTTACATGGAGTATTCCAGGCTTTTTCTACTACACTCTGGAAGGACTCATTACCTAGCCACCATTTCTCAAATCTAAATCTTTTCTTACCAAAACTAACATTATCTCCAGAGTCCAAAATCAGAGGATTATGATCACTTGGCAGTCTTTCTAGAGCTTTAATACTAACCATGGGAAAAGCTGTTTCCCATTCTGTAGTAACAAAGATTCTATCAATTTTGGCTAAAATAGGAAAATCTTGGTTATTTGTCCAAGTAAACTTCTTGTTACTAGCACTTAGCTCTATCAGAGACCACTTACTGATCCAATTATTGAAACTATCAGCCCATCTGTGGTTGATGATGCCATTGTTTTTGTCTCCTACAAACCTCACTAGATTAAAATCACCCCCTATCAGTGTTGGGCCCTGCCACTTACTCATCATGTTCCCTAAAACATCTAAAAACTCTTGTTTCTTATCCTCATATGCAGGTCCATAAATAACTACCAATTTCCAAGAAAACCCAGTTTTCTTACAGGCAAGCATAACACTAACATAGTAAGGGTGGCAGTCACCAACAATCATGGTAAACAAATCAGAATTGGCTCCAACTAGGATTCCTCCAGCTGAGCCTTTTGCTTCTAAATGATGCCAATTGTAAGGAACATTATCAGCTAAAGATCTAATCAAACCATCAGAAAGAAAAATTCTTCTTAGTCTCCATAATGCCTACGAAATCTAAGTGAAGATCCCTAATTTTTCCTCTTAAGGCCGGTAGCCTATCAGTTTTCCCTAAACCTCTGATATTCCAAAACATACCTATCATTTTTTACTCTTATTTTTCTTTTTCCTATTTTTACCTGCTACAGACCATCCTTTGTCCTGGTTGGCCTGTGTAGTATCAGAATTTCCATTCTGATCTACAGAGTTACTGGTGTTAGTAGAATTAACTAGAGAATTTCCATTCTCATTTACAGTATTACTAGTGCTAGTAGAACTACTCAGAGAAACTTTATGACTATCAGTAATAGTACTCCTATTTATGTCTGAAACTTGACAATGCAGATCTGTAACAGCAGAGTTTTGAGCATTATGCTCTGCTTGCCTAAGTAAATCATTACATTCTGGGATAGTACATTCTTTTTCATTAGTAGCACTCCTCTTATCATCTAGGTCTAGCATACTAGAAATAACATCAGGATTTCCATCCCCTACCACAAGATCAATATCACTGGCAATTGAAGCTAAGATATTTTTGGAGAGTTTTTGATTTATACCTGTTTTGTTTTCCAGATTCCACTTCCTCTTCACCTCCTGGGCTTTCTCCAAAGCAGGAACTCCCTTGTCAACATTCCTCAAGCTCTTCCTGGTAGGCACCACTGGCCCCCACTGCTTCCCCTTGCCTGTCTTCTTCTCTCTCTGATTGGCTTGTTCAAATTTCTCCAATATTTCAGTTGTAGGTTGAGAACAACCTTCCTGCACCTCTGAAAAACCCAGCTTTTCAAGGGAATTTGGTGAACCCCCATCCTTCTCTCCTTCTGTGTCTAAAGCTTTAAACTGATTTGTCTCTGACACCAAATTGTTCACCCATTCTTCTGGAAGCAGATAAGTGTCCTCTTTGTCTTGGATTGTTACATCCTCCTCATCCTCTGAGTCATTTAACACTTCATCATCACCCTCCAATTCCATGGCCTTGAGTAGATTGGTGCATTGTAGAGCATATTCTTGCTGAAGGCCTCTTTCTCCAAATTCTAGGATTCTTCTCACACTTTTATCCCCACTAGATCCCTGCATTGTTTGCTGCTTAGGAGTAGCCGAAGATGTTTTGTCCTCTCCTTTTTCTGCTGGTTTAGCCTGTTCCTCTTTCTCCTCTGGTAGCTGGTCTTCTGTATTTTCATTACCTTTGTTGTCCCCATCCCCATCATCATCAGAGTTGCCATCAGCAGAACTTCCCACTTGTACAAAACCTTGTGGTGTGAACATGATTAGATGGATGTTGTTTTTGAAAACAAATAACCTTTCCTTGGGAATTCTTGTAGGATCTTTGCACTGAATCTTGACTCTCACAGCAGTCTACTTGGATCATTCTGCCTAGGCAAGAAGCAACTTGATTCATAGTTTTCCAGTCTACCCATTTTGGTGGGATTCCTTGCATGAGTACCCAGACATCAACTAGTGTACCTACAGGTTCTATTTCACCATCCCATACACTGAGAGAAGCCACCACACCAGTCCTGGTAAGATCAAAAGTTGTTGACTTGCCAATCACAATATTCTCTACCTTCTTCTGAGGAGGAAATCTGATAATGTAGCTATACTCTTCTGCCTGTTTAAGAACCCAGTTCCAATTCTTGTCAAACAACACTTTCAGAGCTGCCACAATACCACACTCATCAATATCACCTTGCTCTATAGTCAGCAGTCCACAATTATCCAGCCCTACCCAATGCCTGAACCTATCATTACTATCCTCCACATCAATATAGTGAAATCCCAGCCCCCTATTGGCACTTCCAAAGAATTGAGCTGTCACAGCTGGTTTTTCCCATTCTGGACACTGATCCACTGCATGGTTAGGATCATGACAAATAAAGCAGACTTTAGGTGACTTGCAAGTAGAGCTGAGATGTCCTAGCTGTCCACAGTTGAAGCAAACCACATTTGCAGAGCTACCAGCATTGTCCTCTATCACCATGTTCTCACCAGAGTTATGAGAATTGTTGGTATTTGTGTTTGGAATTGAACCTTCACCTTCCTGTTGACCTGTGCCTTGCTCATGCAGATTCTGTGAAGCTTGTTGCTGCTGTTGCTGCCTTGGTGCCTGTCTTCCCCTGCCTCTACCCTGCATCCCTCCACCTCTTGGCCGTGGAGCTTCAAACTGTCTGTTGAATTGTGGTGGATGTTGGTTAGGTGGAGGGAAAGGTGAGGGATTCTGATAAAAACCATATGGAGGTGGAGGTGGGTAGTATTGTGATAAAAACCATATGGAGGGAATACAATAGGTGGGTGGAGGTCTGCAGTCTTGTTTCTAGACTGTCAGTGTCTCTGATGCCAGTTTGGTTCATACGGTTATTGATTTGCATTCCTGGATGCAGCAGTTAGTAACGTGCATCTTCCATTTGCAGGCCTAAACTGTTGGAACCAAAATCTTGGAAATATGCTATCCCTGCTTGGTGGTGTCACCGCACAGAGGAGTAGTTCCAAACATTGACGAAGGCACACTTTGTTATGCTATCCCTGCTGTTGCATTGCATCCCTTTGCGCCCCTGTGTCAAAAATGAAACTCTGCACCATCCATTTTTCAGAAGCAGAGTGGGCATTCATCAACCAATCTGGCATCGGGAACACAGAGTTTTGAGTGCGGGCCTCCAGTGTAGGCCCATCCGAGTGCGGGCCTCGGCGTTCAGCCCTCCAGAATTTTGGGCCTGATGACGATGGAGCAGCCCAGCGTCGTCAGGCCGCGGCATGACGGCGCAGTGGGCGGCGCCGGTGTAGTGTAGCGGAAGCCAGCCACCGATGGGGCACTCCGCCGAGCGATGGAACTACTGTGATGCCAGGGGGCGCCTTCTCGTGGCCGGGCGGCCCTTCCACTGGAGGTTCGCCATCAGGTCCCACCACAGCGCACCACCGGCTCCGGTGCCGTCGGCACGCGTTCAAGCCGGCTACCATTCCCGAAAGAGGTACGCTATGATGTCTGATCTTCCGCTCCCATGCTTCGCCATCTGAAACTTTTCTGGTACTTTTTTTTCGACCATATTTCTCTGGTATTTTGCTCTGTCCGTTTTGCTTGTCTTGTGCAAAGCTTGCGCACTTTGACCGATGATTCCAAAATTTCGGTGTGGGATGGTGAGGCTCAGCAATTAGGACAACCTTGTTGTCATAGATTCAATGGCTCTATCCCATATATATGCGATGGCAGACTGTAATCCTTGAGCAAATAATTGTATGGGCCTTAGGAGTCCATATGGAGCAGGCTTTGTCCCGTTGAACAAGTGGGCCAAGCGGCCCGTGGACTTGGTGACCTCAAACCCCACGATCGCGAGGGTTCCACAGAGTGTTCGAGCACACCGCGCCGTCTTCTAGGCAGGAGAGCGTGCGCAAGACCCTTCCCCGCTCGTGTCCGCTTTGCATGGGAGGATTTGGGAGATGCCAAAGCGTCGGAGGTGGCCGCCGAGGTCTCTGCGACTTTAGCGCCGCCCACGCCTCAAAGACTCGCCGCCATGCGCCTAAAAGCACCTTTAGCGTATGCCTTCTTCGACTCCTTGCTTCTACCTTTGGAGGAGTACTTGATCATGGCCCCGCCTCCTCTACAGTCTTCACGGGTCGTCGACGATGCCCCACGCTTTCCAGGCGCCAAGTCCTACCGCGAGCAGGATCTCGGAGAGGCATGCGCAAAGATGTCTTGTTGAACAGGTTAGAAGGACGTCCTGACCACGACTTGTCTACTTCGGACCCCGCGATCGCCACCTGGATTCTTGGGACATTCGGCGACGAGTTCACGACTTCTAGGCTGGCATCGATGACGTCCCACTTCCCCGGCCTCCGTCGGTCTGGGGCCATGGCGGGTAAGGATGTGGAAGGTCTGCAGGAGCCTTGATGGGCATCCCCGTTGCTCTAGTCGCTAAGTTGTTCCCTAATTAGTACAGCCTCCTAAGCTACACCGTTCGAACCGGTGATCTTTGTTGTGTGTTTGCTTCGTCCGTTCTAAGGCATCTCGCCTAAAAATGTGCGAGGCCGTGTACCAGACTCCTTTTTCCCTTAAGGCAATACACGCACATGCGTGATTTCGAAAAAAAATGGAGGATGCTTTGTAATTTGCTGCTCTCTTGTTCAACTAAGATTAGCTGTCCTCCAATGCTGTCTCTCTCTCTCTCTCTTTTTTGCATAAATATATACTTAGTCGGGTCTGAGCCTGTATACGATCTTTTACTAAGATGAAAGGTTTTGTGACTACTAAGATGAAAGGTTTTGTGACTTACGACAGCTTACCAACCCCATTGATAACAAGGATTATCATAATTTAGTTCAGCAAGCCAGGATTTTGTCTACCCAGTATCTGGATATCTGCAGACTATAGTCAGTTCATTTGTTTTGGCTGGTTTGATTACTAGACTGAGCTGTCTAATCAAATTATGCAGATGCAGCATCCTCTCTCCCTGTGAGACCATCACAGAGATGGAAGCAAGGTTGAATCTGGTGCAGGCAATCAAACTTCAATGGTCAGTCCATATTGGGGTTGGGGTTCTGTGATATATTGTGTTTTAGGATAATGTATCCATTGTGTGTTTAGTTGAGGGTTGGGTGGGTTGGGTTGGATCCAATCAGTTTTTGGGTTGGGTTGAACCATCTCATTGTTTGGTTGCATCTCTGGTTTTAGGGGCGGAGCCAACCCATACTATGTTTGGTTAAAGGAATTGAGAATAAGGGTCGGATGGCAAGATACCACCGTTAGTGAGGGTACTTTTTCATCAAGAAACCTAGACTTTCTAAAAATCAATCGAAAGCTCGGATCTGCAAAAAAGCTCTCTCGTGGCACTTTTGCATTAGGAACCCTACAATAGAAAACAAATTGAATGTTTTGACATTCTTCTTCCTTCGTACGTGAGCACGGCGGAACAGCTCCGCCGGCCCGGCCTACGCGTGACGGTATAGCTCCGCCGCCGTGCCTCCATCCTCTTCCTCCCCTCTGCTCTAGTCAGATCCGATGGAGGGCCGCCGCGCCCTGGCTTCTCATGCGTCGGTGGAGGGCCGCCTTGGCTTCCTAAGCCGGTGGAGGGTCAAGGCTGGTGGCGCGTCGGGTGGAGGCCGCGCGACGGAAGAAGATGGGGAGTGAGCGAACCCAACTGGGTCGGCTCCATCCCTCAGATATTGAGGAATGAACCCAACCCACATCTTTAAGGAATTTTCCACTGAGGAACCAACCTAACCCTCCTCTCTTCCATCCAAACACTACGAAGAATGGGTTGGCTCCAACCAGACACACAGTAAGAAATGAAACTCTGGACCATCGATTTTTCAGAAGCAGAGTGGGCATAGCGTATGAGTGGCGGAACAAAAGAGTTTGGAGTCATTGCATCCTGTGTAGGCCCATCGGACTGCGGGCCTCGGATATTCGTGATGTGGTGTCGGTCGTTTGCTATTTTGGGTTGTAAGCTTTTCCAGATGTGCGAGCCCAGCTTCCTGGGTGCGCACGTCGACGTACGCCCCCCCCCCCTTGGTCCAGCAAGACTCGCACCAGCGGCGTCGGGCGGCACACGCGGAGCCGCGAACCCGTCGTGGCCGCGGTGGACAGGGGAGCGGAACTGAGCAGCGCGCGCGTCGGCAAATGGTGTCCAAGCGCTGAAACTGAGAGAGTCGCCGTCAACTCCGACACTCTTCGACAGCAGCGTGCTCGTAATTCCTGTTTGAATAGTATATGGTTTTTTGGGTCATATACACGCATATGACCAAACTAAGGATCCCACTAAAATATGGTTCGTCAACTCCGATGGTTTTCGCGGCAGCCGCGTGTTTCCAATCAGGTCAACCCTCACAAAGTACACGGTTTCACGCGTGCATCCCACGAATAAATGTCCGTTTTTTGACTTCTACCATCCTTATTTGACCATTCTTCTTTTTTTTTTTTGCAAATAATAAAATCAATAAATCATTATGAAAGTATTTCTAATGATAAAATAAGTCATAACAAAAAACTCATTTTTTGAAAAACTCTTTAAATAAAACGAACGGTCAAATAAGGATTGTATAAGTCAAAATTCGATATTTATTTGTAGGATGGAGGGAGTATCTGTGTCAGGAAATTGAAAATATCTAGCTAGTTTGTGGTCACACACACTCAAAGATGTGGGACTGCGACTTGTCAAAAAAAAAAAAAAAAAAAAAAAAAAAAAAAGATGTGGGACTGCGCAGCATGTAATCTCGTTATCAATGCGTCACTGGCATCGGCAGCATCGGTGTGCGTTCCAATTAACAGCGACCCATCCCGAACAGCTCTGTCAGTTTAATTGTAGCCGTGCACATCCGTCCCGAACATCTGGAAATTTTCAGACATTTTCCTCTGTCAGTTTCAATTTCCTTATCTTTGGAAAGTTCTAACTGCTTGGCTGAGAATTTTCAACAACTTCTCGTCCCCTCATCTGACTCCTGCGACGGCGAGGGTGACGCTCGAGAAATGGACCCCAATATCCAAGCCTCCTTTTGTTATTGGATCCAAATTTGCTACTCACTATAGTGATGCAGCTAACACCACACGCACATCGAAAGTTCCAAGCACAGAGACAACGTGCAGTCTAATTGTAGCCGTGCACATCCATACTCGCTATTATGAAAGTTCCAAGCATGGATATATATGATGCCAACTACTCACTATTATGGAATCTGACTTGACTATTTGCGCATCCATCCTCCTTCCTTCCTTCATCTCAGCCCCTTCTCCCACTCCAGGAAAACTAAGCATGGATTCCATGGCCGACTTGATGAAGAAACTTGGATGGATAGCCTGGTGCTTAACTGTAATAGGTTGGTTTCTGTCTCCCATTATCAGCTTGCTCGTCAACAAGATCTTTGCCTACCTAGAGTTCGACACAACAATAAAGCTGAAGGAGCTAGAGATCCACACTATCCCAACGCTGAAGCAGACGCTTGGTGCAGTGGAGGAGCAGACGGTGCTTAGAGCAGCTAAAGACAATCCGTCTCAGAGCGATCTCAACATACTGGACAGCATGAAGAAGGATCTCAAGTCTGCCTTGTATGAAGCCGAAGACATCCTAGATCTTCTCGATTATCGCCGGATCGAGAAGGATCTCCATGGTGGGGATGATGACAGCCACTGGGTGGAGAACCAACTCGGTGCTGCTTCCGCCTGGATTGCCCGCTGCAAGGGGAGTTCTTTTGGGCGATGGATACATGTCAACCTCCCAGTGGTAATGAAGAGCCCACAAAGCATGATCCAGCAGGGGCAGTTGGTGATTCAAGGGTGGCGGCACTGGAGGCCCAACTTTGACCTGTTTTGCAGCCGTAGAGCAGTAAGTATCGTACTGCAGCGCCTACAGAACTGGTCCCAACAACTGCAGCTACAATTCAGGAGTGCAGTAGCAGTAGCTGTACCGCAGTGCGTACAGAGGTGGTACCATCAACTGCAGCAAGCAGGATTCAGGAGTGCAGTAGCAGTACTGCAGTGGGCACGCTGCTGGTACCGACATCTGCATCAGCGCCGCCGCCGGCCAGGTCCACTTCTTCCGGTTTCTCGTCCATCGGACCCAACACGTCGGCCAGTGGTGGAGGGAGAAGCGAAGAAGATAGAAGAAGAGTTTTTGATCTCGAGATAGAAGAAGAGTTGGAGGAGATAGAAAATGCAGAAGAGGGAGACACATCAGAGGATGAGATAAAAGATGATAAGAAAGGAAAAGAGGAGCCAACTTCTTCATCAATACTGCGGAACTGTGCTCGATCTATGCTCACATGGTTGGTAAAGGCCTGCGTTTTACGAGACTGGTCATACGAAATTGTTGGCATCAAAAGGAACAAGGTACCATCTTACCATCACTTCTGATTGAGATACTAGAGTAGCACTCTAGCACCAGTATTTGCCTTTTCTTCTTTGCCAAATCATGGTCTTGTTCTCTTTAGTTATGTAACTAGTACATCAAAATTAAGAGTCTAGCAGACCCATATTATATATATTGATTTATTTTACTGTACTAGGTAAATACCCGTGCATTTCCACAGGACACATAATAACACGACAACATGTTTTCTTTTCTTCTTTTAACGGCAACCATAGTCATTTGAACATTTTTTACAAAAAAAACTAAATATTAATATGAGGGAAACATTTTGGAAATATTATATTCAACCGTTACATTTTTTAGCCTTCAGCGTTGATGCGGGGCCACGCGCTTTGTCCACCACATGCCTTCCGCGGCATCTGCACATGGTTCGGATGGGGCAAAGCAGCTGCCGTTCAGCAGTTGAGCGGGTGGTAGTAGGGCGATAGAATTAAGCCGCAGGGCATCTTCCGTAGGACAGCGGTAGGGAAACCATCGGCGGTGGAAGGGCAAGCCAGTGGGGGAGCGGAAGAACGGGTGAAGGATCGTGGGCAGGGGGCCACGACTGCTGGAACCATCGTGGGCGGGCGGTGGTTCCCCGCTCCAAAGTGCAGGACGGGCATCGGCAAGTGCGCGGGGCTTTTTATCGAGGGGAGGTTACCGGTGAAGCGGCGTTGATTTGTTGGGTTTGACGATACCTTTTCATTCTTTTTTTAATAGTACAGAAGATCAGGAAACTACTGTGAGCTAAAATTACAACTTGAAATTCGGTACATGGATACCAAATTTTGGTACCTCACATGTTATAATTAGTTTTACCTGCTCGCAGATATATATCAAAAAGGCTCTTACAAAATGAATTGAATATCATCTATTAGTCTCTTTTGTATCTTGTCCATAAACAATTCCTTCAAAATGATCCAAAATGAAAAAAAAAAAAATGCGTTCAGTAAGTGCAATCCAAGAATTTAGTTTAAGGAATCTAATAAAATAATTTGGTTAGTAAAGATGCCTCTTTTCTTATTTTAAAGTGAGTGCTAGCACAGGCTGGTACTGCAACCCTCGAACTTATTTTTCGCACTACCACTTTTGAAACGCTTGATTGCACAGTTTCTAGAACTTGTGATCCATGGACAAGGACCACCATAGAGTTGATTTTCTATGTTAGTTGTTTTTAATACAGGTAGCTTATGTAGATAGCTAGTCCTGCAATTAAATTAACTCTCTCCAATTTCGTATGATCATTATGAATACCTTTTTGTACAAAAATTAGCAGCCATTGTTAACATTTCATTTTGCACATTATAGAATGAAGTGTGCTTTTAAAGGGCTTATATGTTGCCGGAATACATGGTTATCATAACAATTATTTGATCCTTGCTTCTTACAGGAGGATGGCAGTGCAGCAGAATGTTTAGTGCCTATAACTGGAAGAGTCAGTCTGAGGAATCGAATAAAGCGCATAGAAGATATTCTCAATACCTCAAAGAAATCAAATCTGTTTACTGAAAAGGAAAGCAGTAGTAACTGCACTGTCAAGACCGGTGCCAATGAAAGCAGCAGCAAGCAGAAAGAAATTGACGAATTGTACAGAGTCATTCGACAAGAAGTGTTCGGTCGAGACAAGGACCGTGCGGATATAAGTGAGATGCTTCGTAAGGGACCAGATACCTATGCAGCAAGCTCGAGCACCGGTAAACCTTATTCTGTGATTAGCATATATGGCATTACAGGTTCTGGAAAGACTACCCTAGCACAATATGTTTGTGACTATGAGAAGGGTGTTGGACATTTCAATCCTATCATGTTCATTCATGTGGGAAAGACATTCAGCGTGGGTCATATATTTCCGGATATGCTGGACCAGATCACACAACAGCAACCCTCTGATACCAATGCAGACAGAAGCCGAAAAACAGAGTTAAAGGATCTTAAAAGTCTAAAAGCAGATTTGGAGAAAGAACTGAAAGACAAATGCTTCTTGTTGGTACTAGATGATCTTTGGGTCAACAATGACAATCAGAAGGAACTAGATATTCTACTTGATATGCTCAGACTCAGTGCTGCACAGAGTGGAAGCAAAGTCCTTGTGACAGCTCAAAGAGCGGATGCAGCTGGAGCTCTTGGTTCTCATCCGCTGCCGTTTTCAATAATTGATTTAGAAGAAAATGTCTACTTATCATTGCTAATGCATCATGCAGGACCATTTGCAACTGATGATGATTATGGAGAATATGAGAGGATTGGGAGCAAGATTGCAAAAAGCCTACGCAGGTCACCTGTTGCAGCAGTAACAGTTGGAAAGCGGCTTCAGAACAAAAGTATCAATTTCTGGGACACGACAGCGAAACTCGATGTGCTCAACAAGACCATGGGAGCTCTGTGGTGGAGCTATCAGCAGCTTGGTGTTGACATCAGGCGATGCTTTGCATACTGCAGCACTTTCCCCAAAGGATATGTAGTAACACGTCAGGAGTTGGTTAACATCTGGATAGCACAAGCGTTTGTAAACACCAGGAGTAATGCAAAAGAGGAACTGGAAGATGTAGGCCAGAGATACTGTGACGAATTAATGACATTCTCATTTCTGCAAGGAGGACGAAGGAGAGATATTTACGGGATGACTGAGGAGACAATCAGAATTCATGACCTGCTGCACGACTTGGCGGAGAGGGTTTCTGGAAGTGAGTGGTATAGAATTGGATTGAACGGCTCACTAGAAGATATACCACGAGGGGTTCACCATCTCTTTATTGAGACCACAAATGGAGTAGAGACCGCCGAGAAACTGGTGGAGATGGAAAATTTGCGCACCCTGATCATTGAGGAGCCTTTAGCAGAACCGCTCAGAAGAATTCATGAATTAGAAAAACTCTTGGAGCGTCTTTTCATAGGGCTGACGAAACTGCGGGTGCTGATCATTAAGCAAAATGGTTTGGGACACGAGTTGTCAGTTCCAGCATGTATAGATCGGATGAAGCATCTACGTTATCTTGGTCTCCATTTTTATAATCCCTCATCAGCTTTGATTTTGCCAAGCACATTTAGCAAGCTTTACCATATCGAGGTCATAGATATTCCTCTTTTCAAAGCATCGTGTCCTGAAGATATGGCTAATCTAATCTATTTGCGGCACATCCCTGAATGTCTGTCTTTCCCCAACATTGGAAGGCTGACGTCACTCCAAACACTGAGAAGCTTCGAAGTGAAGGAAGAACAAGGGTACGTGTTGAAGCAGTTGAAGCATCTGAACAAAATTGAGGGCACTCTGACAATAGATGGTCTTGGGATAGTCGGGAGCAAAGAGGAAGCTCTTGAAGCCCACCTAACCTACAAGGAGCGACTCAGAAGATTGCAACTGGACTTTGGCAGGTACCGGCAAAAGAGGTTTGGTCCAGATGTCGAAGCAGAGGTACTTGAGGGCCTTTGCCCCCCAAAGTATCTTGGGGTGCTCAAAATCAGGTACTACATGGGTTCAAGGTATCCTAGCTGGATGTTGACTCGTCACCATCTAGACGCCCCCAAGCAACTACACACACTTGAACTCGTTTCTTGTAGCCAGCTGGCATCTATTCCTGAAGCCTTAATTGGTCTCTGTCGGCTTCAAATTTATGATTGTGGCTGGGACAGGTTGCCAGAAAATATGGAGCGCCTAGTGTCCCTCCAGGAATTGGACATTTGGTTGTGTCATAAGATTAAGCTGCTTCCGACTCTGCCCCACCAGGCTCTTACGATGATTACTATCCATAGCTGCAGCGTACTCAGTAAAACCTGCAGAAAAGAGGGACACCATAATTGGTATAAGATCCAGCACATTCCGGAGAAAGACATTCGTGAGGAAAGATGAAGTCATTGTGTTCTCTGTACCAGTTATAGCTCAGCTGAGATATATGGTAAGTGTCTTGGCCGCGTCTTCCTTTTTCTAATCCAAGAGGTTGCTGCATTCAGGACCAAACAGCTTTCCTTTTCTTATGTTTGTTAATCGATCCATCTATAAAACAGGCATCGGGAAACAAGTCAAGTCTTGAGAGGGAACTTGGAGCAAAGAAAGGCGTTCAGATGCTAACCCAAACTGCAGGTCGCATGATGTGCGGGTGTTCATGATAGGTTGTGGCCATGTCGGCATGCTCATGCATATAGTTTGTTTCCTGTGATGATGATAATTTGTGTGTGTTCCCAATTGTTGACTTTGTAATGGTCACTGCCGAGTTTGGTTTGTATATAAGATTCAATCTTAAGACCATAAATCTGGTATATTATTTTCTTGGTTTGGTTGGATAGGCTCTGCTCTTTTTCTGCCCTGCCAATGAGTTTCGTCCAACTCTGCATTGTGTTTTTTTCTCTGAACCTCGTAGCTTTGCCTGCATGCTTGTGTGTAACATACAGGTCCACCTAGGCTCATGACATGATGGATCAGTTTTGATCGTCAAGCCTGTTTACTGCGAGTCCAGCCAGCCCATGAGTATCCAACACTACATGATTGTTGCGACACCGTTAGGCCTGAGAAGATAATTATGTTGACCTCGTCCGACAGTTGTGTTTCGTTTAGGCCCATGAGAATTTGGCTCAGTAGAGCGGCACACAAAAGAGGAGGGCACATCATCCGCACCCTAGTTCTCTAAGGATAGATGCATTCTTCTGGCGTAAGCGGTCCTCATATTAGGTCCAAATGCATCAATGTTTGCTTGAACTTGTCAACCAGGCTTATCGGCCATGGTACAATGTTTTTCTCTCACAACAAAACAGCATCATGTGCTGATAGAAAATATTTTTATGTTTTATTGAAATGAATTAGTAATGAATTTATAGAAAATTACTCAGTTTTAATTATTTTGTTAGAAGAAATACAAACCACTCAGTTTGATAGTCAAATATTCTTGCTTCTAGATAGAGTAGCTTACACACTCTTTTTGCCACTTCCATCCAGTGTATATGTGCAATTGTTTGATTAGATTAGGGAGTCATGGTTCTCAGAGAAGTCACCTCCACACTGATAGCTAAGTTGTGTACAAGATGCTGTGAGCTAGTGTGAACGGCACCAGGCCCTGTGCATGTGTCCACTGAAAGGGTAGGGTAACCTGGCCGTATACAAACTTTTAGACGACCATGGCCTAGTACTCATTGTGACTAACACAAGCTGTGCTGATGATCACCGTACCGCTGGAAAAAAGCATCCAATGACTATCAGAGCGGTCCTGTGCGTGAATTTATTATCTCCATGTGCTGTGTGGACAGTAATGTTGAAAAATACAGTACATTGCATTTTTTTTTGAAAAAAAATGGTATTATTTCATATTATTTATCATTTATTGAAATGAATTGGTTATGAATTTATAGAAAATTATTCAGTTTTAATTGTTTTTAGAAAAATACAAAACCACTTTTGAAACCATCTAGATGGCCAGATTTCTCCGATATTGATAGTTTGATAGTAAAAGATTCTTGGTTTTAGATAGAGTAAAAATTACGTGCTCTTCTGCCAGTTCTATCCAGTGTATATGTGCAGTTGTTTGATTAGATTAGAGTCATCGTTCTCAGAGAAGTCACCTCCATACAGATAGTTAAGTTGGCTACAAGACCCTGTTAGCTAGTGTGAACGGCACTGACGGGCCGCATGAGTGTTGATGACCACCGTACTGCTGGAAGAAAGCATCCGATGACAATCAGAGCTGTCCTGTGTGTGAATTCAACTTCTCCATGTGCTCTGTCTGGCACTCTGTTCTGTGTGTGGACAGTCATGTGGAACTTATTAGACGTAGTTGGATTGGTCCCATCGAGGGATGAATGCATTAGCCATCATTGAGCCAATCAGCCCAGCAAACACAAGCACTTTTGAGCCGAGAGTGTATGTGTATTGTTTCCAAAACAACCACTTTTCCATCGTGTGCTAGCGGCTCATCCTCTGCATTTGTGTCCCGTTACAATCAGAAGAAGAAAGATTGATTGAGTTGGTGATTGAAGGGCTCATCATTGATACAATGGGTATCCCTCCATCTGAACTGTTGGAATCCAGCTGCAGCGGCAGCTGATTTTCTTGAAGCAATTCTTACAAACACAAATTACTCACTGGTTCGTGCATCCCCTTCTTTCATCTGCTCTTTTTTTTTTGCTCAGAATTTGTGACTTGTTGGGGGAATAAATTATCTGTTAAATCTGCTGGTTGCATACAGGATGAGATCGTGGACGACACATCATCCGGGAATAAGCACTCATCTAGTCCTCTGCACTACCACCACACACCATTTGATTCTGCACACATCCGAGAGCGAGAGCAAATTATTGATCCTGCCGCGTCCCTGCGTTCACGAGTTGAAATGCCTCAAAGAGTCCAAGCGGCAAGAGCGAAGCAAACTCTGTGTTCTCACCACCATTAGTACCATCCATCCATCCGCCGTCTACTTCACCTACTCCGTCATCTATCCTTCTCCCAAAGAGTGCAGTTGCAGCATTTTGGGCTTTGGCAAGCTTTTGGAAGATCAGAGGTTTGGAGCGATGGCCTAGTGTTTAACTTGAAAAAGTCGATCACCTTCAGGTAATGGCACACCATTTGTTCTTTCTAATGCATCAGCTGTCGAGGCGTACGTCCCTTTAACATACGATTTATGGTGTGTACCAGGGAATCTGAATAAACTATTTGCGCATCCATCCTCCATTCTTCATCTCGGCCCCTCCCCGTGGGGAAATCTAAGCATGGATTCCATGGAAGACTTGATGAAGAAACTTGGATGGATAGCCTGGTGCTTAAATGTAATAGGTTGGATTCTGTCACCCATTATCAGCTTGCTCGTGAACAAGATCTTTGTCTACCTTGTGTTTGACATATCAAAAAAGATCAAGGAGCTAGAGATCCACACTATCCCATAGCTGAAGCAGACGCTTGGTGTCGTGGAGGAGCAGACGGTTCTCAGAGCAGCCAAAGACAAAGAGTCTCCAAGCAATCTGAAGATACTGGACCGCATGAAGATGGATCTCAAGTATGCTTTGTATGAAGCCGAAGACATCCTAGATCTGCTCGATAATCGCCGGATCGAGAAAGGTATCTATCTTGGGGAAGATGGCAGCCGCCGTTGGGTAGAGCACAAACTCGATGCTGCTTGCGCCTGGATTGCCCGCTGCAAGGGGAGTTCCTTTGGGCGATGGATACAAAACAAGATCCGGCAGGGGCAGTTGGTGATTCAAGGGTGGCGGCATTCAGGGCAGAACTTTGACCTGTTTTCCATCCGTAGAGCCATAGACAACGCCGGTGCTGCAGTACTGCAGTGCGCAAAGAGTTGGTACGAACAGCTGGGGCAACTATTCAAGCGTGTTATACTAGGCAGACCAGGTGTGCTTCTTCCTCTTTCTATCAACTCAACCCCGCAATCCCCATGTCTTGAGACCAGAGGCCCTGTTCTTGTAACAGCGAACCCACCACCAAAGGAGATGGTGGATGAGGAAGAAATAGGAGAGACACAATTGGAACAAGGAGAAGGGAAGCGATAGAAGAGGGAGAAGAGGGAGAGAAGTCAGAGGAGATAGAAGAAGAAAGTTGTGAAGGAGGAGAAGTGGGAGAGATGTTAGAAGAAGAGACAGAAGAAGAAAGTTGTGATGAAGAAGTGGAAGAGACGTCAGAGGAAGAGACACAAGAAGATGATGAGGAAGATAAAGAGGGGAAGCCAACTTCTTCGTCAATATTGCGGTATTGTGCTCGATCTTTGCTCACATGGTTTGCGAGAAGGCCTGTTTTTATCGAGATTGGTCATATGGAATTGTTGGCATAAGAAGTGACAAGGTACCATCTTACTATCATTTCAGATTCAGATACTCAAATATTATTATATTAAAATATTTGCCTTTTCATCTTTGTGAAATAATTGTCTTGTTGTTTCTAGCTATGCAAAATAACTAGTATGCCAAAACAAAGAGTTTATTGATGCCGGGATTGGTATAGACTGCTACTGCAAACCTTAGAGTAATTTCAAACACTTACATACAATAAATTTGCATACTTATTTTTTCACATCATTAGGTACCACTTTTGAAATGTTTGTTTGCTCAATTTCTACAACCGGCTTATTTTTTAAGGACTAGTAGTGTTATGCATACCAAATGGTGACTCATGAACATGGACTACCAAACATATGGAGCAGCAGCACAGAAACTCATTTATATGACTATAACAGGAAAACACATTAATCCCCTAGCTGGTCAAACCCCATTAAGCAGGCACCAATCAATACAACAGTAGTCCCTGGATCCATGGCTTGCCATAGGTCGGAATCCTACAGTAAACAAAAGTATGAAAAGTTCTTGTTTAGTATGTACAATTAGTCACAATTAATAATCTTCATGCTTTGTTTCACTTTTATCTATTTTCTAGCACAATGCACTTAGACATACTTTTTGCGATCTATATCTTATCCTGATTAAGTTATCAATTATTCTATATGGAATTGTGTCCATATATCCATAGTTTGTCTACTTATGCATAGAAGCCCATGTATCTTTAATATGCATTTAGTTAAAACCTTAACAAGGTACGTTCTATATTTTGATTTTCAGGATTCGATTTTATTCATTACTACAAATGTTTTTTTTTACCATTTGTTAAGTGCAACTCTAATGTAGCATTCTCAATTACTATGGTAGCATAAATGGCTCAAAAAGTGAGATATAGAATGAAATAACATTTGCATCCTCAAATTGGATTTGATGTTTAATCTTAACCATTACTATTCACTTAAATAAATTAAAATGCTAAGAGGCCATGGCCACTTGGTCGGCACTATTTTTCTGCAGTACTCAAAGTATTGAGTTACCTTTCCTTATGTATAATGATATATTTCTTTAATAAAATAGATTGGTAATAATTGCAATATCAGCATACATGTGTTGGGTAATATTTCCAAAAAAGACCAATTGTTGCTATTATTAATACTGATTAAATTCTAACAATATTATGGCAAGATCTTTCTATTTAATTGAGATCATGGGAGCCTCCAATTAATAATACCTAGATATACGATAAAGTTCAGGTATTTCCGTCCTTGTTGTACATTTTACCTTGTTAGTTTGCTTTATAAGATAGCTAGTCTATATATAGGGTTGATATACTAGTGGTACTAAGTTAACCCTTTCCATTTTCATATGATCACTATTAATACTATTTTTTTTTTGTACAATAATTAGGGGCCAGTATTAACATTTCATTTTGCCCGTTATTGACTGAAGTGTGTTTTTCAAGGGGTTATGAGTTACCGGAATGCATCTTTATCATAATAATTATTTGAACCATTCTTCTTGCAGAAGGATGCCAGTGCAGTAGAATCTTTAGTGCCAATAACCCAAAGAGTCAGTCTGAAGAATCGAATAAAGTGCATACAAGATATTCTCATTACCTCCAAGAAATCAGATCTGTTGAATGATACAGATAGTAGCAGCAGCAGCCGCAAGGATGATGACAAGGAAAGCAGCAGCGATTGCACCGTGAAGAACAGTGCCGAGGAAAGCAGCAGCACATAGAAAGAAATTGATGACGTGTACAGAAGGATTGAAAAGGAAGTGTTTGGTCGAGACAAGGACCGTGAGCAGATATGTAGGATGCTTCGTGAGGCACCAGATACCGATGCATCAAGCTCGAGCACCAGTAAACCTTATTACGTGATTGGCATATATGGCATTACAGGTTCTACGGAAGAGTACCCGGCACAATATATATGTGACTATGAGATGGGTGCGGGGAGATTTCAACCTTATCATGTTCATTCTTGTGGGGCAGACATTCAGCATCTGTGATATATTTCGTGAAATGTTGGACCAGATCAAGCAACCTGGTACCAATGATCCTAAAAGTCTAAAAACAGAGATAAAAGATCTACGAAGTCTTAAAGCAAAGTTGGAGAAAGAATTGAAAGACAAATGCTTCTTGTTGATACTAGATGATCTCTGGGTGAATGGTGACAAACGGAAGGAACATGGGATTCTACTTGATGTGCTTCGTGTTGGGCGGAGTGGAAGCGAATCCTGGTGACGGCTCAAAAAAAAGGATGCAGCTGCAGCTATAGGTGCTCGAGGAGCAAATCCCAATACCTGATTTAGAAGAGGGCAGTACCTCTCCATGTCCTAGAAGACAGTCATGTCACCAGTACTGATTATAATAAATATAAAGAAGTAGCGATAAAAATTGTAAAAAGCTTGGCGAGATCACCCATTGCGGCAAGAACGAGTGGCGGCACGGCTTAAGAGTAATAACAGTACTCATTTACGGGAAACAACGGCAAACCTTGGCGTGTTGAGTGAAACAATGGGAGCTCTGTGGTGGAGCTATCGGCAGACTTGATGGTGACATCGGGCGATGCTTTACATCTTGCGGGATTTTCCCCAAAGGATATGAAATAAAACGAGATGAGTTGGTTCCCCTCGGATAGCACAAGGATTTGTAAACACCAGGAACAATGCAACAAAGGAACTGGAAGATATAGGCGAGCTACCTTGATCGATTCTTGACATTCTCATTTCTGCAAGTACATCGAAAAACATTTTTGGCGAGGAATTCACAATACATGACCTGCTACGAGTTGGCGAGAGAGGGTTTCGGAAGTGAGTTCTATAGAATTGGTTTGACTGGCATACCAAAAAGATATCCCACGAGGGGTTATCCATCTCTCCATTGAGACCAACATTGAGAACAAGAATGTTCCGGAGATCGCAGAGAAGATTCTGGACTTGAGAAATTTGGCGCACCACGATCATTAAGGATCCTTATGCATGGTCCATGAAAACCGTGAAAAGAAATCATGAGTTAGAAAAACTCTTGGAGCATTTGTTCATTTTTTTTTAGATAATGCGTTTGTTCATGAGGTTGACGAAACTGCGTGTGCTGATCATAAAACTAAATAATTGGATAGAAGAGTTGTCAGTTCCAGCATCTATTGATCGGATGAAGCATCTATGTTTTCTTGGTATCCATATTCGTCATGGCTCGACAATCTGATTTTGCCAAGCACATTTAGCAAGCTTTACCATATCCGGACCATAGATATTTTTGGATACGAGTCCCCAACATTGGAAGGCCGACAAACCTTTGCAAACACCGGAAAAGTTCAGAGTGAAGGAGGAACCGGGGCATGAGTTGAAGCGGCTCATGCATCTAAAAGCGATCTTCAAGACACTCTTTGTATAACGGGGCTTGAGATCGTCGGAAGCAAAGAGGAAGCTCTTGAAGCCCAACTAACCCACAAGAAGCGACTCAAAATACTGGAACTTGAATTTGGCTTGGTCAAGAGAGTTGGTCCAGACGTGGAAGCAGAGGTGCTTGAGGGGCTTTGCCCCCCAAAGGATATTCAAGAGCTCCATATCTCGTTCTACAAGGGTTCAAGGTATCCTAGCCGGATGTTGAGTCAACACCGACAAGACATCCCAAAGCAATTGCATACACTTGAACTCGGTTGGTGCAGCCACCTGGCATCTATTCCCAAGGTAGTGAACTCTTCATTGGTCCGCATGAGCTACGCATTAAATATTGTGACTGGGACAACTTGCCCCAAAATATGGAGCGCCTGGTGTCGCTTCAAACATTGGAAATTCAGTTCTGTAGAAAGATGAAACATCTTCCGACGCTGCCACAAGCTCTTAAAACGATTAAAATCAATGAGTGCGACATGCTGAGAAGTATTGGTATTATGGATTGCCCTAGACTTGAATTCATATTGGAAAAGGAGAAACGTCCCCGAAGCCTGTGCGTCACTGGAATACTGCCAAGACACAGCACCTACCCGTACTCCAGAGCAATCTCCGTATCCAAGGATTCCTTGTCCATGCCTAGTAACTCTAGAGATAAGAGACTGTAATAACTTGGTAACACTTCCAAACCTACCATCGTCCCTCAAGAGTTTGATAATCCACTGGTGCTGGGAGCTCTGTTCCGTGTCGGGGCAGCTGGGTCAACTCGAGAAACTAAATATTTTCAAGTGCAATAAGTTACAAATCGGTCGATTCCTTGGGAAATGCATCATCATTAGAAACACTGAATCTTCTACAGTTGTCAATGCCTTGCATCCTTAGGATCCAGCGGTGGTCCCGACACTTTCTCTGCTCTTCGGCGACTTTGGATTGAAGACTGCCCGGCTATGGATATGGAGCAGTTTAACAAAAAATGTGCTTGACGGCCTTGTATCCAAAAACATATCACACACTCTTTCAAGCAACCAGATGAAAGGTATACTGTTCAATTTTTTCTTTATTTCTTTAAATTCCTCTGCCTACGTTTTATACACGCTGCAAATCAACACTATGTAAACCTTAATTTGGTACGAGACCCTGCGTCAGCATTTATTATTGATGTCTGGTACATTAGTTTTATGTGGGTGATGGAAATTTGCTATCCAATGGTGTTGTGAGGGGATGGTCCGACATCATTGAAGCAGTACTGAAATGACTAATGAGATCCTGAAACCCTTGCTGGAGAAATGACCAACTTCCAGGACGGGAGGCACTCATGGAGCATTATTCTCCCATTTTCTATCTGCAGAGCAGGCTATGATGACAAAAGCTGGACTATGTTTTGTCGACGGCACATATGGTTCGTTGCATATGTTTGGATCGTGAAAAACATGCCTTATTATAGCTTCTGTGTTAGTTCGGCTGCTGTGTATTGTTATGAATAAATGAAAGGAAACAAGCAAGTGAACCTTTAATCAAATACGTGATGAATTTCATCTTGTCCTTTAACCCAGACTAGGGTGAGCACTGTTTGAATGGTTTGAAACCCAGATGAAAGGTATACTGTTCAATTTTTTTTTTCTTTATTTCCTTAAATTCCTCTGCCTACGTTTTACATACACACTGCAAATCCACACTATATAAACCTTAATCAGGTACGGGACGCGCGGCTGCATTTATTATCGATGCCTGGTAGATTAGTTTTATGTGGGTGAATGTCTTCAGTCTAGTTTTTAGGCTGTCCTTTTTGTCTCTGATGATGTAAACCGATGCACATTGCTGGTTCATGTGGTTAATGATTTCTAGTCTTGGATGCACAGTAATTAGTTACGTGTATTTTCCATTTGCAGGGACTAAACTATGGGAACCAAAATCTTGAAAACAAACTAGCTATCCCTTGTTGCAGAGATGGGGTGGTCCGGCATCATCCAAGTAGTACTGAAATGACTAATGAGATGAGATCCTGAAACCGTTGTTGAACTTACAGGACTGGAGGCACTCATGGAGCATTATTGTCCCATTTTCTCTGCAGAGCAGGTTATGATGGGATTTTTTTCAAAATTTTGCCCTTTTTAAAACAATTTTCAAATTTATCCCGATCTGAAATAATTTACACCCCCGTATCCCTTTTTGTCGCGCCGGGGGGGCCGCGCGATTTTACACGTGTCGCGCCACCGTATGTGGCGCGGCGCGCCTACCACGTTGGATTTTTACACTATGTCGCGCCACATGCATTGGCGTGACAAGAAGTGACTTTTTTTTGTGGCGTCTCCGGCGATGGAAAAACTGTCGCGCCAACGTAATGGCGCAGAGTATTGTCTCGTCGCGCCATTTGGCGTGACAAGACTGAAGACCCTTGAAAAAATAACTCTCTCATACGACGTCGGATGAAGGCGATTTTTATCTGAAAATTGTAGCTCTCGGCCGAGATCTACAACTTTCTAGTTTTGAGTTTTTTCATTTGACGATGTTAAGGTGCTCAAAAATTATATAAAACTTTAGTATCAAAACAATTATTTTGGTACTAAAAGTTTTATATAATTTTTTGAGCTGCTAACTATCGTCAAATGAAAAAACTCAACTAGAAAGTTGTAGATCTCATCGAGAGCTACAATTTTCGTGATAGAAATCGCCTCATCCCGGCGTATGAGAGAGTTATGATTTTTAAAATTTCAGTCTTGTCGCGCCCAAACCCAAGGCGACAAGACAAGATTCTCCGCGCCGCATGGCGCTGATGAGTTTTCCACGTCGAGACGCCGTGGAATGTGCGTATCTTGTCACGCCAATGCATGTGGCGCGAATAAAATAAACCTCGCGACAAAAAAGGATACCGGTGTAAATTATTTCCGGACCGAGGATAAATTTGAAAATTGTTTTAAAAAAGGGCAAAATTTTGAAAAAAATCCTGATATGATGATGAAGGCGGACTGTGTGTTTGCCAACGGCACATATGGTTCATTGCATAAGTTTGGATCGTGAAAAACATGCCTTATTATAGCTTCTGTGTTAGTTCGGCTGCTGTGTATTGTTATGAATAAATGCAAGGAAACAAGCAAGTGAACCTTCAATTTGAATGTGGACTATATATGCAGACTTGGCTGGGCATCCGATTTGCATATATAAGTCTCATCTTGTTCTTTAACCCAAGACTAGGGTCGGCAATGTTTGAATGGTTTGAAACCTTTGTTGAGTTGATTGTCTGACATGCTGCTATCTGTTTGTAATGTATACAAGGATGAAATCATTGTGATACATGGTATTGCAGCCTTTCTGTTCGGGTTTCAGAATTGGAACACTGCAGCATCCATTTTTCAGAAGCAGAGTCAGAATAGCAGAATGGAGTAATAATAGATACAGTCCTGCTGTGTATGTACTGGACATGCTGCTGTGTACGCATGTATATTATGAATAAATGGAAGGAAACTAGACTGCTATCTGCTCGTTCACCAGCGTGTGGGTCCTCGGTCGCGAAACGTTGTGCTTGTTTTCAGTTCGTTGCTGCAATCGCGAAACTACACTGCTGTTTCGCTGGTGGCCAGTTTTGGGTGAGTGATCGCGTAAAGTGTAGGCCAATCAGGGTGTGGGCTCAGCCCAGCTTCACGGGCGCACGCGTCGACGTCGACGGCCCCGTGGCCCAGCAGCTCTCACCCCGCTGGCGGTCGGCGAGCGCGGAGCCGCCCACCCGTCGAGGCGGCCACGAAACGGCGGCGCGCCACAGGGGAGATGGCCGTACGGGGAGACCGCGGCGGCGGGGGAGAGGACTGAGCGCGAGCAGCCCGTGCCCGACGCTGTGCAACGGCAGAAGCCCAAACCCCCAGAGGGCTGCCGCCGGTTCCACCCCGACCTCGTCCGTCCGTCAACTCCAACGGCCGCGGCGTGCTTCCATTCAGGTTAGCCGTCACAAAACCAATGAAATTCATCACGTATTTGGCCCTGTGCTTTTGCTTGCATTTGATTTACACGATCCCTTCAGATTTTTAATGAGAAATTTGGTCCTATGTAAAAAGTAGCAGTGCTCAGGAAATTGGAACAATCCCTTCAAAGTTTTAATGGGAAATTTGGTCCTATGTAAAGTAGCAGTGCTCAGGAAATTGGAACTAGCTGCTTGTGGTTACTTACACTCGCAGTCGCAGGCTACCAAATCCAATCGGAGTGGTTGCACGCTCAATTGTACAATGAATCGGCCATTGCAAACGTTGGGCCCTAGACCTGTTCCTTCTCTATTTATAAAATGGGAATGGTTGTCAACTTGTCATCATGCAGGCTAGCTATCTATTTATTTTTCACAAATGTCATCTTGCTAATAAATTTGTTCATGTTTGTGGTCACGGAGTTGCTAACTACCTGTGACAGAATGCAAATTAATCGAGTTATGATGAAATTGCGTCAAATGCAAATAAATCGACTTATGATGATCAAATTCCCGGTAGCTTCTTGCTCCTTTTGCCAGGTGCGTGTGCAGCTGGCCCAGCTACAGCAGTTGCTGTCCCAAGTGTGCTATCTGCTTTTTAGTTTTATGTGGGTGAAAGTGTGCTATCTGCCTTTTAGACTGTCCTTTTTGTCTATGATGATGTATACCCATGCACATTGTTGGTAGTACTTCATACGGTTATTGATTTCTACTCTTGGATGCACAGTAATTAGTAACGTGTTTTTTCATTTGCAGGGACTAAACTATGGGAACCAAAATCTTGAAAATATGCTAGCTATCCCTTGTTGAGATGGGGTGGTCCGGCATCATCAAATTAGTACTGAAATGACTAATGTGATCCTGAACCCTTGTTGTTCTGGAGGGAGTCAGTTCCAACTTCCAGGACTGGAGACACTCATGGAGCATTATTGTCCCATTTTGTATCTGCAGAGCAGGCTATGATGACGAAGCCGGACTGTTGTTTTGTCAACGGCACATATGGTTCTTAATTTGCATAAGTTTGGATCGTGAAAAACTTGCCTTATTATAGCTTCTTCTGTGTTAGTTCGGCTGATGTGTATTGTTATGAATAAATGAAAGGAAGCAAGCAAGTAAAACTTTAATTTGTATGTGGACTATATATGCAGACTTGGCTGGGCATCCGGTTTGCATATATAAGTCTGATCTTGTTCTTCAACCCACAAACTAGGGTGGGCACTGTTTGAATGGTTTGAAACCCTTTTGTAATTTATACAATGATGAAATCATTGTGATGCATGCTATTGCAGCCATTTTAGTCCGGTTTCAGAAATGAAACTCTGCAGCATCAATTTTTCAGAAGCAGAGTGGGCATTCAGAAGCAGAGTGATGTCGTTTCGTGTAGACCCATCGGAGTGCAGGCCTCGGAAATTCGTGATCCGGCGTTCGACCCTTACAGAAGTTTGGGCCGTGGGCTTTTCCCGGATGTGCGCGTTAGCCCAGCAGCGTCGTCAGGCCGCGGCACTCCGCCGAGCGATGGGAGCTAATGCGACGCCAGTCCACAACACATGCACCGCCGGCTCTGGCTCCGGCGCTGTCGGCACGCGTTCAAGCCGGCTACCGTTCCCGACCAAGGTTCGCTACCAAGTCTGATTTGCCGCTCCAATGATTCACCCTCTGAAACTTGTCAGGTATATCTTGCTCTGTCCGTTTTGCTTGTCTTGTGCAGAGCTTGCACCCTTCGACTGATTTTTTCAAAATTTCCGTCCACTGAGTTCGTTGATGTGTGGGATGGTTATGCTCAGTAATTAGAACAACCATGCTGTCGTATGTGATCCAAAATATCACTAGTTCGTAGATTCAGTGGCTCTATCCTCTATGCGATGGCAGACTGTAATCCTTGAGCAAATTACTGTCTGGACCTTGCGACAATTTGCAGCTCTCTTATTCAACTAATAGCAGGTTCTGATCCTGTCTACATATGATCTTTTACTAAGAAGAAAGGTTAGTTCATAAATATATACTCAGCAGGTACTCCAGCTCTAGATGTATTGATGATTATCACACTTTAGCTCATTAAGTGAAGAAATTTTTTCTATCCCAGTAGTATACAATACTACATAAAAGAACTTCCGTGGCGGTCAAAATCCATTTTCCGTGGCGGTTTTTGTGCCCGCCACGGACGGAGGGGTCACGGAAAATGAACGAACCTCCGTGGCGGTCAATTTGCCCGCCACGTTAATGGAATAAAGAAATAAAAAAGAAAAATCAATCCGAAACCCTAACGGGGCCCGATCCGGGCGCCGGCCCGTTAGGGTTTACATCGCCCGCCGCGAGCTCCAACGCCGATCCGTGCGCCCACCGCCAACGGCCGGGATCGCCGTGGGAGGCTGGAGGGCAGCGCGGAGGGCTCGAAGGACGGCGTGCCGCCGACGCCGCCGGTCCCGGCCGGAGGAGCTCTGGAGGGCGACAACCGCCGCCATACGCGCCTCCACGCCTTGGCCCAGCGCCGGCCCGCCAAGCGCCTCCACAAGCCGCTACGGCCCGCGCGGTGCCTCGCAAGGGCCAAGACGCACAAGCAATGGCCGGCGGCGCCTCCGCCTCCGCACGAAGCGCCTCCATGCCCGCGTGCGCGGCCGCCACGGTGCGTGGGAGACCGTGGAGTTCGAGAAAGAGAGAGAGGAGTGGGGATCGAGAGAGAGAGAAGGGGAGGAAGTGCGGGCCGAGAGAAGGAGACCGGGCGAGAGGAGGAGTGGCGGTTTATATATGCCGCATTCTATTGGGCTCATTTAGGGTCAGGTATGGGCCTATCTTATGGTGGGCCTCATTAACCGTGGTGGTTTTTAACCGCGACGGTTAATCTATTTACCGTGGCGTTCTAAAACCGCCACGGTTAATGAAAAACCGCCACGGTTAATTGGGGTATTTTAGGTGGCGGTTTTCCTAATGCCCGCCACGGTTAATCATTTGGAAGTGTCTCTAAAATCAATTACAGTAGTAGTGATACCTCCTGTTTTTCACAGTACTGTTAGTTCATTTGTTTCTTAATGCGATTGTTCTAAAAAAAAGACTGCACTGTGTTTTGTCTACAACATATGTGCTTCTTCTTATAAGAAGTTTGGATCGTCAGTTGTCCCCAGAGTTAATTGAGTTCCGTCTGAAGGTTTGAGCGCGGCTCTGTACATGAAGATGTACTGCTACCCTTCATTTTTATTACATTTTTTTTCCTGTGCAGAGCATAGATATGATGATGATATATTGCACTGGACATATTTCTGCGTATTGTATATGAATAAATGAATGGAAACAAGCAAGTATCCTTTATTCCATTCTAGAATTTAAACAACGTTGCTGTTTTGTTTTACATGTCTGGCTGGTAGCATGTATACTTGTCATCCTTGAGATTGAGTTTGATGTGAGTCCCTGATAACTACTGTAATCATGTCTTGCTTGTTTGTTTGTCTGACTTGCAGTTACTAGTCTGAATGTAAGCATGAAATCATTGTCTTCCTTGTGCTCCTGTTTCAGAAATGAAACTCGATCTGCAGCATCCATTTCTCAGGAGCAGAGTGGCCATTTACAAGGCAGAGTAAATGAAACTTTGTATTTTTTTTTTTTTTTGAGGGGAAAATGAAACTCTGTAGCAACTAGTATCCATCCGTGTAGGCCGATCCGAGTGCGGGCCTCTGATATTCGTTTTTTTTTTTTGAGCAACGGGCCTCTGATATTCGTTTTTGGGCAACGGGCCTCTGATATTCGTGATCCGTTGTTCTTAGCCCATTAGAATTTTGGGCCGTGGGCTGTCCGCGTATGAGCTCTTTAGCACAGCTCCATGTGTGCCCGCCGCATCGAAGCCCCCTGGCCCAGCTGCGCTCCACCAGTCACCCCGGTGGCTGTCGGCGAACATGGAGCCGCCAGCCAACCCCACGAGGCGGCCGCGGTCGGCGGCGTGTCAGACGGAGGCGGTCCTGCGGGGAGACTGAGGCTCCGTGGGAGAGGGACCGAGCTGCGCGCGTGCCCGATGCAATGGTGTCCAAGGGCCGAAGCCGAAAGGGTCGCCACCAGGTCCCACTGAGATCTCGTCGGTCAACTCCGACGGCAGAGGCGTGCTTCCAATCAGGTCAGTCCTCACACAATACAAGGTTCACGCTGCAGGACCTGACCTCGTCTATCACGGATTTTGTCCGTATTTATCACGGATTTTGTCCGTAATTTGTCCTCTGTTTTTTTTTTTTTTTTTTTTTGGATTTACACATTTTCTTCAGTTTGTTTAGGAGAAATGGGATGGTCAGTCTTGGCCTCCTTGTTTTTTGATGCCTACTAACACACACATTGAAAGTTCCAAGCAAAAAAAAAAAATACATGCAGTCTAATTTGTAGTAGCATATATATAACCGTCTTCCTTTTTTGCTGGCAACCTGACGTTCCAAACAACTTGCACAAACTTAGCTCAATATATGCAATGGCGACTGGCATACATCTTTTCCCGAACATAGAGAGCTCGCAATTCGTGTGCGCCTGAGCTTGTCATTGCATTTTGGTGACCACTGACTACTGACAATGCTGGCAGAGTATAAGGCTGTACTCATGTGTTCCCAACAATCGAATGAGTAAAAAAGTTGCTTGACAGGGGCAGGTAGCTGCAGGCGGGCTGCTTCCGTCATTCAAAATAATTAGTACACATCGTGCAAATTAAGCGTGTAGTCACACTAGATTGTTGACAATTAGTATACTGACTCTCCCACAGTGGCAGTCCCTGTGTAGAAAATTATCAAGTTGCTTGAAAGAGTTTGGCACAACCACCACCCCACAAGACAATCAACTTGCAGAGTACGAAAAGACATCATTTATAAAATATAGGCTTGAGCGAGACAGAGCTTCACAGACAGGGGGACTGCTCATACATATATATTCAGTTTAACAAAAGATCAACAACTCCAAGTGGTCCTTGTTTCGTCGAAGAGGGGCGGATACCGCGTCGATTATCACGGGCTGTTTCCAAACAGATTCAAACAAGGGCAGGTGCGCAATCGCTCTAGCTCTGTTGGCCCACCTGGTTGGATTTTTCTACCACGGTCTTTTGCCTCTGTCAAACTATACAACTATATATCATGATGTGCTTATGTTTATCTCTCGTACAAAGTTTATTACTCATTATTTGGACTGGGGTGGTTGGGTCGTCCAAGTCTACGAATGTCACTACTGCTGGCGTACGCATGTTGACAATTTTAATATACGTAGAGACTTGCAAGCTTGGCAAGGACCTCTTCCTCCCTTTCACACCTCATTGTTCTATTCAAATGGGAGCAGTTGTTTTGTATTTTATACTACTCCATTTGAATTGTAATTTGTTACGTTCGCATAAAGAATTTTGAGCCACAATTATTATTATGCAAATAAATTATTAATGGGATACAAAAGCATAGTACTAATTAAGAAAGTGCCTTTGAATAATAGTAATAATGTAATAACATTAGCTTTTGTGATCTCTGGTTCTGCAATTATCCATCAATGTACTAATAGGGGTTTGCTTTAGCATTTGTCCGAAGTTTTTGAGCTTATGCAGGCGTGTTGAGGCATTTACGTTGGGCAGGACCGCCTAAAAACGCTGATGTTAATGTTTTGTTGTTTTTAAAATCTACTCCTTTTCCAAATTGTAAGTCGGTTTAATATTTTGGTTCATCCATTTTGTTATGTATCTAGATATATTACTATACTAGATGCGTAGCAAAATGGATGTACCAAAAAAAGTCAAAGTGACTTACAATTTGGAATGGAGGGAGTATATAAAGCGGAATGGGTGGGGACCTTTTTAATTAAAAAAAATAACTTTGTATATCAAAGATGTTTATGCTAACAATTGTACCAGTGGTGATATTTTACCAAACCATTTCTCTTAAACAAAATTAAGGTGCCTCTAAAACTCTAAAACTCATGTAGTAATGGATATTTCCTATGCATGCACAACAGGTTTACATGCACTTTATCATACTATTTTCGAGATAACATTGTTGATCGCAAGCTTTCCTTGCATAAGTTATGACATGTCAAGTTTCATGACATCGGCTAGATTAAGGGCTTGTTTGGTTCCCATGGGACTAGGGGACTAATTTTTAGTCTCATTTAGTCCCTAAATTACCAAACATGGGGACTAGAGACTACCGATATAAGTATGT
Source organism: Hyparrhenia diplandra (assembly GCA_015847255.1). Lineage (NCBI taxonomy): Eukaryota > Viridiplantae > Streptophyta > Magnoliopsida > Poales > Poaceae > Hyparrhenia > Hyparrhenia diplandra. Next base: position 1,445,547 of record JADLZK010004649.1, on the reverse strand, counting down.
ATATTTAACTATTACAAATGTAGGCTTTGTCATGAAAAGGGTTTTCATAAAAGCATAGTTTTGCTATGTTTTAAAAGTCAGAAATTTGCCGGGTCCAACTTATTTCTTTGAGCCTTTTCCATACATGCCATTACAAAAGTTTACAGTTCCACACAAGCCACTAGAAAGTTTGATGGTCACATGTGCCATCGCTCAGACTTTTTTACCGCCCATGCCATTAAAGCCCATAGTCTCTAGTAACGGGCGTCAAGCAGCCGCGAGAAGACATAAATGCCCTTCTCTCCATTTTGTTTCCTCCGTCCTTCCTCTTTTACTCCGTCCCCGGCATGCTCTTCATCCTTGGCCACGGCGCATGCATGCAGCAAGCGGGAGGCACGAGCACATTTGTATGCATCGCGGCAAGCGGTGCCACTAGTAGGAGGTACAAATGTATGACCTGAAGTCGGCCGGCATTCGGCGAAATAACGCCGTCGGGTGGCATCGAGAGGGCACCGCGTGCCGCGGGCGGGCGGGCGTGTGTAGGAGAGGCGCCACCATCGATGGGCACCTTCAAATCGTGGGCCAGCGCCCGGATGAAGCGGAGGAAATCCATCGTGGCGAGCCCCCGTCACGCCGCCCGCGCGCAGGGGAATCTTGCGGAAGGCTTCTGTCCGGCCCGTCGCGGCAGTGGCGCTGGGGAGTTCGCCGGCCGCCGCGAGCGCAAAGCGTGGGGATCGCCACCCGGCCATCGCGGGAGCGCTAGCGTAGAGCTCCGCTCGCCTGCCGCCACTAGCACGCGGCTGGGGAGCCGCGACGCCGCCGCCATGGGACAGGCAGCGGCGGTGGAGCTCCCGCCGCGCCAGCGCGGCAGGGTGGGAGAGCGCCACCCGATCGCGCGGGAGGCAGCGCGATAGAGCTTCGCTGCCGCCGCCACTAGCACGCTAGCGGAGGAGCTCCGACCGCCGCCACGCCATAGGCAAGAGAGGGCTCATCCACCGCCAGCGAGCTTCGCCATCCCCGCCCCGCCATAGCGGTCCAGCGCGCGCCATGAGCTCCTAGGGTCGCTCGCCGCCGACGCCGTAGCGGTCCCTCGCCGATGCGTGGCCGCGGGCGGAGGAATCCCGAGGCAGCCGGGCTGCGCGATCCGGGCTCGGCGGAGGAGGCGCTGGGCTGCCTTGTTGCGAAGTCGCCAGGTGGTCGGGCACATTTAATATCGTTCAGCCCTTGGGTCTTGGCTTGCATCTAGCCGCGAAGCGGGAGCCGCTACTGTCCGCCTCACAACGCTAGACAATGAATGATGCTAAGAAATTTCAATATTTGCAACACGATGGGCCTTGCCGCTGCTAAGAAGTCGCGACGATCGGCCATGGCCCGCGGTTCGCCGTGGTGTGAAGTCGCTTCGACGCAGCCTTCGAAAGGCGATAAGAGGACGGATGTGGGCCCGGCACTCACCCCGCTGAGGACGGCGCGTCGCGGCCGACCGAGGAGGGCCGTGAGGAGGAGGAAGGATGAGAAGGCCATTTTGACTTCTTAAGCGACGGGCCCACCTGGGCCGAGCGCCAAACGATGAAAATGTGACGTAAGACGGACGGAATGGCGTGGGGCGAAAAAAGTTTAGAGCGATGGCACATGTGACCCGCCAAACTTTCCGGTGGCTTGTGTGGAACTCTGAACTTTTGTAATGGCATGTATGGAAAAGGCTCTATTTCTTTGGAATTGCTCATAGCGGTTGGGTGTGCGTGCATTCCTAGGGGGTAAGTGTTTATTTGCTCATGTATGTGAGTGTCGGTGTCTTTAATTGGGTCTTGCAAAAAAAAAAAAAAAAAAAAAATTACTAGTGAAACTATTACTAGCTACTCGTAGTATTAACCAGCAGTAGCGTCGAGCCTTCAAGTCTTATGTGGAGAATTTCTTTTTAGTAGAAAAACCTTCAGTCTTAGGCAGCAGGGGTGCCATATATACCTGTGGGAGCTACACAAAAGCCTGTATTCATATTTCCGAGAGCTACTCCTTCCATCCATTCATCCTCCTCCTCCATCCTACATCCTCTTCTCCCCTCCTTGGAAAGCCACAGCCATGGCCAGCTTGTTATGGTTGCCTGTTATAGGCTGGCTGGTGTCACCCATCCTCAGCTTCCTCGTGAACAAGCTTCTTTCATACCTCGATTTTAATCTGTCAAGAAAGCTCCGAGAACTGGAGCTTCAGATTATCCCAAGCCTGGAGCAGATACTTGGAGATGTAACAGAGCAGAGAATGCTGAGAGGAGCTGAAGACGAGGGCAAGGGATCTGAATCTCATTTGCAGAACCTCGGTAAACTGGCCAAGTATCTCAAGTCTGCCTTGTATGATGCAGACGACATCCTGGATCTTGTCAAATATCGCCAAATCGAGAAAAAAGTCGTCACTGGTACCTCCATAAGCAGCTGGCTGCTACACGTTATTGGCGATTGCACCACCTGCTTCAAGCGGAGCTCGCTCGGGGCAAAAGCTCTGGCAGTGCGCCCAGAACCAGAATCAGAAGCTTAGCGACCTTGGAGCCAAGCTACAGCAGTATGCCAAGGATCTGGATCTGAAGTTCTGGGACCTTCTAGCTAAGCTCCAACAGTGCACCCAGTACCTGATTCAGGTGTTCAGGGATCATCCAGTTCGAGATAAGCTCGTGCAGTGCGCACAGAGCCTTCACCTGTATATCCATCAGGAAGAGGGAGAAGCTGGGCAACTACCAGTGGCAGCTGCAACCGCCCCAAAATTTAGGGAAGACATTGAACAAGGAAGAGCTACGTCATCAACAACGCCCAATGCACCCTCAATCTCAAATCCACCGACGCCTAATTCCCTTCCCAATTCTGCTGGCTCGCCACTGAATTCAGGGTGACAATCAACAAAGATCAGCTGCGGCACCAACGTTTGATGCAACCTGGAAATCCCTGGTGCAGATGATCTGTGGCTGGTTGGTGAATGGGTTTTCAGCACTCTGTTCTTTGTATTTGGCTGCGCATGAGCTTCGACTGGTCATATGAACTGGTTGGCATTAAGGTACTATCTGGTCCACATGACCATTTCCATCTGCTATAGCATTAATTAGTACTAATATATATGTAATAAGAAAGAAATTCCATCTGCTATCTTAGTAGGTCCAATTATTACCCCATAACAATATTTTGTTTGATTGCTTCTCCATGTACAAGCTAAGTTTTAATTTCAATTTTGTGAGGTGATATTGACTATCAATGTTTATATTAGAAAGATGCATCATAAAGTTTCATCAGTATTTCCACACATTATGACATTAAATAAAAAATAAACATTATAAATACAAAATCATGAATATTAAAGAAAAAACAGTTTATTTTTAAACATAAATGATGATGTCCTCTATCAACTCACAAATTTGAGGTCAAAATTCAATTTGTACTGTACATGGAGAAACAGAAAGGCAAATCTTATTGGGCTGTAAATTGGACCAATTGAAATAGTTGATGGGAGTAAATCCATCCAAACATTACTGCAAGGGATTATTTGGAAATTGCCCGAGCTTGAGGGTATTAATTGTTATGCGTTAATTGCAAGCCTTGTGTTGCACACAGTTTTACAGGATACTCCCTCCGTCTAAAAAAAGAATTAATTTCTAGCAAGTTTCAGACAAATTAGCAAAAGGAGATAAAAGACCATGCTACCCCTTATTAAACTATTAAATCTTAATAGCTCATCAGGCTTATCGAGAAGCCTAATTAAATAGTGTTGTTTGGATTATCCAATAGTAGGGCAAGAGAGAGAGGTTGTCATAAATGCAACCTAGGCTACGAGAGAGATTAATGTGAATTGGTGGACCACTCACCTTTAGAAATTGATTCTTTTTTTAGACAATTTTTTAACCTAGATATTGATTCTTTCCTCGAGATGGAGGGAGTATAATAGGTGAAGTATACATTAGTTTAATTTTAAATGTTTAGGAAATTGGATAAATAAGCAAAGTTTTAGATATAATTTTTTGATAGATCTAATTGATGGATCCATGATCTATTGGATGTGATAAATCCTTTTATTTTGTTAAATTGATATGAAGTAATTTGAATAGTATAATAAATTGCTGAATTTTATGCACATGCACGTAACTAGGTATTCTTGATATATGCATGTAAATCCGATACAAAAGGTAAATAATTTTGTTTGTCATTTTATATTTTTCTCCTAAGACAAAGGGATTTGGCCATTCAAGATTTATTTCCTTTTCATGGACCAATAGAGAACGATGCTTTTTTTTTCCGAAGATTGATTTACTTTGTAAGAGATTTTTTGGTTTTCTTATTTCATAAAATTCACAAATCAATATGGTTCAAATTTGTATGAGATATTGCCGCCTGCCGGTTAACTGCAGCCACAGAGTTTTTATTAATTCACTATTATATAGAGACTATATATGATAAGCATAATAATTTGAGCTTGCTTCCTGCAGAATAATGATGGCACTGCAACAGAATGGCTCCTTCCTATTAATGAGATAATCAGCTTGAGGAAAAAAAAAAAAAGATAAAGAACATAGAATATATTGTCAGTAATTCAAAGAATTCACCTCTATTAAATAAGACTAGTAGCTCCACCTCCAAGGATGCTGACAAGGAAAGCAGCAGCAGCAGTTGCACAGTCAAGAACAGTGCCGTGGAAAGCACAAGCAAACAGAATGAAATCGATGACGTGTACAGAAGCATTGAAAAGAAAGTGTTCGGTCGAGACAAGGACCGTGAGCATATAAGTACGATGCTTCGAGAGGGATCAGGCAATGCAGCAAGCTCAAGCACCAGTAAACCTTATTCTGTGATTGGCATATATGGTATTACAGGTTCTGGAAAAGTACCCTGGCACAATATGTTTGTGATTATGAGAAGGATGCAGGACATTTCAAACTTATCATGTTCGTTCTTGTGGGGAAGACATTCAGCGTCTATGATATATTTCGTGAAATGCTGGACCAGATCAAGCAACATCTGGCCTCTAGTACCGAAGATCCTAAAAGCCTGAAAACAGAGTTAAAAGATCTTAAGAGTCTGAAAGCTGAGTTGGAGAAAGAATTGAAAGGAAAACGCTACTTGTTGGTACTAGATGATCTCTGGGTCAATGCTGACAATAAGATGGAACGTGAAGAACGTGAAATTCTACTTCATGCGCTTGGTGTTGGACGGAGTGGATGCAGAATCCTGGTGACAGCTCAAAAGAAAGATGCAGCTGCAACTTTAGGTGCTCAGGAGAAAATGCAAATCCCAATACCTGATTTAGAAGAGGAGCAGTACCTCTCAATGTTCATGCACTATGCCCTTGAAGTCAGTCAAGTTACCAGTACTGATTATGACAAATATAAAGAAATAGCGAGAAAAATTGTGAAAAAGCTTGGCAAATCACCCATTGCAGCAAGAACAGTGGCTGCACGGCTTCAAAGTAATAACAGTATTGATTTCTGGGAAAGAACAGCAAACCTTGACGTGTTGAATGGGACAATGGGAGCTCTGTGGTGGAGCTATCAGCAGCTTGGTGTCGACATCAGGCGATGCTTTGCATATTGCAGCACTTTCCCCAAAGGATACAGATTAAAACGGGATAAGTTGGTTCGCATCTGGATAGCACAAGGGTTTGTAAACAATGAAGCAGAGGAACTGGAAGATAGAGGCCACCACTACTTTGATGAATTACTGAAATTTTCATTTCTGCAAGTACGACTGAAAACAAGTTTTCTCAAAGAGACTGTGGTATTCACAATTCATGACCTGCTACACGTGTTGGCAGAGAGGGTTTCTAGAGGTGACTTCTTTAGAATTGGTTCCAATGATCCATCTAAAGATATCCCATGAGGTGTTCGCCATGTCTTCATTGAGACCAACAAGGCAGCAGAGATTGCAGAGAAAATTGTCGACATGGAAAATTTGCACACCCTGATCATTAAGGAGCCTTATTCATGGCCATGGAACAAGGAAACCAGGAAAACAAATCATGACATAGAATTTTTTTTTGGGCGATTGTTCATGAGGCTGACGAAACTGCGGGTGCTGGTCATTAAATTAAATTTTAGTGGAAATGAGTTGTCAGTCTCCACATGTATTGACCATATGAAGCATCTACGTTATCTTGGTCTCCATTTTAATAGTGCTGGCTTGTTCAGTCTGATTTTGCCAAGCACATTTAGCAAGCTTTATCATATCCAGACCATAGACATTCCTTGTTTCAGAGCAGCCTGTCCTGAAGATATGGCTAATCTAATCTATCTGCGGCACATCTCTGCTCCGCTGTCTTTCCCCAATATTGGAAGGCTGATGACACTGCAAACACTGAAACAGTTTGAAGTGAAGGAGGAACCAGGGTATGAGTTGAAGCAGCTCATGCACCTAAACAGTCTTCGAGGCTCTCTGATTATATTGGGGCTTGGGATTGTCGGAAGCAAAGACCAAGCTATTGAAGGCCACCTAAGCCACAAGAAGTTTACTCTGGATACTAAAGCTGGACTTCAGCTCAGCCATACTAGAGCTATTATTTGACTCGGACAAGAGGGACCCAGACGTGGAAGCAGAGGTGCTTGAGGGGCTTTGCCCCCCAACGGATCTTCAAGAGCTCCTTATCTGGGACTACAACGGTTCAAAGTATCCTAGCTGGATGTTGAGTCGCGAACCCACCAGACGCCCCAAAGCAACTGCACAGACTTGAACTCGATTTTTGCAGCCAGCTGGCATCTATTCCTGAAGGTAGTGAACTCTTCGTTGGTCTGCATGAGCTTCGCATTATATGGTGTTACTGGGACAGCTTGCCCGGAAATATGGAGCGCATGGTGTCTCTTCAGACACTGGAAATTCGGTGCTGCGATAAGATGGAGCATCTTCCGACGCTGCCCCAGGCTCTTAAAACGATTAAAATCAGTTGCTGCGACAAGCTGAAAAGTATTGGTATTATGGATTTCCCAAGACTAGAATTCAAATTGGAAAAGGAGAAATGTCTTGAGGCCTGTAAGTCACTGGAATACTGCCAACACACCGCACCTACCCGTACTCCAGAGAAATTTCCGTATCCAATGATTCCTTGTCCATGCCTAGTAACTCTAGAGATAAAAAATCTGTCAAAACTTGGTAACACTTCCAAACCTACCACCGCCCCTCAAGAATGCCTAGTAACTCTAGAGATAAAAAATCTGTCAAAACTTGGTAACACTTCCAAACCTACCACCGTCCCTCAAGAATTTGTCAATCCGACAGTGCACTGAGCTCTGTTCCGTGTCAGGGCAGCTGGATCAACTCAAGAAACTAGATATTTACATGTGCAATAAATTACAGTCAGTAGATTCCTTGGGAGATGCGTCATCATTAGAAACACTGTCTCTTTGGGGCTGCCAATGCCTCGCATCCATAGGATCCAGCAGTGGTCCTGGCACTTTCTCGGCTCTTCGGCGACTTCGGATTGAAGACTGCCCAGCTATGGATATGAAGCAGTTTAACAAAAATGTGCTCAACAGGTTTGGATACAAAGAAATATCATACGCTCTTTCCATTGTTTCTTTAAATTCCTCTATCTAAATTTTTTATACGCTGCAACCAAGACTATGTAAACCTTAATCAGGTATGAGACCCTGCGGCTGCACTTATTATTGATGTCTGGTACATTAGTTTTATGTGGGTGATGGTCTCCTATCTGGTTTTTCACTGTCCTTTTTGTCTCTGATGATGTAAACCCATGCACATTGTTGGTTCATACGGTTATTGATTTCTATTCTTGGATGCACAGCATTTTTTTTTTTTTTTTGAGATTACACAGTACAACGTAGACGCTCAATACGCACGCACACTCAAGTAACATGTATTTTTTCATTTTCAGCTAGAGCGACTAAGCTATGGGAACGAAAAACATGGAAATATGCTATCCGATGGTGTTGATGTTATGGAGGGAATCAGTTCCAACTTCCAGGACAGGAGGCACTCATGGAGCATTATTGTCCCATTTTGTATCTGCAGAGCAGGCTATGATGACGAAGCCGACTGTTGTTTTGTCAACGGCCAAAATTGTTCTTAATTTGCATAAGTTTGGATCGTTAAAAACTTGCCTTATTATAGCTTCTTCTGTGTTTGCATATACATGTTTCATCTCATTCTTCAACCCAGACTATAGGGTGGGCCAATGGTGTTTGCATATACATGTTTCATCTCGTTCTTCAACCCAGACTATCCGATGGTGTTTGAATGTTTTGAAACCCTATGTCTAGTTGGTTGTCTGACATGCTGTTATCAGTCTGTAATTTGTGGAATGATGAAATCATTGTGATGCATGCTATGGCAGCCCTTGTGTTCGGGTTTCAGAAATGGAACTCTGCAGCATCCATTTTTCAGAAGCAGAGTTAGAATACTTCTGCTGGTATTCTGAAAGGTCAGCATGCTTTTCCCCAGCCCAGTTTCATCAGTATACTGCTGCTGGTACTCGTTCTCCATGGTTCCAACGGCTTGAAACCTTGTTGCTTGTTCTCAGTTCGTTGCTGCAAATTTGACACTGTTGTGTTAGCAGAGGAGACGTGGGGAAGGGGAAGAATAGCAGGGGAACTCGAGGTAGAAGAAGGTAGGAAGTAGCTACGACGAATCTTAATGAAATTCAAATTCAGGTTTACAATTGCCTGCTCGGCATCGCTCCATCTCCCCCTTAAGTACTCGTACTCGATTACAGAGATATCGCTTAACGGACCCAAATTGAACCAGAGACGCGAGAGCTGGGCCTTCGTTCACGGGCCGCCTGTTAGTCTGGACTTGATCATCTTCTGTTGTCGGATCCTCCACAGTGATAGGCACGGTCCTAACATCCGCCCTTCCTTGAGTGCCGGCATGCCCCATGCCGGTGCGCCGAGGAACTGACGACGCAGGTCTTCATAGTTCTCCCAAGTGGACAGAGTAGCTGGCATATGGGACCACTCGATCAGCACTTGCTCCACAGCATGATCACCATGGCTGATGCGACGATCCAAAATGCGGAGAGGTACCTGTAACTCAAATCCAAGGGTGAAGGAATAGTAGAAGAAACCTGCTCATGACCATGAGATGCCTTCAATTGAGAGACATGGAAGACATTATGAATGGCTGAAGAAGCTGGAAGCTCGAGCTTATAAGCCACAGAACCAATTTTCGCCAGAACACGATAAGGTCCGAAGAACTTGAAGGACAATTTGTTGCTTGAGCGACGGTGGAGAGAAGACTGCACATAAGGTTGCAATTTCAAGAAAACCCAATCATCCACCTGAAATTGGCGCTCGATCTTGATTTGTCTGCTTGTTTCTTCATTCGGCCAAGCTGAGCTCGATAAGATGTCGGGCGACCAACTCATGCATCAAGGCCCTTTCCCTGCATCCAAGTATCAATATCCGAAGCCGGAGGGTCAACGGAATCAACAGAGAGTCCAAAATGTCGAGCTTCCCAGCCATACAAGACACTGAATGGAGTACGTCCAATGGCTGAATGGAAACTGGTGTTATACCAGAATTCTGCAAGTGAAAGCCATTGACTCCACTTGGATGGGCAAGAGCTGACAAAGCACCTGAGGTATGTTTCTAAGCACTGATTAAGTCTTTCAGACTGGCCATCAGATTGTGGATGATAAGCACTACTGAGTCTCAATTCCACACCTGCATACTTGAATAGAGATTTCCAGAAGTGACTTGTAAAGATCTTGTCCCTGTCAGAAACAATTGCTTTGGGAAATCCATGGAGCTTGTACACATTGTCCAAGAAGAGCTTAGCAACACTTCTAGCAGTGAAGGGATGCTTAAGTGGCAGAAAATGGCAGTATTTAGAAAATTTATCAATAATCACCGTGATGGCATTAAATGACCCGAAAAGTGGCAGTCCTTCAACAAAAATCCATAGTAATGATAGACCAAGAAGAGTCAGGAATTGGAAGAGGCTCCAAGAGACCTGGGTACCTGGCTCTATCAGGTTTAGCTTGCTGGCAAGTAAGACAACTTTGCACCCACTGCAGGATATCTGACTTCATCTTGGGCCAATAGAAATACTGTTTAATCCTGAAATAAGTGGCTGGAGCTCCAGAATGTCCTCCAAGTGCACTAGAATGTAATGCTGCAAACACTGTCTGGTGCAACTTAGTAGAAGAACCCAACCAAATTCTGTTCTTAAACTTGATAATGCCATCATCAATAGTAAACTTCTCATCGGTATTGTTACCAGAAGTTAACTTTGTCAAAAGCTCAACCGCCTCGGATCAGATTGGTAAGCTATAGCAATGTCTCCCCACCCATTTTGGTGTGATCACGCATACGATAATAAAAATCTCAGCTCCGTGCTTCCTAGATAAGGCATCACCGCCCATTGTCAATACCTTTTACGTAGATGATTTTGTAATTCAAGCCAAGAAGTTTAGTGAAAAACTTTCTGTTGCCGCGGAGTATGTAACCTCTCGCCATTGAGGTGAGTTAGGCTCGCTGGTCGTAAGATGGATAATCAACCCACCCCTCGCAGAAAAATATGGTCTCCAGTGATCTACAGCAACAAGAATAGCCAAATATTCTTTTTCATAAGTTGATAACCCTTGGTTTTTGGGCCCCAATGCTTTGCTGACATAAGCCAATGGATGGCCATTCTGAGTCAATACAGCTCCCACACCAATAGCTGAAGCATCAGGTTTCTATGTGGAATGGAAGAGAGAAATCGTAAAGCTAGACATGGAGTCGCTGAGAGTGCCCGCTTGAGCCGAAGAAAGGCTTGAGTATGCACATCTGACCAAAGGAAGGGAACATCCTTACACAAAAGCTTGGTAAGTGGTTTGGCAATGACACCAAAGTCTTTGACAAATTTTCTGTAGTACCCAGCTAAACCCAAAAACCCTCTGACTTCTTTGATCGCCTTGGGTCGAGGCCAATCTTGACAAAACTTGGATCTTTTTAGGATCAGTACACACTCCTTGAGCACTGATGACATGACCCAAGTATGATATGGACTCTTGTGCAAACTTGCATTTGCTAAGTTTCAGAAACCACTGATCCTTGTGAAGCCGTGAATACTTGTCAAGATGAGACAAAATGATCCTCATATGTCTTGTTTGTACACCAAAATGTCATCAAAGAAAACAATGACAAATTTCCTTAATCCTGGGGCAATGGTGCTGTTCATGGCTCCTTGGAAGGTTCCTGGGGCTCCAGTTAGACCAAATGCCATGACATTGAACTCATAATGGCCTAAATGTGTTTGAAATGCAGTCTTGAATTCTTCCCCTGGTGCCATTAGGATCTGGTGGAAACCAGCTCGAAGGTCCAATGTAGAAAACCATTTTGCATGAGCCAACTCATCGATTAATTGATCAAATATTGGAACAGGAAACTTGGATTTAACAGTTATAGAGTTTAACTGCCTATAATCCACACAGAAACGATAACCACCATCTTTCTTAGGAACTAGCAGAACTGGGGAAGAGAAATCACTGGCACTAGGCTTAATTAGTCCCTGCTCAAGCATCTCAGCAACTTGTTGCTCCAAGACATCTTTCATCTTTGGTGGATACCTGTAAGGCCTAATAGCCACTAGCTTATAATTGGGAACCAATGGAATAGAATGGTTGCAAGCTCTGGTTGGAGGTAAACCCACAGGAGACTCAAACAAATGTTTGTACTGCTGAATCAGTGCTTGAACTTCAACAGGCATAGAAGACCCAGACTGATCTTCATCCATCATCTCATCATTGATCAAGGATACTTGAAAGAGTACTGAATCCATACCACCCTGAGAGAGGCCATGCAGTACTATATACCTGTCATTGTGCTAAAACTTTAGCCATTTCTGTTTCCAATGCAACAACATTGGGCTGTGCATTTCCAGCCAATCCATCCCCAGAATAAGATCAAAGTGCACCAATGGAAGGATCTTAAGGTCAGCAGAGAAAGTATGAGAGGCAATTGACCACTTAGCATCAGACAAAATTCCTTGCATCTGCAAAATTCCCCACCGGCCACACCGACAACTGCGAGTGTTTGAATAACCGTTGGTGAGCTCAATCTGCCTGCGCAATCGGGCACTAACAAATGATGAAGTACTGCCAGAATCAATGAGAATAGTAAGAGGCAGACCTTGCATAGTACCAGAAAATTGTATGGTTCTTGGAGCAGAGCACCGAAAATGCTTGATTGGGAGAGTGCTAAACGTACGGTTTCAAATTTATTGTCCGCTCTAGTTCTTCTTCTTCAGCATCATCTTCATCCTGATAACCACTCCAAATGTCCTGGACAGCATGCAGGATTTCAAGTGCACAACAATGATCATGACTCCACTTGGCACCACACTTGTAACAGAGACCCATAGTGCGCCTGTACTGCTTCAAGGCAAGCATCTTAGAATCAGTTTCAGACTGTTGTGGTACAGGCTTGGCAGGAACAGTAGGAGTTGGCTTCACAGTATGACTTGGTGCTGCTCTTGGAGTGAATTTCTGATAGAATCCCTGGCCTGGTGGCACCACAGGCGTGTCCAAAGATTGCCTCCTCCCGAACCAAGGCAAGAGTAACGGCAAAGATCGAAAGTGTTTTGGGACGTTGAACCAGTAAAATAGCACGAATCTCATACTTAAGACCATCTATGAAACGAGTGACAAAGAAGATAGGATCCACCGCCACAGAATAGGAAGTAAGCTCATCTACAAGTGTTGTGAATTCAAAGAACATATTCCATTCTATCGTGGGTTTTGTGCTTGATGTGGTACAGTTTACGCAGAAGCAACTCATGCCGATCTCTATCAAAACGTTCAATCGACTAGATCACGAGAATGTTCCCAAGTCATGGACTCAACATGTGGTTCAATGGACCAAAACCAACATGCAGCAGCCCCCTCAAAATGCATTTCAAAGAACGTAAATCCACATCTCATGTTCGGTGCCATACAAGCGAATATACTTCTCACTATGCTTGGCGCCAACGGGCGAGGATTAGTGCCATCAAATGTTGGGAACGGCACCTTAGGTAGGCGGCCCAATCGATTAGATGTGTTTGGTGGTGGCTGAATTGGAGGTGGGTGGCGGCAAAAAAAATGCTTGGGGATTGGGTTTGGGACTAGGTGGTTGGTGAATTGGAGGTGTTGGTCCGTGAGAAAGGTTTGGGAACTAGGATTAGGATGAACCGGGTGGTGGATAGGGCGTGGAGGCGGTGGTGGTGGAGGGAAAACGAGGTGGTGGTGGAAACGACGGCGAACACTTAGGACTATGAATCGTAGTGAACACGATCCAAATTGTGGCGCGGTGTACGATCATTGGTCGGGATTGACCGTGCCCATGGATGGACCCGATCCAACATCCCGTGTAGTCATGACGATGCCGCGGCCCCATGGGCCCGTCGAGGAGAATCCGCAGTGGGCGCCGGTCCCGATAAAGGTGAGGAGTAGATGCCGCTTGCCGCGACGATGTGTCGAAGCACTGGCGATCATACAGGCTTCGACATCTTCAACGCGGAAGCTTGAGGTCGCCGACGATACCTTGACGATGGGAAGCTTGCGGAGACTTGCTGGACATCGCTCTCCAACGCGCGACACGGGCGAAGTGTGACGCCGTCGACCGTGATCCTCAAGGCGGAGGCGACTCGAGCTGAGTAAGCGAGTGCCGACGGGCGAAAGTCCCGCCGACCGGTGGCCTCCGATGCGCGGGGCGGGCGGCGAGGTTGGGGTCGGTAGTCGAAGAAGACGGCGTGCCCTCCGGTGCTATGATTCGATTCGGCCGCCGAGAGCCGCGCACGCTCAACTGCGCGTCCGCCGAACGACGCCGGCGGCGCCCCAGCGCTAATCGTGCTTTGTCGGGCGGCCGGTGAGCTCGCCCATGACCATCTTCACGATCGGATCCATGACGCCGCGAGCTCGCCGGGCGACGGGTCCAAAGGTGATGAGGTAATGGAGCGCGCGGGCGACTCGAGCGAAGCGATCAATCGGCGGTGGATGGAATTATAGCAACTTTCGGATTCAACGGATCGAATCCAAATTGACTTAGAACCGCAGCCATGTGCCGATTGACGAGTGGATTGGCGATGGATGGATTTATTGCGACTTCGAATTCAAAGAACTCGAACTCAAATCGGCCGATAACCAAAAGCCGCTTTGCCAATCGGTGGAGAATTTCGTGGATGGAACCGAGGATTGCCGGCTCGACGATACCGTGTTTAGCGGAGGAGACGTGGGAAGGGAAGAATAGCAGGGAACTCGAGGTAGAAGAAGATAGGAAGTAGCTACGACGAATCTTAATGAAATTCAAATTCAGGTTTACAATTGCCTGCTCGCATCGCTCCATCTCCCCTTAAGTACTCGTACTCGACATGAGATATCGCTAACGGACCCAAATTGAACCGTAGACGCGAGAGCCGGGCCTTCGCTCACGGGCCGCCTTGTTAGTCCGACTTGATCATCTTCTCGCTGTCGGATCCTCCACAGTGATAGGCACGGTCCTAACATGTTGTTTCCCCGGTGGCTCTGTGGAACTCCACCGAGAAACTTGACGGTTGTGGTGAGCGATCGATCGGAGTATGGGCCGCTGGCCTTTCGAAGTTTGAGTCATGGGCTCGGCCCCAAATCGTGGTTGCGTCCGACGCCCTCGCGGCTCCAAGACTCCTCCCCGCTAGCGGACCGGCAAATGGGCTTAGGGTGGAACCGCCGAACCCTCCGAACCTGTTGAGGCTGCGCGGATGGCGGCGGGGAGAGGGACCGAGGGCGAGCAGCCAGTGCCCGACGGTGTGCAAGCATGGCGGAGGCCCAAACCGAGAGGGTCCGCCGCCGGTCCCACCCCCGCAGATCTTGTTCGTCAACTACAACGGCAGCGGCGTGCTTTCCAATCAGGTTATGCATCCGTGTTCTGAAATTCATCACCTATGTCGTCCGGTGTTCTTGCTTGTATTTAATTTACACAATCCCTTCATTTCTTTAATGAGAAATTTGGTCCTATGTAAAGAAGCTGTGCTAGCTCAGGAAATTGGAACTCGCTGTTTGTGGTTACTTAATTACACTCGCAGGATACCAATCCTTGTCAAAGAATCACTGAAGTCATGACAATATGTACCGTGTAGATTGCTCCAGCACAAAAAACTTTGTAGAGTCAATGGTTATGTTATTTGGGTTACCAGATGTGTCCAAACTCACATACATCTTTCCACCTTTACTAGTGTCCATAGTTACACTCTAACCACTACCTTTGAAAAATTGGAGCAATGGCCTGGTGCCTAAGTCTACTCGATCCTTTGGAGCATTCTAGCCATATCTTTTTTCTAATCCGAAAATTTCGCAGTTGGTGGTAATAATACACATATAAAGAATATCTAAGAAGACTTGTAGAGTCATTGGCGCTATCTTCCCTTCTTATTAATGTGGTACCATGCCGGTCACATGCAGTTACCTTTATTATATTATTCTAATGCATCAACTTTCGTGTGTCGTGGCGTACCTGACCTTTAACATATATGCTGTGGTATGTACCAGGGATTCTGACTTAACTATTTGCACATCCATCCATCCTCCTTCCTTCATCGCATCCCCCTCCTGGAAAACTAAGCATGGATTCCATGGCAGACTTGATAAGGGAACTTGGATGGATAGCCTGGTGCTTAACTGTAATAGGCTGGTTTCTGTCACCCATTATCAGCTTGCTCGTGAACAAGATCTTTGAGTACCTAGTGTTCGACATATCAAAAAAGATCAAGGAGCTAGAGATCCACACTATCCCAGAACTGAAGCAGACGATTGGTGTCGTGGAGGAGAAGCTGGTGCTTGGAGCTGCCGAATATAAAGGGTCTCAAACCGATCTGAAGATACTGGACAGCATGCAGATGGATCTCAGGTCTGCCTTGTATGAAGCCCAAGACGTCCTAGATCTTCTCGATTATCGCAGAATCGAGAAGGATCTCCATCTTGAGGATGATGACAGCATCTGGGTGGAGAACCAACTTGCTGCTGCTTGCGCCTGGATTGCCCGCTGCAAGGGGAGCTGGTTTGGGCGATGGATAGGTTCCACCTTGGTAGCAGTAATGAAGAGCGCACAGAGCATGACCGGGCAGGGGCAGTTCTTGATTCAGGGGTGGCGGCGCTCTAGGCAGAACTCTGACCTGTTTTCCTTCTGTAGAGCCATAAACCTCGCCGGTGCTGCAGTACTGCAGTGTGCACAGAGCTGGTACCAACAGCTGGGGCAACTACTTCGGAGTTCAGTACTGCATTGTGCAAAGAGTTGGTACCAAAAGCTGAGGGAACTATTCAGGATTGTCATACTACCCAGATCAGGTGTGCTTCTTCCAGTTTCTATCAACCAAACGCCACAAACCCCGTGTCTTCAGTCAGGCTCTGTGTTTGTTCCAGCGGAAATAACACGTAAGCCATCAGAGGAGATGGTGGACGAGGAAGAAATAGTGGTTGAAGAGACACAAGTGAAGGAAGGACATGCAGAGGATATGGTGCATGTGGAAGAAAGAGTGGTTGAACAGACACAATTGAAGGAAGGACAGGCAGAGGATATACAAGGTGGAGACGGAGAGATGCCAAAGGAGATAGAAGAAGGTTGTGAAGGAGGACAGATGTCAAAGGAAGAGATAAAAGCAGAAAGTACCGAAGGAGAAGAAGTGGGAGAGACGTTGTTAGAGGAAGAGATAGAAGAAGATGTGGAGGAAGGAAGACAGGGAGAGCCATGTTCTTCGTCAATACCGTTGAACTGTGCTCGATCTGTGCTCACATGGTTTGTAAAGCTCTGTTTTTATCGAGACTGGTCATATGGAATTGTTGGCATCAAAAGCGACAAGGTACCATCTTACTATCATTTCAGATTGAGGTACTGAAATACCATATGGCATAATTGTTTGCCTTTTGATCTTTGTGACATATTCGCCTTATTATTTCTAGATATGCCAGATAATTACTATACCAAAATTAAGAGTCTAGCGCACCATATTTTATTTTTTGAGCACCCAGAGTGGTGTATAATTTTGCTACACATCTAAATATAATAATATATCTATATACATAGGAAAACTGATGAACCAAAAAATCAAAGCGACTTATAATTTGGAAACGAAGGAGTATGAGTTATTGACTTATGCAAAAGTAGTCTATACACTTGACAGTTCCTTGCAACCAAAGATGATGCATGGTTGATGGCATAGTGCAATTAAATAAAAATTTTCCATTTTAATAAGATGAAACTGAATACTTTTTATTTTAATATTATTTCAAATCCACTTTTTATTTATAGAATGACTTGTGGTTTGAAAGTAAATATAAATTGCAATAATAAGTGGCCAAGATAATTATTTGAAGCTCCCTTGTTGCGTAAGGATGGCAACGTGCCTATTACTGAAAGAATCAGATTAAGGAAACAAATAAAGAGCATAGAAGACATTCTCACTTCCTCAAAAAAGTCAAATCTGTTGAATCGTAATAGCAAAGCAGACCGCCAAGGATGATGACAAGGAAAGTAGCAGAATAAAGACTGCCAAGAACAAAGGAGAGATAGCGAAGAAAGCAGGCAACAAAGATAGCACTGCCAAGCGTAAAGAAATTGACAAGTTGTACGTAAGCATTGAACGTAAAGTGTTTGGTCGAGACAAGCACCGTAAGTATATAAGTGATATGCTTCGTGAGGGACCAGGTACCAATGCAGCAAGCTCGAGCTCCAAAGAAACCTTATTCTGTGATTGGCATATATGGCATTACAGGTTCCGAAAAGACTACTGCGGCACAATATGTCCGTGATTATGAGAAGGATGCGGGACATTTCAACCTTATCATGTTCGTTCTTGTGGGGAAGACATTCAAAGATCTCCGATATATTTTGTGAAATGCTAGACCAGATTAAGCAGCAGCGGCCCTCTAATACCAATGGTCCCGAAATCCAAAAACAAAGTTAAAAGGTCTAAGAAGTCTAAAATCAGAGTTGGAGAAAGAATTGCATGACAAATGTTTTTGTTGGTACTTTGATGATCTCCGGGTCAAGGCCGACAATATGAAGGAACGTGGATTCTACTTGATGTGCTTAATTCGAAGACAAGAAGTTTAATCCTCGGTGATACTCAAAAGAAAGATGCATGTGCAGCTTTAGGTGCTCAGGGAAAATGCAAATCCCAATACCGACTTAGAACAAGAGCAAGTACCTCTCAATGTTCATGCACTATGCCCTAGAACTCAGTAAAAGTAATGATACTGATTTTGAAAGATATAAAGCAATAGGGAGAACAATTATGAAAAAGCTTCGTAGATCACCCATTGCAGCAAGAACAAAAAAGACGGCTTCAGAGTAATAACAGTATTGACTTCGGGAAACAACAAAGAAGCCTTGACGTGTTGAATGAAACAATGGGAGCTCGTGGTGGAGCTATCAGCAGCTTGGTGATGACATCAGGCGATGCTTTACTTATCAGAGGATTTTCCCCAAAGGATATGAAATAAAACGAGATGAGTTGGTTCCCCTCCTGGATAGCACAAGGATTTGTAAACACCAGGAATAATGTAACAGAGGAACTGGAAGAGATAGGCCGGAGGGCATGTTTAGTTCCCAAACAGTAACCCAAAAAGTGCTACAGTTCCCCATGACATCAAATCTTTTAACGCATGCATGAAGCATTAAAAATAGGTGAATAAAAAACTAATCGTGCAGTTTGGCTGAAAAGTACGAGACGAATCTTTTGAGACTAGTTAGTCCATAGTTGGACAATAATTACCAAATACAAAACGAAAAATGCTACAGTTTGCCCAACCCAAAATATTTCACCAACTAAACACCCCCAAATTGATCAGTTACTGACATTCTCATTTCTGCAAGTAAAAAGAACATATTTTGGCGTGGAGACCGAGGCATTCACAATACATGACCTGATGCACGAGTTGGCAGAGAGGGTTTCTAGAGGTGACTTCTTTAGAATTGGTTCCAATGACCCACCTAAAGATATCCCTGGAGGTGTTCACCATATCTTCATTGAGACCGACAAGGTAGCAGAGATTGCAGAGAAAATTGTGGACAGAGAAAATTTGCACACTCTTATCATTAAGGAGCATCGTTCACGGTCATGGCCCAAGGAAACCATCAAAAGAAATCTTGAATTAGAAAAACTCTTGGAGCGTTTGTTCATGAGGTCGACGAAACTGCGCGTGCTGATCATTAAACTAAATAATGGACCAATAGAGTTGTCGGTCCCAAGATCTATTGATCAGATGAAGCATCTACGTTATCTTGGTATCCATTTTCATCATGGCTTTCCCAATCTGATTTTGCCAAGCACATTTAGCAAACTTTACCACATCCAGACCATAGATATTCCTAGAGATGTAGCATCATGTCCTGAAGATATGGCTAATCTAATCTATTTGCGGCACTTCTCTGCTCCGCCGTCTTTCCCCAACATTGGAAGGCTGACGGCACTGCAAACACTGGAAAAGTTTGAAGTGAAGGAGGAACCAGGGCATGAGTTGAAGCAGCTCATGCACCTAAACAGTCTTCGAGACACACTGTTTATAACGGGGCTTGAATTTGTTGGAAGCAGAGATGAAGCTGTTGAAGCCCACCTAACCAACAAGAAGCGACTCGTGAAACTACACCGGTGTTCGGCTCGCCAAGAGAGTTGGTCCGCACTTGAAGCAGAGGTGCTTGAGGGGCTTTGCCCCCAACGGATATTCAAGAGCTCGGTATCTTGTCCTACAAGGGTTCAAAGTATCCTAGCTGGATGTTGAGTTGCAAAGCACGGGCGCCCCAAAGTATCCGCACACACTTAAACTCAATTTTTGCAGCCAGTTGGCACCTATACCTGAAGGTAGTGAGCTCTTCATTGGTCTGCGTGAGCTTGCCATTTTCAATTGTGACCGGGACAGCTTGCCCGAAAATATGGAGCACCCGGTGTCGCCGCACATTGGAAATTCAATGATCGCGAAAGGATAAAACATCTTCGACGCCGCCACGTGCTCTTAAAATGATTAAAATCAGTTGGTGCAAAATGCTGAGAAGTATTGGTATTATGGATTGCCTTAGACTTGAATTCATACTGGAAAAGGAGAAATGTCTTGAAGCCTGTACGTCACAGGAATATCGCCAATACACCGCACCTACCGGTACTCTAGAGCAGTCTCCGTATCCAGTGATTCCTTGTCCATGCCTAGTAACTCTAGAGATAAGATGCTGTCATAAGTTGGTAACACTTCCAAACCTACCACCATCCCTCAAGAATTTGTCAATTATCTACTGTGCGGAGCTCTGTTCTATTTCAGGGCAGCTGGGTCAACTCAAGAAATTAGATATTTACAAGTGCAATAAGTTGCAGTCAGTCGATTCCTTGGGAGATGCGTCATCATTAGAAACATTGTCTCTTTGGGGCTGCCAATGCCTCGCATCCATAGGATCCAGCAGTGGTCCCGGCACTTTCGGCTCTATGGCGACTTCGGATTGAAGAAAGATGTGCTTGACGGCCCTGTCAAGAAATATATATCACACGCTTTTTCAAGCAACCTAGATGAAAGGTATAGTGTTCATTTTTTTCCCCTTTATTTCCTTAAATTCCTCCGCCTATGTTTTATATACGCTGCATATCCACACTATGTAAACCTTAATCAGGTACGAGACCCTACGGCTGCATTTATTACTGATGTCTGGTACGTTAGTTTTATGTGGGTGATGGTCTCCTATCTTTTTTCGACTGTCCTTTTTGTCTCTGATGATGTAAACCCATGCACATTTGTTGGTTCATTTCATATGATTATTGATTTCTATTCTTGGATGCACAATAATTAGTAACGTGTATTTTCCATTTTCAGTGACAGCGATTTCAGTGATAGCGACTAAGCTATGGGAACGAAACACTTGGAAATATGCTATCCCATGGTGTTGAGATGGGTTGGTGCGGCATCATCGAAGCAGTACTGAAATGACTAATGAGATCCTGAAACCCTTGTTGAGGTGCTCAAGTTGATCTGGAGGGTACGAGTTCCAACTTCCAGGACTGGAGACACTCATGGAGCAGATCATTGTTGTTCCATTTTCTATTTGCCAGGCCCAAGCTATGACGAAGCCGGATTCTGTTTTGTCAACGGCACAATTGTTTTTTTTTTTTTTTTGTGCATAAGTTTGGATTGTTAAAAACTTGCCTTGTTATAGCTTCTGTGTTCGTAGTTCTGCCCCGTTTTGTTAATTTGTTTAAGTGCGTGACTTCGCGTGTGCGTGTTGATGCAGAGACGTGCTGCTGTGTATGTTATGAATAAGTTAAAGGAAACAAGCTAGTGACCCTTGTATGTGCAACATATGGTTCCACGGTTTGAAACCATCTTGCTTGTTTGTTGAGATGGTTGTCGGACATGCTGTTATCAGTCTGTAAATAATGTAAATAAGGTTGAAACCATTGTGATCCATGCTATTGCATCCCTTGTGTTCCGGTTTCAGAAATTGAGCTCTGCAGCTTCCATTTTTTTCGAAGCAGAGTGGCCCATTCAGAACAGAGAAGGCTACTATTGCGGTCAAAGAAGGCTGCGGCCAAGCAAGACTTGACAGACGCAGTCGTGCGAGGCGGAAGGATCGTGCATGCACTGATTAAGGGCCAGGCGTCCGCCGACCTCTAGTCGCTCGAGACGAAAAGGCCGTGCACCGACCTCTAGTCGGCAGACATCCGCCGAGCTCTAGTCGCTCGAGACGGAACGGCTGTCGCCGACCTCTAGTCGGCATGGAGCCGTGGCGGGACGGTTACGCCCAGGTGGTGACGCTACGCGGCCTCGACCAGAGGGACGGGCGGCTGTGGCCGCGCGCGAGGTCGGGCGCGACCTCTTGTTGTCGCGAGGTCGGCACGACCTCAAGTCGCGGCGGGACGGAGGCCAACGCGATCTTTCCGCCCTAGTTGGCTGGCGCGCGCAAGCTGCGTGATGTTGGGCCGTAACGCCCTTGGTGCCGCGACTTGATCGTTCCGGCCCTACATACCTCGTTGGGCGGCAATCGCCGTTATGCGAGCCTTAGTCGGGTTCGGGGCTCGACTGGTTGGGACTTTGGCTCCGAATTTTTGTTGGCCCGGGTATCTCTGGTATTGATGCCCGACAAATCCGATTCCGATCTTATTATGCAATTGTGCATGACAAACAGTGCATCGATCAGACTTCTTCAGTATTTGGATGTATCCATGATGTATACATATTGGGTACTGTAACTAATTAGAATCAGTTTCAAAGTCTGGGAGTTTCCTGTGATGCCGTTCTCTTCACTCCACTCAATCCACTACAGGAAACGGTGGCTTTGCCGAAAGCGGACGCACTAGGCAAAGACAGTTTTCCACTCGGCAAAGGCTTTGCCGACCGCCAAACTTCGGCGAACGCCACTCGGCAAAAAGATTGACTCGGCAAACGAAGTCTTTGCCGAGTGCCAAAAGCGGCAGTTGGCGAAGGGTTCGCCGAGTGCCATGTCGATACTCGGCGAACCCCCGGCGTCGACCGTTAAATATGGAAAGGTTCTTTGCGGTGTGCCGAACGTCGGCACTCGACAAAGATTTGTTTTGAAACTTTGCCGGTGCCGTATCCCAAAGACTCGGCAAAGTAATTATTTTACTAAAAAATCAAAATGCACTTTGCCGAAAGTGCGGTCGGCACTTTCGGCAAAGTTATGGTCATTTTGCCGAAAAGCCATCAGCGCACTCGGCAAATCGCCATTCCTCGCCGCGGGGTACCCCGGCTTTTTAGAGTGCCGGCACTTCGGCAAAGCTAGGAAATTTATTTATTTTTTGCTTTTCCATTGATTCACAGCCTCCATCAACACATACATATACCATAAGCATTCATATATATATCATAGACCACATATATCACCAATTCACATATATAATCCACATATTTCACAAATCCACGTATATAATCCACATATATCACAAATTCACACATATAGTCCAACATCCAAACGAAATTAAACATGTCCAACATCCAAACGAAATGTAACATGTCCAACATCGAAACTAGATCCATCACAAAGGCAACATGTCCAACATCGAAAATAAATCCATCACCACCACCTCAACTTCACGGCCCCAACCGCGGCCTCCCCGTGCGAAGAGCCCTCACCTTGCCCCGGATACCACCCGTCTTCTTGGGCGCCGATTGGAACGCCCACCCGCCCCGTGGAGGGGCGTGGAAGCTCAGTAGTGTGGGCCGCCGCTACCGGGAGGAGGAACGCCACCGCCACGTGTACCGTGGAGTCGGGCCGAATCGGATAGGCCGGATGGGGTGGAGAAGGGTCACCTAGAGGAGTCGGGTTCAAACCGCCGACCGTGGCTGCACAAAAGAAGAGGCGATCTCATTAGTACCGCAGTGTGAGCCGCATGTGCCAAATAAATAAACAACAACATATACTCACCGAGTCCATGCAGAGGAGGAATGGGAAACGGTGGTGGAGCCGAACAGCGAGGGAGGCAACGGAGGCGTGGTCACACCGTGGATCCGAGGCCCCGAAGTAGCTCGCCACGCCCCGCACCGGCGCGACCGAAAGTATTGCCGGATCTGCCTCCAACTCCCCCGCCGATGGGCCTCTCGCCGGGCCGGCCCCGCCGCCTCAAACCGCGCCGCCCCGGGCCGCCGCCTGCCTCCAACTCGCCATCCGGCCTGCAATATATTACAACCGTAACATTGAAACAATGCATAGGTAGCGGACATGTGTAAAACCAAAGAACGACCGATGAAACCGGTTACCCGAAAGTCCCGCATCATCTCGCGTGGAGCTCCACGCCGAGGTGCTATGGGGATGTCGGTGGAGGTCGTGCTCCTTGAGCCGGCACGCCACCCGCCAACGAGAGGACGGGTTGATCGCGCCGTTGGCCATCCCGTAACCGCCGTCCGCTCCCTCCTCCCAACCTCATCACCAAGTCTCAGGTCCAAGGGCGCGGTGTGGTCGGATCGGTCGCCCCCATAGCGCCGCCGCCCCTCGGTAATTGGGTAAGCTTGGGGTAGACGCCGGGCGTTGGTGTACGCCGGGCCCCTTCGCCGGGTCGTAGACGCTGGCCGGCCGGCCGCTTCCGCCGGGCCGTGAGTCAAGGCCCACCCCGCTGCATCGCCGATCGGATTCGGGTTTTCATCTGCCGACCGCGCGGGGAGAACACGTAGATGGTTAGAAGTGAAGAGATTTGAGTGCTTGAATAAAAATCAACGTAATCGCACTCCATCTATCCATATACACCGGGAGGGGCACGCCCCTTGGTGGTGTGGAGCGCCTTGCATCTCCGCGACATCTCCGACGGAGTCTCTTGGTCTCGTCGCCTCGCCCAAGAGCCACTTGTCCACAATGGCCTCCCAGCCTCCTTGTACTTGCCGCACCACTCCCGACACATCCGCATGACATAGCGGAGGATTAATGGAAGTCCGCTTATTTTTCATTAAAGGAATCAATAAATCGTTCTCTACGAACCTCGATGTACCGGTCCCCTCGTGAGGTCGGTCTCCCTCCGAGCATCATCTCCTTGCTTCGTTCTTCCTCACCACCTTGCCAAGCACGCCGGGCGTTGAAGGAGGTGATGCACAAAACACGCGCCCGTGGGTACGGGTCCTTGAGTCGGTCTCGGCAGCACCGCCCCGCACTCTAGCGCCACCGCCCCCGCCCGCCAAGACGTGAAGTAGTTCTCGCATACGTAAAACATGTATCATTCAATTATTTAAGAAACATAGTATTTAAACGACGTGAAGTAATCCCCGCATACGCACTCACCCAAAAAGTCCGTCTTGATCTTCCCGGGCAGGGCGCGCCTCCACGCCAAGCGCGGTGGTCCCACGCCCGTGGGAACCTCCTCGCCGGCCCGACGGTCACCGTGGCCGGTAGTTCTCTTTAATCGGCGGGCTTTGATGCCATTGATATGGCGCTTGAATCGCCCCTCCGCTTACAATCAACCGCCATCGCCACGAGCCATTAAGACAAATTGTTAGTCTGAAGTTTGATTTGCAACATGTCATATGAACAAGTAGTGAAAATATCAATGGCTACTTACTTGTCACCGTTGGGTCGAATCACCGGGCGGCGGGGAAAGGGATCGGCCCTCGTGGGAGGCTCGAGACCCCGCTACCGTAGACCCCGCCGCACTCGAGGAGGACGTCTCGACAGTGTCTCTTCGCACCGAGTCCAAGTCTCAAGCGGTGTGGCCCGATGAGGGCTGGGTTCGACGACGGCCCCCCGGGCCGGCCCGACGATGGCCCCGGGCCGGTCCGGACGACGACACAAACTCAAGCCTCCTCGTGGATCGGGGCGGCGTCGGCCGCGCCCTCGGCGCCTCCACCGTCGTGTCGCTCGTCGGCCTCCTCCTCGCCGGCGTGGGGAGAGGGTGAGGGGGGGTCGCCAGCGCGGATGGACCCCCTCGCCGACGCTGCCGCCTTCCGCCCCGGCATTTTGTCGAGTCCCCTCGCAAAAAACAAATAGTAAACCAATTAGTATTGCAAAATGAACGAAATATAATTGAAAGGTAACAATAATAACAAAATAGTATTACATGATTTAGAAATTATCTCCCAGAATGCCTAAGGTCGGCATGTAGTCATCACTATCGCTACCACTATTGTAATCATCAATGTCACCATCCTCATCATCCGTATCGTCCTCGGCATGTGCATCACCCTCCACGGCTCCTTCGGCGCACCGGCCTCCATCGCTCAAGAATTTGCGGGTCCTTAGCATCCTCGCACCTCATCACCCTCGTCCTCATCGATGGCGTTTGTCTACTTCCATACCCATCGGCGAAAGAATGTCTATCTCCAAACGTCCTTCTAGCCCCTCGGGTTGATAGAACTCTTCAGTGTTTGGGTCCGGATTGTAATCATCATCGTTCAAAGCAAAGCGTGCGGCGATACATTGCACAAGGTACCCCATTTTGCCAAGATCTTGCAATTCATCCCACACCGCTACATGAACACACCCATATTGTTGCCCGGTGCCCGGGTATTATCGGCGTCAAGAACAGGTGCTTGAGCTCAAACATGACACCGGGGGAAGATTGAGAGGGATCACGAACACGGGCCAACAAGTGTACGGGGCCGCCCGCTTTGACCGTCTGGGTTGAACCCATCATTTGCGAACGCTACGCCGTACATTTCGAGCCTCCATAGCTTTTTAGGATGCATATTATCGGCGCTTCCATGCATCACCATCCGATGGGTGTACCAACTTCTCGGATCAGTATCTTTTGCCCTTCTTGTGCCATGTCATTTGTTTCGCGGACTCCTCCGTCATGTATAGCCGTTGGAGCCTCGTACGAAAGGAAGGTGTCGTAGGACCATCTCGGGGATCTTGGATCTGTTTCTTCCGCCATCACTACATTCTACCTCCACAAACCTACAGGCTTTGCACTTTGGACAATCGCGTTGCTTCCTTGAGATCTCCCTAAATAGACGCACCCCTTTGGACAAGCATGGTACGACTCATACGGCATCTTGAGTCCACGAAGAAGTCTCGTGACTCGTCACGTGTTCTTCGGCGGGGCGTGACCCTCAGAAGCGGTTGCCAATAATCGACAACGTGGTGTCGGCCGCCTCGACTAATGCTCAATTGCGACTTCAACGCTATAAGGCGTGAAATGGCATCCAGCCGTAACCATTGTCTTCTTCTCGTGAAGGGGCTGCTGTGCCGCCTCCATCATCTCGTAGAACGCCTTTGCGGTTTCCTCGTGTTCCTCCTCCAATCCTCCATTGAACTGTGCATCGTGAAAGTGCGCCATCATGTCCGCCATCCCGCATCTTGATCATACTCCTCGAGGAGGGGCCTCACCACGTCCCTCTCTAATACGATCGACTTCACCGTGGAAGATCCAGCGGCTATAGTTTGGGACGAATCCGTTGTTGTAAATATGTTCGCCCATTTCAACCTTTCGTTGTTTTTCTTGTTCTTACATTTGCTACTGAGGGGACACGGCATCCTAACGGACCCTTTAGCAGGTGGGCCAAATGCATGCTCGAGAAAAGCATCGGTCCCCCTAACCCATTCAAGGCTCTTACTTGCGAAGCCCGCGTGTACATCCACTCACGGTTATCCATCCTCTGTCATACGCCCATGTCGTGAGCCACATAAGCGGCAATTGCATCTACACGGCGTTCCTACCATCTAATAGGTGAGTGATAGGTCCTAATCCGCCTGAGGATGAGTAGACAAGGTTAGCATCCATGCTCGTGTCCCGTCCCGAGCCGAATTTCGATGACACCTCCCGTTGTTCTCCCGATACACGCCCGGGCGGGGAGAGTGTGTATCCCGAGAACAACGGGAGGTGCGTAGGAAAATCCGCTTTGGGGCGGACCGAGCATGGATGCTAACCTTGTCTACGCATCCACGGGCTGTCCAAAAACGTGGACAATCCGAAGCATACGGCCGCAGATATGCACGTATGCGCATACCAACGCCTGTATCTCTTTCGGACGGGAGACGCCCTAACTGGGTCGCGCTATGTAAGACAACTACAAGGACGGACGGAGGTGATTCATACCTACGGGTCGGGTGGAGACGCGGTGCAAAGAAGACCCGCCCACGAGGACGACCGGGTCCGTGAGTCCCTCCCACAGGTCCTCCTACAAAACAAGGCCAAAAATAGTTAGTGTCGACTCAAAATTTCGGCAAAGACCTCCCTCGCGGGGGACGCTCCCAAAACCTGCAGAAAACATGGCACGAAGGCCAACAACCACATGCATATACCGAGAATGGGCACGAAGGCCACCAACCACCAATATGGGCACGAAGGCCACCAACCACATACATATACAATTACTACTAACCCTACAACTACTACTAACAACTACTTAACTACTAACACTAGTAATACAAATAGATACTTAACTACTTACTAACTACTACTACTAACTCTACAACTAACACTACTAACTACTAGTACTAACAACTACTAACCACTACTAGAAGGGTAGGGCTTACCTTAACCAGGAACTGAAGAAAACGTTGAGTGACGACGGCGTGGATCACCGCAGCTGAAGACGAAGAATCGGCACCGGGTCCTCCCCCCTTCCTCTTCTTCCTCCTCTCCTTCCTCTTCTTCCCTCCTTCCTCTTCTCCCCTTCCTCCCTCCTCTTCCTCTTCTTCCCTTCCCTTCCCTCCCTCCTCCTCTTCTTCCCTTCCCTTCCTCTCCCCTTCCCTTCCTCCCTCCTCTTCTTCTTCCCTTCCTCACTCTCCCGAATGGGACTTGGGGGCGGGGGGGGCCGGGCGGGGCGGCCCGGACATGGCGGCGGCGGCGGCCGGGCGGCCCGGCTGGTGGCGCCGGGCGGATCCGCGCCGAGGGAGGCTGGCAAGGGCGGGCGGGTTCGGCCGGCCGGCGGGCGGGTTCCGGCGGCCGGGCGGGGCCGGATCCGGGCAGGTGGGGGAGGGGTCGTGGCCGGATCAACGAGGGGGCGGGGCGGCGGCGCTCCGGGCGGAGGCGGAGCGCGGGCGGCGGTTTCCCGAGGGGGGCGGGCGTGGCGGCGTGGTGAAGGAGAGAAGGAGAATGGAGAAGGAACGGACCCTCGGGACAGAATATTTAAGTGTCTTTGCCGAGTGCCGGGGAAAACGGCACTTCGGCAAAGGTCCCTGCTTTATTATTTTAAAAAAACACACTTTGCCGAGTGCCACGCTAGCGTCGAGCACTTAAGCAAAGCACATCTTTCTTAGTGTCAATCTTTCACTCGGCAAACCATTAATTTTTTTAATTTTTCGGTACCATATTTTTGTGTGGCATTAGTAAAGTACTTACATCTCATCTTCACAATTTGGGACAATTTCAAGTTGTTTTGCTATATTTCATGAATTATTTCTATTTTCTTGCATTTTACGGATGACTCCAAATTTGAGCTGCCAGGTACATGAAATAATGGTATCAGTCATTCAAAAATGTTATTCACGATGTTTGGCATATGTTTAGGCTCAATCCGGGGACTGCATGAAATTTCGAACATTTATGTCTTGCGGAACATGACGTGACTGCTGACTGAAAAGGTGTTTTAAAATCTATAAAATCAAAGCGAAGTTTAAAATCCACGAAACTTGGCGTGGTGTCTTGTCATCTCATGGGGAGGCTGTGAAAAAATTTGAAAAAAGTTTCGAGCAAGTTGTGGCGTCGGATGGCTAAAACCCGGACATGAAGTGTGGAGATATGCGGGTTTTAGCCATCCCGGCGTCTAACTTGCTCAAAACTTTTTCAAATTTTTTTCACACCTCCCCATGAGATGACAAGACACCACGCCAAGTTTCGTGATTTTTAAACTTCGTTTGATTTTTTATAGATTTTAAAAACACCTTTCCTTCAAGCACGTGACTCGTCATGTTCTAT
This sequence comes from Hyparrhenia diplandra, assembly GCA_015847255.1. Lineage (NCBI taxonomy): Eukaryota > Viridiplantae > Streptophyta > Magnoliopsida > Poales > Poaceae > Hyparrhenia > Hyparrhenia diplandra. The sequence goes on along the minus strand of JADLZK010004649.1, from coordinate 1,416,328 downwards.
AAATGTTCGAAATTTCATGCGAACCCCGGATTGAGCCTAAACATACGCCAAACATCGTGAATAACATTTTTGAATGACCACAGTCCATTATTTCATGTACCTGCAGTTCAAATTTGGAGTCGCCAAGAAAATGCAAGAAAATAGAAATAATTCATGAAATATAGCAAAACAACTTGAAATTGTCCCAAATTGTGAAGATGAGATGTAAGTACTTTACTAATGTCACACAAAAATATGGGACGAAAAATCAAAAAAATTAATGGTTTGCCGAGTGCCAGGGAAGGACACTCGGCAAAGACCCCTGTTCTTGCCGAAAGTGTATATACATGCACTCGCAAACTTGCCGAAAGTGTCTAACGGTGGACACTGGCAAAAAGTGACGGAGAACGCGTGGCCGTTTCCTCCTCGTTAACCTTTGCCGAAAGTGTAATCTTTTGCCGACCGCCATGCACTCGGCAAATATATAGATTTCCGAGTGCTATAATTCGCCGACGCCGGACACTTTCGGCAAAATGGTCTTTGTCGAAAAGTGCTTAGTTTGGCACTCGGCAAAGACTCTTTGCCGAAAGTGCCCGACTTTTGCCACTCGGCAAACTTCGGGGCACTCGGCAAAAGAAGCCGGATTCTGTAGTGATCCATGCCTTTTACAAGTGAATAATTTATGTTTCTATTTGATTTATTTTTGCTTATTCTGACAATATCTTTATGCTTTGTAGAGTCTTACACAGACCTGTTTCGACAAGTGTTGTTAGGAAAGCTGCAGATATGATCAGCTTTTTTTAAAAAAAAAAAAAAAAAAACTGTTATCTGTAATCCTATTGGAACATCCTGCTTGGAACTTCTCATGGCATGTTAATTGATAGTCAAGAAGAATATTTGATCTCCCTCCTCTTTGAACGACACAAGCCACTACTGCACACACCCTATCCAAAAATGCTTCTAGGTGAATTGATTAAAGTGCCGTATTAAATAAATTTTGGAAAGGTTTAAACGACGCCCAATGATCTGCTGCAATTGTGAGCGCGCATTGCTGCCGCCTGCCTGAGATGCAGAGATGATCCAGCGCCACCCAACCTATGCATAATGCTTTGATTTGAATTGACCAGGGGTTCTAACGTGGCATCTTGCATGGAGTGGTGGTTTTAGATGCTCTTTTCTTCTCACCATCGCCCTGTTCGTCGACTCCAACAAAGAAGTAAGCATAATTTTTTCGAGCTTCAACGCATTTGATTAAGTACATGATTTTTTTTTTTTTGAAAGAAAACCTCAGTGAATTTGTATGTAATTTTTACACTTCCAGTTATTGCTGGGGCGTCATATGCCCTGCCAAATGCCACTTTTTTGTCAGTTATTCAGTCATACGTCCTGACAAATGATCCTTTTGTTTTATTTTAAAATTCTACACAGCTAATTGGTGAGAATTTGGTGCTTGTTTCCATTGCTTGTTTCAAAAGTCATGTCTTAAAATGTAAATGCCACCGTTTCTTGCTTCCTTTAGTGTTATGATGAAATTCATCGGTGGGTTGTCTTATCAGAATTGATTTTTCTGAGTGCCATCATCAGCCAGACAATGGTCATATTAGTTTCAGCACCATCGCTTGCTTTCTGCTGTATTGTTTGCTTCCTGTAATCACACTAATTGCTTCACATCAATCTGCTGAAATAGTTCAGAATGCAGGTATGTGGCATTTAAAGAGATTTTTGAACACTGATTTTTCTCTCATTTCTCTCGCAGGTGAGTACAACACCCTTCTGCCATCCTCAGTTTATTTTCTTAGGGTTTGAATTAAAGACAGGAGGGGCTCAGGCCCCTATTGAAGAAGCCAATACACAATTAGGGTGTTGAACAGACCCTATTGATGAGGCTGCAATAAGCTTGAAGACCTACATGTTTATTGGTGTGTCAACTAAAGTTGAAAAATATTACCATTCATATTTTGATCAGGTAAGAGACATTCTTTTAAGGTTTTTTTGTGTGTGTGTGAATCATAAATATATCTCAGTAGTGCTTAATAAGTTGATACATATGCCATTTTGGTTATTTGCTTGCATGGTTATATGTTGCCGCTAAGCGTTAGCATGGGCATTATACTAGTCGGTCTATAGTAATAATGTATACTAGTATCATTCCGTGCGTTCTTCTACGGGATAACTAAATTTTTATATAAAAAACATATGGATCGCATGATAAGATAACAATACTATAAAATTAAACAATGATATTAAAGTGACATTTAATTAAAACATTGATTTGATTATCCAATTGAGTTTCTAATTAATCTCACACATAGTTGCACACATAGTTGATTATTAGACATCAAGTGTTTAGGATATACACTATGCACAAGCGGCCCGGCCTATATAACTTAAATATAATATTCTAGTAAATATAATTGTGTTACACATCGTTTTTTCTTGAAATGTACTTGACGTGTACAAATGATTTTTACAATTAGGTATGTAGTGTGTATATAAACAACTTAGTGTAAAGTCTAATAAACCATTTAAATACCTAGGAATAACAATAAATATGAAGTTAGTGAAATGATATTTGTACAATATAAATTGAATTAAAATGCACTGCATGTGTTAGTAATCTTCTATTACCTCGCCTATGGAGATAGAACCTTTTTAAATATAATATTCTTCGTGAATGTTACATCCACTGCTGGTCTTCTTATCATTACGTTTTTTTTTTTTTACTTCACACACTTTTAATTATTTTTTTTTTTTCGGTACCATTTTTAGAACTTTATGTTGTAGAGATGCAATATCTTATTCTCAAAACCATGAGAATAAAGCATTTGCAACAGGAGAAATATTGCTTGAATGGAATCAGCATCTTCAAAGAAACTGCACTGATCAATGACTCGAAAGGAAGAAGATAGAGGGAAAAAAGTCATACATAGTCATTGTTGAGCTCCTCTCCTCAACCATGATGTTGCCATCGATGGAATGGACTTGTAACCATCTTGTATGCCACCTCGTCCTTGGTCCTTCGTCACACGAACCACGTGAGCTCATCAGCGTTCCCGACAATGACGCATGCAGTGGCACGAGCGCCGGTGACCCCACGTTGGCTACGGTGGATCTTGCACCGTCCAGCGCCCCCTAGCCCGGCACCGGTGTAGCTCGCCCCGTCTAGCCATGCTGCCATGGATCAGGGTCGGTGGATCCCTTCCACGCCCAGCCCCGTCGCATAGTTGAATCTAAGGATATTTACATTAATCTTACCTTCTCTGGGACACGCACGATCTCCTTAACGACAAGCGGGGGACATGGCGCTGGGGCTGGGGTGGAGTCTCCGCCGGACAGGCGACGTGGTGTCGGTCTCCGGGCCAAAGGCCGGGGCAAAGGGAGTCGACGTGAGCTCGCTGGTCGCCAGGGCAGGTAGTTTCCTGGACGTTTCGCCGTGAGCAAGAAGAAGACGCAATGCCTGCGGCGGTGGCGCGGGCGCAGGTTCTGGCGAGTAGCAGTGCGGCGTCAAGAAATTTCTATCTCCTTTTTTTTCCGTGTGTCGTCAATGGGTTGGGGAATGCTCTAATCGCGGGGTCGCACCAGGGACGGGGAATGTCAGGCGAAGTTTTTTGTCACAGCACAAATTTGTGGCACCTTCCAATGAGGACCACGCGCGCACCGGGAGGAATGGCAGGGCAGTTTCCTAATTGTGACTTTCTGAATAAGGCGGTGAGCTGTGAAGAGAGTGGTGGGAATTTTTGTTTCCTTTAAAATCTTTTTTTATTGCGTGGATCGCATGGAGGAGATTTTTTGTTTCCTTTAAATTCTTCCTATTCTTTGTGGCGTGGAGGGAATTTTTCGTTTCCTTTAAATTCTTTTCTTTTCTTTATTATGTGGATCGCATGAGGGGATTTCTTTATTGCGTGATTGTTGTGGCCTGCTATAGGGTGGGTGGATCGCATGAGGGATGAAAGTGAGGCAAAAAAATTTTGACACCAAATGGCAGTCTTACTTTCATTATTTTTATGTTGTAGAGATAAGGTTGAAACAATTGTGATCCATGGTATTGCATCCCTTTTGTTCCGGTTTCAGAAATGCAACTCTGCACCATCAAGTTTTTTGGAAGCAGAGTGGGCATTCAGAACAGAGAACGTAATAATCGATACACAGCCCATCGGAGTGTGGGCCTCGGAAATTCATGATGCGGCGTTCGGCCCTTCAGAATTATAGGCCGTGGGCTTTAGCCCAGTTTCATGGTTAACGGTGGAGCAGCCCAGCGTCGTGACGCCGCGAACCCAGGCCAACAGCAGCTTGGCGCAGTGGACGGCGGCGGGTAGGAGCCGCGCCGGTATAGTGGGGGCGCCAGCCACTCTGGTGGAGCACTCCACCGAGCGATGGCAGTTTGATGGCAGGGGACGGAGCTCTGAGCTGCGGTGGCGAATGGCGCTTCGTCGGGGCTGGGCGGCCCTCTAGCTCGAGGTTCGCCTGCGGGTCCCACGATAATCTCATCCACAACGCACCGCCGGCTCCGGCGCCGTCGTTGAAGGCGGCTTACCGTTCCCGAATCCGACGGCTGATAGATGGAGATTGGCGGAAGACCCGAGGGCCGCCGCCATACCTTCCCGTCGAATCCGACGGTCTGTGGTGGCAGTGGCGGTTGATTCTAGCAAGTTAGCGCTCCCAAACGAGGTTTGTTGTATGTTTCGATTTCTTCCTGTTCGCTACGCCTTGCTTCACTGAGATCTGACATATAGTTGTCTCGTCCTCTGTTTATGCTTTGTCTTGTGCAAAGTATTGCAGCGTATTCATAGAAAATTGAGGGTGTGGGGTGTGGGTGTTTGCTGTCTAGCGTCACGTTTAACTGGCCACGCTTACATCGGCCTCTTCTTTTCAACATAGTGAGTGATTTGCTGGCGACCCTGTTAAAGACTGAAGACTGCTAGCGAGAGGGGGCAAATTTAAGGATGCTACCTCAGTTAGCAGAGAGTGTGCCTCAGTCACCTAAAGTATGCGTATGATACTATTTTATTTTTGAAATCTAATGTACAGCATATTGCAATTTTTTTTTCCAAGTTCATTTTGCTTTGCTATGAGGAAATGTCGGGGCATGAGAATCAACTATAATAAAAATTGAGGTATTCACGATTGACATAGAGGGAGAAAAAGCTGGTATGGTTACTGCAAGTTTTTCAATGGCAAATTACCCTTTCACAATGAAATATTTTGGTATGCCAGTGTTTGACAGAAGACTAACCCCAGAAGTAGACGAAAGGTTAAAAGCAATGAAATGGTGACTCCCTAGCAAACTCTAGATGTAGCACCAATGCACATTACATTTTTTTGCTTGTATGGTAAAAGAAAATATCTGGTTTGTCTTCATATGTTATCTAAAAAATTGAAATATGAATTCATAACACGCTCTTCTGCCAGTTCCATCCAGTGTATGCGTGCAATTGTTTCATTAGATTCGGCAGTCATCATTCTTAGAGTAGTCACCTCCATACTGATACTTATGTTGCCTACAAGACATTGTGAGCGAGTGAACGGCATGGGCAGGCAATGGGCATGAGGGGCCTGTGAAAGGGTTGGGAAGCTGGTCTTATACAAAACTTGTGGACGATGATGGCTTCATTCCTGTGCAACCAACACAAGCTGTGCTGATGACCACTGTACAGCTGGAAGAAACCATCTAATGACAATCAGATCTGTCCACGGTAGGTCATTGTGCTGGCATGAGACAATCAGTGCATCAGACAGGAACCTGTGGGAGCCCTACACCGGTGGCAGGTGAAGGTTCGTGACGATCCCCATCTAGAATTCAATTTCTCCATGTGCTTTGCCTGGCCTGTGGTTGGTTGTGGAACAGTGGAATTGTGGAAGCAGTGCTAGTTCACACTATCAGCAGCATCACGTACTTATTACTTGTAGTTGGTTGGGTCCCCATCTATGAATGAATGCATTGCCACCATCGACTGTGATATGGCACCTAACCAGTTGGTCCAAATAATTGAGCCAAGCAACTGAGCAAAACAAGCACCTTGGAGACGAGAGTATATCTTGTGTTTCTCTCTGTGAAATCCTTAGAGTCGCTCGAAAAGGCGAAAACAATCACTTTTTGTCAGAGTGCTAGCTGCTCATCCTCCTCTGCATTTCTGTGTCTATTGGAATAAGAAGAAAGATCGACCGTGTGGGTGTACGATGGGTTCACCAGTGATACCATGATCCCTCTAGAACTGTTGGAACCCAGGTGGCACAGCAGCTGATTTTCTTGAAGTAATCCGTACAAACACATACTACTCACTGGTTCGTCCATCCGCTTATGTCGTCTGCAATTTTTTTCGGAATTTGTGACTTGTTGGGAGAATAAATTATTTATTCAATCGAGTTGACGGATGAATTTGTGACTTGCATGCAGGAGATCGAGGAGGATACATCAGCCAGGAATAAGCACCCGTGTGTGCATTGTGTGTTTGTCCTGGTGCAATTGTTAGGATTGCTCCCAAACACAACCACTTTTCAGTCGAGTGCTGCTGCTCATCCTCCATCCTCTGGATTTGTGTATCTGTTGCAATCAGAAGACAGGTCGACTAAGTTGAAGAGACGGAGGTGATAAATGTGCTCATCAGTGATATAATGATCCCTCCATCAGAACCGTTGGAATCCAAACTGGTGCAGCAGCAGATATTCTTGAAGTAATTCGTAACATTACCGACCAGGTTCGTCCATCCGCTTCATTACTTTACTCAAGAGTTTGTGCTTTTTTGGGAAACTAAATTATTTAGTTCATCTACTGGTTGCATGCAGGAGGATATTGAGGACACATCGATTGCGAATAAGCACCCATCCAGTCGTCTGCAATACCCCCACACCATTTGATTCTGCTAATCCGGTTGTGTTCCTGAGCAACATACAATGGCCGAGTTGGTGATCGGGCCGCTGCTGTCTATGGTGAAGGAGAAAGCATCAAGCTACCTGCTGGAACAGTACAATGTGATGAAAGGCATGGAGGAGCAGCACAAGATCCTGGAGCGCAAGCTGCCGGCAATCCTGCACATCATTCAAGATGCAGAGGAGAAAGGAGCTTTCCGGCCAGGAGTTGCAGCTTGGCTCAAAGACCTCAAGACTGCAGCCTATGAGGCGAATGATATCTTTGACGAGTTCAGCTATGAGGCACTCCGGCGACAAGCCAAGAAGGGTCACTGCAGCAAGCTCAGTGTGAATGCCTTGAGATACATCCCAGCTCGTAATCCCATTGTATTCCGATACAGGATGGGCAAGAAATTTCACAGGATTGTGCAGACCATTGAGGTCCTGGTCAACGAGATGAGTGCATTTGGTTTCAGACACCTGCAGCAACCACAGCCCTCAAGGCAGTGGCGACAGACAGACTCCATAATCATTGACTCTGACAGGGATATTCTTAGCAAATCTAGAGATCAGGAGAAGAAGAAAATCTTGGGGATGCTGCTTGACCAAGCTAGTAGTGACAAGGATCTCATGGTCCTTCCAATTGTTGGGCCCGGTGGGATGGGCAAGACCACCTTTGTTCAGCTCATTTACAATGACCCAGACATCAAGAAGCATTTTGAGCTTCAGAGGTGGTGCTGTGTGTCGGATGATTTTGATATTGATACCATTGCAAGCAACATCTGCGAGAGCAGCGAGAAAGGTCATGAAAAAGCATTGGGGGAGCTCCTAAATATGATAAGTGGAAAGAGGTACCTCATTGTGCTGGATGATGTATGGAATCGGGATGCTGACAAGTGGGGAAAACTAAAGGCTTGCCTTAAGCAGGGTGGCAAGGGTAGTGCAGTATTGACAACAACTCGTGATTCAAAAGTGGCTGAAATCATGGCCATGGGTGTAAATGAAGCCCATAATATTGAGAAGCTGGGTGACGATCATTTGAGGGAAATTATCCAGAGCAGAGCATTCAGCTTGCAAAATCCAAATAGTGATGAGCTGGATCGCATTTTCAGTAGGATTGTTGACCGATGTGCTGGTTCTCCTTTGGCTGCCAAAGCCTTTGGCTCCATGTTGAGTAACAAGACTAGCATGAATGAGTGGAAACATACATTGGCCAAAAGTAGCATATGTAATGAGACAAGTGGAATTTTACCAATACTCAAGCTCAGTTTTGATGACCTACAATCACATATGAAGCAGTGCTTCGCATTTTGTGCTCTGTTTCCCAAAGACTATGAGATCGATGTTGAACTATTGATTCAATTGTGGATGGCACATGACTTTATACCTGTGCAGGATGGCGACCTGCCTGAAACTGTAGGTGCACAAATTTTCAGGGATCTAACATGGAGATCATTCTTTCAAGATATCAAGCAAACTGTTCCAGCTGGTCACCGTTGGAGTGGAAGCTTGTCGCTTCGTAAGAGAACCATATGCAAGATACATGATCTCATGCATGATATTGCTCTATCTGTTATGGGGAAAAGAATGCATACCATAGTTGGTAAGCCCACTATCAACAAGCTGTTGCAAAATCCTACTCGCCACGTCTTCTTGTCAGTATATGGTACAAGTGCTGTTTTTCAGAAAATACTGATTATATCTTCGTTGGATCATCTATTGAAGAAAAAAACTGCAATGCTCCAGACATTATTCTTTACAGATTATCATCACCGCCTTGACATATCACAGTACACTTCTTTGCGAGCCCTACACCTTTCTGCAAAAGTACTATACAGTACAGAAACACCTTACAGGACAGATACACCACCTGAGGTATCTTAATCTGTCAGGACATTGGTTTGTGCAACTTCCTGAAGATATTAGCATTATGTATAATCTACAAACATTGAACCTTTCTTATTGTATGAACCTTCGTGAGCTTCCAAACGATATAAAGTATTTGGCAAACCTGCGACACCTCTATACAAATGGATGTAAATCATTGACATGCATGCCTCCTGGACTCGGACAGATGACTTCGCTACAGACTCTAACATATTTTGTTGCTGGTGCTAGCTCAGACTGCAGTACTATCGGAGAACTTGGAAATTTAGACCTTGGTGGTGAGTTAGAGTTAAGTGGTCTGGAAAATGTAAGCGAAACATTTGCAAAAAAAGAAAGAGTCAGACTTGAACATAAAGAAGAGATCAGACACTTATCTCTTAAATGGGATAGTAAGGGTCAAGAACAAGCAGTGCAAATGGATTGCCAAAAGAATGTGCTATATGCCCTTAAACCTCATGATTGTCTGCAGACTCTGAGGATAGTCAACTACAAAGGCACTAGTTTACCATCATGGGCATCTGATCTTAGGAAATTACAGCACTTGACTAAACTCCATCTGCAGGGTTGTACGCTGTGTGAGGAATTTCCTCAATTTCACCACTTCAAAGGTCTTGAAGTTCTTTACTTGGAAAAAGTTGGACAAATTGCAAAGCCTATGCAGTGATATGGTCTCTGCGCCATTCCCAGCACTGAAGCAACTCTGGTTACATGATTTGGAGAGCTTGGAGAGGTGGGTGGCAACAGAAGGAAAAGATGAATTAACCTTTCCTGTACTTCAGGAGATTGATATTGAAAACTGTCCAAAGTTGAGAAGTCTTCCTGAAGCACCAGGGCTCAAGGTCATAAGGCTGGGCGAAGGCAAGGCACTGCTTTCCCACGGAATAGTTAAATCAACAAGGCACATGACTTCACTGTCCAAGCTAGAAATATGTGTCCGTGACACTGAAGCACCGCCTCAGATAGATAGTAGCTGCGGTTCATCGCAGAAGCTAGAACCATCCCTTCATGACATGGAAGCAGCAACTATGTCAGAACTGAGCATATCTGGCTGCAACTTTTTCTTCTTCCCAAGTCAATCAGAGTTGACATTTGTGGCCTGGAAATCATTTGAAAAACTTGTAGATCTGACAATTAAACACTGCGACGTGCTGATGTACTGGCCTGAACAAGTATTCAAAAGCTTGGTGTCCTTGAAGGGTTTGTCGATTGAGTACTGTAATAAGCTAATTGGGCCCGAGCAGGTGACAGATGCAAAACCTACCCAAACAACAGAGCATGTCCTGCCACATTTAAACAAGATATCTGTACGTAACTGTGAATGCTTGGTACAGATTTTCATTCTTCCCCCATCTCTCAGAATTATTGATATTAGGCGATGCCCGAAACTTGAATTCATATGGGAAAAGGAGAAACATCTTGAAGCCTGTACATCACTGGAATACTGCCGAGACCGCGGCACCTACCGGTGCACCAGGGCAATCACCGTATCTAATGATTTCTTGTCCATGTCTAGTAAATCTGGAGATAAGAGGATGTGCTAGCTTGGTAACACTTCCGAATCTACCACCGTCCCTCAAGAAATTGACAATCAGCAACTGTGGGCAGCTCTGTACTGTGTCAGGGCAGCCGGGTGGACTCGAGGTACTACATATTTTTAACTGCAATAAGCTACAGTCAGTCCAATCCCTTGAAGGCGCGTCATCATTAGAAACACTGTTTCTTAAGAGTTGCCAGTGCCTTGCATCCTTAGGATCCAGCGGTCCTGGGACTTTCTCTGCTCTTAGGGGACTTAAAATCGAATACTGCCCAGCTATGGATATGAAGCAGCTTAACAAAAAATGTGCTTGACGGCCTCGTTGCAGAAAAAGAAATATCACACGTTCGTTCAAGCAACCCACGTGAAGGTATACTGTTCAATTTTGTTTTCTTTGTTTCCTTAAATTTCTCTGGGCATTCTTTATATGTGCTGTATATCCGGACCATCTAAGTTTTAGTGAGATCCAACCCTCCTTAATTTATTATTGATGTCTGGTGGATTAGTTATGCTCCCACAATTCTAAATTATAAGACGTTTTGTTTTTCCTAGAGATATAGTTTTTGTTGTGCACTTATATATAAATAATGTGCAGATACATAATAAAAACAATTCACCTTGAAAAGCCAAAACATCTTATAATCTAGAATGGAGGGAATATAATATAATGTGCAGATACATAATAAAAACAATTCACCTTGAAAAGCCAAAACATCTTATAATCTAGAATGGAGGGAATATAATAGGTGGGTGGAGGTCTGCAGTCTTGTTTCTAGACTGTCACTGTCTCTGATGTAACCCCATCCATATTGTTTTTTTCGAGATCACGCCCTTCGGCGCGTTTTTCATTAAGCAGAGGAAACATAAAACAAAGTTTCAAACGAAGTACAAACCGAGGCGGTAGGTAACCCAGGTTACCAACCGAACCTACCAACCCCATCCATATTGTTGGTTTGGTTCATACGGTTATTGATTTGTATTCTTGTTTGCAGCAGCTAGTAACGTGCATCTTCCATTTGCAGGGCCTAAACTGTTGGAACCAAAATCTTGGAAATATGCTATCCCTTGGTGTCACCAGAGAGCGTAGTAGTTCCAAGACTTGAGGCACTCATGGAGCCGTGTTGGCCCGCCCATCTTCTATTTGCATAAGTTTGGATCGTCAGACGTGCAGTGTTAATTGAGTCCCGTCTCAAGGCTTGAGTGCGCGTCTCCATACATTTTGTCCTGTGCTGCTACCCTCTTGATTATGACATTTTGTCCTGTGCTGTATGATACATATATACCACTGGACGGAATGCTGTTGTATCGTAAATGAGCAACGTTGCTGTGTATTGTTTGATACATATATAGCGCTGTTCACGAACGGTTTGCACATGTTTCTGCTTGTTCTTCAACCCAGGCCCTGGCGTCCTGTTTGCCCGGATCGGTCTGGTCTTCGTTGTTGTCTGTGGAGGGTGGGGTGGAACAGGTTAAGCTAGGCTGGGCTGGTTATCAGCCTGTATATAAGGATGGAATCAATGTTCCATGCCATGGCATCAATTGTGCTCCTGTCTGAGAAATGAAACTCTGCACCATCCATTTTTCAGAAGCAGCGTGGGCAGTTTCATAACGGGAACAGAGAACGGAATATATCTTTTTTTTTTTTTTTTTTTTTTTTTTGAGTAAAAGCCCCTCCTTTATTATATCACATTGTAGGTATTACAAACTCCAACGCGAGGCTCAAGGAACCAAAAACATAACGACCAGCTAAAGAGTTTACATGACTTCTAGCTAGACAATGAGCATCATGGTTTGCTCTTCTACTCTCATGAACGAACATCATGGGGAATTTTGAGAACGGAATATATCTACAGACGTGTATATTATGGGTGGGGGAAGGGAGCAAAGTGTTTGGATTGCCGAGAGCCCGAGAATGATCGCGTTCCGTTGTTTGGCCCTTTAGAATTTCAGGCCGTGGGCTTTCCTCAGATGTCTTGGCGCTAGCCCAGCTTCATGGGTGCCCACCGCGTCGACGGCCCGATGGCGGTCGGCCAGCCGTCACCAACCCGTCGAGGCAGGGCGGGCGGTGGCGCCAGAGGGAGATCTGCGGTGGCGGGGAGAGGGACTCGATGGTGTCTCCCGGCGGCCGCTTGGCGTTTCCGGTCAGGTCGGCCCTCGCACAGTTCATGGGTCAAGTGTGAACGGCATGAAATTTCGTCATACGGCGTGGGGTATAGTGTTGGGAAATTGGAACAAATTTGGATTGCCCTTTTTTCTCGTGACTTAATGTAATGGCCTGGTGCATAAAGGGTGCTAGGCGCCGGCGAGTCGGCACCCTAACGGCCTTCATCCCGTCTTCTTCTTCCTTGCGTCTTCTTCTTCCTCACGCCGCCCGCCCGGCGGTTCCAGCCTCCCCGCCACGGCCCCGCCCCTTCTTCCCCATTCCCCCAAAGCCTCCTTCCGCCCACCGCCACCGCCGCCGCCATTGTCGAGCTCGACGCCCCCCCGTCGCCTTGCTCACCGCCCGGCGAACCGCCGGACCACCGCCCGTGACGACGTTGGCCCCGGCCCGGCGCATTCTATAGCGGGGGAAGGAAATCGAAACCCTAACCCCCATCACCGAACCCTAACTTCACCGGACCTTGCGCGTCACCGTGCGCGTCGTCGAAGAGGAAGAAGAGGGAGGAGAGGGCCGAGCAGGCCGTGGGCTGGCGGGCCTTGGGCCGACCCAAAACAGGGGTGGTCGGCGCGACCTTGGCGCCCAGCGACCAGATCCCCGGTGCACAAGTGTACTTGATCGGTCGGTTCGTGTCCATTTATTAATTAGCTCGCTCTTGAACAAACTCCAAACAGGGTCCGCGACAATTTTTACTGGGATCAGAAACTCAGACTACTTTGCGGTGCCACTCTCTTGTTTTCTAATCCGAAAATGTCGCTATTGATGCCTTGGTGGTACATGGTATTACAGCTATAATTGTGCTCCTGTCTCAGAAATGAAACTCCACCATCCATTTTTCAGAAGCAGAGTGTGCAGAGAAATGAAATTCTGCACCATCCATTTTTCAGAAGCAGAGTGGGCAGAGAGATGAAATTCTGCACCATCCATTTTTCAGAAGCAGAGTGGGCAGTTCATAACGGGAACAGAGAACGGAATATTATATCTACAGACGTGTATGCGTGGGGAACGGGAACAAAGTGTTTGGATTGCCGAGAGCCCGAGAGTGATCGCGTTCCGTGTAGGCCCATCCGAGTGCGGGCCTCGGACATTTGTGGATCCGTTTGTTTGGCCTTGGCCCTTTAGAATTTCAGGCGTGGGCTATCCACGGATGCGCGCGTTAGCCAGCTTCATAGGTGCCCACAGCGTCGGCCTGCCGATGGCGGTTGACGGCCGACCACAACCCATCGGCCGCGGCGGCGGTGGTGCGCCCGAAGGAGACCCGATGGCGGCGGAGAGGGGCGTGCTAGGCGCCGACCAAAGCGGCCCACCTAGTGGCCCACCCGTCCGCCAGGCCACGCCCGTCGCTCTGTCGCCCGACCTCGAGCGCGTCGTCCCGGCCCCCCCGCCCGCTGCTCGCCCCGCGCCGGCCCGGGCGCGCCCTAGGCGGCCGGCGTAGCGATCCTTCCTCCCCTCTTTCTTCTCCTGGGCCTCAGCAACCCTAACCCGCTCGAAACTTCCGGCCATGGCCATCTTCTCCGGCTCCGCGACCTCCCGCTCCCGCCACCTACCCATGCCCGGCCGAATGGGTCCTTCCTTGGCCCGGAGCTCGGCGGCGCCCGCCGCCGAGCTCACACCGGGCCGCCGAGCCCGCCCGTGCCGGTGTCGACGTCGACGGCGGCGGCAGCCCGGCGAAGATCGACAAATGGGGGAGAATGGAGGGGAGGGGGAACGCCGACACTAACCGGGGGAGCTTCGCATTGTCTTCGTGCCGGCGTCGTCTCTCCCCGAAGCAGGCCTTGGGCTTTTGGGCCTTGGGCGGCCCAAACGGGGTGGTCGGCGCGACCTTCGGCGCCGGCTGGTCGGCTCCGAAGATCGCTCGGGAGAGGGACTCTGATGGTGTCTCTCGGCGGCAGCTGCTGGGCGCGTCCAGTCAGGTCAGCCCTCGCGCGCGCACAGTTTATGGGTCACGCACTCAAGTGTGAACGGCATGAAATTTGGTCATACGCGTGGGGTATCAGTGTCAGGAAATTGGAACAAATTTGGATTGCCTTTTTTTTTGTGACTTAATGTAATGGCCTGGTGCATAAGTGTACTTGATCGGTCGGTTCGTGTCATCCATTTATTAATTAGCTCGCCTTTGAACAAACTCCAAACAGGGTCCGCGACAATTTTTACTGGGATCAGAAACTCAGACTACTTTGCGGTGCTACTCTCTTGCTTTTCTAATCCGAAAATGTCGCTATTGGTGCCTTGTGGTACATGGTATTACACATATAATAAGGAATATCTCTAACAAAACTTGCGGCCTCATGGTGCTATCTTCCGGCTACCTTTATTCTCTTGTTAACATCTCTCTATGAACTTATTTATTTACAGCCAGTGAAAAAAAAAATAGGTAGTGTGCAAATTATTTTTTACTAGTTGTTCTCTTTTAAGCGGGAATGTGTGGGGGCTCTCTGCCCGTGGGCCCGTGTTCAGACGCTCATCGACCACACGTTTGTTTCCTCTGCCTGCAGAAAAGGTTAGTGTGCTCCAAAACGTTTTGGGTGACGCAAGAGAAGTTCTGGCAAATACAACGAGTAACCGGGCCACTCTCATGACTCAATCATTCGTCATGACCAGCAAACACACGACAACATGCAAGGCACACCCGCAAAGCAAAGGGATCAAACTGAAAAGCTAGCAACGACCCACAAACTCTCTAGCAGCTGGTAACTGAAAACCAGCCAACGACAGTGGTTTGAGCACACCATGCATGAGCATGGGACACTGACGACAAGCAAGAGAAAGCATCCAGCTGAGCGGTGACATTTATTTGTTTCTTCCCTGACAAAGCTCAAACTCGACTTGGCATGGCATGCATGCAGCAGACGGCCAGCGTCCTTCTGGTCCGATCAGAAGGCCTCACCCAGGAACACTGCCGCCGGCGCCGGCGTGCAGCGGCGCTCGCAGAAGTTTGTGAGCAGGTCCTCACAGCGGTAGGTGCGGACGGGGCCGGTGGAGGTGGCCGGCATCTCGATGCCATCGTCGTCGGCGGTGAGCGTGTACCTGACGCACTTCTTGCACTCCGGGCGGCACCCGTGCAGCGAAATGTCATTGCACCGGCACTTCGGCGGGTTCATCGTCAGGCAATAACTGCAGTCGTCGCAGCACGGCCACGAGCTCACACCGGCAGTGTCCGCGGCGACGGCCGCTCCAGCTTCCTCTTTGTCCCCTGTGGCCACCAATAACAGCAAGTAGTTGAGTCAAAATTTTGAGTAGAGTGTTCATGCATCAAAAACGTATAATAAGTAATGATCCTGGCGAAAATTTAGAGGGCATGCATGCAAGAGGTTTCTGACTCGTCACCGTTGCCCAGTGGCAGATCAGCTGCGAGGACGACGAGAACAGCTAGAGTGACGCCAACTATCACCTGAGGCCTCATCTTTGTTTCTCCTGGCAAGAACAGAACAGGCCACAATGCAAAGTTTGTTGGTTGGATTTTCTTCCCTACAGCGATCTGTTTGAGGCTGGAGGCATTCTTATAGGAGGGTGGAGGGGAGTTTTTCTTAGTTTAGCCTAAGAACCTAATATTTCAATTTCAATTTTCAAAAGGGTGTCCCAAACTAAATGTTTAGGAACTAGAACTTTTAGTGGGGCCAAAAGTCATGCATGACTCATCAGGTACTATAGTGACACCACATGCATTGGTGTGACTAATTTCTAGCCAATAAAGGGAGATCATGCTAGGATAAACTCTGTCTTATAAACTACACGTAGTACATGGTACTTCTGTTTTTAAACAGAAATGAAAATTATTTGGGACTATTTTCACACCAGACTACAGCATTGGGCATCGTATATGGTAAGTGGGATGATTATTTTGACTTGATGCATACTTAACAAGCTGAGCTTCTGAGATCAGTGTCTGATAGTGTCACTAAGCTAGAGACTGAAGAGCACAATGGCTATGTGTGTTTCATCAGATTCTTTGTTGTGGAACATCAAGTTGTGGAAATGCAAGACAAGATAAGACATGATTTCATCTCAAAAAATATAAGACATGATCATCGAGAAATTTGTCTTGAGATCAAAGATTGTCAGTGGCATGACTAAAAATAATAATCCTAGATATCATCAAAGATCTAAATGCAAATTGCAAAATCCAAATCACTTAAGCACCATGATGTCTTAATTTGCGGGGCTAGAAAAAGTACAAGTGACGATCAACAGATTTATGCACTACCAGAAAAACGATTTTCCTTGGTGGCCAACATTTTTCTTGAGTGCGGTTTATGCAATTAACTTTGAAGCGAAGGCTTGTATTTGTAGGGTTGGCAAGTGACTAGAAAACCTTGAAGCCACGCTCTAGCTTTCATTGCAAAACTTAGCGTAAATGGATGATTTTGTCCATAAGTACCTGTGTGTAGACTGAGAAAGGAATATACAGGTAGTTATTACAATGACGTCCAAAGACTTCTGTCCACATGTATGTTGACTTAGGCTACAAAGTCCATAAGGTTAAATTGAGACGGAAACCTATGAGACCTGCAAAGAAACAGTATAATTAAAAGGAAAATGTATACAAAACATAATTAGTAATTTTTTATAGTCAAACAATAACAAAACTAGCCAGAGGCCCAGCGCCTTAGCGGGTTAGTTGTTAAGGAAAATTAATATGTGTCTACATGAGTGGTTTATATATGTATTGCACTTAAGTGAGATTTGACAAATTCATGCTCCTGGTGGAGATATAAATTTTCAAAGATGTAATATGAATTAATACGTAGAATATAAACTTGATAATTTATTCTGGAATTTGGAATGATGAAAATGATATGCAAATGCATGGATAGGGGGTGGTTGTACCTAGTTTGTTTACATTTTTTTCTTGGAATTTTTCTATGGATAGGAAATGTTGTATCAATCCTCCGTGTACGCATCTCGTGTGCACGTAGCATTTACCAATGGGCTGACGCGCGGGGTGCAGCAGTCAGGCGAGCTGGCTGGGAGTGCGCTGTGGGCGTGGTCCATGGCTCCGTGAGCCGATCTAGGGCTAACGCCCTTTTCTCCCTTCATTCTACTGGACCGGGTCGATGGTACAAATGGGAAAGGAAATGAGCCAATGGCAAGTGGGGCCCGCGGATGGGGATGGCCTTGGACTCCTCCCCATCTCTCGTACTGCACCGTATTCGACACATGGTGCCCTGCTCCATTCTCTCATACTGCAGAACATGCACTCTCTCTCCCATCCTCATCTTTTCACAGCGACGGTCAGGACAGAGAGAAAGGGGAAGAGGCAGCAGCCATCACGCCAAGTCAGGCGAGATGCACGCCCGTGCCGGGAGACTCCGCCGGTGGCGCGGCCGCAGGGCAGCGCACTCGCGCGCCGAAGCCTTGCTCTCGCGAAGCAGCGTGCCCGCGCCCGGGCGACAGGGGCGGGGCCTGAGGCGCCCGCGCGCGTCTGCACCCTCGCGTGCTGGCCTGCAGCCGGTGGCCTCACCGGTCGCGCGCCGCAGGCTACGCGCCGGAGGCCGCGCCTCACCGGGCCGCGTCATGCCAGGGCCGCGTTGGTGGCTGGAGCGACGGCGGCGGGGCCTGGGGCGCCCGCGCGCCAGTGCTGCAGCTACGGCGGCCGGGGCCGCGTGCCTACGCCGAGTCGCGCCGGCCGGCTGCGCACCTGAGCCGGTCGCGAGGAAGGCCGTGGCGCCCGCGCCAGCTACGCAGAGGCCCCGCCGGCCGTGCAGAGGCCGCGGCGGCCGTGCCGCGCCTTGCTGGGTCCGCGTGCAGGCTGCGCCCGCGCTGGGGGCCGTCGGTGGCGGCGAGGAGCGCGGTGAGCAGCTCATCCCGCTCGGCGGCCTCGCGCTCGGGGCGCTCGGCGCGGGCGCGCGGCACGGCGGCGTCGGTCTCGGCGTCGGCGTCGGCGAGGCGCGCGGAGGGGAGGCGGCCTTGTCCGCGACTGTGTTGGCACGGGCCATCCAGGCGGCGGGGTGGCCAGCGTAGAACTTGGCCGCGGGCGAGGAGATGCTGGGTGGGGGCGGCGTCCACGGATGACGCGAGGGGGTGGGCATTTTTTGCGGAGGGCTGGAGAAGGCTCGAGAAAGCCTCCGTTGGTGGGGGGACGGACGGCAGCGATCGTTTCGGGGCTCGATCGGACGGCCAGCGATAGAGTACTGTAGTTCAACAGTGCTTTTGTGAGAGAAAAGCACTGCTCATCCGGCTCCTTAGGATTAAAGGAGTTATATAGATGTCATATACAACAAAGAAAAACATAGGCCCTGTTCGCTTGGCTTATCAGCCAGCTTTCTCTCAGAAGCGTCGGTAGGCCAGTGATTTTCTCTCGTAGCGTCAATTTGCCAGGTATTTTCTCTCATAAAGTCGGTCGGTAGAGACAGCCAGCCAAACAGGCTGATAAAAGATGGATGAGGATTATTCAAGATGCCTGACGCTGGCTGGTGCTAGGCCCTGCTAGCCACTAATTTTGGCTCAGAATGCTCCTTTGTGCCCATGTTGTGCCCATGCATCTATCTCCTTTTTCACCGAAAGGATGAACACACAGCAGTAATGGCCTTGTTCGGCTGGCTGGTTGAACCAGCCAGCAACAGTATTTTCCTCTCCAGCGTAAAACCAAAGACGTCAGTGGTAAATTTGAAAGTGATCTTTTTTCACAACAAATCAAAGACTTGGTAAACCAGCACCAGCCAGCCGAACAAGGCCAATAGCTGCTAGTGGCCTGGTAATACTGTAGCGCACAGCCAGCCAAGAGAGCGAACTATTGTTCCGTGCGTTCACGGGTTGAAATGCTACATTCACGACCGGAAAGGCAGTGCTAGTACCGTACACAAGCACATGCATGCACCGTCCAGCGGCTGGTCGAGAGATGAATTATTGAGCCTGTCGTCGCCGGACAATCAGTAAGTAGTCCCAAAACGACGTTTTTTTTTTGAAAGAGTTTCATTAACTCGGCTTTTCGGAAAGCCAAAACAGAGTAACAACGTATTTGCTGGGGTCACCAGCTTACAATGAAGGCAAATAACAAGCAAAAGTAAAAGCAAACTCTAGCCTACGCTAGATCTCGATTATATCAGTTGACACCAGCATGCTTGACGAAAACTTCCTGATCCAATCCCATAAGCAGTCCTTCACGGCTTCGATGTGTCCCCTGTCTTTCTCCTTAAGGAGTATCTTCCATTTCTGCATGAAGGAGATGGCCATGTATAACACATCAACTGGTGAAGCAGGAAAGGTCTTTTCAATTGCCATTTTATTCCATGTATTCCAAATAGCCCAAGCAAAGCAAGCAAAAACAAATAGAATCAATCTTAGTGGGAGAGGCCCCTTGCCAATCACCCAATTTGTTGACAACTCTAAAAGAGACTGTGGAACATATTGCAACTTCCAGATGTCTTTGAAAACATGCCAGACAAACTTAGCTAAATGACATTTGAAGAAAATGTGATCCACAGATTCTACCCCATCCCCAGACAACAAGATTCAGAACCTTTCTAACCCCTTTTCTTGAGAGATGTGGCCACCTGAAGTTTATTATTGAAGGTTTGCCACAGAAAGAATTTTATTTTCAGGGGCACCTTACTCTTCCAAATGTATTTGGCCACTCTACTTGCAACACCCTATCTGTGATGAATCTATATAAAGATTTGGTGGAAAAATTCTTAGACTTTTCTAGTTCCCAAATTGGTTGGTCTCTAATATCATTCAAAGTATAATCTTCCAACTCATTTTTTAAACAGATCCATCTGTCAAACTCCATGTTAGACAAAGGTCTCTTCATATCAATAACCCATTCTCCATTATCAAGGCAGTCCTGCACCAAACATTCAGGATCCCTCACCAGCTTGTAAAGATCTTGATAAGCAATACACAGAGGTACCTTTAATAACCAACAATCCTGCCAAAATCTACACAAATCCCCTCTTCCCACTTTATATGAAACACCCCAATTATATAGATGTTTAACTCTCTGCAGGCCCTTCCAGAATTGTGAACTGCCTGCAGTTTTTGCCCCAAAAAAATTGTTTTCTTTCATGTATTTTGCCTTAAGGATCTTAAACCATAGATCATCAGGTTCTTGGTGTATCTTCCAAATCCACTTGACTAGTAAGCACTCATTCATGATTCTAGAATTAATAATGTCAATCCTCCTTGATCTTTTGGTCTACTCACCATTTCAAATTTAGCCATATGATATTTGAATTTTTAACTGCCCCTTGCCAAAGAAAATTAGACCTAATTCCATCCATTTTAACATGAACCCCTTCCTTTAGATCATAGAAACCCATAGTGTATATAGGGATGTTACTTAAGCAAGTGTTGGACAAAATCTGCCTTCCCCAGAGTCAATATACTTCCCTTTCCAAGGGTATAACCTCTTCCCCAACTTACTCACAAGATACTCAAATTTCTCCATGTTTAGATGTCTGTCACTCACAAGAATTCCTAGATACTTCATTGGTAGCTCCCTAGCACACAATTAAGCTTATTAGCCATAATATGTTTTCAGCTTCTGATACCCCCAAAACATACACTTCACTTTTGTGATAGTTAATTTTCAATCAGACAGCCATTCAAAGCAGTACAAAATTAGTTTCAGATTTCTAATAGAGTCATCTGATCCATCAATCATCAAAATTGTATCATCAGCATACTGTATGTGAGATACTCCCCCTGGGATCAGATGGTCTACTACTCCATTGATATGCCCTTTTTTCACTGCCTTTTCAACCATAACTGCTAATGCATCAGCCACCAAATCAAAGAGAAGAGGAGACAGTGGATCTCCCTGTCTTGGCCCAAAACGACGTTAGAATGGAAGTATCACTTTCACTGGTGTATGTATATGAAAGATTGGAGCAAGCAAAAATACAAGCTCCCTCAAGTTAAGAACACATGTGTTGGCGTTAATCTTGTCAGAGGTGTTACTGAAGAAGAGTTAGAAATGCTACATTGACGACCAGAAAGGCAGTGCTAGCACGTACAGAAGCACATGCATGCACCGTCCAGGGGCTGGTCGAGAGAAGAATTATTGAGCCTGTCGTTGCCGGACAATCAGTAAGCAGGATCAACTACAAACGACGTTAGAGTGGAAGTATCACTTTCACTGGTGTATATGGAAGATTAGAGCAAACAAAAATACAAGCTCCCTCGGAGAACAAGACTATAAGAGAGGACGGATAAGCTCAACGTGTGATACTGACACGAGTTGTGACCCACTAGTAGCTGGTTAGTGGTCGATCACCGTCCCACGGCATGGTGGAAATATATAGATATCCAGTTAACATAGTACAGCTGGATTTCATGCATGCATATTAAAAGGTCTTGAATATGTATATCCATTTTGCATCTATTTCATATATGTTGGCCATTTTGTATACGAATCGACTATGTAGGGAGAGTGAGCATCTTCAAGAGTACAATTTAGCTAGGTTTTAACTACTGACCTGACTTAATTAAATGGCCAGTATACTAATATAAACCATTAAAAGTACCAATGGTACATCTTCTACCGTTATAAAAAGAAATTTGCATATATCTGATAAAAAAAAGAAATTTGCATATATATTACCTGAACAAAGAAAAAAAAGAAGTACGGGATAAAACACAAAAATCTCAAACTTAAAAAAGGTAGTCGAGGGCTATTCAAGTGACTGGCACCGGCTAACAGCTACTGTAGGCCTTGCACTGCTTTTGGTTCGTCTTGCACTGCTTTTGGTTCGTTTAGGCTATCCGCACTTCGTATTTCTTTTATTTAGTTCATATATATATTAAATTCGTGAGATTATCATAAACTTTCTGGCGCTTCTTACCCCATCATCACTTTTATATATCTACTTCTATCTGCCAACTATCAGCAGTTGGGTCCACTTGTAACTTCAATCTAAATATATCGCGTGAGATCTAGTTTTATAAAATTTAATGATCACGAATTCAATGGTACAATCAAAAATTAATTTGGTCTTTTCATTTGTGAGTTATAACAGTTTTTAATTACATAAACGGTGGGGCCCGTTGTTGCATGTTGACCTCTCTCACATATCTCTCTCCCCGCGCCGACAGCTTTTCTGTAAAGTACATCCGCGCAGGCGCCAGCCATATATACCGGGGTCGAGCGGCTGTGGAGTGCCATCTGGCTGGATACCGGCTCCCGCTGCAGCAGTTTTTCACGCTAAATGCTGTACCGGGACGTTTGCAGAACACCCGTGCAGCTAGTCTTAAGACGGACTGGCATGCGCTACATGCATCGCTATAGCACATAGCGCTGAAAAAATCGCTGCAGCGGCACCCTGGATGGCTACGGAACCATCGCTGCTGCGCTGTCTGTAGCGAGATAGAGAAACCACGCTATGGTGTTGGGACCACCACGCGCGTCAGAGAGAAAGGAGCGGGAGGCAGTAAAGCATGCGCCAGTGACGGGACCCACCAACGGTATTTACTAAAAACTGTTATATCTCACAAACCAAAAAATTAAATTAAATTCCGATTACACCATTAAATTAGTCCAATAAATACTTGGCCCTAGATGTCGTATGGATATATTTAGATAAAATTACAAAGTGAACCCCCATTGATGGTAGTTGGGATAGAGTGGAGATAAAAAAAAACAATAGGTGCGGAAAAGAGTCTTTGTAAAAAAAAATCTTGATGGTAAGATGTATAGAGTAAATATATAGAGAAACATGAGTGCGGATAGTCTTAGCCCATCTATGCTCATTTTCGCACACAATGCAAGATGGGCACGGCAGCAGCTGCTGCTAGTAGCATAGTACACCACTGCACTGTGGCACACGACGACAAAGAGCGAATTATTGAGCCTACCTTGTTGGTCCATTCACGGGGTGAAATATGCTACAAAAAGAGTCAAGGGGTGTTTAGTTGGTGAAATATTTTTTAGGTTTGGATCTTTAGAAGACTTTTTATTTGTATTTGTTAATTATTATTTAACTATAGACTACATAGGCTCAAAAGATTTGTCTCGCACTTTTCAAGTCAAACTGTGCAATTATTTTTTGTTTAACTATGTTTAATCTTTATTATTTATACGTCAAAAGATTTGATGTGGCCAGATGCTTTAGCACTTTTGGGTTTACTTTTTGGGAAGTGAACACACCCCAAGGTAAAATGTTGGAGAAATGTTCAACATGTTGATCTAGCAAATTAGTCGTCATGGTTTTGTCCAGTGGGGGTGGGACGAAGAAGAGATAGAAGGGTGGAAATATTAAAATCTACTGCAATGGCTGGTTTTGGGTAGTTAAGATGCATATTAGTGGATTCATGGTTCATCCGGTGGATTTTCCGCGTCTCTGATTATGCTCAATACACGTCTGTGATGTGGTTTTCCGGGGCCGCTCTGGTGGCCATGTGCCCTGAAAACGTCTGCAGATGTACCGTCGCGGTGATGCAGACCCATGCATGTGATCTGATGAGTCGTCTTTTCGAGGCGTACGATGACCGTCCACTTGGGCACGCACGCCGTGTGGCAGACGCCCCTGCCTGATGTAGCCGGAAAGATGGACGAGCGGTCCGGCACATGAACGCTGTCCAGCCGCTGGTCGAGAGACGAATTATTGAGACTGCCCCAGTCCCTTTTTTTTTTTTTGCAGCTTTGGATTGCTCCAGATTGTGCAATCTAAGGCCCTCTTTGGCAATCGGAGCCGCAGCTCCGGCTCCTCTTCCCGCCACTATTTCACACTGTGCAACCCTGTAGATCAATGTAGCGCGTGAAAAAACCGGCCCGGCTCCTGCAAAATTGAACCGAGAAATGGAGGAGCCGGAATACGTTTTTGTGCTCCAGACGGGGCTCCGCCACAGTTCACCTGCAGTGGCCGGGCCGGAGGCCCCCGGAGCCCCTCAAAAGAGGGCCTAAAAAGAGCACCCAAACAGTCTGATCCAAATAGCTTATAAAATCTAGAGAATTCAAATTCTTACAATTTGCCAATCTGATCCAGCCCAGCTTCTAATGTTAATAGACAATTCTACCCTTCCCTATTTGTACCACGAGCACAAATCAATCATCCTCTGTAAGGGTATTTTGGTATTTTTGCTCCGTGCAGTGCTATAAGCGAGCTTTAGAAGAAGTTAGGACGAATCCAACCAGCCTTTCATTTCACCTTTTTATAATCCAGCTTATAGGAATTTGGCCAATAAAGGGAGATTATGCTATGATAAACTCGTCTTATAAAGGCTATCCGCACATGTAATACGTGGTACTTTTGTTTTTCAATAGAAATAAAAATTATTTCGGACTATCTTCAGATCGACGAGACTATAACATTGGACATCATATATGGGAAGTGGGATGATTGTTATGACTTGATGCCTACTTATCAAGCTGAGTTTCTAATTAAGATCCGTGCATGATAGCTTGTGTGACTAAACTAGAGACTGGCTACGTGTGGTTCATCAGATTCTTTGTTGTGGAACATCAACTTGTAGAAATGCATGACAAGATAAGACGTATGATCATTGAGGAATTTATAGTGAGATCAAAGATTTCTAGTAACATGACTAAAAAGACTAATCCTTGATATCATCAAAAGAGCTTAATGCAAATTGCAAAATCCAAAGCCCTTAAGCACCATGATGTCTTAATTTGTGGACCTAGAAAGTAGAAGTGAGTCTAACGTGATTTAGGTACGCAGTTAACTTTGAAGTCAAGGCATGTACTTGTGGGGGCTTGGCAAGTGACCGAAAACCTTGAAGCCACTCTCTAGCTTTCATTGAAAAGCTTAGTAGAGAGGTATAAATGGATGACTTTGTCCATAAATAATACTTTTATGTTGAAAGACTGAGCAAGGCATAAATAGGTAGTTCTTTTTCTAGTGACGTCCAAAGACTAATTATGTCCACATGTATTTTGACTTGGGCTACAAAGTTCATAAGGCTAAACTGAGAAGGAAACCCAAAGGAAGACTATAATTATAGAAAACATATATAATTATTTTTTTTATAGTCAAACACTAACAAAATGCCATATCAGAAAAGAAAAAACATCAAGTACAAGATTAAAGTGGACGAGGATCATTCATGATTCCTGACGCTAGCTAGTGCTAGGTCCTGCTCCCTACAGCGTGTCTTTCACCGAAAAGATGGACACGACACCTAGCTGCTAGTGGCCTGGTAATACTGTAGCACACAGCGTGCCGCTTCCGTACGTTCACGGGTAGAAGCATGCCCAAGAGCGTAGCAAGCACAATGTTCTCACTGTTGACTGTTACCTGATCACTGAGGATCAAATTACAGTGTGTGTTTCTTCGAAAAAATAAATAAATTACAGTGTGTGTTTGTATCTACTCACTCCATCCGAGAAAACATGCGTGTCAGTTAAACTTTTTAAAGTTTGACTACGTTTGTAAAAAATATGTGCAACATTTATATCTTTAAATAAATTTATTAAAAACTAGACTTAAAAATCTTTCCGATGATACTAATCACTTAGTATAAATATTTACATATTTTAATATATAATTGACGGCATTTTCAGAGGGACGTGTTATGCGTGAGCTCTGAGTAAAAAAAGATGATTCTTATTGAGAGGGGGCGTGTGAGCTTGGTTCGAGACGTACGTTTCAACATTTGTACTCTCTCCGTTTTCACAATACTTGCAACTATGGGTTCCGTGCTATCAAATGTGACCGAATTTATACCAAATACTATTCACATTTATGACTTCAAATTAATTTATTAAAACATTTCGTAATGAATCTAATGAGATTTATTTGATAGCATAAATATTGATATCTTTTATCTATAATTAATCGAATTTGGGATACTAAACTGCGACATTAATGTTTAGAATTGCAAGATTTTTTGGAACGGAGGGAGTATGTGCAGAGATTGCTCGGTTAGAGAGAAACCAAAAATAATGGGGAAGAAGATACTGCCTGAAACATTTTCAGACCCTTGCGTGATCCACATGCAGACACGTAGGTCGTTTGATTATTATTGGACCGTCAAACCGCAACACTGGTGTGTGGGCTCCCGCTCTGCCGGCCGTGTAGCAGACGCAGCCTTGAGCCTGCCGTTGCCAGACAAGCAGGCCCAACCTAGTGCACAGTCACATTTGAATGGGGCACGGTGTTTTCTTTTTTTGTAGTTTGACTAGTATACTGTGTACGTTTTTTTTTTCAAAAGTAGGGTATAGCCCGTATTGCATTAGAAGAGACAAATTAAATGCCAGCTATGAGGGAACACTTATAGCACAGAATACTGGACACTAAGATAGTGCTAGTAGCAAGTAAACTGGATTTAAACAAACTAGCAATAAAAAAGATACAAAGAGGGAATGAAAACCCACAACACCTAAGACCTACAACTGTGCCTACAAAACCACATCGCAAAAGTTCACCCACATAGAAGACCATCCCATCGGCAAACGACGACAAAGCATCCGCCAACGAGCCATGGCGGCAAAGCATCCACTAACGAACCAACCAGCAACCATCACTCTCGGCGGCTCAAAGAAATGCCCAAGAGGAGGCCAACAACACAGTAGCAAAGCATCCGCCAACGAACCAACAACCAGCAGCCGACACTCTTGGCGGCTCAGCAGCTGCCCAAAAGGAGCCCGACGACACAGCGACAAAGCATCCGCTAACAAACCATGACGGCAAAGCATCCGCCAACAAACCCGGCGACATTCTAGTAGCGTCCCTCTTGGTGGCTCATCGGTACCGCCTAAGAGGAGGTCGACGACACGTCGTCAAAGCATCCATCAACGAACTACGCTGGCAAAGCATCCGCCAACGAACCAGCACAATCGAGCGGATGGGTCAAAAGCTGCAAGATAAACCAAACCGTATGGTAATAGGGTGTAGCGGGCCGCAGAGGGACTCGTGAGGAGGCAAAGGTAGGCATGCTAGATCTCGGCCGAGGCATGGGGCTCGAAGGATGACGCCTTAAAAGGTATGTTGCGCCAAGAACGTCATCGTCATCCGCCTGATCACCGTCGGGCTAACCTTTCGCCGAGTCCCGCACCAACCACCAATAACTTCGCCCCGTTGTCCCCCACCATGCCCATGCGAGGCCCGACGGACGAGTCTATAGGTGAAGGAGACGACTTGCGCCACCCATCCCACCACCACGGTGGTGCGGGTGCAACCGCCCACGCGCAGACCAACGGTGCCACCATGACGACGTTGACCAAAGGCCGAACAAACCGCCATCGCCCACACCATCTCGGCCGCGGCCGACATCACCGCGTAGGCCGGTTGCAGAGCATGCGCCGCCACTACCGGACCATCGAAGAGCCCGACCAAGCCGTGGTTGAGGCCTCCACTTGCGGCCCGTGACACCAATGGTGCCCTCGACCCACTAGGGGGCACCGGGAGGCAAGGGCGAGCCAGCGAACCACGCCCAACTTGGGGAGCGGCCAAGCAAAGACACCACCCCGCCCCCCCACCGGTCCCGAGCCACGCGAAGACCGCAGTGACAAGCCTTAAGGAGGGCGAATCCGCCTCCAAGACCCGGCACCGGCTCACCGCCCCGCCTCCTACCATCGGCCATGCCGCGAGGGCGGCGAAGGTCCTAATGGCTGGAGGGGGAGGGGGGTGAATCTGCCTATAAAATTTCCTTCAAGAACACTTGAGCAACCGATTAGTAAATAACATGCTACAAGTATATCTATGCAAGCCCCCTATGCAATCAACACTATGAGAAGGCTATAATCTCTAGTCACAAAATCAAACTAACTATGTCAATCCTAGGTGGTGACACTACACAATCTAGAGCAAGATATAAGCAATTTCAACTACAACTACTCAAGCTAATCAATGTAAACAAGGTAGAAACAACGGTAGAGGTAGTTCGATATACCAACGGTGTAGTGTAGAGGAAGTAGTAGCCAATCACCGGGTCAATGAAATCTCCAACGAACACAAGACAATTGAGACGATGATTTTTACCGAGGTTCACGTGTTTGCCGACACGCTACTCCTCGTTGTGGCGATACACCCACTTGATGTTCCACAAGCATAATGGCCGATTGCCAAATTCCACGGTGGGAGCTCAATGAAACACTCACAAGAGGGGATCCACAAGCCACGAAAGCAATCCACTAGTGGCTCCTTTCACAATCCTCCCGCTGGGTAGGATCGACCCCCTCACAAGTCCACCGGTGGGCCTCGAACAAGCTCCAATCGAGCTCAACACCGCCTCAAACTCCAAACCACTAGGGAACCAAGCAAATTCCCAAGAGAAACGAAATCCCAGCCTCCTCCAAGGATGAAGTGCCTCTAGATGCAAACAATCAAGCAAATGCACTTCAATCTCACTCAATCTCACCCAAGAATCGAAGTTGGGCTAGAGAGATGAGTGGAGGGGAGTGTCTTTGGCTCACAAGTGTGTTAGAGTGTTCAAATGTGCAAGAGGGCTGCCCCCAACCGGCCAAACACATATATATAGAGCCCATCTCGAAATATAGCCGTTGGTTTCGAAAAGCCCTCGAAACGCCAGGCCGTGACGCCGCCGGGCGGCCGCGGACGCAGCGCCAGCGCCGGCAAAACTAACCACGGACGCCCGCCGGCGCCGTCGTCCGCCGAGGGGGTGCCGAACCTCTGGACTGCGTTTAGCGTCGCGTCGGCCCGCCAGCGCCGCCACGTCGACGACGCTCAATACCCATTGCCGATTTCAAATACTTGCGCCGACGCCGGCAGCGCCAGATGGTTGCCGGCCCCGGCGTCGGCAAATGATGAAGCCCCACTTCATCGCCGCGTCGTCACCTTTGCTCCAACTTGCTTGCCACCAAGTATACCAACCTTGAGCACGAGGGTTAGCAAGAAATCTCCGACAAATTGCATCCGGCGCAATAGGATGAGCGGTTCCCAAACCCAACTCAACCCTCGCAAACCACCGCCGCCTTTGCAAATGTGCCAACACCGCCAAGTGTACATCTCCATGTGCGTGTGTGTGTTAGCAATTCCTCAAGCAATTTCAAAGGCGGTTAGTATACTAGATTCTAAATGCATATGCAAGTCACCATGAACCTAGAGGCA
The DNA here is from genome assembly GCA_015847255.1 of Hyparrhenia diplandra. Taxonomy (NCBI): domain Eukaryota; kingdom Viridiplantae; phylum Streptophyta; class Magnoliopsida; order Poales; family Poaceae; genus Hyparrhenia; species Hyparrhenia diplandra. The sequence goes on along the minus strand of JADLZK010004649.1, from coordinate 1,386,960 downwards.
CTTTCTCATCGGATTAGCCGTGGCATTCCCTCTTGATAGTCGGCTATCTATTCTAAATGTGATCACACTCTCTTTAGTGTCTTGATCACCGAAAGCAAACCCTATCAAGTTATACCTTTGCCTTGATCTCCGGGTCCTTTCCATTCCGATACGTGAGCTCGATGATCCACCATGTCCCACATCAACGCCCATGTCCATGATCATGTCGCTCCATCGCCCCTCCATGCAATCCTATCTCTTAAGCACACTTAGAGAAAAGGATTAGCATAACAAGGTGTCATCAATTTCCAAAAACCAAACATGAGATTTCAGGCGACCAAAGATCGCCGCCCATGGACCAAGCGCCAAACAACGCCGCCCAGAGAGCCGAAAAACGGCCTGTAGGTGGTCGGATCCGCCCGCGGTGGCCCTGATTTTGTGCCGCCGGCATACGAACATGCCGGAGGAGAAGGTGTTGGAGAACCGCAGCAGAGAAAAGGGGAGGGGAGGAGAGGAGAGGGCGCGACGGTTCCGGTTGTGCGGGGCCGCCACCGCCGGCCGCCGCCGGCACCCGCGACGGCGCCGAAGAGGAGGTGACCGCAAGGGGCGGGCGGCGGAGAAGCTTCGAAAGTCGCCGGTTGGGAGCGCTGGGGTGGAGTCTCCTACTACTACCGGGCACTGGAGTGGAGTACGTATATGAAAGATCAGAGCAAGCAAAAATACACGTACACATGAATATGACCGTACTAGCTAGTAAGTGGCCACCTGCCCTAGTAAGTTTCCTCGATCTGATCTAGATACATAATCGAAAAAACATGGAATATCCGACTGTTTTCCGTATCTATGAGAAATGCATACACGAGGAAACTAATAAAAGGTATTTTCATGATGATCTGTGATATTTCTTTTTACTATTAATGATGTACCCAAGCTAGGAACCTATATTCAGACGTTATCTCTAGAATAAATGATTAATGACTAACAATATAAATTTCATATTCATAAACAAATATTATGTTCAATTTAATATTGTTTTGATTTAGTATGGATCTTATATATTTGCTATTTTGAATCATATTTAAATACATTTGTTTTGCATTATTGACTGTTATTTGAATTTACTTATTTTATTTTAGATATTCTTTATATTCGGTTGAAGAAAGTATTATTTATAGTTTTTGTTCATACAATCTAAAACAAATATATAAATATACAAATGTAGATACTTGATTGGAGTATATATATTGGTCGGCACAGAAATGCGGTTGCTTTTAGTTCTTGGCAAAGATGAATTATTGAGCCCCTGCCACGTTCGTACAGTACACTCACGGGTTGAAATGCTGCGAAAGAACCCAAAGCAAGCATTTCACGCATTTCACCTTAGTCACCTTTAGTACTACGTGCTACCTGCAACAGCCTTGAGAGGACGGGCTGGGCCTGGGTCCGGGCCCCTCCACTAAAAGGACGCAGCAAGCACGCAGAAACTTTCCATGGAGTCGGTCACGGGTTGCACTGTACGTGGTGGGCAGCATAGGTGACGAGGGCGTAGTCGGTCAAGGAGAATGTCCTGCCTGCGGTTGGGTTTAGTCACGGTCTCACAGCATAGGTGATGGAGCTGTTGGGAGGGAATGGTGTTGCGCGATGAGTTTTGTGCATGACACGTCCCTCTCAGTAACTCCATAATCTTTGCACTGTCATTCCAGCATCCACGAACAACCACACATTGGCACGAATATTCAGGAACTAGTGAGAACGATAGCTGCAAAGACAGTGCAAAGATATATTATGATTATGAACAATGCCACAGTAATGTTTGTGAACGTTCGTTCTCACATTTAGCCGTTGCGAGTTGCGAGTCGTGGTGGGCCGGACTGCTCCGCCGAAAGGGGCTCCGCGTCTAGCATATCACATGGGAGTCGCAGGGCGGAATCTCTGTATCGAGCTCGATCTTTTCCAATCCCAACCCCACCTCTCGCTCTCGTACGTGCTCACACTAGTGTTCCACCAGGGCCGTCCCGGGAAATTGGAGACCCGGTGCGAAACAAAAATGAGTTACTTAGCGTAAAAAAAATAGTGTTTAATGTATCATAGCTCCTTTCTCGAGATTGGATTAAAGCATCTGTTCTTTTTTTTTCTTAAGCTTTTCCCAACCCGATTCAAATTTTTCTAGGTCGATTTGCAGAAGACATGGCTTCAATATTTGAACAAGGAGTAGACGTCTAGATGAAAAGATCAGAACAACAAATCTTAGAGATCCACCAATTGCTCGCTGTAGTTTGCTGTGAATGTGAATGAATGTTGAATTGAAAAAAAATATGAATGATTAGTATTACCTTTAGGCCTCAGGTTCAGGCTTCAGCGTGTGTAATCTGTCGATCGCCTTCTGGTGTTCTTCGTGCCGGCGGCGGCGGCCAGAGGAATAGGATATACGCTGCAGGGCACGCGTGGGAGAAAAAAACAGGCCTGGAAGGCCACATCGCCTGGAGTCCCCGTCCCCACGCAGAGGTAGGAGTCGGAGAGCCCATGAGGGATTAGTAGGCAGGCCTAACACTCACGTCTCACGTCACGTTAGGCTATTAGCTTGCTATTTCTATTTCTTATTGGGCCAACTAGGAATAGGATATATATACATGTATATGGGTAATTGATATATATATATATATATATATATATATATATATATATATATATATATATATATATATATATATATATATATATATATATATATATATATATATATATATATATATATTTGGAGGCCTGTCTCAATCGGAGGCCGAGAGCGGTCGCTCCGCCTGCACCCCCTAGGGACGGCCCTGGTTCCACCTAGCTCACCGCCCGCAATCTCCGACCTCCCCTCTCCGCCGGTGTTCCCTCGTCGGCGGCGCAAGGGAAGTGACTGGAGTGCGGGGATCTGCCATTGTTGGAAATGTAGCTTCTAGTTGTAAGTTGTGCCCCCGTTCATCATCCATTCATCCATCTTCTCCCTTGTGTCTTTCTCCCCTGTCCTAGATCCATCCAAGAGAGCAGAGCACCACAATCCATGGCAAATCCCTGGGGCATCGCAACGATGAGCCCGGCAGTTGCCGTAATGGGTTGGCTGCTGTCACCCATCATCAACTGGCTCCTGCAGAATCTCTTCGCCTACCTCATTTTTGACGCCTCCAAAGAGCTCCCTGAGCTGTTGTTGGTCACCATCCCATCTCTCAAGCTCACGCTGAGAGAGGTCGAGGAGCAGCGGATGCTGAGGTGCTGGACATCTCGATCTGATCTGGAGATACTGGACATGATGGACATGCGTCTGAAGTCTGCCTTGTACCAAGCGGAAGACATCCTGGACCTTGTCGAGTACTACCAGATCGAGAAGAAAGTGACTGGTGGGAACGGCTGTAGCTGGGTGAAGCGGCTCTTCACCACTGCTGTCGCGTGCATCGCCCGCTGCTGCAGATGGATCAAGGCGCAGGGACTCCTCCAAACGGCTGGCATTTGGATCGCCAGCTGGTGGGGGATCTTGATCCAACGATGCATAGACATCACCCCAGCTCCGCTGCTGCAGTTCGTCCACAGCATGAAACAGAAGCTGGGGCAGTTATTCGGAGGTGTCATCAGCCTATGGAGTTCCGGCGCGCTTCTACCAGTTTCCCAAGTAAGGTCCACTGTCGGGGTCCAGAGGCTGTGCGGTTGGTGCAGCAAGATCGTCGCAAGCATCACCAGCTGCTTTCGGTCCCTACTCAGCTGGTGTACTGATCAATTTCCTGATGTCCGGTATTACAGGAACTGGTCATATGAACAAGTTGGCTTCAATATTAATGAGCAGGTACCATCTGATCAGATCATTGTGTCCATGATTCCATCTGAACTGCAAGCATTCTATTTTCTTTCACCTCTCCTAAACATACAATTTTGTCATTAATTGGCTTTAGGAAAAACTTGTTCATCGTCACTTGCGAGTTGCCTGAAAACTAAAAATCAATCGACCAAACAACGCCCATTTTTTTATTTCTATAGCACCAGAGCAACCACTGTATGATGTTTCTTGATATTTATCTTGTATATATTCTTCATATTTGTTCTGTGAAATATGTCACTGTTATTTGGGTGTGCTCCATGTCCATCTTACAATAATACACTATATTAACAATATTAGTGGGTGTAGTTATTACATACATTACATTGATCATGACCGAAGTACCAAACACAGGCTTAGAAAAGGTTATGTAGCCTGGATTATCATACATACACACCTAAATCCACAACCAAATTACCTACCTAGGCCATAACAAAGCATACTATACAATAACTATACCATCTAAATTACCCACATGCCACACTATGATACATATTCTAAGTAATCTTGTCAATTTGCATCTAAATTAACAATTTTGCCACATTATAAACTTAAAAAAAAGACCCAATCAAAAATACATCTAAATTACCAATTCTTACTAATATGGAAAATGTTTAAATAACCATAAATTGCATATGTGCGCGTATTTATGTAGGTTTTTTCTAAATACTTTACTTAAAAACTAACTTTAGTAATTAAGGGTGCAGTCTATATAGCCTAAAAAAATCCACCATAGGTCCATTAATTTTATAAAAGATAGAGATTCGAATACAAGTTATAATCACACAAGAGTCTCAATTTGCTTGATGTAACGACTAAAAAGAACAAAATTCAAAAGCCAACATCATTATAAGCTGCGACTAGACCGACCATAACTTAAAGTAAGGTTTTAATTGAATGCATACTGATTTTTTGCGATAAACGCCTAGGCGTATTTTTCATTAAACGAGAATAGAGTTACGGTACAAACAGACGAGAAACGGTAGTCGCAAGATTACCGAACCTCTCGAGGACCTAGGAAAAGAAAAAGGTTGTGATTACATGAAACCAATGTGCAACAAGAAATGAGCTAGCATGCTTGCTCACAACATCCCATCACCTAGCCCGCCGTGTTCAGGTTTAGGGCCACCGGGTTAAACTCCCCATTGAGCGGGACACCGAGAACATTTTGCTTCCTAAAGGACATGTCCCCATGGAGCATTTTTGCACGAATCCGGGCCTCGACCTCTTTATCAAGAGCGTCCTCGTGCACTGCATTCCCGTTTCTTGAGTAGCACATTTTTGCTTGGCGCGCGTCGCGTTGGGTGCTCGCGGCTTGGGCGCAATCGCGCGTTCCTTCTCAACGTGTGAATGGTCGCGGCGTCTGCGAGCGCCACAAGCTCGATCCATCTCAAAGAAGCGGGGGTTTGGAGGGGTAGGCAAACCTCAACCTCAATTTCTTCGGAAGCCGGCGGCATCCACTGAAGCGTCTCGCCGGGCAACATTGCGGGTGGGCGTAGGATCATCCGCCCACGGTGCCACAACATCTGCGACGGCGTCGGCGAATCTTTGTGGCCCGCTGCGGGCGCATCGGCAATAGGCGCAGATGTTGTCGGTGACTCCGGCCATCGCGCGGTGCCACCGCGTCCCCACCGTTGGCCTCGGCACCACTAACGGGGATGGCCGGCCGTGGGGGAGCAAGGCTGCCATGACATCGTCGACCTCCCGGACACTTCATCATCCACGCGGCGAGCCGTGTCATCCGTGGCGGTGACACCGATTAAACGGCATTGGCCGGGTCTACCGCGGTAGACAGACGCCGTCGGCGGAGGCGGCGAAGCTCGTCAAACATCGGGTCAAAACCAATCTTGAGGCCCCCACACCATCACTCGGCTCTAACACCGGTCGAGCCGGTGGAGAAGCCATGGACGCCGGGCGGTGTTGTGAGGTGACATGCCCGGACGCCGCTAAGCGTCGATGGCGCAGGGTGGCGACGTCGATGGCGAAAAGCCCACCACAGGCCCCTCGAGCGCCCCCACGGAAAAACCGGGTAGCGCCCCGATGGTCAACCAACTGCGTGGTTCGCTAGGCGCGGGGAGGTGACGATGGAGGTGGCGATCGACCCATAGCACGCCGCTCCACCGGCATGCTATGTGCCGGCCCGACGTGGCGCAAGGTGCTCCGTGGTGAGACCCGGGCGCCGAACCTTCGAGAGCAAAGAACGGTGGATGACCTTGCCCCGCATGCCCTTGCACGATGACCGACACCCCGGACCGGAGGCAAATTGGAAGGGGAGTGACGCCGTGCGCAACGTGACCATGTCGAGGGTAGTTAGCGAGTCGCGTAGCTCCGGCCGGGCGAGGGTGGTGGCGTTTGGCCCTTTGCACTCCCCGGGATGGCGGCGAGGGGGCGCGGCGTCGAGACCATCACGGAACCATCGGCATCGACCAAGGGCCGGGGCCAGGGGCCCAGGGCGTGTGCCGGGGGCCTTGCTGCGCGCCGTGCACCAAAGGCGTTGTTCTTGGAGGATCGCACGACCCCGGCCCGATGGGTTCAGGGTGACAACTGCTGATCCAACGGTGCCCATGCTCCCTTTGCCGCGGCGGCCGTTGGGGCGCACTTCAAATCACGAAAGCTGGGAGAATCCGCATAGTGGGCGAAGCCTGCGGCTGTGTCAAAAATGCGTGGTCGTGAAGGCGACCTGCACCGGTACCGGGGGCGACCACAGCGGCGAAGCGAAGAATGGATCGGTCGTCGTCGGTATGGCCGGCGTCACCAGCGCGAGCACTTGCTTACGCCCGGTGATTGGTGGGAGGGAAGAAAGGAGGGGCAAGTGCGGAGAGGGAGCCCAGGCGGGGTTTCATCAAAACATGCCACAACCTCACCCCTCCTCGGCTTCAACCTCGGGGGACGTCCTCAACGGCCTTTCGAACTCATCCTCCAACCTTCGGGGCGGGCGCCTCGAGGCACGATGGCGATAGAGACGTGCACAGGCAGCCTCGGCAGAACAAAGCACGCTGGTAGAGAGGATACCGGTGTCAGTGCCCCAACTCCGGACTCGGTGGTGGCGAAGCTCGAGGGCGGCGTGGCGGGCGCCTAACGGCGGTGAGCCCTAGCACCGCCTTGGCACATAACCGACGCCAAGAAGGCGACCATCGAAGGGGCGGAAGCTGGGGGCGCCGCGAGCGGGGGTGCGAGGATATGGCGCCGCCGGCTTGTGCCTTTGAAGTTGGCCCGGGTCCGCGGGCGAAGTCGCGTATAGCACGGCTCGCGTGAAAAGGCGGGCATCGGAGCGAGGGCTTACGGCGGCGGGCGCGATGGTGGAGAGTTGGATAGACATCGGTCCCGGCGGGGCAACCTCGCCTTGACCGTGGGTTCCATAGGTGACGGGCTGCGGTGGTGGCGGCGACCCTGAGAGACGGCGGTGTCCGGAGCCTTCCCGAGGTCCCGGTGCGCCGGGCCATAGGGGGCAAGGGGGCACCACCGGGAGGGCTTTGGAGATTCTTCGCCGGCGTCTAACCTGACCTCCTCCGTGGGCGGGTTGGGGGGGGGCTTGAGAGAGGCGTGCTCACCGAGGAACGCCGGAACTTCACCGCAAGCACCAAGGATGGGTAGATCGGGGCCTAGGGGAGCGCGGATCTAGGGAGGGGAGGGGGGGCAGTCTTTGGGAGGGCTCGGCCGAGGGCGGGTGGCTGCGCCCCTTCGGGCCGCTGGTGTGGGTGGAACGGGTCCATCCCTTTTTCTTCGTTCAAATGCATACTGATGAAACATTAAGGTACCATGTAGAGGGAGAGAAAAAGATAATGGATATAGATGGAAAAACATACAATACATTATTGGTAGCTAATTTTGTGTATCTTCGATCTACTTTGTGCAAGTGTAATGCGGGTTGACGGACTAGTAATGAATCAAAAGTGACACCGGATATAGCTTTTTTTTTTGACCGAAGTCGGCAAAGGGGAAACCCCAGCCTATTTTTTAAAAATCTTTTTTTAATAATGCACTGTTTAAATTCGCTCCCATGGGGAGGTGAACCCAATCTCTTTGGATGCTACTCAGTGCTCTAACTAAAATGATGTGTATCTTTGTTTAAATATACATACACATGGGACAAGCACAACTAATGTATCGTGATAGTTGCATGCAAAAAGTAGTCAATATACTTGGCAGTTCCTTGCAACCAAAGATGATGCATCGTTGATGACATAGTGCAATTAAATAACAATTTTCCATTTTTATAAGATGAATCAATATTTTTATTTAAATATTAATTCAAATCCACTTTTAAAAGTTTTATTTTGCATTTATAGAATGACTTGTGTTTTAAAAGTAAATATAAATTGCAATAATATGTGGCCAAGATAATGATTTGAAGCTTCCTTCTTGCGAGAAGGATGGCAAGCGTGCCTATTACTGAAAGAATCGGATTAAGGAAACAAATAAAAGGCATAGAAGATATTCTCACTTCCTCGAAGAAGTCAAATCTGTTGAATCGGAATAGCAGCAACACCGCCAAGGATGATGACAAGGAAAGTAGCGAAAGAATAGCCCCGCCAAGAATAGTGACAAAGATACCACAAAGAAAGCGGGCAACAAAGATAGCGATAATAAAGACGCCAAGCGAAAGAAATTGACAAGTTGTGCGAAGCATTGAGCGAGAAAGTGTTCTGGTCGAGACAAGCACCGTAAGCATATAAGTGATATGCTTCGTGAGGGACCGATTACCAATGCGGCAAGCTCGAGCACCGGTAAACCTTATTACGTGATTGGCATATATGGCATTACGAGGTTACGGAAAGACTACCCCGGCACAATATGTTTGTGATTATGAGAAGGATGCGGGACATTTCAAACTTATCATGTTCGTTCTTGTGGGGAAGACATTCGGCGTCCGTGATATATTTAGGAAATGTTTGGACCCGAGATCAAGCAACAACGAGGCCTCGGTGCCAAGATCCTAAAAGCCAAAAAAACAGAGTTGAAAGATCTTGAAAGTCCGAAAGCGAGTTGGAGAAAGAACCGAAAGGCGGCCGCTTCTTGTTGGTACTAGATGATCTCTCGGGTCAATATCGACAATAAGAAAGAACGTGAGATTCTACTTGATGCGCTTCGTGTTGGACATAGTGGATGGAATCCACGGTGACAAAATCAAAAAAGAAAGATGCAAAGCGGCTTTAGGTGCTCGGGAGGAAATGCAAATCCCAATTCCCGACTTAGAACAGAGCAGTACCTCTCAATGTTCATGCATTATTCACTTGGAGTCGATCAAGTAAGCGATCTTGATTATGGAAGATATGAAGCAATAGGTAGAAAAATTGCCAAAAAAGCTTCGTGGGTCACCCATTGCGGCAAGAACGATTGGCGTACGGCGGCGAGTAATAACGATATTGATTTACGGGAAACAACGAAAAACCTTGGCGTGTTGAATGAAACAATGGGAGCCCCATGGTGGAGCTATCGGCCCGACTTGGTGGTGACATCGCGATGCTTTACATACGACCACGATTTTCCCCAAAGGATATGAAATAAAAAACGAGATGAGTTGGTTCCCCTCCGGATAGCACAAGGGTTTGTAAACACCGGGAATAATGCAACGAGAGGAATTGGAAGATATATGCGAGAGCTACCTTGATCGATTCTTCGACATTCTCATTTTACGCAAGTACAACGAAAAACATTTTTTGGCAAGGAGACTATGGTATTCGAGAATTCATGACCTTGCTACACGAGTTGGCGAGAGAGAGTTTCGGAAGCGAGTTCTATAAAATTGATTTGAATGGCTTACCAAAAGATATCCCACGAGGAGTTCACCATCTCTACATTGAGACCAACAATGCGGCGGAGAACGCAGAGAAGATTCCGGACTTGGGAAATTTGCGCACCACGATCATTAAGGAGCCTTATGCATGGAACCCGAAAACCGTGAAAAGAAATCATGACTTTGAAAAACTCTTGGAGCGTTTGTTCATGAGGTCGAATTAAAAATCGCGTGTCTGATCATTGAACTAAATAATCGGACGAGAAGAGTTGTCGGTTCAACATCTATTGATCGGATGAAGCATCTACGTTATCTTGGTATCCATGGCCAATCCAATCTGATTTTGCCAAGCACATTTAGCAAGCTTTACCACATCCAGACCATAAATATTCCCTATTCCCGAGCATCCTGTCCTGAAGATATGGCTAATCTAATCTATCTGCGGCGCATCTCTGCTCCACTGTTTTTCCCCAACATTGGAAGGCTGACGGCACTACAAACACTGCAAGAGTTCAAAGTGAAGAAGGAACCGGGGCATGAATTGAAGCAGCTCATGCACCTAAACAGTCTTGAGACACTCTGTTAATAATGGGGCCGGAGTTTGTCGGAAGCAAAGATGAAGCTATCGGAGCCCACCTAACCCACAAGAAGCGGCTCGAGGATATTACACCTAGGGTTCGGCTCGGCCAAGAGAGTTGGTCCAGACGTGGAAGCAGAGGTGCTTGACGGGCTTTGCCCCCCAACGGATATTCAAGAGCTCCGTATCTTGTCCTACAAGGGTTCAAAGTATCCTAGCTGGATGTTGAGTTGCAACAGACCAGACACCCCAAAGCAACTGCACACACTTAAACTCTGGTATTGCAGCCAGCTGGCATCTATTCCTGAAGGTAGTGTACTCTTCATTGGTCTGCGTGAGCTTCGCATTGACGGTTGCAACTGGGACAGCTTGCCTGAAAACATGGAGCACCTAGTGTCACTTCAGACATTGGAAATTACGTGCTGCACAAAGATGGAACATCTTCCGACGCTGCCACAGGCTCTTAAAACAATTAAAATCGGTGGGTGCCGCATGCTGAGAAGTATTGGTATTATGGATTTCCCTAGACTTGAATTCATATTGGAAAAGGAGAAACGTCCTGAAGCCTGTGCGTCACTGGAATACTGCCAAGACACTGCACCTGCCGGTACTCCAGAGCAATCTCCGTATCCAATGATTGGTTGTCCATGCCTAGTAACTTTAGAGATAACAGGCTGTGATAACCTAGTAACACTTCTAAATCTACCACCGTCCCTCAAGAGTTTGATAATCTACATGTGCGGGGAGCTCTGTTCCATGTCAGGGCAGCTGGATCAACTCGAGAAACTAGTTATTTACAAGTGCAATAAGTTACAGTCAGTCGATTCCTTGGGAGACGCGTCATCATTAGAAACACTGTCTCTTTACAGCTGTCAATGCCTTGCATCCTTAGGATCCAGCGGTGGTCCTGGCACTTTCTCTGCTCTTCGGGGACTTCATATTGAGAACTGCCCAGCAGCTATGGATATGAAGCAGTTTAACAAAAATGTGCTTGACAGCCTGGAATACAAAAAAATATCACACGCTCTTTCAAGCAACCCAGTTGAAAGGTATACTGTTCATTTTTTCCCATTGTTTCCTTAAATTCCTCTGCCTACATTTTATATACGCTGCAAATCCACAATACATAAACCTTTATCAGGTACGATACCCTGTGGCTGCATTTATTATTGATGTCTGGTACATTAGTTTTATGTGGTTGATGGTCTGCAGTTTGGTTTTTAGACTGTCCGTTTTGACTCTATGATGTAAACCCACGATAATTGTTGGTTGATACGGTTACTGATTTCTATTTTTGGATGCACAACAATTAGTAACGTGTAATTTCCATTTGCAGGGTCTAGACTATGGGAACCAAAATCTTGAAAAATATGCTAGCTATCTCTTGTTGCTGAGATGGGGTGGTCCGGCATCTTCGAATTAGTACTGAAATGGCTACTGAGATCCTGAAACTGTTGTTGTTCTGGAGGGAATCAGTTCCAACTTCCAGGACTGGAGGCACTCATGGAGTATTATTGTCCCATTGTCTATCTGCAGATCAGGCTATGATGACGAAGCCAGACTGTGTTTTGTCGACGGCACATATGGTTCTTTGCATATTTTTGGATCGTGAAAAACTTGCCTTATTACAGCTTGTGTGTGAGTTCGGCTGCTGTGTATTGTTATGAATAAATGAAAGCAAACAAGCAAGTGAACCTTTAATTTGAATGTGGACCATATATGCTGACTTGGCTGGGCATCCGGTTTGCATATATATGTTTCATCTTGTCCTTTAACCCAGACTAGGGTGAGCACTGTTTGAATGGTTTGAAACCCTTTGTTGAGTTGGTTGTCTCACATGCTTTTATCAGTCTGTAATTTATACAATCATGAAATCATTGTGATCCATGCTATTGCAACCCTTGTGTTCAGGTTTCAGAAATGGAACTCTGCGGCATCCATTTTTTCGGAAGCAGAGTCACACAGACAGAAGTTACGTGTGTATGGGTGCCGGAAGTTTTAGACTCCCCAGAGTGTTGGCATTCCGTGTAGGCCCATTGGAGTGTGGGCCTTGGTTCTTCATGGTCCTGTGTTGGCCCCCCCTTCCGAACTTTGATGTGGGAAAACTTGCCTTATTAGTTATTATAGCTTCTGTGTTAATTCAGAGCCGTTTGGTTTCGGAGCGCATGTGCATGTTTGTTTATTCAGACCTGCTGCTGTGTATTGTGATGAATAAATGAACGGAAACAAGCAAGTGACCCTTTGTTTGTGGAACGTATGGTTTGTTGAGTTCATTGTCTGACATGCTGTTATCCGTCTGTAACGTATATAAGAATGAAATCATTGTGATCCTTTGCGTTCCGGTTTCAGAAATGCAACTCGATCTGCAGGCTGCAGCATCCATTTTTCAGAAGCAGAGTGGGCATTCAGAATAGAATTAGCCGAAGGGAGTTTGGACTGATGTCGTTCCGTGTAGGCCCATCGGCCCTTACACAAGTTTGGGCCGTGGGCTTTACCCGTACGTGCGCGTTAGCCCAGCTGGGCGCAGCGCAGTGGACGGCGGCGGGCAGGGGCCCAGGGGAATGTGCTCTGAGCTGCGGTGGCGAATGGCGCCTCGTCGGGGCCGGGCGAGCCTTCCTCTCGTGGTTTCGCCTGCGGATCCCACCGTAATCTCGTCCACAACGCACCGCCGGCTCCGGCGCCGTCGGCACGCGGTCAAGCCGGCTACAGATCCCTACGGAGACTGATTTAGCTCTCCAATGCTTCGCCCCTGAAACTTGTCAGGTATATCTTGCTCTGTCCGTTTTGCTTATCTTCTGCAGACCTTGTGCACTTGGACTCAATTTTTATCTAAAACAATTTCCCTCCACCGACTATGTTGATATGTGGGATGGTGATGCTCAGTAATTAGAACGACCATGTTGTCGTAGCCTCGTAGGTGGTTCAAAATATCACTAGTTCGTAGATTCAATGGCTGTATCCCCTATGCAATGGCAGACTCGATCTAATCCTTGAGCAAAGAATTGTCTCGGCTTTGTGATAGTTTGCAGCTCTCTTATTCAACTAATGGCAGGTTCTGATCCTGTATATGAAGAACAAATGTTAGTTCATAAGTATAAACTCAGTACGTACTCCAACTCTAGCTGTAATATCAGGATCTTTTTCCTATCCCAGTAGTATATTTTTTCTATACCAGTAGTATATCTCCTGTTTCCAGACTACAGTTAGTTCATTTGTTTCTTACTGTGATTGTTCTAAAAAAAACCTTTGCTGCTTTGCTTACTAGACTGAGCTGTTTAATCTACATTTCATATTCAACTTATTTCCGACCTATATTCATGTCATCTGTCATCATGTGATGCAACATTCACTTTCCCTGTCAGACTAGCACAGAGATGGAAGCAAGGTTGAATTAATCTTATGTTCTGGCAATCAAACTTACCCAGTCGTTCTATATTCCAATGAAAGCATTATGGATCACAAGCAAAACAGTCGATCTGTATTCCAAAGATGCCCACCTAACCCACAAGGAGCGACTCAGAAGACTACAACTGTGGTTTGGCATGTACTGGGAGAAGTGGTTTGGTCCAGACGTGAAAGCAGAGGTACTTGAGGGCCTTTGCCCCCCAAAGAATCTTCGAGAGCTCAGAATCTTTTGCTACAGGGGTTCAAGGTATCCTAGCTGGATGTTGAGTGGCCACCATCCAGAAGCCCCGAAGCAACTGCACATACTTGAACTCTCTAATTGCAGCCAGTTGGCATCTATTCCTGAAGCCTTGATTGGTCTCCGTTGGCTTAAAATTTCGAATTGTGACTGGGACAGCTTGCCAGAAAATATGGAGTGCCTTGTGTCCCTCCAGGCATTGGAGACTGACAACTGTGATCAGATAGAGCTGCTTCCGACTCTGCCCCACCAGGATCTTCAGAAGATTAGTATCCATAGCTGCGGTGTACTCAGTAAAACCTGCGTAGAAGAGGGACACGATAACTGGTATAAGATCCAGCACATTCCCGAGAAAGACATTCGGTTAGGAAAGATGATGCCATTGTATTCTCTGTACCAGTGATAGCTCAGCTGAAATGCAATGGTAAGTCTCTTGGCCGCCTTCCTTTTTTCTAATCCAACGGAGAGGATGCTGCATTCAGAACCAATCAGCTTTCTTTTTCGTATGTTTGTTAATCGATCCATCTATGAAACAGGGCATTGGGGACAAGTCAAGTGTGGAGAGGTAACCCAAACTGCAGGTCGCATGATGTGCTGGTGTTCATGATAGGTTGTGGCCATGTCGGTTTTTGTGTGTATGTGTGTGTCTTTTTTCTTCTTTTCCTTCTTTGCATCCTTTAGTGGAAATAAGAAAATTTATGTCATGCATATAGTTTGTGTGTTCCCAATTGGGTTGACTTTGTAATGCTCACTGCCGAGTTTGGTTTGTATATGAGATCCATTCGTAAGACCATAAATCTGGTATATTATTTTCTTGATTTGGTTGGATAGGCTCTGCTCTTTTCTGCACTGCCATTGAGCTTCGTCAATTCTGCATTACCTTTTTTTTCTCTGAACCTCGTTGCCTTTGCCTGCATGCTTACGTCCTCAGTGCGTGTAACTTACAGGAAAATTTTTGTTCTGATGATCAATGAGAATTTGGCTCTCAGTAGCGGTGGGCACACAAAATAGGAGGGCACCATTTGATTCTGTGATCTGCTCGTGTTCCCGTTGTAAATTATGGGTCGTGGATTCGATGAGAAAAGGTTGCTTGAACTTTGAACACGAACCTACAACGCTCTAAATATCCTGCGATCCGATGAACCTCCACATGAGCCGATGAGGCCCATTGGAGTTTATCCAGCTCACCACCCAAAATGGGCAAAAAAAAAAAAAAATGTTTCAACGATCCGTTTTAGGCCCATGACAATTATGGGTCGTGGATCATGGATGCCTTCCTGCCCTCGAGATAAGCCCAGCCAGTCTCACGGGCAACCGCGTCGACGGCCCAATGGCGGCACGAGGTGGTGGAGCGAAACGATTCATGCGAACCTGGCGACTGGCGACGCCGCCGCAGATGGTGGCGGTGGTGCGCAGTGGCTGAGGTGGCCGACGGAATGGATGGAGCGCGGCGCGGCGGTGGCCCGGCGCTGAGGAGAGCTTTCCCAATGGGTGATACATGGAGATGGGTGGAAGACTCGAGGGCCGCCGCCGTACCTTCCCGTCGAATCCGACGGTCTCCGCCGGCGGCGGCGGCGGCAGCATTGGCTCTAGCAGGTTAGCGCTCCTAAACCAGGTTTGCAGTATGTTCAGTTTTTCTCTCCAACGCCTTGCTTCACTGAGATCTCCCAGATAGTTATCTCGGTTTCTATTTATGCTTTGACTTGTGCAACGTTTTGGTAGAGAAACTGAGGGTGTGTGGGGATGCTGTATATATATCAGCTCGTTTAACTGACCAATACTTAGATCCGGCTCTGTGACCCTATTAAAAGACTGCTAGCAATCCAAGCATTGGTTCCTGAGTTAGTGGAGAGGGACTGCTAGCAATCCAAGCATTGGTTCCTGAGTTAGTGGAGAGGGTCCTTCACTCACCTACTGTATGTGCATGACACTTCTTTAAAACAGGAAATGAAGAAATGTAGATCAATCAATTACACAAAATTATCTACCCATAAATCTAACTGCAATTTTAGGTCGCCTTTTGCTTTGAGGTTAACTCGAGCAAGTTTTTTGCTTGAAAATCACTTCACATATCTAAAGGGACAGTTGTTAGTTTCTGAAGATGACATCGTTCCTTGCAGACCAAATAGCCCAAAACATAGCAATACTAATTTCCATGAGAAAAAGTCTGCGGAGATGAAGTCCGAAAAAGAAGCCAGAGTGCCCAAAAGAAGGTTCTTGTAGTTTCACATATCACTACATTGTGTCACAATCTATCTGGTGCCACTACCTGTGATGAAAAAACAAAAAAAAGAAAAAAAAAAATGACATTTTGTCAAATGCAAATAATTCGACTTATGATGACCAAATTCCCGTACCTTCTTGATGCTTTTGCCATTCAGGTGCATGTGCTGACCCATCTACGCAGTTGCTGGCCCAAGTGGCCCACCACCAACTTAAGGTTTCCAACTCCTTCCCCATTTCTTTGTTTCCTTTAATTTGTTCCCTGATATTTGCTTGTAGCAACACATCATTTTAAGTTAATTTTCTTTTCCATTGCCTATTCATTCATTTAATACAGACTCTGCTTACGTTCCGCTCCTGTAAAGTACTCTCGATTGGATTGACAGTTTCGCTGATGCCTGAGTTGGTTTGGTGTTCCAAGTCAACTGCTTGCCGTCCTCCTATTCATATTTGCAAATGCCACCTTTGAATATTTTACAACAGAGACTTGCACAGTCAATGATACACGAATCGGCCATCGTAAACTATGGCAGAGACCTGTTCCTCCTCTATTAAGAAACGGGAGCAGTTGTCATGCCCCTTATCTTTGTTTTGTGAGGAAATATATGTTAGAATTAATGAGCTTCACCAAATATTTTTTTTTTTTTTTTTTGAGGAAGGCTTTGAGGTCTTGGAGTGCAGAGTACAGAAGTAAGCGGCATGCAGTTAGTCATCATTTTTTTTTCTAAAAGATAATCCCAGTTTTGGCTAGATGAAGGACCGGTCGGTAAGGTTAGGAGAGGGGACACAAGACTTGGCCAATGAAGGACCGGAACGGTGACCTGGTGAATGGGAGCCAATAATTAAAATTCTTCACAAGAACTTCAGTCTGTCCCAGTTTGGACCGCACACTTTTCTTCTAATTACCAAAGTCATATAAGCTAACTAGTGATATATTCTATTCGACGCTGACATCGGCCCGCGCAAATGGCGCTGCTGCCGTTTGGCAACCAGGGACTAGGTCTCCTAACCAGCGTCACAATAACGATTGATGTCTATTCAATGTAATAGCATAGCTTGCAATACAATAGAAGGGTCCAAACATTCATATACAACTTATTGACTCCTTAGGGGTGCTGGTATGGTGTGTTGTACAGAATTTATCTATCTTCTTAGTACAAACGCGTACAAACCTTTTTGCGTGATGGAGAAAAACTTGTGTTATGTCGACTCTAGGAATAATTAAAACTTGTTCAAAATAATGTGGAAGCAAAACAAACAAGATTCATTTTTCTTAAAACCAGAAAACAAGACACAAAAATAGCATAAAGATTCTAACGCAGTAAAAACAGATCTGACATACTGAAGGTCTTGCTATATCGCTAGTATAAAGCACACAAACAAACTAAGACACAGGAACTACGTGAAACAAAAAAAAGACAGGACTAGCATTAACTACTTCACTAAGCAAATACCAAGACAAAACAATGTAACGATACACTGAAAAACAAAAACGCTCCGGTCCGTAGATTTTCTGAAGCAGTGAAGCTCGGACAAAGCAAAAAAATGGAGACAGATAGAGTTTACACTGAAACTGTTAGTCCTGCAAATCAAACAGAGAAGCAGAGAATTGATGTAACAGCAGCCACTGGTCAGATGACCAAATAAATCAAATGCCGTAAAATTAATGTAACTGCAGACTCTGCTTACATTCGTCAGCTGTAAAGTATTCTCGCTTGGGGTGACAAGTTAGTTGATACATGAGATGGTTGTTGGGTTCTTAGATGTTCCAATTCCAAGCCTACTGAATGCCACCTTTGGATTTAGCAACACTCAATGAATATTTTACTACAAAGACTTGAACAGTCAATGGTACACTGAATCGGCCATTGTAAACCTTGGGCCCGAGACCTATTCCTCCTCTATTAAAACATGGGAGTGGTTGTCAAATGTCAACTTGTCATGCAGCAGCCTTGTGATTGTCATGCAAGGCCACACATAGATGCACTGTGTAGTGTCTAAAATCATGATCCCAGTTTTATAGCCGCGTGGAGACAAAGCCGCAGTGGAGAACAGGTCGCGCTTTGTCTAGCGCCGTGTTCTTACCATCCACATCGTCCCGGCTTCTCACTTCTTCCTCTTCCCCTGTTCTTCTACAGCAAAGATAGCATAGCTTCTCGATCTATGGCAAATCCCTGGAGCATAGCAGCGGCGGGCTGGGCTGTGGATCGTAATAGGTTGGCTGCTGGTACCGATTTTGAGCTTGCTCATGAACAAGCTGTTCGCCTACCTCGTTTTCGACGCGCGAAAGAGCTGCCAGAGCTGGAGTTGGTCACCATCCCAGCTCTCAAGGAGACGCTGAGAACGGTGGAGCAGCAGAGGATGGTGAGGGCAGCGACAGGCGAGGAGGGCTCGATATGATCTGGAGATACTGGACAAGATCGACACGCGTCTCAAGTCTGCCTTGTGTCAAGCGGAAGACATCCTGGACCTTGTCGATTACCACCGAATCGAGAAGGAAGTGACTGGGGACCACCACAGCTGGAGCTGGGGCATGCAGCAATGCGTCCACACTGCTGGCGCTTGCATCGCCTGCTGGATGGGCACCTTGATCCAGCGATGCATAGACATCACCCCAGCTCCGCTACTGCAGTTCGTCCACAGCATGAAACAGAAGATGGGGCAATTATTCGGAGGTATCATCAACCTGTGGAGTTCAGGCGCTCTTCTACCAGTTTCCCAAGCAAGATCCAGTGTCGGGATCCAGAGGCTCTGCGGTTGGTGCAGCAAGATCGTCGCAAGCATCACCAGCTGCTATCGGTCCCTACTCAGCTGGTGTACTGATCGGATTGCTGTTGCCCGGTATTACAGGAACTGGTCATATGAACAAGTTAGCTTCAAAATTAATGAGCAGGTACCATCTTATCAGATCCTTGTCAAATTCGATGGTTCCATCTGAACTGCTAGCATTCTATTTTCTTTCACCTCTCCTGAACATACAATTTTGTCATTATTTGGCTTTAGGAAAAACTTGTTCATCGTCACTTGCGAGTTGCCTGAAAACTAAAAAAAAATCAAAGCACTTGGACCAAACAAACACCTATTTTTTATTTCTATAGCACTAGAGCAACCACTGTATGATGTTTCTTGATATTTATCTTGTATATATTCTTCATATTTGTTCTGTGAAATATGTCACTGTTATTTGGGTGAGCTCCATGTCCATCTTACAATAATACACTATATTAACAATATTACTGGTGTAGTTATTACATTACTCAAAAAAGGTGGGTGTAGTTATTACATACATTACATTGATCATGACCGAAGTACCAAACACAGGCTTAGAAAAGATTATGTAGCCTGGATTAACATACATACACACCTAAATAACTATAAAATAACTATACCATCTAAATTACCCACCATGCCACACTATGATACATATTCTAAGTAATCTTGTCAATTTGCATCTAAATTAACAATTTTGCCACATTATAAACTAAAAAAAAAGACCCACTCAAAAATACATCTAAATTACCAATTCTTACTAATATGGAAAATATTTAAATAACCATAAATTGCATATGTGTGCGTATTTATGTGGATCTTTTCTAAATACTTTACTTAAAAACTAACTTTAGTAATTAAGGGTGCAGTCTATATAGCCTAAAAAAAATCCACCAGAGGTCCATTAATTTTATAAAAGATAGAGATTCGAATACAAGTTATAATCACACAAGAGTCTCAATTTGCTTGATGTATCAACTAAAAAAACAAAATTCAAAAGCCAACATCATTATATGCTGCAACTAGACCGACCACATTTTAAAGTAAGGTTTTTAATTGAATGAATACTGATTTTTTGCGATAACGCCTAGGCGCATTTTTCATTAAGCGAGAATAGAATTTTGGTACAAACATATGGGAGACGGTAGTCGCAAGATTACCGAACCTCAAAACCTAAGAAAAAGAAAAAGGTTGTGATTACATGAAACCAATATGCAACAAGAAATGAGCTACCGGCTTGCTCATGACATCCCATCTCCCGGCCCGCCGTGTTAGGGTTTAGGACCGCCGGGTTGAACTCCCCTGAGCAGGACACCGAGAACATTTTGCTTCCTAAAGGACATATCCCACGGAACGCCGGCATCTGGCCGGGCCTCGACCTCTTTATCGAGTGTCCTCATGTACCGCATTCCCAGCTTCTTGAGTAGCACATTTTGTGCTTGCCGGCGCCAGCGTTGGGCGCCAGCGGCAGCCATTGCATCCGCTCCTCCTCAACGTGTCAATGGTGGCGGGCGTATGCGAGCGCCGCAACCTTTGTCCATCTCGAAGAAGCGGGGTTCGGAGGGGTAGGCAAACCTTAACCTCAAATTCTTCCATAACCGAAAGTGGCATCACTCGGCGTCTCCGCCACGCCGCAAACATTGCGGGCGGGTGTAGGATCATCCGCCCCTCGGTGCCACAACATCCGCGAAGGCGTCGGGGAATGTTGTGGCCACCGCGGTGCATTAGCAACAAAGCAGATGTTGCCGGTGACTCCGGCCGTCGCGCAAAGGTCGCCACATCTCCGCCATTGGCCTCCAAAGATCACACTAACGGGGATGGCTGACCGTGGGGAGCAAGCTTCCATGACATCATCAACCTCCCGGACACTTCATCATCCGCGGGCGAGCCGTGTCATCGTGGCGCTGACAACGATTCCAACAAATTGGACCGGGTGTGCCGCGGGGCAGTGAGCTCGTCAAACATCGGGTCAAACCAATCTTGAGGCCCCACACCATCAATCACCTCTAACACCGGGTCGAGCCGGTGGAGAAGCCATGGGACGCGACGGTGTTGTGAGGTCGCATGCCCCGACGCCGCCGGTGTTGACGCCGGCGCCCACCACGGCCCCCCCGAGCCACCCCCGACGAGCCGCCAGGTGGCACCGCATGAGGGTGGCGCCGACGAGGGTCAACCAACTTCGTGGGGCGGTTAGGGCGCGGGGAGGTGACGATGGAGGTGGCGACCAACCCACACCATGCTACTCCGCCCGGCATGTTGTGCGCCGGCCCGACATGGTCGCAAAGGTGCTCAGTGGTGAGACCGGGGCGTCGAACCTAAGAGGAGTGAGGAAACAAAGTGGATGTCCTTGCCCGCATGCCCTTGCTTGATGACCCGACCCCGACAATGGAGGTAGTGGGAAGGGGGTGACACCGCCACGCAACGTGACCATGTTCGAGGTAGTTGAAGTAGAGTCCTTGTAGCTCCGTGCGCTGCACTCCGGCCCGGGCGACGACGTCGAACCATCTAGAGACCATCGACATCGGCCGAGGGTCGGACCGAGGCCCAAGGCGGCGATATACCGGGAGCCTTGATGTTGTTTGCGGACAAAGGCGTTGTCGCTAGGGAATCCGCACGGACCAAACGATGGGTTTCCCGGGTGTCCTTTTGCGTCGACGGTGCCGCCTCCCCTTTGCCGCCACCGATAGCCCAAATTGGCTACGCAATGCGGAGCTGCCGGAGAATCCGCATGCGTGAGCCAAAGAGCCCTATGAGCTTTGTCCAAGTACACGGTCGGAGGAGCGACCTCCCCTCACCGGGCGGAGCAACCACAGCGGCGTAGCAGGAGATGTGAGGTCGCCGTCGGAGTTATAGGCGTCGGCGTCATCCACCCAACGCCGTAGAGCTTGCTTCTACCAACCGATTGGCGGGAGGGGGAAGAAAGGAGGGGCAAGTGCGGAGAGGGAACCCGACAAGGAGTTCGTCGAGCATTCCACAACCTCGCCCTCCTCGCCTTCAACCTCCGGGGCGTCCTCAACGACCGCTTAGATCTCATCCTCCAACCTTCGAACTGTGGTGGCAACGGTGGAGAGGTGGACGTAACATCGGTCCCCGCGGGGGCAAACCTCGGCCGTGACCGTGGGGGCCCCCCTGGAAATCAATCGGCGGTGGCGACGACCGCTGAGGGACGGCGGTGTCCGCGTCCTCCCGAGGTCCCGAGGCGGCGGGCCACGAGGGGGGCAACAACGGCTATCGGCAAATTTAGCGGGTGGACAACGTCACCCTTCGTGTACCTACCGAGGCAAGGGAAGGTTTCTCGGCAAAGAATTTCTTTGCCAAGGGTCTCTGTTCGCCCGATGGCCTCGCTCTCGAACGCTGGACTTTGCGTGCGATCGACTTTCCCGATGGCCGCGCTCTCGGCAAAGTCTTGTACGCCAAGGGGATTCTTCATCGAGAAAGGTCGTCGGCGGCCGTACTTTGCCGAGCCGCGGTTTTTGGGGTTTTCGGCAAAAACGCAGCAGATCGTCGGCGAAGGCCCGCTTTCCTATAGTGAATCATGTATTCATGTATGGCGATTGGCATCGATCGAGAAAAGCAAGACTCAGAAGACTCGAGTACTCAAGTTGCGGATTGTTGGGTTGTGTACATTTGACTTTTTTCCCGATACATTCATTTTTGCTATGCATGTAGGTATAATATGTGTCCAAATACATAGTAAAATGGATGTAACAAAAAAAAAGGTCAAATTGACATGCAATTTGGAACAATGGGTTAGCAATTTTTTTCGTCAAAAAGTATTGTGGCAATCTTAGTGTTACTAATTGGAGACCTCAAATGAGTCTTTTCGATAACCATCATGAGACATGCCGAGAAAAAAAAAAAAAACTCTAGAAATAACATATAATATTATAAAACAAGTTTTTGTCCTTTATTTTAGTAGATTCCAATGAAGACTACTTTGATGAATTTATCAAGTTGCATGGTAAATTACTTGTGGAACCTTTTTGTTTTGGAAAACAATTGGAACTGTTCTAGCAACTTCATTACTAATCAGCGATTCTTTTAGCCTTCATTGTAAGGCGGCGAGGCTACCACACCTGTGTGAGAGCTAGTCCTCCTTCCATCCATCCTCCTCCTCCATCCTACATCTTCTTCTCCCCTCCTCGAAAAGTCGACCCAGGAAGTCGGTCGGCACCTCCATAAGCGATTGGGTCTTTTGCAAGTTATTGGTGAATTTATCGCCGCTTTGCAAAGCGGACCTGGTTACGCAAAAGCTCGGGCATTGGGCCAAGAACCGATTCGAAGCTCGGCGACCTTGGCACTAAGGTGCGGCAATGTGCCATGGATCCGATCCGAAGTTACGGGAACTTATAGCTAAGCTACGAGAGGTAGATCCGATTACCTCAATCGGATGTTCAAGGAACTTGGAGTTCGAGCTAAGCTCATCTTTGTGCGCCCCGAGCACGCCCCTCGTATATCAATCGGGGAGCAAACCGGGCAACCCTCAATGCTAGTCTCACCCACCGCAAAGATCCGCCCGCGGATGGCAATCGCAAGGATCGCAACGACGCCATCACCGACTCTGGTGATGCAACCTCAAATCCGTTGGCGCCTAATGCACTCCGAATTCTACCGGCTTTGCCACTGAAATTAAGGGTCGACAATCAAGACGGATCACCGAGGCACCGGTTTGATGGAACCTCGAATTCACCGTGAAGATGATGATGCGGATTTTTGGTCAATGGGTTTTCAAAGACTCGTTCTTTTTATTTGGTCGCGCATGAGCTTCGGGACTGGTCATATGGACCGATTGGCATTAAGGTACTTGTATGCTCCACACACTACCGGATTCCCCTTTGCCGGGAAATCTATCCCGTGAGCAAATTATCGGGCTCATGAGAAAGGTCCTTTCCGACTTGCCTTTCCCGTGGGTTACTTACGGAAAGGCTAAGCCAAGCGGGAATATGCCTTTGCCGCCTACCTCGGCGTGACACGGGAAAGGACCTGAGTCGTAGTGACATGACCATTTCTAGCTGCTATAGCTAGCATTTGTTACTAAAATGTGTAATAAAGAAATTCCTCTAGTGATCAAGAATAGCATAATCTTTCCAAAAAAAAAAAAAAAAAAGATCGAGAATACATAAGCGTTTCTTTCTTTCTTGTAAATTTGTATTGAAATCTTGCCCTTACTCTTATTCTTCCGGAGTCTTCCAACCTCCATATTTGGTCAATCTATACACATGTATATAAATATAAGTTCATGGAGAACAGGGAGAGCACTTATAAGTTCATTGGGAGTGCACTTATACCATTAACATAGCACCTACATAAATATAAGTTCATGGAGAACAGTCGAGTCACCTCTCACAAATAGTGTTTATCTCAGTAGTCCTTTTGTCTTTTATTTTCTTTCAAATATAATTTGGAAAAAAACTCTTCCTTACCGTACCATGAAAAATATATATCTATTTTAAGCTCTATATCTTCTCTCCATTTCTAACGCAAAACCCATCTAGACACTTGCTTTTATCTTGTTGCCATATATTTTAGCTTTATTTGCACTATATAGTTGTCCATCCCCTTCATAGTTTCTTCATTGCATCACATGATTTTCATGTCTATTTTGTTAAAACCTTTTTTTTTTTCGAATACGCAAAAAGTTTTGCATCTTTTATATTAAGTAGAGAAACGATGAAGTTTACAACGACGCGCCCACGAGATGACGCACTAGGGGGGGACAGAGTTATACAATCGATTCAGCCTTCCGTAGCGCGAAGAGATCAAGACGCTATTACTCGCTAATCGAACTTCCTAGTCGCCACCAACAATCGACGCGCATCGATTAGCGCGACACCTCGACCGCCTCGGCCTCTCTCCCGTGAGGATCTGCCGCAGCGCTGGGCGCTTGTTGTAGGCCTCCTTTTTTCGCCCGGCGAGGGCTCCGCCCGCGTCACCAATATCTCACCCCATTTTGCAACCGGGAGACGTGAGAGCGGCCGGCGATCCTCTTCTTGCGGTGCGGCATCGTTGGCGACGTGACTCCTCGCGACCGAAGAGGCAACAACGGCGACGGAGCCTTGCACCGCACCGCCCAAATAACCGCTTCAGCTTTGCGGTAGTTTTGTTAAAACCTTAGTTTCAACTATGTATTTGGTATGAAAATCGAGTATATGGTTTAAATAGTGCACCGCCAAAAAGTTTGTTACTAATAATATAGAAATCAGAATACAAACATTTTATATAGTGTCAAAAGTGGATAATTTGTAATTCCACTACTTTAGGTTGTCTTTAATAAAAAGCATAGTGGAAAGTTTAGATGTAAATTTACGTGGGGTACTTTTTGTGATTTTTTTTTTGAGTCAGTGATTTTTTTTTTGTTAATAGCATAGTGGAAAGTTACTTTAGGTTGTTTTTAATAATAGCAAGATAAATATACTTTTTCATTCGTGGTGATTTTCATAATGGGGATATTGGAGCACTTTTTGACTAAGAAGTTTGTTATGCGCTAATTGCAATCCTTGCCTAAGAAGTTTATTTTCACAGTGATGTCTATTTCAGAATTAAGAATTATTGATTAGAGAATATACTTGTGGATAACATAATCATTTGAGCTTGCTTCATGCAGAATGATGATGATACAACAGACTGTGTCCTTTGTGTTAATGAGTTAATCAGCTTGAGGAAAAGGATAAAGAACATAGAATATGTTATCAGCGAATCAAAGAAATCATCTCTATTGAATCAGAGTAGCAGCAGCAGCCCCAACGACGCTGACAGGGAAAGCAGCAGCACTTGCACCGTGAAGAACAATGCCGAGGAAAGCACCAGCAGACAGAAAGAAATTGATGACATGTACAGAAGGATTGAAAAGGAAGTGTTCGGTCGAGGCAAGGACCGTGAGCATATACGTAGGATGCTTCGCGAGGGACCAGATACCGATGCAGCAAGCTCGAGCACCAGTAAACGTTATTCTGTGATTGGCATATATGGCATTACAGGTTCTGGAAAGACTACCCTGGCACAATATGTTTGTGACTATGAGAAGGAGGCAGGACATTTCGACCCTGTCATGTTCATTCATGTGGGGAAGACATTCAGCCTGGGTAATATATTCCGTGATATGCTGGAGCAGATTACTCATACCCGGCCACCTAATGAAGACAGTCTTAAAAGTCTGAAAGCAAAGTTGGAGGAAACATTGAAAGGCAAACGCTTCTTGTTGGTTCTGGATGATCTCTGGGTCAATGATGACAATCAGAAGGAACATAATATTCTACTTGATACGCTCAGGGCGGCACTGCATGGAAGCAGAGTCCTTGTGACATCTCAAAAAACAGATGCTGCTGAAGCTCTTGGTGCTCAGGAGCAAATTTCAATACCTGATTTGGAAGAAGAGGTCTACTTATCATTGTTCATGCATCATGCCCGACCAGATGCATCTGCTGATGATGGAGAATATGAGAGGATTGGGAGGAAGATTGCGAACAGGCTAGGCAGATCACCTATTGCAGCAGTAACAGTAGGAAAGCAGCTTCAGAGGAACAAAAGTATCAGTTTTTGGGAGACAACTGCGAACCTTGACGTGCTGAACAAGACCATGGGAGCTCTATGGTGGAGCTATCAGCAGCTTGGTGTTGACATAAGGCGATGCTTTGCATACTGCAGCACTTTCCCCAAAGGATATGCTCTACAACGGGATGAGTTGGTTCGCATCTGGATAGCACAAGGGTTCGTAAACATTAGGAGTGATGCAAAAGAGGAGCTGGAAGATGTGGGCCAGCGCTACTTTGATCTACTAGTGACATTCTCATTTCTGCAAGTATCGAGAATAAGTGCTTGGCCAGTGAGATTCACAAGTCATGAGCTACATGGAAGTGCTTGGCCAGTGAGATTCTCAAGTCATGACCTGCTACATGAGTTGGCAGAGAGGGTTTCTAGCGGTGAGTTCTTTAGAATTGGTTTGAATGACTCACCTAATGGTATCCCGCAAGGGGTTCGCCATGTCTTCATTGAGACCATATGCAGAGCCGAGGTGGCAGAGAAAATTGTGGGCATGGAAAATTTGCGCACCCTGATCATTAAGGAGCCTTATGAAAAGCTACATGAAAATAGGGAAAAAAATCATGACTTAGAAAAATTCTTGGAGTGTTTGTTCATGAGGCTAACGAAACTGCGAGTGCTGATCATTGAACTAGGTTGTCCGAGAAATAATTTGTTTGAACTAGGTTTTCTGAGAAATAAGTTGTCTGTCCCAGCATCTATTGAAAAGATGAAGCATCTACGTTATCTTGGTTTCTGTTTTGAAGTTATTGGGTCGAGTATTTCCAATCTGGTTTTGCCAAGCACATTTAGCAAGCTTTACCATATGCAGACCATAGATATTCCTGGTTTCTGGAGTGCATCATGTCCTGAGGATATGGCTAATCTAATCAATTTGCGACATATCTTTGGAAAGCTGTCTGTCCCAAACATTGGAAGGTTGACCGCACTGCAAACACTGACAGAGTTCACAGTGGAGGAGGGACAAGGGTACGGGTTGAAGCAGCTGATGCAACTGAACAAACTTCGAGACAATCTAAAAATACAGGGTCTTGAATTTGTCAGAAGCAAAGAGGAAGCTCTTGAAGCCCAGCTAACCCACAAGGAGCGACTCAGAATACTGGAATTGGACTTTGGCTGTGGTGAGTGGTTTGATCCAGACGTGGAAGCAGAGGTACTTGAGGGCCTTTGTCCCCCAATAGATCTTCAAGAGCTCAAAATCGACTGGTACAAGGGTTCAAGGTATCCTAGCTGGATGTTGTGTCGCCACCGACCAGATGCCCCAAAGCAACTGCAAAGACTTGAACTCTACGATTGCAGCCAGCTGACATCTATTCCTGAAGGTAGTGAACTCTTCATTGGTCTGCGTGAGCTTCGCATTGACCATTTTGACTGGGACAGCTTGCCCGAAAATATGGAGCGCCTGGTGTCGCTTCAGACATTGAAAATTCAATCCTGCAAAAAGATGGAACATCTTCCGACGTTGCCACACGCTCTTAAAACGATTGAAATCAGTCGGTGCGACATGCTGAGAAGTATTGGTATCACGGATTGCCCTAAACTTGAATTCATATTGGAAAAGGAGAAACGTCCTGAAGCCTGTACGTCATCGGAATACTGCCAAGACACCGCACCTACCGGTACTCCAGAGCAATCTCCCTATCCAATGATTGGTTGTCCATGCCTAGTAACTTTACACATAACATGCTGTGATAACCTGGTAACACTTCAACATCTACCACCGTCCCTCAAGATTTTGATAATACGCATGTGCGGGGAGCTCTGTTCCGTGTCAGGGCAGCTGGATCAACTCGAGGAACTAGATATTTTGGAGTGCAATAAGTTACAGTCAGTCGATTCCTTGGGAGATGCGTCATCATTGGAAACACTGTCTCTTTCCTGGTGCCAAAGCCTTGCATCCTTAGGATCCAGCGGTGGTCCCGACACTTTCTCTGCTCTTCGAGAACTTCGTATTAATGACTGCCCAGCTATGGATATGAAGCAGTTTAACAAAAACGTGCTTGACGGCCTTGCATACAAAGATATATCACACGCTATTTCAAGCAACCCAGATGAAAGGTATACTCTTCAATATTTCCATTGTTTCCTTAAATTCCTCTACCTACATTTTATATACGCTGCAAATCCACACTATGTAAAAATTAATCAGGTACGAGACCCTGCGGCTGCATTTATTATTGATGTCTGGTACATTAGTTTTATGTGGGTGATGGTCTCCTATCTGGTTTTTCGACTGTCCTTTTTTGTCTCTGATGATGTAAACCCATGCACATTGTTGGTTCATTCATATGGTTATTGATTTCTATTCTTGGATGCACAGTAATTAGTAACATGTATTTTCCAGTTTCAGTGATAGCGATTTCAATGATAGCGACTAAGCTATGGGAACGAAAAACATGGAAATATGCTATCCCATGGTGTTGAGATGGGATCGTCCGGCATCATCGAAGTAGTACTGAAATGACTAATGAGATCCTGAGACCCTTGTTGAGGAGCTCAAGTTGTTCTGGACGGAATCAGTTCCAACTTTCAGTACTGGAGGCACTCATGGAGCATTGTTGTTGTCCTGCCATTATCTATTTGCCAGGCCTAAGCTATGACGAAGCCGGACTGTGTGTTTGTCAACGGCACATATGTTTCTTTGCATAAGTTTGGATCGTGAAAAACATGCCTTATTATAGCTTCTGTGTTAGTTCGGCTGCTGTTTGTTGTTATGAATAAATGAAATGGAAACAAGCAAGTGAACCTTTAATTTGTATGTGGACTAAATATGCAGACTTGACTGGGCACTGTTTGAATAGTTTGAACCCTTTGTTGAGTTGATTGTCTGACATGATGTTATCAGTCTGTAATTTATAGAATGATGAGATCATTGTGATCCACACTATGTAAACCTTAATCTGGTACGAGACCCTGCAGCTGCATTTATTATTGATGTCTGGTTTTTAGACTGTCCGTTTTGACTCCGTTGATGTAAACCCACGCACATTGTTGATTCGTACGGTTACTTATTTCTTTTTTTTTTTTGGATGCACAGTAATTAGCAACCTGTACTTCTCATTTGCAGGGACTACGGGAACCAAAATCTTGAAAACATACTAGCTATCCCTTGTTGCAGAGATGGGGTGGTCCGCATCATCGAAGTATTACTGAAATGGCTAATGAGATCCTGAAACCATTGTTGTTCTGGAGGGAATCAGTTCCAACTTCCAGGACTGGAGGCACTCATGGAGTATTATTGTCCCATTATCTATCTGCAGACCAGGCTATGATGACGACGCCGGACAGTGTATTGTCAACGGCAAATATGGTTCTTTGCACAAGTTTGGATCGTGAAGAACTTGCCTTATTATAGCTTCTGTGTTATTTCGGCTGCTGTATATTGTTATGAATAAATGAAAGGAAACAAGCAAGTGAACCTTTAATTTGTATGTGGACTATATATGCAGACTTGGCTGGGAATCCGGTTTGCATATATATGTTTCATCTTAGGGTGGGCACTGTTTGAATGGTTTGAAACCCTTTGTTGAGTTGGTTGTCTGACATGCTGATATCAGTCTGTAATTTATAGAATGATGAAATTATTGTGATCCATGCTATTGCAGCCCTTGTGTTCAGGTTTCAGAAATGGAACTCTGTAGCATCCATTTTTCAGAAGCAAGTGACCCTTTGTTTGTGGAACATATGCTTTGTTGAGTTCATTGTCTTTTTTTGAACTTATTGAGTTCATTTTCTGACATGCTGTTTCAGTCTGTAACGTATATAAGAAAGAAATCATTGTGATCCATGCTATTGCATTCATTGTGTTCCACTTTCAGAAATGCAACTTCTGTAGCATCCATTTTTCAGAAGCAGAGTGGGGCGTTCCGTTTGGATTGCCGAGTGTGATGTTCGTTTCGCGTAGGCCCATCGGACTGCAGGCCTCGAAAATTCGTGATCCGGCCCTTACAGAAGTTCGGGCCGTGGTCTTTTCCAGGATGTGCTCGTTAGCCCAGCAGCGTCGTCAGGCCGCGGCACGACGCAGCTGCCGAACACCAACCCATGCCAGCATGCCAGCATCACCAGGGCGCAGTGGACGGCGGCGGGGACCCGGTGCTGGGGAAGCCACCGGTTGCGGTGGGGCACTCCGCCGAGCGATGGGAGTTCGACGCCAGGGGACGGAGCTCTGAGCAGCAGTGCCCAATGGCGCCTCGTCAGGCCGGGCGGCCCTGTCCCTCGAGAGTGGTTCGCCTGCGGGCCCCACCGTAATCTAATCCACAACGCACCGCCGGCTCCGGCGCCGTCGGCACGCGTTGAAGCACTCTTACCGTTCCCCAACAAGGCTTCTGCTCCAATGCTTCGCCCTCTGAAACTTGTCAGGTATATCTTGCTCTGTCCCTTTTGCTTATCTTCTGCACAGCTTGTGCACTTCGACTCAATTTTTATCTAAAACAATTTCTGGGCCTTGCGACAATTTGCAGCTCTCTTATTCAACTAATAGCAGGTTCTGATCCTGTCTATATATGATCTTTTACTAAGAAGAAAGGTTAGTTCATAAATATATACTCAGCAGGTACTCCAGCTCTAGCGGTATTGATGATTATCACACTTTAGCTCAGCAAGTCAGGAAATTTTTCTATCACAGCAGTATATCTCCTGTTTTCAGACTACAGTTAGTTCATTTGTTTCTTAATGCGACTGTTCTAAAAAAAAAGACTGCACTGTGTTTTGTCTACAGCATATGTGCTTCTTCGCATAAGTTTGGATCGTCAAACGTCCCCAGCGTTAATTGTGTCCCGTGTGAAGGTTTGAGCGCGCCTCCCGATATGAAGATGTACTGCTACTCTTTTTTTTTTTTTTTTTTTTTTTTTTTTTTTTTTGAAACGAACCGGCAGGAGAGATGCCCACTATATTAAAAAGAAGGAGACGCCAAAAGGCGCAAGTTACAAACGAAACCAACACCAAAAGAAAAAAGGAAGAAAACTAAAACTCACCCGGTTGAATTGGGACATCAACACGGGTTACCGCGACAACGCCAACACGGCCAAACACTCTAAACAAAAAACACACACAGCGACAGAGATAGAACACAACCGCGGCACCACCTACAGACCGCACACATGCAGCTGTCAAAAAAACCACCGATAAGATCCAAACGCCAAAGACAAACAAGAGGGCGGACACCACCACACCGAGAAGGCCACCGCCGTCTGGGAACCTTCGCCGCAGGTGCCGCTGCAACAAGGCCGCCATCCGACGGAAAGAAAACACCGAGACCGAACCTCCACAACACGCGGGGACCTTGCCGCATCCGGCCGTTGTACTCTCTCTTGAGCGTGGGGGCCTCCTGCGCCATGCCCGCCACAACGCTCCATGCTCCGGCCTCGTTTCAAAGGTTGTCGTCAAGACAACGAGCAAAGCTGCCCCACCCACGAAGATCATCTTCAAACAACCAGGACCGCCGTCGCGGTCGACGTTCCCTCATAGCATCTCCACGCACAAGGTTGCCGCCGCCGAGCAAGAAGACCAGGGGTTGTCTCTTGCGCCATCTTCCGATGTTGTGCCACACCGGTGATTCCACCCATCTTTGAAAAGACCCGCCCAGCGATCCGCCGCAAAGCCAAGTCATCCCCGTTCCGCGTTGCATGCGCGCGGCCCAAAGACGCAGATCCCCCGACCGCCTGAGCCCTTGCGAGAAGCAATGCCGGTCGCCCTTGATCGGCTACAAGCGCCGAACGACAAAGATCGATGACCCATGTCCACCAACAAGAAGGAGCCTCAGCGGTCGCGAGTAGCCAAACCCTTCACTTTCGGCGGAGAAGCCAACACCGGCGAAGCCATCAAAGACAATGGCCCAAATGACACCAAAGCCGAAAGCGGTCTCTCGAGACGACGCCTCTAAGGAGGGGAAGATGCCAATGGCGTCGCCGCCGCTCTGTCGAAAATGGACGGGTTTTCACCCGAAGAACCCGGGCAGGTCGTAGCCGATACCATGGCGCCCCCAACGGGATTGCGACGTCCGCACGCCGCCGCCATGCCACCGGTGTGGAGCCGTTGATAGCTTTAAGCTTGGAGCATGAAGGTTCCGCCCGCACGCCGCATGGCAAGGCACACCGGGACCGCCGCCACAACCGTCTACAAGAGCAGCTCCTGCATCGCAATCCCACGACCCGCACCGCCGGGTCCCACGCCGCTATTGCTCGCCGCTACACACCACAACAAAAGACCTCCGTGCGCTACCCGGCTCCACCGCGCCGTCGTTCTCGCTCCCCACACGACGGGCGATGGCCACCAACACGCCCACCACCGACAAGATACCTCCACCACAAAGAAGCCCAGAGCCAACATCGACCGCCGCCGACCGCCGACTGGACCGCCGCCCGCCACCACCGACCGCCGGCCGCCTCCCCCCCAAGCCCACCACCACCGACGGTCACCCATCGCCAGATCCAGCCGAGTGAAGTGCGAGATCCGACCCAGAGAGGGCGGATCCCGCGCCAGACGCCCCGGATGCGCCGCCCGCCGCTAGGGCTGCCGCCGGCCGCCACCGCACCGAGCTCCGCCGTGCCGGAAATGCCTCGCCGCGCCGCTGTCCCGGGACGCCGCGCGGCCTCCCCGGTGCCTCCTCCGGGCGGCGAGGGGAAGAGCGCCGGAGGCTGGGAGGCGGCGGCGCTAGGTTTCGCCCCGTGCCGCCGTGCGGAGCGGTCACGGGAGCTGGTCCTGTCGCCTAGCAGGCCAGGCTTTCAGCTTTTACTGCTACTCTCGTGTTTATTACATTTTTTCAGTGCAGAGCATATGTATGATAATGATATATTGCACTGGGCACACTTCTGTGTATTATGAATAAATAAATGAATGGAAACAAGCAAGTATCCTTAATTCCAGACTAGAATTTAAACAACGTTGTTGTTTCGTTTTACATGTCTGGCTGGTAGCATGTATACTTGTCATCCTTGAGAGTGAGTTTGATGTGAGTCCCTGATAACTGCTTGTTTGTTCAGTTCATTGTCTGACTTGCAGTTACTAGTTCATTGCAGTGAGTAGGAAACTATGGATCAAAAAAACAAGGAGGGACGCGTGCAGGACAAGACAATTAATTGCGTGTAGCTTTCTGTTTCTTATGTTTGCTGTGATGCATGAGCACGACTGATTTTAATGTTGTACTCATTGTGTTCCCAATTGTTGAGTGTGTAATGCTCACTACCGAGTTTCTGAACTATATATGTGGATGATTCAGAAGAACGTATACGTTCTGTCCTATCTTGCAAGAGAAAGTTTATATGAGATTTATTCTTAAGACCATTGTCACGAACTTGCTAATCAATTAACTAGATTCAGGTAACGAGGTACAAGATCTCAGGGAAAGAGGGATCGAATCAGCAGGAAAGGATGAAATCTAGGTACAAAGGGAAAGGAAACTTGGAAGGAAGATGAACAGTAATGCAAGATACAAAGCAAAGCAATAGGGTTCTGGTTCTTCGATGATTGTTTCTGGTGTGCCTCGCGTCCTTTATTCCCTTGGCCTTGTCCTGCCGGAAGCCCATCTCACAGCCCAGCTAGAAGCCCATGATCCATAGGCCCAGTCCTGACAACCATGAATCTGGCATATTCTTTTCTTGCTTTGGTTCGATAGGCTCTGCTCTTTTTTTCGCCCTGCCAATGAGTTTCGTCCAACTCTGCATTGCGTTTTTCCTCTGAACCTCGGTGCTTTGCCTGCATGCTTGTACGGCCTCAGTGTGTGTAACTTACAGGAGAATTTTTGTTCTGATGAGAGCAAATTAAAAGTCATCGCGGTTTGTTTAGGTCCACGAGAATTTGGCTCAGTAGAGGCGGGCACACAAAAGAGGAGGGCACATCATCTTGGAATAGGCACCCGTCTAATCCTCTGCACTACCACCACACACCATTTGATTCTGTTGATCTGCTCGTGTTCCCGTTGTAAATTATGGGTCATGGATTCGATGAGAAAAGGTTGCTTCAACTTTGAACACGAACCTACAACGCTCTAAATATCCTGTGATCCGATGAACCTCCACATGAGCCGATGAGGCCCATTGGAGTTTATCCAGCTCACCACCCTAAAAGGGCAAAAAAAAAAAAAAAGTTCGAACGATCCGTTTTAGGCCCATGACAATTATAGGTCGTGGATCAAGGATGCCTTCCTGCCCTCGAGATGTAGGCTCTCAGTAGCAGCGGGCACACAAAAGAGGAGGGCACATCATCCGGGAATAGGCACCCGCGTCTAGTCCTCTGCACACTACCACCTCACACCATTTGATTCTGTTGATCTGCTCATGTTCCCGTTGTAAATTATGGGTCGTGGATTCGATGAGAAAAAGTTGCTTGAACTTTGAACACGAACCTACAACGCTCTAAATATATCCTGCGATCCGACCACATGAGCCGATGAGGCCCATTGGAGTTTATCCAGCTTATACCACCCCAAAAGGCCAAAAAAAAAACATGTTCGAACGATCCGTGTTAGGCCCATGACAATTATGGGTCGTGGATCATGGATGCCTCCTGCCCTCGAGATGTAGCTACGAATGAGCCCAGCCAGTCTCATGGGCGACCGCGTCGACGGCCCAATGGCGGCACGAGGTGGTGGAGCGATACGATTCCTGCGAACCTGGTGAGTGGCGACGCCGCAGATGGTGGTGGTGGTGGTGCGCAGTGGCTGAGGTGGCCGACGGAATGGATGGAGCGCGGCGCGGCGGTGGCCCGGCGCTAAGGAGAGCTTTCCCGATGGGTGATAGATGGAGAAGGGCGGAAGACCCGAGGGCCGCCGCCGTACCTTCCCGTCGAATCCGACGGTCCTCTGGCGGCGGCGGCGGCAGCATTGGCTCTAGCAGGTTAGCGCTCCCAAACCAGGTTTGCAGTATGTTCAGTTTCTTTCTTTTTCTCTCCAACGCGTTGCTTCATTTAGACTGAGATCTCGTAGATAGTTGTTTCTTATCCTCTGTTTATGCTTGTCTTCTGCAAAGTATTGTGCAGCGTTTTGATAGAGAAATTGAAAGAGTGTGGGCCTTGGAATTGGGCATTGTGATCCATGCTATTGCATCCCTTGTGTTCCGGTTTCAGAAATGGAACTCTGCAGAATCCATTTTTTGGGAAGCAGAGTGGGCATTCAGAACAGAGAACGCAATAATCCATACACAGCCCATCGGAGTGTGGGCCTTGGAAATTTGTGATCCGGCGTTCAGCCCTTAATAATTTTAGCCCACCTTCATGGTTAACGGTGGAGCAGCCCAGCGTCATGACGCCGCCAACACACGCCAACAGCAGCTGGGCGCAGTGGACGGCGGCGGGCAGGCGCCGCGCCGGTGTAGCACTCCACCGAGCGATGGCAGTTTGATGCCAGGGGATGGAGCTCTGAGCTGCAGTGGCTATGAGAACTGAACTTTAGCTTCAGCTTCGACTATGAGAAGAGGTTTGGTCCAGACGCGGCAGCAGATGTATTTGAGGGACTTTGCCCCACAAAGAATCTTCAAGTGCTCAATATCTGGCATTACAGGGGTTCAAGGTATCCTAGCTGGATATTGACTCGCCACCATCCAGACCCCCTAAGCAACTGCACAGACTTGAACTCTATTCTTGTAGCCAGGTACCATCTATTCTCAAAGTCTTGAATCTCTTGACTGGTCTCCGTCAGCTTAAAATTTCAGAATGTGGCTGGGACAGACAGGTTGCCAGAAAATATGGATTGCCTAGTGTCCCTCCAGGAATTGGACATTTTGTTGTGTGATAAGATTAAGCTGCTTCCGACTCTGCCCCACCAGGCTCTTAAGAAGATTAGTATCCATGGATGCGGCGTACTCAGTAAGACCTGCGGAGAAGAGGGACACGATAACTGGTATAAGATCCAGCACATTCCTGAGAAAGACATTCGGTAAGGAAAGATGAAGTCTCTGTACCATTGATAGCTCAGCTGAGATATATGGTAAGTGTCTTGGCAGCGTCTTTCTTTTTCTAATCCAACTGAGAAGTTGCTGCATTCAGAACCAATCAGCTTTCCTTTTCTTATGTTTGTTATTAATCGATCCATCTATAAAACAGGCATCGGGGGACAAGTCAAGTCTGGAGAGGGAACTTGGAGCCAAGAAAGGCGTTCAGATGGTAACCCAGGTCGCATGATGTGCGGGTGTTCATGATAGGTTGTGGCCATGTCTGTTTTTGTGTGTATGTGTGTGTCTTTTTTCTTCTTTTCCTTCTTTGCATCCTTTATTGGAAATAAGAAAATTTATGTCGAGTTTGGTAATGCTGTGATGATGACTGGTGATGATAATTTGTGTGTGTTCCCAATTGGGTTGACTTTGTAATGCACACTGTCGAATTTGGTTTGTATATGAGATTCATTATTAAGACCATATATTCTTGATTTGGTTCGATAGGCTCTGCTCTGTTCTGCCCTGCGTCGAACTCTGCATTGCCTTTTTTTCTCTGAACCTCGTTGTTTTGCCTGCCTTGCATGCTTGTATGTCCTCGGTGTGCGTGTTGCTTACAGATCCAACTAGGCCCATGACATAATGGACCAGTTTTGATCGTCAAGCCTGTTTACTGCAAGCCCAGCCAGCCCATGATTATCCAACACCGGAATGCCTGAGAAGATAAATATGGCGACCTCGTCCGACAATTATGTTTTGTTTAGGCCCATTAGAAAATATTTGTTCGGACGATATAGTCATCGCGGTTTCGTTTAGGTCCATGAGAATTTGGCTCAGTAGAGGCGGGCACACAAAAGAGGAGGGCACATCATCCGGGAATAAGGTCCTGTTTGGTTCCTAAGGACTAAACTTTTTTTAGTCCTAGGGACTAATAAAAAGTCCCTCCAAAAGAGTCTTTTTAGGGACTACTTAGATGAAAAGTCTCAAAAATCCCTCCCGTTTGGTTTAGTAGGGACTAAAAGGACTTTTTAGTCTCAAGACTAAGAAGTCCCTTAACCAAACAGGACCTAAGCACCCGCCTAGTGCTCTGCACTACCACCACACACCATTTGATTCTGTTGTAAATTATGCGTCATGGATTCGATGAGAAAAGTTGCTTGAACTTGAACACGAACCTACAACGCTCTAAATATCCTGCGATTCGATGAACCTCCACATGAGCCGATGAGGCCCACTGTTGTTGATCAAGCTCACCAGGCAAAAACAAAAAAAAAACATGTTCGAACGATCCGTTTTAGGCCCATGACAATTATGCCTCGAGATGTAGCTACCAATAAGCCCAGCCTCATGGGCGACCGCATCGACGGCCCAACGACCTCATGAGGCAAACCTGGCGACTGCGGACGCCGCCGCAGATGGTGGCGGTGGTACGCAGTGCGTGAGGTGGCCGACGGAACGATGGAGTGCGTGAGGTGGCCGACGGAACGATGGAGCGCGGCGCCGGCGCCGGCGCCGGCGCTGAGCAGGGCCTTTCCGAATGGGTGATAGATGGAGATGGGCGGAAGACCCGAGGGCGGCCGCCGTACCTCCCAGTCAAATCCGACGGTCTCCGCCCGGCCGCGGCGGCGCCGGCATTGGCTCTAGCAAGCTAGCGCTACCAAACGAGGTTTGCAGTATGTTCGATTTCTTTTTTTCGCTTCAACGCCTTGCTTCATTTAGACTGAGATCTCGTAGATAGTTGTTTCTCGTCCTCTGATTATGCTTGTCTTCTGCAAAGTATTGTGTAGCGTTTTGGTAGAGAAATTAAGGGTGTGAGATGTGGGGGGTTGCTGTCTAGCGTCACGTTTAACTGGCCACACTTAGATCCGGCTTTTCTTTCAACATATTGAGTGATTTGCTGGCGACCCTGTTAAAGACTCAAGACTGATAGGGAGATGGGGCAAATCCAAGGATTGGTACCTGAGTTAGTGGAGAGTTGGCCTCACTCACCTAAAGTATGCATATGATACCATTTTATTTTTGATTGAAACCTAAGGTACAACATATTGCAATTTCCATGTCCGTTTTGCTTTGCTACGAGGAAATGTCGGGGCAGGAGAATCAACTATAATAAAAAAAAATGAGGTATTCACGATTGACAGAGATGGGAAAAGCTGATATGATTACTGAAGCTTTCAATGGCAAATTAGGATCCTTCGCAATGATGTCAGGGTTTGACAAAAGACTAACTAAAAAGAAATGGGTGACTCCCCAGCAAAGTAGACAAAAGGTTAAAAATGATGAAATGGGTGACTCCCTAGCAAACTCTAGATGTAGCACCAATGCACATTATATATTTTTAAAAAAAAATAGTATTAGTTACATATTTTTTTATGATTTATTTAAATGAAGTGGTTATGAATTATTAGAAAACTAATCAGTTTTAGTTTTTTATAGAAAAATACAAAAATACTTTTGAAACCAGTGGTAAAAATATCTGGTTTGTCTACATATGTTGTCTGTAAAATCTGGAATATGAATTAAGTAGTTTACACGCTCTTCTCCCAGTTCCATCCAGTGTATGCGTACAGTTGTTTCATTAGATTAGGGAGTCATCATTCTTAGAGAAGTCACCTCTATACTGATAGATACCTATGTTGGCTACATTTCTGCCAGCAAGTGTGAACGTACTTATTACTTGAGGGGCCTACGAAAATGGCCATGAGGGGCAAGCAATGGCCATGAGGGGCCTATGAAAGGGTTGGGGACGCTGGTCTTGTACAAACTTGTGGGTGATGATGGCTTCATTCCTGTGCGACCAACGCAAGCTGTGCTGATGACCACTCTACAGCTGGAAGAAACCATCTAATGACAATCAGATCTGTCCACGGTAGGTCATTGTGCTGGCATCAGACAATCAGTGCATCAGACAGGAACCTGTGGGAGCCGTACACAGGTGTCAGGTAAAGGTTCGCGATCGATCCCCATCTAGAATTCAATTTCTCCGTGTTCTCTGCCTGGCCTGTGGTTGGTTGTGGAACAGTGGAATTGTGGAAGCAGTGCTAGTTCACACTATCAGCAGCATCACGTACTTATTACTTGTAGTTGGTTGGGTCCCCATCTATGATATGGCACCTAACCAGTTAGTCCAAATAATTGAGCCAAGCAACTGAGCAAAACAAGCACCTTGGAGACAAGAGTAAATCGTGTGTTTCTCTCTTGTGAAATCCTTAGAGTCGCTCCGAAAACAATCACTTTTCTGTCAGAGTGCTAGCTGCTCATCCTCCTCTGCAGTTCTGTGTCTATTGGAATAAGAAGAAAGATCGATCGTGTGGGTGTATGATGGGTTCACCAGTGATACCATGATCCCTCTAGAACTGTTGGAACCCAGGTGGCGCAGCAGCTGATTTTTTTGAAGTAAACCGTACAAACACGTACTACTCACTGGTTCGTCCATCTGCTTATGTCGTCTGCACTTTTTTTTCTCGGAATTTGTGACTTGTTGGGAGAACAAATTATCTATTCAATCGAGTTGACGGATGTATTTGTGATTTGCATGCAGGAGGGGATAGAGGAGGACACATCAGCCAGGAATAAGAACCCGTGTGTGCATCGTGTGTTTGTCCTGGTGAAATCGCTAGGATTGCTCCCAAACACAACCACTTTTCTGTCGAAAGTGCTAGCTGCCCATCTCCTCTGTATTTGTGTATCTGCTGCAATCAGAAGAAAGTTCTATCGAAGTTGGTGATCAATGGGCTCATCAGTGATATGATGATCCCTCCATCGGAGCCGCCGGAATCGAGCTGGTTCAGCAGCTGATTTTCTTGAAGCAATTTGTACAAACACATATTACTCACTGGTTCGTGCATCCGCTTTTGTCTCTGCTTTTTTTTTGGCTTGGAATTTGTGACTTGTTTGGAGAATAAATTTTGTATTCAATCTTCTGGTAGCATCAGGAGGAGATCGAGGAGGACACATCAGGAGCCTGCTGATCTGCTCGTGTTCTTGTGTTTTGTGAGAGCAACATATACAATGGCCGAGTTGCTGATTGGGCCACTGGTCTCTATGCTGAAGGAGAAGGCATCCAGCTACTTGCTGGAGCAGTACAAGGTCATGGAAGGCATGGAGGAGCAGCGCAAGATCCTAGAGCGCATCTTGCCAGCAATCCTGTACATCGTCCAGGATGCAGAGGAGAAAGGGGCCTCCCGG
Source organism: Hyparrhenia diplandra (assembly GCA_015847255.1). NCBI lineage: Eukaryota > Viridiplantae > Streptophyta > Magnoliopsida > Poales > Poaceae > Hyparrhenia > Hyparrhenia diplandra. The sequence goes on along the minus strand of JADLZK010004649.1, from coordinate 1,346,592 downwards.
CCTGATGTAGCAGTTTGGCTCAAAGACCTCAAGACAGTGGCCTATGAGGCCAATGACGTCTTTGATGAGTTCAAGTATGAGGCACTTCGGCGAGAAGCCAAGAAGAAGGGCCAGCACGGCAAGCGTGGAACTGAGATTGCAAGGCTCCTGGTCCCAGCTCGTAACCCCATTGTGTTCCACTACAGGATGGGCATGAAGCTACGCAGGATTGTGCAGACCATCGATGACCTGGTCACTGAGATGAATAAGTTCGATTTCAGACACCTGCAGCTAGAACAGCCCTCAAGGCAGTGGCGACAGACGGATTCCATAATCATTGACTCCGACAGGGATATTGTTAGCAGATCTAGAGATCGGGAGAAGAATAAAATTGTGGGGATGCTGCTTGATCAAGCTACTAGCAACATGGATCTCATGGTCCTTCCAATTGTTGGACCAGGCGGGATGGGCAAGACCACCTTTGTTCAACTCATTTACAATGACCCTGAAATTATGAATTGTTTTGAGCTTCAGAGGTGGTGCTGTGTGTCAGATGATTTTGATATTGGCACCATTGCAAGCAATATATGTCAGAACAATGAGAAAGGTCGTGAAAAAACATTGCGGGATCTTCAAAGTATAATAAGTGGAAAAAGGTATCTCATTGTTTTAGATGATGTATGGAATCGGGATGCTGATAAATGGGGAAAACTAATGACCTGCCTTAAGCATGGTGGCAAGGGCAGTGTAGTACTGACAACAACTCGTGATTCAAAAGTGGCTGAAATTATGACCATGGGTGTAAATGATGCCCATAACATTGAGAATCTGAGTGACAAGCATTTGAGGGAAATTGTCCAGAGCAGGGCCTTCAGCTTGCAAAATCCAAATAGTGATGAGCTGGATCGCATTTTCAGTAGGATTGTTGACCGATGTGCTGGTTCTCCTTTGGCTGCCAAAGCCTTTGGCTCCATGTTGAGTAACAAGACTAGCATGAATGAGTGGAAACATACATTGGCCAAAAGTAACATATGTAATGATGAGACAAGTGGAATTTTACCAATACTCAAGCTCAGTTTTGATGACCTACCATCACAAATGAAGCAGTGCTTTGCATTTTGTGCTTTATTTCCCAAAGACTATGAGATTGATGTTGAACTATTGATTCAATTGTGGATGGCACATGACTTTGTACCTGTGCTGGCGACCAGCCTGAAACTGTAGGTGAACAAATTTTCAAGGATCTAACTTGGAGGTCATTCTTTCAAGATATCAAGCAAACTGTTCCAGTTGGTCACCATTTGAGTGGAAGCTTGTCGCCATTAAGAGAACCATATGCAAGATACATGATCTCATGCATGACATTGCTCTATCTGTTATGGGGAAAGAATGCGCCACCATAGTTGGTAAGCCCACTATCAACAAGCTGTTGCAAAATCCTACTCGCCACGTCTTCTTGTCAGTATATGGTGCAAGTGTCGTTTTTCGGAAAAGACTGATTATATCCTCGTTGGATCATCTATTGAAGAAAAAAACTGCAATGCTCCAGACACTATTCTTTACTGATTATTATCACCCCCTTGATATATCACAGTACACTTCTTTGCGAGCCCTACACCTTCCTGCAGAGTACTATACAGTACAGAAACACCTTACAGGACAGATACACCACCTGAGGTATCTTAATCTGTCAGGACATAGGTTTGTGCAACTTCCTGAAGATATTAGCATTATGTATAATCTACAAACATTGAACCTTTCTTATTGTATGAACCTTCGTGAGCTTCCAAAGGAAAGTATATGGCAAACCTACGACACCTCTATACAAATGGATGTAAATCATTGACATGCATGCCTCCTGAACTCGGACAGATGACTTCGCTACGGACTCTTACATATTTTGTTGCTGGTGCCAGCTCAGACTGCAGTACAATAGGAGAACTTGGAAATTTAAACCTTGGTGGTGAGGTAGAGTTAAGTGGTCTAGAAAATGTAAGCGAAACATTTGCAAAAAGAGTCAGACTTGAACATAAAGAAGAGATCAGACACTTATCTCTTAAATGGGATAGTAAGGGTCAAGAACAAGCAGTGCAAATGGATTGCCAAAAGAATGTGCTATATGCCCTTAAACCTCATGATTGTCTGCAGACTCTGAGGATAGTCAACTACAAAGGCACTAGTTTACCATCATGGGCATCTGATCTTAGGAAATTACAGCACTTGACTAAACTCCATCTGCAGGGTTGTACGCTGTGTGAGGAATTTCCTCAATTTCACCACTTCAAAGGTCTTGAAGTTCTTTACTTGGAAAAGTTGGACAAATTGCAAAGCCTATGCAGTGATATGGTCTCTGCGCCATTCCCAGCACTGAAGCAACTCTGGTTACATGATTTGGAGAGCTTGGAGAGGTGGGTGGCAACAGAAGGAAAAGATGAATTAACCTTTCCTGTACTTCAGGAGATTGATATTGAAAACTGTCCAAAGTTGAGAAGTCTTCCTGAAGCACCAGGGCTCAAGGTCATAAGGCTGGGCGAAGGCAAGGCACTGCTTTCCCACGGAATAGTTAAATCAACAAGGCACATGACTTCACTGTCCAAGCTAGAAATATGTGTCCGTGACACTGAAGCACCGCCTCAGATAGATATTAGCTGCGGTTCATCGCAGAAGCTAGAACCATCCCTTCATGACATGGAAGCAGCAACTATGTCAGAACTGAGCATATCTGGCTGCAACTTTTTCTTCTTCCCAAGTCAATCAGAGTTGACATTTGTGGCCTGGAAATCATTTGAAAAACTTGTAGATCTGACAATTAAACACTGCGACGTACTGATGTACAGGCCTGAACAAGTATTCAAAAGCTTGGTGTCCTTGAAGGGTTTGTCGATTGAGTACTGTAATAAGCTAATTGGGCCCGAGCAGGTGACAGATGCAAAACCTACCCAAACAACAGAGCATGTCCTGCCACATTTAAACAAGATATCTGTACGTGACTGTGAATGCTTGGTACAGATTTTCATTCTTCCCCATCTCTCAGAATTATTGTTATTGATGATTGCCCTAGTCTTGAATTCATATGGGAAAAGGAGAAACATCTTGAAGCCTGTACATCACTGGAATACTGCCAAGACACTGCACCTACCGGTGCACCAGAGCAGTCACTGTATCCATTGGTTCCATGTCCATGTCTAGTAACTGTGTACATAGTAGGCTGTGATAACCTGGTAACACTTCCGAATCTACCACCGTCCCTCAAGAAATTGACAATCAGCAACTGTGGGCAGCTCTGTACTGTGTCAGGGCAGCTGGGTGGACTCGAGGTACTACATATTTTTAACTGCAATAAGCTACAGTCAGTCCAATCCCTTGAAGACGCGTCATCATTAGAAACACTGTTTCTTAAGAGTTGCCAATGCTTTGCATCCTTAGGATCCAGCGGTCCTGGGACTTTCTCTGCTCTTAGGGGACTTAAAATCGAATACTGCCCAGCTATGGATATGAAGCAGTTTAACAAAAATGTGCTTGACGGCCTCGTACAGAAAGAAATATCACACGTTCGTTCAAGCAACCCACGTGAAGGTATACTGTTCAATTTTGTTTTCTTTGTTTCCTTAAATTTCTCTGGGCATTCTTTATATGTGCTGTATATCCGACCATCTAAGTTTTAGTGAGGTCCAAGTCCAACCCTCCTTAATTTATTATTGATGTCTGGTGGATTAGTTATGCTCCCATTAATTCTAAATTATAAGACGTTTTGTTTTTCCTAGAGATATAGTTTTTGTTATGCACTTATATATAAATAATGTGCAGATACATAATAAAAACAATTCACCTTGAAAAGCCAAAACATCTTATAATCTAGAATGGAGTGAATACAATAGGTGGGTGGAGGTCTGCAGTCTTGTTTCTAGACTGTCACTGTCTCTGATGTAACCCCATCCATATTGTCAGTTTGGTTCATACGGTTATTGATTTGTATTCCTGGATGCAGCAGTTAGTAACGTGCATCTTCCATTTGCAGGGCCTAAACTGTTGGAACCAAAATCTTGGAAATATGCTATCCCTGCTTGGTGGTGTCACCGCACAGAGGAGTAGTTCCAATACTGGAGGCACTCGTGTTGTCGTGTCTTCTCTTTGCAGGGCCAAACTTTGATGAAGGCACACATCTAATAATTTATTATTGATGTTGTCTACAACAGATGTGCTTCTTTGCATAAGTTTGGATCGTCAGACGTGCAGTGTTAACTGAGTCCCGTCTGAAGGTTTGAGCGTGTCTCCGTACATGCATGCAGACGTGCCGCTACCCTCGTGTTTATTACATTTTTTCTGCGCAGAGAGGGTATCTATGTACTATATGATACATATCTAGCACTAGACGTACTGCTGTGTATTTTTGTATGAATAAATGAGCAACGTTGCTTTTACTCTTCACATGCCTGGCTGGTAGCTTTTGTATACTCGACGTCTTTGAGAGTGAGTTTCATGTGAATTGTAACTATAATAATCATGCCTCTGCCGCTAGACCTGTTTCACTAATGTTTCATTAGGTTTGAATGGTTTGAAACCGTCTTTGTTTGTTCAGTTGGTTGCACATCTGGCATGCAGTTATTATTCTGTATATATAAGGATTGAATCATTGTGTTCCATGCTCTGCTGTTACATTGCATCCATTTTTCAGTCCCTGTGTCAAAAATGAAACTCTGCACTATCCATTTTTCAGAAGCAGAGTGGGCATTCACCAACCAATCTGGCATTGGGAACATATGAGTTTTGACTGCGGGCCTCCAGTGTAGGCCCATCCGAGTGCGGGTCTCGGATATTTCGTGATCCGGCGGCGTTCAGCCCTCCAGAATTTTGAGCCTGATGACGATGGAGCGGCCCAGCGTGGTCAGGCCGCGGAACGACGGCGCAGTGGGCAGCGGCGGGCAGGCGCCGGTGTAGTGTAGGGGGAGCCAGCCACCGGTGGGGCACTGGCACTCCGCCGAGCGATGGGAACTATTGCGACGCCAGGGGACCGAGCTGTGAGCAGCAGTGCCTGACGGCGCCTGCTCGGGGCTGGGCGGCCCTTCCCATCGAGGCTCGGCATCGGGTCCCACCACAACGCACCGCCGGCACGCGTTCAAGCCGGCTACAATTCCCGAACGAGGTACGCTACGATGTCTGATCTTCCGCTCCCATGCTTCACCGTTTGAAACTTCTCTGCTACTTTTTTTGGACCATATTTCTCTGGTATTTTGCTCTGTCAGTTTTTGGTTGTCTTGTGCAACGCTTGCGCACTTTGACCGAACTTTCCAAAATTTCAGCAATTAGGACGACCTTGTTGTCGTAGATTCGGTGTGTTCGGTTTGTGAAAAGTGAATCCGAAAAAGCTTCAATACCCGTCACATCCAATCTTTTGTCGCATGTGTGGGGCATTAAATGTAGTTAAATAAAAAACAAATTACACAGTTTGGTTGAAAAAGTACGAGACGAATCTTTTGATCCTAGTTAGTCCACGATATGACAACAATTATCAAATACAAACGAAAAGTCTTCTGTACCCCCAATCCAAAATATTTCACCAACTAAACACACTGGCTCTATCCCATATATATGCGATGGCAGACTGTAATCATTGGGCAAATAATTGTATGGGCTTTAGAGAAACTCCAACCCAAATTTCTTATTTGAGTCCCTACCCTAAATTTTAGAGACTTTAATAAAAGAATCAACTATAATAGGACTCCTAAATAAGCGCTCATTTTTCATGCCCACCCAAATTATAGTTTCAAGCCCCCAGATCTAGCAGCCCCTATCCCGTCCCAACTATGGGCCCCACATCAATTTTTCCCTCCCCACCATCCCATCCCATCGCCTGCAGACGACACCGCTCGTCTCCCTTGCCATGATGGCGCTCGGCCATGGCGCGAGCTGGCACAACCCCGGTTATTCTGAGCCCGACAGCCACGCCATCGCTGGGCGCCGCAGGGCCGGCCGCGGCGATCACGCGCCTAGCGCCATCGCTGGCACATAGGCCGGCCGTGCAGGGCGCGTGGCATTACGCGAGGGCCGTTGGAGGTCGCCTTGTCCGCGGGCGGGTTGGCCTCGTCGGATAGAGCCGCAACGCGAGGAAGCGCTCGGGACACAACACGGTTGCCAACAATTGGGCGCGAGGTTGCAACCGCTGTGTCGTGCGGCCACTTGCCATTGGGCTGGCCGCACGGGCCTGGGCGGTGGTGCGGGTGTGTCGCGGTGCACTGCGCGGTGGACCGCGGAGCGCCATCGCTCTTGGCGACCGCCGCCACGCAAACATCCCGACGCAAGCCCGCCCCACCCCAATGCCCACCCCCGCTCCAGTGGCGGGAGGAGCGATGCCCACGGCGTCGTTAGGCGCACGCGCTGGGGGCCTCGGCCTTCCCTCGCGACGGAGCCGGCGATGGTGGAGGTGGGCGGGGAGCAAAGCGAGGAGGAATGGGAGGTCACCTCCCCCAACCACACCGCGGCCCACCGGGCCTCGATGGCCGCACCACCACCCCGTACCATGTGGCGCCGGGATCACCTTCCGTTCCTCGTCGCCGGCGGTGGCAACGATGTCGCACCGGTGCCGCTGCCGAGATCCATCCCAACGCTGCGTCAGCGCCGTGGCGCCTACCGCCGCCGTGCGGCTTCTTGACGGGGTCACGGCAGGTGTGTGGGGGCTCCGGCCCGGGATCGCGACGCTGCCGCGCCGGGCGCCCCACGATTTCCACAAATGCCTCCTCAAGAACCATCACCCCACCGGCCCCGCAGCCGGTTCTTGGGCAACCTCAACCGACGGCGGCGCCCATCATTGGGCTGTTAGGGGAAGCTTCGGCGAGGGCGGCGGGGCGCTGGAGGCACGGCACCACCACCACCTGCCCGCCATGTTCCCCAAGAAAGATAAGACGGGCGGCGGTAGGCACGCGTCTAGAGCCTCCGCCGTTCCGAATCAAGGCCACCCAAGGACCACTCCGACCGCGAGAAGCGCCCCGCGCCGCCACCGCCTGACACGGCGAACCCGCCGCCTCGCCATCGCGAGGGTAAGCGTGTGGTGCCCACGAGGCCCCGCCGCCGTGACCCTACCGCCCGCGACATGCGCGGGCGCGGGTGGATTGACCCCCTCCGCTCAATCCTTTTTTTTTGACAAAGTGGCGGGGTCGACGGGATTTAGGGTCCCTGATCTGATTTTTCCATTGGAGTTGAGAGTGAATTTGGGCCCTTAATTTTTCCATCTCAGCATGCAAATGATATTTTAGGGTCTCAATTTACATGCCCCCACTGGAGTTGCTCTTAGGAGTCCATATGGAGGATGCTTTGTAATTTGCTGCTCTCTTGTTCAACGAAGATTAGCTGTCCTCCAATCCAGTCTTTCATCGGTACATTATAAAGGCAAGTTACCATTTTAGGGTTTTCATCGGTACATTATAAAGGCAGTTACCATTTTTCCTTCTTAACATCAACCAAGAGAAATGCATTGTCACCATTTTCGACTCAAAAAGAGGAGAACAGGAACATTTAATTCCAGAACTTCATAGACCCACTAAAAAAAGTAAAACAAGAAGCCATTCCTATATTTCGATGTTGGCGGTGTGAATTGGCCAATTCCATTGAAGTTTTGGATGTCCTGCAGCAAAATTTCCTTGAAGCAAAGGTGTCGTACCATTAGGGCACCGTTCACAGAGAGCCACACCGGTCCGTAATAGTCGGTCATCAGTCCATAACCTATTTTGAAGGAGCAGCCACATACAAAACTTGCATCAAAGACGGCACCCAGGGCTTCAAGATAATGCTAGGGAAATTGGAGCCAAAGCATCTTTTACATTGGAAAAGGTAAGACGATCTGATTATTTCAGTATAAGCATCCGATTCCCTTTTTGTCCAGGTGATGTCATCTTCGGCTTCATCCTCCAGGTTAAAATCGGTCTCATTAATCAAAAAGCCACAATCTGAACTAATCGGCAACAAGATCATGAGTAAAGCTCATACGCAATGTTATGTATCCGTCTGTTGTCAGCCAAGGCTATATTTAGCACATATGGAGTCCCATTCACAAGGCGGCGGGAAAACTATAGATATGGATGAAAAAGACATACAGAATAACTTATACGCTCATCTAAGCTCACATATAGAGAGAGATTACAAAATATCTATGTTGGTATTACATTAGAGAAAAGATAAGGTAGCAATTTTCTAATATTTATATTTTCTAAAATTGTAGCCCATGTAAGAGCCTGAATTTATAGTCTAGTTTACATAGTTTACCTCTTTAATAATATTGTAAACACTAATACAGATAACTCCAACTTGTGTTTGTCATAAACCGGTTGGATTCCGGCATGAGACGTGGCTACCGGCGGCGGCGGGGGGGGCGGCGGCACCAGGCTGGGGATGGCGATCGGGCGGCGTGATGACGTAGATGACGTAGGGCTGATGAAGAACGACGGGGTAGAAGACGGCGAAGATGACGCCAGTAGCAGCTTCAGGCGTGTGACGAGAGGGAAGGCGGGCGGTGGCGATGGCGGGGGTGGCGGCGGCGGCGCAGACGGCGTGAGTGGCGGCGGCGGCGGCGGGCGCTTAGCGTCGCGTAGGGTTAGGGGTTGGAGAACTGAAGATAGAAGCTGTTGGGGGAGCTACCCCTTTAATTTTTATGCTTAAGATTCAACCGACTACATGCCCCTTGTATTTATAGTCCGAGGGAGACTTGTATGCTAAGAAATATCTAGGAGGTTTCCTTATAGATTGGAATACCTCGTGACAAAGCAATTTATTTCTTTCCCTACATATTTATTTCCTAAATAATTATTATTTAACGACGAAGCGAAGGATGACGGGCGGCAGCGGCGGCGGCGGCCAGGGCAGTGCGAATGCGGCCGCGTGTGCCCCCCCCTTGGGCCTGTTGGGCCACTTGCCCACGGGGCATGACATCACTCCCCCTTTTTCGACGACAAGCCTCCTCACGCTGTGGTTCCTGCACGGCCGTTGTCATTTACTACGGTCGATCGAAGTAGCATGTTCTCGAGTTTGTTGCATTCACCGTATAGAGGGAATATGCGGGACAAAGATGAGGGCGCCGACCCTTTCGATCTTTGGTTCGACGGGTGGGATTCCATTGCTTGAGGGGCCCAAGCTAGTGCTCCCACCGAGCTTGGTGGTTCGGCAATGCCATGTAGCTTGTTGTCGGTTGGTGTAGCGGATTGAGGTAGGATGAGGGCCTCCGTAGTGGTGATAAGGTAGACGTGGTAGAAGATCGGTGCATGTGGCATGTACCTCATGTCGGGCCGTTGGTGGGACTGCCGCCCTCTTCTTGGTGGCCACGCACGGTGCCCCTTGGGCCGGACGGGCGGCCTCCCAAGGTCCAATCTCGGGTATGACATCTCCCCACCGCTGACGCGAGGCGACGCGCCCACGCCGCGGCTAAACTTCGAGTCGCCCCGCTCATGTAGCCGAGTTGCCGCTGGTGATGTCGCCGTTGATGTCATCGCGGTCCATTGCCTCATTGCCGAAGTTGTGTGATGGACGTGGCGGAGGGGGATTGAGGAGACAAGCGAGGCAGATCGCTGTGTCCTTCGATCGGGGCCTCCCGCTGTAGGGCCTCTCCCGATGAGGCGAGGTCAAGGCGAATTTGGGGGTGCCAAAGTAGTCGCATGTGTCCTCGCCCAAATAGCTGGCGCTTAGGTTGCCGATGAGGTGGCCATAGATGGGCAGCTTGAAGCTGCAAGGGAGACACGGTGTGGAGGTGTCCCAGTGCTCCTGTGGCGCCTGGCTTGGCATGCTGATGAACCAAAGAAGTACCGCTATTATCAGGTGGATAGCGGCATACCTCATGTCTTTTGTTACGGCCGATGTTCCATTGACGTGCCGCGATGGGGCGCCTTCGGCATCGGTGGAGCGGCCGTGTCATCGTGAAGTTGGACTTTCGGGAGTGGGGTTGTTCTTTGAAGCACTTGCCGGTGTCGGCCGTGATGACATCCACGTTCGCTTGTTGACGTTCTTGGCCATGGTGGAAGCCGAGGGATATCCGATGGGCGTAGCGCATTGTGTCGTTTGTCAAGGTCGGGCGGTGGGACGAGTGCGCCGACGCCGAGGGGTCATCATCGGCGTTAGCGCCCGGGAGCGTCATTGCCGTTCGTGGCGCCCATGATAGCGTCGTCGTTGTTGGCGATGTCGTCGATGCCGAGGGTGTCGTGTGGAGCGACATCGATGGAGATGTCGTGGTCGTCGGTGATGTCGTTGGCGCCCACGAGGGCGTTGCTGTTCCATCCTATGGCCATGCCCGCAGGGGTGGCATTCTTGTCGTTAATGGTGCCGGTGTCGAGGGCGTCATGGTTGGCGATGATGATGTCAAGTGTCGTCGTTGTAGCACGGGTCGTAGAGGTAGAAGCTCCATGTTGGATGGGATGGACTTGCCTGGTGACTGTGGAGTGTGTGGTGTCCTAGTCGCTGAATGTGTTGTCGCCGTTCTTTGTTCACGGCGCCGGTGTTGTCCAGAATGGCAGGATCAGCGACGTCGATGTTGCGTCGGTTGACGTCGTTGTGTCACCCATAGGGACGTTGGTGTTGTCGTTGAAGCTGAGGACGTCATGGTTCACGACGTCATGGTCGTTGCTAATGTTGTTGGGGGCGCCCTTGGGCGTTGTCGATGTCGATGACGCCGGAGTTGAGATCGGCAACATCGGCGCCGACGTCGGTCGACATCGTTGTGTTGCTCTTGATGGTGAGTTCGTGGATGCTCCCGGTGTTCCCGGTGTCAGAGAGGATGTTGGTGACATAGGAACTTATCTGCATTGTCATTGGAGCCTCACGACGTTAGCCTAGTTGGGTAGGCTTTTTCGCCCAAGCGCCTAGTGGACGTCTGTGGTAGCCTCCCCGATCCGATCTAAACTGAGCTGCGACGGCGGGTGCGTCCTTGGGGTAGGCATACTCGTTGCTTGTAGCTTCACCGATCTTGGAGGGGGTGACGTAGGCGGCGCCTGTGGGAGCGACGTCGCTGTCGGTGGCGCCTATTGGTAAAAGTTATTCTACAGAATTATTTATAAATTTGTATTGCAAGCGAACAGAAACGATGAGCACTTCACCAAGGTGAGGGTTTTAAATATCGAATCCACAGGGAGAATGGTGTGAGGGTAATGAGACAAAACTAATCCCTGAGATAATAGGAAGGAACGGGAGTTCAGATAAAAGGTGAGAAGAATTCTATGGTTGTCTGGGTTTATCTCCTTGTAAGGCTTAAAGATATTTCTTAATGGGGACGTACTCAAAGGAAAGTAAGAGCGAAACTCACTATTCCCCCAGCAACTAAGTCCTACGTGTCCTATCCTATGGGAAGTGGAATCCAAAGGAATCAATGGTACTGTCACTACCACGATCTACCACGCTCCGGTAGGTAGGGTGTATTTATGAGTTATCTAGTCTAAACACCACGTTTACACTAGGGGTAACAACTTCAATTCAAGAGCGACAAGAATCAAAGTACTCTAACGAGTCATAAACCTAAAGAAATATAAATAAGTGAACTTACTCAAATATAAGGTTGATCCACCAAAGAAGTCTCAAGATCAAGTGCAATGAAGCCTTTGATCCCAGAGGTACAAGCGTAGAAGAGTCACCCATGCATCCGGTACTTCTCCTTTCTTCTCCTCAACTCTACTTTCTATCTCTCAAGAACAGATCTAGAACTCTAATCAAGTTCTTTGATCTATCTCTCAACTTTCTACTAATCTCTCTCAACTTGATCTAGCTCTTCTAATTAGAGAGGTATGGCTCTAGCTATGATCAAAGCTGAGTATGATGAATAATGATTTTCATGCCTATGGCTGGAGGTAGGATCATCCTTATATAGTCGTGGCCAATGAATGCTGACCCTTGGATCAAACCGACCTTCAAAAACGGTGTAGATACAACCTCAAAGTCGGTGGTGAACCGACCTAGAAAGGAGAGGTCGACAGGGGGGTGGCCACCCGGGCGGCCGGCCTATGTGGCAATCGGGCGCCGGGGTGACTTGCCACCTCAAAGATCCCGTCTTTTTGGTGTCCTCTGGTATCTTCTAGAATGTTTTAGTCCACTTTTTCGGTCGAAATTCTTACGTGGTAAATCCTCTTATTGTTTGGGGGTTTTCTCTAAGTTTTCCCAAGCATTTTCCTTTTAAGTCCCTGAAAAGATATAAATCACCAAAACTTCGTGGAAATTGATCAAGATAATATCTATTTTATGTATTTTATTCTTTTTATAACCTTATTATATGTTTAATTGACACATAAAAACATAGCTTAAGAGGTGTCAACAAGCTCCCCCACACTTAGGCTTTTACTGCGTCTCGATAAAAGGATGGTCATAACAAAGTTACAAGACAAGCAAATCAATCATAAAGCAATCTCATGGTCAAACTCATATTTTATTTTTTATCAAGAACTTTAAGTAGTTGAGAAACAAGACAGTTGATATCGAGTACCCTATTCCTTCAATCAATTCAAATTTGAGTTTTTGCAATGATTTTTGAAAAGAAACATAGCTCACTTTTTTTCTTCTCAGTGATACTCTCAAATCACTCAATAAATATATATATGTAGTATTTTTGGATCCTCACACAAAGATATAAATAAAATATTTACTTCTAATAAAGTTGTATCCGAATTTCAGGTTTGTCAAAGATATAGCATATTTACCTTGCATGTATTTGCAATGTCAAAGATGGATCTAAGGAAAGACATCCTAGATCAAGATGTGCATGTGTGTGCTAATTCTACTATGCTCTCTTTTTACTTCTCTCTTTTTTGAAATAAATATTTTTTCAAACAAGGTCATGGGCTATCTTTATTTTTTTTTTTTAGAGAGGTGGGCTCTGGCGGCCCTAGACTTTTGTCTTTTATTTCCTCTCTTTAAATATGTGGGTTCTAATCGACCCTCGGACACTTGTCTATTTTTTCATCGTTATTTATTTTTCTTAGGGAGGTAGGCTCTACTCGCCTCGTAGGACACTTGTCCATTTTTCATCTCCCTTTTCTTTTTTTTTTCTTAGGGAGGTAGGCTCTTCTCGCCCGTAGGACTTTTGTCCATTTTTTTCATCTCCCCTTCTTTTTTTTTTTTTTTTTTTACATATTATTTTTGCATAGCCCATGCCTTGCTGTACAAAAATTATTTATTAAATTTAGAGAGATAAACAATTGGAGCTTATAAATAATTAAAAACAAGTGTATGTGATCTTGATCTTTAGACAAGTCTCTCAACTTAGTTCACAAAATTTGACAAAGCTCAACACAAAGCAAATAGCTTGTTGCTGATTTTAATATTCATAGCATGGCTTTTAATAGGATATAATATTTTCCACGTAGATAAAGTAAAGCTATTATTTTTAATGTTTTCGAAATAAATTCTCCAGCAGAAAAGATATCAAGAATTAAGCTCTCATCAAACTTCTATCTCAAATTTCACAACAACTTAAGCAACTTGGGATCTTTATTATTTTTCAATAGCAATTAAATTAACCATGAAAAAAAGTATTACGTGAATTTATCCTTAGCAAAGCATATCAATTTATTTTTATTTTATTCTATTATTTAGCATATCAGCAAAAGGGTTCGAAACCGACGGAACGTAAAACCAAAATACTAACTAAAGCAAAGTTCGGAGATCAAACCGAGAGTTGAAGAAATCGAGGACGAGGCGAGGTGGCAGACTGGCGGCCGGCGATATTCTCTCTGGGCGGCCGCCAGAGCCTTTGCTGCCCAAGGCCCGAGCTTCGAAATCGTGTTGGATCATCGCTTACAGTATTTATTGTTTTGCTTCGCTTTTCAAATTCGGTTTAAGTTGTTCTTGGTGTTAAATCATTCTCTCCCCACACTATCCTTTTTATTATCCTTTATTCAAAAACATGGTGGAGACAAAAAACATATACAAAAATATAGAAAATAATAACTGAGATAATGGATCAACAAATTATTGAAAAGCAAGAGCACTCTTTATTTATTCAACCAAACTTATTATTGACTCAAACAAACTTGACTCGACGACCGACTCAAAACTCTAATTTAAAGTAAAATTGACTCTCGACTCAACAAGTGCTCTTATAATCTTGAGCTATTTTACATACGCTTATTCAAAAGGCGCTCAAGAACTCCTAACTTCTCAAGTATCATTGTATTTTTCTTCTCCAGATTATCTAAACGTCTAGAGAAGTAGCTAAGCCCACGTCGCGCAGCCATCAAGTTCTACACAAGCAATCGTCCATGTGTGAATTTCGAATTCGAGAGGTGATGGATTGATCGCAACTAATGGCTTCGCTTATACGGAACTATAGCCATGGAGTTGGACAAGTTGGTTGCTACCTTGACCGATCATAGACCACCATACGGTCTCGGTGTTCTTCATGGTGAAAATATGTGGTGCCGGTCGTCGGTCTTGATGGAGGATGAATAAGATGAGATTAAATAATCAGATGGGGCTCGTTTATATAGGTAGAGGTGAATGAAATAGGATGGAAAGGCTCGCAGTATTTTCCTAAGTAGATGACTCGGAATATTCGTCATTACAATGGGCAAGTTCTAGAGTATTCCCGGAACAAAGATGGAAGTGAGAGGAGGCACAGGCACGGTGGCCGCCGGTCCCATTGGGCCGACCGCCCGTGCCCTGTTTGCGCGTGCTCCGTCCTTTTTTCTACGGCCTAATATCTCTATTCTAGTTGTAATGCCTTTTACTTTTGGCCCATAAAAATAAATTTCACAAAAATTAATTCCCTTGGGTTGGATAAATTATAAAGCCTATTTCATCTAATTCATCTAATTTATTTATTTCATCGACTTATTGGGCTCATAGAAAATTTTAAGACGTTGGCCATTTACCTTGAATAACTTACCTTCTGAGTCTTGAAGAGTGATTGCTCCATGTGATGATGAATTTACCACCTTGAAAGGTCCTTCCCACTTGCTCGCTCGAAGTTTTCCATGCCCGAATAATTTTACTCGAATTAAAGAGTAATACCTGATCTCCTAGAGTGAAATTCTTTATCTTAATCTTCTTGTCATGCCATCTCTTGGTTCTTTCTTTATAAATCTTAGCATTATGATAAGCTTTCTCTCTTCATTCCTCCAATTACGATAATTGCATCTTTCTCTCGAACTCCTACAACATCAAGATCCATATTCCATCTCTTGATTGCCCGGTGAGCCTTGAACTCAAGCTCTACAAGCGGTGACAGTCTTTCCATAAACAAGTTGATAAGGTGTCATTCCAGGTTGGTGTCTTATATGCCTGTCTTGTATGCCCATAGTGCTTCGAAGTCTATCCTTCCACTACTACAGATTTGAACTTGGATGGTGTTTATTTTTTATTTTCCGTGGCGGGCATTTAGAAAACCGCCACGGAAAAATACTTGGCGTGGCAGCCCGGCCGGGGAAAACCGCCACGGTTAAATCGATTAACCGTGGCGGGCTTTATTTAAAAAACCGCCACGGTTAATCGCCATTAACCGTGGCGGTTTTCTTTGCAATGCCCGCCACGGAAAAAGGCTGGGCTATAAATACAACCCAAATCTCCTTCTTCCCCACGGGAACTTCGCCATTTTCTAGGGTTTTGAGCTTCAAAACTCTAGAAATCACCATTTCCGGGGGAAGGTTTTGCCCTTGGTTTGATTGAAGTTTGGCACCGCTAGGGGTATTTCCTCCCTCTCTCCCTTTTTCTCTCCCTCTCTCCCTCTTTCTCTCCCTCTCTCCCTCTCTCTCTCCCTCTCTCCCTATGCATGGTCCTCCCTCTCTTTGAGATGTAATTGAATATGGTTTGTGCTCTTTCTCTTCCCCTCTCTCTCCCCTCCCTCCCCTTTATCTCTCTTCCCCCTCTCTCCCCTCTCTCCCCCCTCTCTCTCTCTCTTTCTTTTTGAGATCTAGTTTTTGATCTCCCTCCCCTCTCTCTCTCCCCTCATAAAGCTACCTCCTCTCTCCTCTCCTTCTCTCTCTCCCTCCCCCTCTCTCTCCCTCTTTCTCCTCCCCCCTCTCTCTCCCTCTCATTTGAAGTGTACGTACGTGCTCTCTTTCCCTCTCTCTCGATCTCTCTCGTATTCCTCTTTTTGCACTTTAGTTAACTCTCTCTAATCATCGATACTTTCGATCTCTAATCATCGACGCTCTCTTTTTGTTTGGTTTAATTAATTTGAGCAGGCCGTCATGGCGTCGAATAGGGATTGGATGTGCGTGCCGAGGATCGGTTTGGCTTTCGTTGATGATGTGCGAAAAGAAGTTTATGCCCGTCGCCACGAAGCATCGAATCGGTCGAGGGTTCGAAGAAATGGTGTGCCCGTGCTATCGGTGCAAGCATATGTTCTTACACAAGGATGATGTCGCCGCGGAGCACTTGCCGCGGTATGGTTTCATCGGGGGGCCGAGGTACACCGTGTGGAAGTATCACGGTGAAAAAAACCGAAAGTGTCGCGGCCGGTTCATCTGAGGACCCCGTCGACCTACAACGACGGAAACACCGTGGTGGGCGGAGGGCGACGAACAGGTTGATAATCGTGATTACATCACCGTAGATGAACCGCTTGAAGACATGTGAGAAGACAATGCGGGTGGAGATGATGGTGAACGGTCGATGAGTTGATGACATGTCGGTAGGGATGCTTTGCTCTTCTCGAGGAAATTGCTAACCTCAAAGATGAAGATGACGTGTTGTTTGGCAATCCAAGATGGCTCGAGAATTTTAGACGGATGAAGCGAAAAGAATTGACCCTCTCTACAAAGATGACGGCAAATGTCCGGCGTAAGGCACGGTGCTACGTTTTAACCTAACGATGTTGATGATGAAGGCTCGCCACGGGTAGTCGACCACGAGCTTCAATGACCTGTTACGGTATCTCGGTGACAATGTTTTGCCCGAGGGAATAAGGTGCCCGCCAATACCTATCGGGCGAAGAAGGCGATTAAATCCGTGGCCATGAAGCTTAGGAAGTTTTAGGCGTGTCCTAACCATTGTATTCTATACCGGGGTAACTATGCGGACTTGCGGAACTCAGCGATGCGGCGTGAGTCGTTACAAGAAGAATGCTGGCTATCGTGCCACCGATGAGGAGGGACCATTGAGAGGGCCCAAGAAACAGAAGACGGGCAAGAAGCAGATGCCACCTCCTATGGACGAGGAAGAAGATGGTTACACGCAGAGGAAGATCCCTGCCCTATCGGTTGTGGTACCTACCCGTCCCGGATCGCTGCGTGCAATTTTTGGTAACCCGAGGATGCCAAGCTGATGTCCCGGCATGCATCGGCCGAACGCCGCGAAGGGCGATGGCAAGCTACGACACCCCTGGATGCCAAAAACGTGGAAACGCATCAATGACATGTTCCCGGATTTTAGGGGGCGAGCCTAGGAACGTAAGATTCGCAATGAGTACCGGGATGAATCCGTTCGAGACCTCGGTAAGCGCCAGACAAAGACCGGCGGTCACCCTCACCATATTCAACCTGCCTCCCTACGAGTGTCCGGCGCCAAATATCTTCTCACGGCCATGCTCATTTCCGGACCAAAGTAGCCAGGCAATGATATAGATATGCTCATTGAGCCAGTAATGGAGGAAATGGCGGAACTGTGGAAAGGGGTTGACATTATGGATGCGTCCAGAAGAAGAAGTTCACTCTAAAGGCAATGATAATGGCCACCATCAGTGATTACCCTGCTCTCTTTTTCATTGTCGGGGCAGATTAAGGGGAAGACAGCTTGCACACGGTTTGCATTGAGAATACCTGCTCCATTTACCTTAGTGGATCCCAAAAGGCGGTGTATATGAAGCATCGTAAATTCCTCTGCAAAGAACACGCTGTACCGGAAACTTCGATGGGCCGAGTACTTTGACAAATGAGCCTTGAGACATCAACGGAGGAGCCGGAAAGGGTAAAGTACGGGCCAAAGGTGTTTGAAATGGTGAAGAACATAAACCACGAGTTCGAAAGAAGAAGAAAGCCGGTGGGCCAAAAGGAAAAGAAGAAGCGAAGCGGAACAAAACAAAGCAGTACAAGAAGAAGAAGAAGCGCCAGAAGCGTATGTATGTAACCCACTCGGCCGGCCTTTGCCCAAAGTCCCATTCAAGAAGCAAAGAGATTTTCTTCAAGTACCTACCATACCTTTGGAAGATGCTCCATACACCCCATGCCGCCGATAACATGCATCTACGAGAAGAATCTCTTCGAGAGCTTGGTCGGGATGTTCCTAGATATCAAGAATAATACGAAGGGCGGTGTCAAGTCACGTCGGGATCTTGCCGACATGGGCATCGGGCCTGAACTTCACGCCAAACCCTCGGGAATAGCGGAAAAGTCGACCTTCCAAATTACGAGCAAATCGACACGGGATGAAAAGAGGGATTTTTGCAAATGGCTCGGGGATGTGAAAGTGCCGGCCGGTTTTACGTTCCAACCTCAAGAGCATTGTATCGATGAAAGACGACACTTTGCCAAACTTGAAGGCCCATGACGCCATGTCATCCGACGCGGTGTTCCTTCCAATTGTGATTAGGTGCATCGGCCCAAAGTTCTTGAGGATGGCCGTTACGGCGCTGTGCTACTTTTTTAATTGCATCACGAGAGAAGGTCATCGGCTGAAAATGACCTCCCCCCGCACCGAAAGAGTTCATCACGGAGACTATATGCCAAAGCATGAGATGTGCTTACCAACGTCTTTCTTCGATATTATGCCACACCTCATGATACACATGGTCGATCGATAGAAGAACCGAGGCCTCTCTACGCACGAGATGTGGATGAACGAAAGCGGTTCATGTCCTCTCTTAACAGACTGCCCTTAACCGTGCATACCCGTGAGGGCTCTATGATCGAGGCATACACAACACAGAGTCCTGCAACTAGCCGCACTAGATACATCCGGGATGGAAATGCAATCGCCTACCCGAACACCCGCACGAAGGGCGTAACAAGGATGGGATGGGCTGCTGGGGAGGGGAGGACTGAACCGATATAGACCACGAAACAATCGAAGAAGCCCATGACAAGCGCTCTAAACCGCTTAGTATCAATGGAAACGTGGGCGAGAAGCATCAAGGAAATTCGCGACAAGCGTGGGTCGGGCCTGAGAGGGGTAGGTACCGAGACAACACAAGTTGAATTTCACAACGTGGATCGGAGAAACGAGAGATACCCCTAAACGCTGATATCGGAAGAATCGATGCTTGCATACGGCCCATCTAGCCAAATCATCACATGGCAAGGTTACGACATCAATGGATACGGGTTCCACACGAAAAGAAAAGGACAACAAGAGCGCGTCCACGTAACAGCGGCGTTCGGTATGAGGGCATGGACATGGCCACCAAGGAACTCAAGACATACTATGGGCAAATCCAAGAGATTTGGGAACTTGATTATGGCGAGAGCAACAGATACCCATTTTCCGGTGCCGATGGGTCAAGCCAACGGCCGGTTGACGTGGGCGGTTGGGTTAACCACCGTTCATTTCGAAAGTACCGGAGATGATGAGTGGGTACTCACAAGTCGCGTGGCCCGGTAGCCTACTACCCGGTGCCCAAATCGCAGGGGCAAAAAGCAACTACATGCGGTCGTGGGAGGGAAGCAAAGGATCGTGGGAGCCGATGGAGTGCGAGTCCTGAAGAGTACAACAACTACGGATGGTCGTAAGAAGACGGTGGCAGCCCCGCAAAAAAAATAAGTCGATCCTTTTGTAATAGAACCAAATATGTAATGGAACCAAATATGTATGTCACGACATTTATGTAATGGAACCAAAATGTATTGGAATCGCCGCACTTTCTCGAAACGCCCCCGACTTGTCAATTAAAGACTGTATTTTTAAATCATGCAAGAACTATTCAAAATTCAAGTTTCACATTTTTCATGGGTACACATACTCATAGGAAGGCCACACAAAAAATTTGGAATTTTTTAATCAACATTTGAATTGTTATGATTTTTTGAAATTCAAGTTTTGAATCTATTTTTGCGTGGCGGTTATTTTACAATGCCCGCCACGCAAAAATCATTTACCGTGGCGGGCATCCTAAAATAACCGCCACGCAAAATGGCGGCCTATATAAGGATGGGCGGGTGCCCCTGAATCGCTAAGTCCTTCGCCACGGTCCTCGATCCACCCCGGCGGGCCGCGCCAAAATTCCGAGCCGTTAAATCGTTGCCGCCGCCGTTCCCCATTAAATCGCCGCCGCCGCTCTGCGCCTCTCCGTGCTCTGCGCCTCTTTGCCTCTCCGCCATCTGCGCCTCTCTCCCTCTCTGCGCTCTCTGCGCGAGGAGATCCGCCGCCCGCCGGTTACCCGGGGAACCCTAGCCCGCCTTTGTGCTGCGCTGCCGGTCGCTGAATCTGCCGCCCGCCGGGTCTCTGTCCGCCAGCCGGTGGTCCTCTCTGCGCCCGCCATTGTCCGCGTGCCCCTGCTCCTCTCCTCTACCCTGGGGCTAGCAAACCCCTAACGCCCGGTGCTCCTCTCCCGCCGCCCCGCAGGTGCTTTGCTCCTCCCCACATCCGCGCGGCCCGGTTACGCTCCTCCTCCGTGCTCCTCTCCGACAAGGTCCGCCGCCCCGCCCCGGTCTTTGCTCCTCCCGTCATCCAGCGCGCCCGGTGCTTCTCCTCCCCGTCCGTGATCCTCCCCCGTGCCATTGGTCCCCAGCCTTTTGCTTCTGTCATTCTGTGATGCCATTTTTTTTTACTTTGTGGTGCCATTTTTTTTTCGCCTTTGTGATGCTGTGATGATGGTTGATGGTTCGCGAGCATATGCCCGATGTGATGATGCCGCAACTTCACATTTTTTGCTGCCTGTGATGCTCGCGGATGATGGTGCAACTTCACATTTTTAGATTATTTATTAATCGAGCATATGCCAAATGCCACGCCCATGATGCAACTTCACATTTTCGCATGAATTTTGAGATGAATTTATTAACCGAGCATATCTTTGAAAGCACTATATTATGCCATCGCCATGAATGCCAAGGCCAATGCCAATGCCAATGCCATACTTAGCATATGGCGGCGGCGACGAACGGCTTTCGAATTTTGGCAGCCCTTCGGGGTGATCGAGGACCGTGGGCGAAGGACTTAGCTAATTCAGGGCACCCGCCCACCCTTATATATGCCTCCATTTTCCGTGGCGGTTATTTTCACTACTACTTAGTTGAACTTCGATTTGTGGCGGTTTTTTTTTGGTTTTCCATGGCATTTACTACTACCTTACTATCTACTTGTGGCATTTGCAATGATGTGAATCTTAGTGCTTTGAGGCGGTGGCATATGCGATGATGTGAATCTATTAATGCCGAGGCAAAATGATGATGAAATGTCCCCATACTTGTGAGCGGCTAAACGAGGATGGCTTGTATAACATGTACAAGCAAACAGTTTTTAGACGCGATGTGATAAGGATAATTGGGTACTTCGAGCCAAATTTGTATTTTTACACATTTTTTTGTATTCTTACACATTTTTTGTTAATTTTTTGTATTTTTGCATATTTTTATTTGTATTTGTAGACATTTTTTGTATTTTTAGTTTACATTTTGTATTTTTGAAACTACTCTATATATGTAAAATGGAAAACTATGTAATCATGAGAGGAATTCAATAATAAAATGTTCTCGAGATGACTCGTGATACTACATACTACTATTGTTACACATTTTTGTTTATTTTTTGTATTTTTTGTATGTACTATGTAAAAAGGAAAATATGTACCTATTTTATCTTTTTTTGTAAATTTTTTGTTTTTTTTGCAACTACTCTATGTAAAATGGAAAACTATATACGTAATCATACTACCGCTATACTTTTTACTCTTTCACTTTAAATTACTATAATAAATTGCTCAGGTGTTCCCGAGAATCCAATGGCATCCGAACCAACCGAGATAAAGATCGTGCAATGGGTGCCTGTGAGCGAGGAGGATGTGGCCTCCACGTCCGATTCTTCCTCCCCGACAAAGGATACGTGAGCAAAGAGTTGACACCACCACCGAGGCCGAGAAAGAAACGTCCCTAGGGAGGGACGAAATTGATCTGGACTAGCAACCGTGAGGAGCCCAACACCACGTGGTTCTCGTGAGTGGACAGCCCGGAACCAAAAGGTAAGAATACGACAAACACAACGCCGTGTGCCTCATGTAAGTACATGACTAATTTTAGTTGTTGTCGTGGACAGCTACCATTGGAGCCTCTGCGTCTAGAGTTTGGTGAAGAGAGAGCTCGGTCGGAGGGGCAGGAATCCGTCCCACCCCTAGCACTTTAGTGACCACCACCTCCAAGAAGTCGCTTGAAAAGAGGCCAAAGATGGGAGGCACCAGAAAGCCGAGGTGGTGCGTAATATATAGAGGATAGGGCCGAATGGAGATCCCGTGGAGCCGGAAAATATCGTGGCCACCTAGAGCAACCAGATCTCCGTTGTAGCCAAGGAAAGTGTGCCCATCACTTACCTAGACTGAGAATGTTCCGGACGTGTTTGAAGAAGGTGTGGAAAGGCGTGAAAGTCCTATTCCATTATCCAGGCCGAGGCAGGCTTTGACAAAAAAAAGAAATGCAAGAAGTATGTGTGGTCATTTGCAAGCAAAGCGCCGCACCCTCGCAAACCATCTGTACACAAACTATGTGCGTATGGGCATGGGATGAGTTCGTCAACCTTACGACTAATGAATAGTATGAGGCCAAGTCGAAAATGGGTAAAGAACTCGCAAAGAAGAACGAACTCGTGCACAACCTCGGCATGGTAGGATATGCCGGTCATAAGGGTGGGATGGCGGCGGAAAGAAAGGGAGGACGCCGAGAAAGGGATAGAGAATACATTTGCTAGCCCTTCCCCGAGGGCACGCGTGACTTCTTCTATGCCCGTCGGCCCAAGAAGCGTATTAAGACGGGCAGCACCTCCAAGTACAATGACCCAAAGGTTGACGAGGTGGAGAAGAAGGTGATGCATGTCAAAGAGGCCAAGGAGCGCGGGAGTTCCAACCTAGGAGGGAGCACGACGAAATGACCGAGGCAATCCGAAGACCCGAGCACACCGTGGCCGAAGTTCGGGGCCGTGGCTCGAGGTATAGTTGGAAGACCGTGGATTCCTGGGCATCCGACGCGGGCAACTACCACACGAGGCAGAGGTACAAGGATAACCTTAGGATGCAAGGCTATGAGGAAGCCATAATGGACATAGTCGAGAAGAAAATAGAAGAGGTATTAACGAAGAAAGGTATTTCCAACATCCAAGGTTTGAGTACCTCTACTGGAGCGAGCAAGAACCCAATTGACGATCTCGTCGAAAACGCGGTGGGCACTCTCTATATACCCATTGGCAGGAAGGGAAAGAAGAAGGAGGTGGGCACTGCCATGGTGTGTGCACCACGGAGAGATGATATGTTGTACAATAACGAGCTGGTCCCACCCGAATATGTCTTCGTTTATCTGCAATCCATAGAACCAGGCCTTGGTGATGAGGAGATCGATATCCCAGGTGAACTAGGAGAAACAGTACTCAAGGACCTTCGGGTGGAGAGGGAGTACCTATGGAACAAGGAAGACATTGTCCTAGTTCAGCCGACGACACCACCTCGGACGGCAGCGCCCGCAGATCCTCCTTCCCCAGGTGGTGGCGACGATGACGATGATGATAACAATGACGATGGTGGCCGAGGTGGCGGAAGTCCTCGTCTGAACCCACCTCTGGAAGAACCGGAAGGAGAAGACGGTCGCAAGACACCCTGCTACGGCGACGGCGAGAGGACACCTTCTCCTAAGCAACACACGGGGCTCGCCGTCCTCCCACACCGCTTCAAGCGCCCAACGGTCGAGGAGGTTTCAGAAAATGTGACAGGTACATAGCAAAAAAATACATGGCTAACTTGTACTATGCATTAATTGGTGCCTAATGACAACACATGTGACAGGTATAGCAAAAATTATATAGCTAACTTGTACACATGCATAGGCTTCTCAACACCGCCTCAGGCTTGAGTCGAGAAGGACGCTGAGGTCGAATGCTCCCCTCGAAGTGCCGAAGAAGAAGAAGCCGTCAAAAGAAGATGAGGAAGTTCTTGCCCCGACCTCCAAATACTTAGATGATTTGCGACAGAGGAGGAGCTAGCGGAGAGAAAAAGGACCTCGGATCGGGCTAAACAGAACCCGGGGGCCGTGAAGACCGCGCAAGCTTACTAGGTAATGCGTATATGCGTGATAATCTCAACCAAACTTAGCCGGACATATTATGTATGCGTGCGCATTACCTAGATGATGCTAACATACATCTCCTTCTCAGTATAGGAATTATATACCCCATCGGGCGGGGGGCAATGGGTCAGCCCGGACTGCCCAGTTGGTTTGAGCTTGGCAAGTTCATGGTGCCCAAGGGCCGCTAATCGAGGAAGAGGAGGGGACACTCGCGGGTTCCACCTATTATATCGGCATGCGATTGATCGGGGGTGACGGAGCTTCATTTCGGGGTTCCTAAAGAGCTCTTTAACTTGGAGGAGGACATTTCACGCCACTAGGCTTCGACGAAATGTGGCGGTTGCTTTCGGCGCCAGGACCTCGACCAATCCGTTGTCACCCTATATTTGCGTGAGTTTATTTACCGATAATTACGCGCTCGTACACCACTAATTCTAGCTCTTTGATCCTATAATGACGTGACCACATGTGCTTGCAGGATGCAAGCATTGATAGCCCGAACGATGAATGAGCCGGTTGTGTTTCTATGTCCAAATGTATATAGGCGTGGCATATTTTTCTCATTTCTCGGATGGAGACCCGAGGAAACCAAGAGCTCAAGAAGCGAGGGGCAAGGCCGAACAATATAAACACTACAAAAAGTTTGTGCGATGCAAAAAGTTAAAGAGATGGCGAGTACATCCGCAAGTGCATGAAGAAGATCAAAGGGCCGCCGGTTTAGTCGCTTGCGGCCCAACATATCAAGTAAGTCAAAAGCAATAATACTTTTATTTTTTTGAACACCGAATCTATCTCTAATCAAATAAAATGGTGTAGCCTTGCGGTATACAAACAACAAAGACACACTCGGCCACTGGATTACTTGGCTAATCTTCCCTCGGGATGGATGTGCCCTTAAGCTCGACTTCGTTGTATGATACGCCAAAAGGCCTATATAAACATTTTGAAGAGGCCTTGCAACCGTAAGTCACGACACTTGTATACTATTTCATACCATAAACTTCTATAAGTCATGACACCGAGGGATTTCGCATGCGGGGCTTACAAAGGATTACTTGGCGACACCCGAGTCATACGATCGAGGCAAAATACGCAAAAAAAAAACATGGGAACCAAATGAAGATCAAAGCGAGATTTGAGGTATATATATGTGCATTACTCTCGTTTGCTGCGCCCATATTGAATGGTCTCATAATATTCTAACCATTTTACTCGGTACATATATCGTGCATGCAAGTCGCGGTAAGCGACCTATAGGAACCAACCCGTGTGGTTTCTATACACGTACCTTCATATCCCGCAATGACGCGTGTACCGCACTCACGTGGCACCAAATGACGAAGAAAACCACGGAATATTTTTGGATGAAAGGCTTGGGCGACCTTCACGTTCAAGAAACCGGTTGGCGCCATCCGTAGGGGGTGTCATTGAGGGGCGTTGTGCTACCTACCGCCATTTCTTCGATCCTAACAAATGACCTTGCTAGAAACGAGGACTTATGGGAACTACGGGACTTGGAGAAATACGCTAGACATGAAGGACTATACGTGGGATGGCCCAGAGTTGTAACCTAGCTAAACGTGTTTGAGCAATCGATCGTTGGATCGAGTTTTGTAAATTGTGATGTGTACAAATCGTCACTTTTAAACTCTAAGTGCTTTATATAATTGAATGTCCATGTTAGTTGAATGTTAAATTGTGATGCATATGTTCAAGATTTATGTGAATATTCTCTTATTTTATTATTTAATATGTGGCTTAAATCACAATTTACAATTTTATAATATTTTTGAATTTTTTTTATTAATCCTGAATTTCTTAACCGTGGCGGGCATATTATAAAAACCACCATGGTTAATACATTAACCATGGCGGGCGCGTAACGATGCCCGCCGTGGTTAATCTATTAACCGTGGCGGTTTTTGTTAAACGCCCGCCACGGTTAATATATTTTCCATGGCGGGCATGGAGTCCACCACGGTTAATCGATCGATTAACCGTGACCCTAGCTTCCGTGGCGGACACAATGCCCGCCACGGAAAAGCCAAAAAGCCCGCCACGGAAGTTCAAATGTGTAGTAGTGTTCCATTTAGTTCCCATTTCTTCAACCTGCCTTATGTAAGATATTCTTGATTTGTTTATTTGAAGTCTCGCTTGCCCACTTGTTTGAGGGTGGTAAGTCAGAGCAATGTTGTGACGAACTCCATATTGAGATAAATATTGTCGAAATCTTCTATCAATAAAATGGCTTCCTCCATCACCGATTACCATTCGAGGTACTCCAAATCCTCGAATATAGTTTCTTCAAACATCTTGATTGAACTTCTACCGTCTGGCTTTTTGCATGGTAAAGCTTCTACCCACTTTGAAACATAATCCATCGCTACCAAGATATATTCATAGTGTCCAGATTTTGGGAATGGTCCCATGTAATCAATTCCCCGCACATCAAAGAGTTCGATCCGAGATTGGTTGTTAGAGGCATAGCATCTCTTGCATTTATATTTCCGTGCCTCGACAAGCTCCACATCTTCGGACAAAATCTTTTGTGTCTTGATACATGATTGGCCGAAAAATCCTCGCTTGCCGATCTTTGCATGTGTTACGAATGCCCCATAATGACCTCCATATGGTGATGAGTGACATCTTTCAATAATTTGAAGTCCTTCTTCCATTTGGTACACATCTTCTCGAGTAGTTCGTCGAGCATACTCAAGAGATATGGCTCATCCCATAAGTGGTGACGACTTTCATACATAAGCTTCTTCTTATTAGCCCCTTGGTGCTACATATCCCGCAACCATAAAATTAACAAGATCTGCATACCGGGGATCGGTATGGGTTATCCGATAAAACATATCATCCCCGAAAGTGAGTCATTAATTGGCAATTCATTCGGTTTTTTCAAAATTCATTCTAGATAAATGATCAGCAACAGAATTTTCTACTCCTTTCTTATCTTTAATTTCTAAATCAAACTCTTGGAGTAACAAAATCCATCTTATCAAACGAGGTTTAGCATCTTTCTTGGTGAGCGTATATTTCAAAGCGGCATGATCATCATAAAACAATCACTTTAGCTCCTACCAAATAAGATCTAAATTTATCTATAGCATAAACAACTGCTAGCAACTCTTTTTCAGTAGTAGCATAATTAAGTTGTGGTCCCAAGTAAAGTTTTACTAGCATAAGCAATAGCATGATGTTTCTTGTTTTTAGTTTGCCCTAACACTGCCTCCCATAGCATAATCAATGGCATCACACATAATTTCAAAAGGCAAAGACCAATCGGGGGTTGAATAATTGGTGCGTAAACAAGAGCCTTTTTTCAAACTTTCAAAAGCTTTATGACAAGCATCATCAAAAACAAAGGGAGCATCCTTGGCTAACAAGTCGGTAAGTGGTCTAGCAATATATGAAAATCTTTTATAAATCTACGATAGAAACCAAAGATGGCCTAGAAAACTTTGTATCCCTTTAATATTCACGGGGGAGGTAACTCGTTCTATAACTTCTATTTTTGCCTTATCAACCTCTATTCCCCTTTTAAAATCAAATGACCAAGCACTATTCCTTCTCTAACTATAAAATGACATTTTTTCCCAATTAAGGACTAAGTACTTTTCCTCACATCTTTGCAAAACTCTATCTAAGTTTTCTAAACAATCATCAAAAGTTTTTCCATATACGTAAAAATCATCCATGAAAAACTTCCATAATTTCTTCAATCATTTCAAAAAATATAGACATCATACATCTTTGAAAAGAAGCAGGTGCATTACATAACCCAAAAAGACATTCTTCTATAAGCATAAGTTCCATATGGGCGTGTAAAAGTGGTTTTGCTTTTGATCATTAGGATGGATTGGGATTTGGTGATACCTGAATATCCATCAAGGAAACAAAAGTAAGAATGTTTTGCCAATCTTTCTAACATCTCATCAATGAAAGGCAATGGAAAATGATCTTTTCTTGTGGCTTTATTTAGTTTTCTATAATCTATGCACATTCTCCATCCTGTAACAGTTCTTTGAGGAATTAATTCATTTTTATCATTTTTAACAACCTGTCATGCCTCCTTTCTTAGGCACGACTTGTACAAATCTACCCACTCGCTATATGGCACGGGATATATAATCCCTAAGCATGTAATAACTTAAGAACTTCCTTCTTAACTACATCTCTCATCGCATTATTGAGTCTTCTTTGAGGTTCTATAGATAGGGGTACATCCGGATCTCAGAGGAAATACGATGGGTGCGAGAGAGCGGGACTTATTCCTTTTAAATCATCGAGTGCGTAGCCTAAAAAAATTTGACGATGTTTTTCTAAGACAGCTTATCGCACATAAGAGTCTCTGTTCGGTGTAAGTTTATCATTTATGATCACTAGAGACTCGGATCTTGATTTAGGAAAGCATAAGTGAGGCCCGGTGGTAAAGGTATAAGTTCAATAGGAGGTCTAGGTGGGTTCTCAAATTCATCTAGAGGTTCTCAAGTAGTAGGATTTTCATCCTCTTCTTCAATAAAGAATTTTGAATCATCTTCTTGATTAGACTCCACAAAATATTCTACGGTGACCTCTTTAACTTCCTCCATAGGATCTGGTTCTCGACAAGACTCGGATTTAGCATGAATAGCTTGAACTATAGGTAATGAAAATTGAAGATCTTTGTCTAGTCGAAAGTCTAAGTCTTCGGGTTGTCTTTTAAAAGTAAGTCTTTCTATTGGTTGTCCTATCAGCAGTCAAACTCCATGATATCAAAGATATAGAAGCTAAGATGTACCATGATGTTATTAACCTTGATTGGTAAGACATAAAGAATTCCTAAGCTTTGAATAATTTGTCCCGAAGGTTTTAGTAATAATTTTATAGTGGGACTCAATGGCGTATTTTTGAAAAGATCATGAGCAAAAGATAATGCCATGATGTTTATCCCCACTATAGGATTATAAAGAGCATCAAAAGGATCTTTATCAATTTGGCAAATCTAATAGGTACGTAAGGTGAATCCAAACGGATCACATCGAGGAAAGCTCGATTCTTCTATCCATTCGCTACTTATGATTGAGACAAGTTCTTCAGAAGTTCCTTTTAAATGTGTCAAATCGAAGAGTCTAAAGGATAAGATTGTGATGTTCTAGTCTTAAGAGATGTAAATCGATATTTCAAGGTATTTCCATAATCAGAAAGAGATCATCCTCGATATCAAGTAAGAAATCGAGATTGAAGTAACCTCTCGGTTCTTCTAAAGGTTCTGATTAGCCGAGATTTGTAAAGAATTTCGAATAGAATTGGATTCAAATAATCTTTCTTCTTCTATTATTTCTTTTATTTTTAAATATTTCCCTGTAGTTGGATCATCCTCCTTGTTCTCCACTATTTTATTTAAGATAGCAATGCATTCGTGAGGGTGAAAGGTGAATGAAGGATCCATTCGCAGAGGTGTTCAAATATTTTCTAGATTTTCTATTCGCCAATATAGAAGTGTTGAATTAGAACATGGTCCGATATGGCGAGATTAGGTCCGGATTTGGAAAGAAGATCATACAGTTCCCAATAGGCACTCTCAGAGATTCATTATCCTTTTGTGTAGAGGATAGGATCGAGAGCCTAAAGTTAACTAGTTTGGACATGGGAAAGAAATCAGCACAAAATTCGCTTACGCAAGTTTCCCAATTGCCAACCATTCTTTCTTTATTTCTATTGTACCACCGGGCGAGCTTTTCCTTTCGTGAGAGAAGGGAAAGAGCGTCCAACGGATAGTTTCAGGGACATGCCCTCAATGTTGAGGCATTTACATGTCTCCTCAAAAGTTTGGAGATGAATGAAAGGATTTTCGCCTAATTCTCCCGAGAAAGTATGGTTTTGGACCATCTCTATCAACCCGGGCGAAACTCATAAGAACCAAATTTTGAATAGGTTTAGATGATAGCACAGTCTACAAGCTTGCCCATTGGGTGCCAAGTATTTGTAAAGAGGGGTAATATCCATTTGGATAGTGATTTTGAAAAAGATAAAGATAAAAAAGATAAAAAGAAAAGAAAAATCTAAACTAATGATATGATACAAGATTTAGTTTAGCTCATGTAATCGACAAACCGTTCTCCCCAAGAACGGCGCCTTTAAATACTTGTTGGTAAAAATTATCCTACGTAATTATTTATAAATTTGTATAGTCCGCAGTTTAACGTAAACGATGAGCACTTCACCCGGTGAGGGTTTTAAATATCGAATCCACGGGAGAATGGTGTGAGGGTAATGAGACAAAACTAATCCCCGATAATAGGAAGGAACGGGAGTTCGGATAAAAGGTGAGAAGAATTCTATGGTTGTCTAGTTTATCTCCTTGTAAGGCTTAAAGATATTTCTTAATGGGGACGCATCAAAGGAAAGTAAGAGCGAAACTTACTATTCCCCAAAGAACTAGGTCCTACATGTCCTATCCTACGGGAAGTGGAATCCAAAGGAATCAATGGTACTGTCACTACCACGATCTACCACGCTCCGGCAGGTAGGGTGTATTTATGAGTTATCTAGTCTAAACACCACGTTTACTCTAGGGGTAACAACTTCAATTCAAGAGCGACAAAAAAATCAAAGTACTCTAATGAGTCATGTTTAAAAGAAATATAAATAAGTGAACTTACTCAAATATAAGGTTGATTCACCAAAGAAGTCTCAAGATCAAGTGCAATGAAGCCTTTGATCCCAGAGGTACAAGCGTAGAAGAGTCACCCCATGCATCCAAGATTTCTCCTTTCTTCTCCTCAACTCTACTTTCTATCTCTCAAGAACGGATGTAGAACTCTAATCAAGTTCTTTTGATCTATCTCTCAACTTTCTACTAATCTCTCTCAACTTGATCTAGCTCTTCTAATTAGAGAGGTATGGCTCTAGCTATGATCAAAGTTTCGAGTATGATGAATAATGATTTTCATGCCTATGGTCGGAGGTAGGATCATCCTTATATAGTCGTGGCCGATGAATGTCGACCCTTGGATCAAACCGACCTTCAAAAACGGTGGAAATACAACCTCAAAGTCGGTGGTGAACTGACCTAGAAAGGAGAGGGGTGACAGGGTGGCCCACCGGCGGCCGGCCTATGTGGCACCGGGCGGCCGCTAGGGTGGCTTGCCACCTCAAAGATCCCGCCTTTTCTCGTGTCCTCTCGGTATCTTCTAGAATGTTTTAGTCCACTTTTCGTGGTCGAAATTCTTCTGTGGTAAATCCTCTTATTGTTTGGGGGTTTTCTCTAAGTTTTCCGGCATTTTCCCTTAAGTCCCCTCGAAAGATATAAATCACCAAAACTCGTGGAAATTGATCAAGATAATACCTATTCTATGTATTTTATTCTTTTTATAACCTTATTATATGTTTAATTGACACATAAAAACATAGCTTAAGAGGTGTCAACAGAGCCCATGGAAGGGGCGTCGTCGATGGGCGTAGATGACGCCGAGGCGCCGTCGTCGCCGGACAGCAAGGCGCGTGCTGCGGTGTTGCCGCCGCCGTGGCCACCGGTTCGTCATGGATGTGGTGGACGGCGTTGTCGTTGGCCGTGGCGGCTTGTCGCATCGCCGCCGTTGCTCCCAAAGATGTCGCCACGGCGCCAGTAGTCGCCGAAGATGGTTTGGAGCTTCTCCATGAACGCGATTGTCCACGCGCTAGGGTGGTAGTCGCCGGAAGCCATCGGTGGTGGGAATCGCCCCGGTCTCGGATACCAAATATCATAAACCGTTGGATTCCGGCATGACACGGTCGCTGCGGTGGCATCGGGGCGGCGGCAAAGAGGGGATAATGGCGATCGGCGGCATGATGACGAGATGACGAAGAACGACGAGGTAGAAGACGGCGAAGATGACGCTGTAGCAGCTTCAGCGGTGACAAGAGGGAAGGCGGCCGGTGGCGATGGGCGGGGCGGCGCCGCAGACGATGAGTGGCGGCGCGGCGGCGGCGGGGCGGCGCTTAGCGCCACAGTTAGGGGTTGGAGAACCGAAGATAGAAGCTATTGGGGAGCTACCCCTTATTTTTCTCGCTTAAGATTCAACTGATTACATGCCATTTATATTTATAGTTCGAGGGAGACTTGCATGCTAAGAAATATCTAGGAGGTTTCCTTATAAATTAGAATACCTCTTGACAAAGCAATTTATTTCTTTCCCTACATATTTCTTTCCTAAATAATTATTATTTAACGACGAAGCAAAGGATAACGAGGCAGCGGCGCGGCGGCAGCTGGCAGCTTGCGCGTGGCTGGCCCCCTCCTTGGGCCTATTGGGCCCCTTGCCCACAGGACATGACAAGTGTTACTATAGGTTAGAAAAAGTGTTACAATAATGTACTACAATATCCCCTGTTTTGTAGTAGTGATGATACACTTTTCCGAAGCTTGGTCGAACTAATGTTTTTTTTTGAGGAAATAGGAGGGCTTTGGCCCCCTCCTAGAATTTTATTAAAAAAAAAGTTTACAAGTCTCTTAAGAGGAGTTCAAGAAACAAAAAGGAAACAAAAAAAATCAACTTAATTACACAAAGTTTGGTCGAACTAAAATGACAAATTGAGAGAATATATATAGCATCCGTGAGGGGAAAATGTGAACAAGGTCAGTCATTTTTAACTCAAAAGCAAAAGTTTTATTGTCTCTGGTATTAGTCCAAATTATATTTAACCATAAATGCAGAGTTGGTACAACCAAGGAGGACAAGATCGAAATAACAGACACATAAACCAAGGACGTTAGCCATGCATATATAAGTACACAGATGCATATTTATTTAGTAGGCTAATTATTGCCAACGCCTCACACACACGGAACGACGAGTGATATCTCCATTCTAATTTGCCCAATTAATGAGACACTCCTCCGAAACGATCACGGCTCGCAGTTGCTAAACCATGCTATCATAGAAAGAGACATGCCCTCCGGTGTCTGCGGACAACGGCTGCTCCTCGCTGTCCTGCCAGTGCCGGCTCTAGGGGGAGGGCAGGCAGGGCGCCGGCCGGGGGCCATGAAGATGAGGGGCCCAAGATTATATAAGTAATTAGTACATGTAATTTTCTATTTAATATAAAATAAGCATTTTCATTTGAAGGCCCATAAAAATTAGAAAAGTAGCCCAAGCTTGCTCAGACGTAACTTCTTTGGTCCATTTACATTACGTAACATCACAGTCCATGATTCATTCATCTATCGTT
The DNA here is from genome assembly GCA_015847255.1 of Hyparrhenia diplandra. Classification (NCBI taxonomy): domain Eukaryota; kingdom Viridiplantae; phylum Streptophyta; class Magnoliopsida; order Poales; family Poaceae; genus Hyparrhenia; species Hyparrhenia diplandra. Next base: position 1,313,266 of record JADLZK010004649.1, on the reverse strand, counting down.
TGGGTTTGCTCAAAAAATAAAAATCCATCGATTGGAGCCCCCAGGTGACGTTTCTGATCTAACGTTCTTCCTTCCTGTCACCGTCGTTGTTGTGCCATATACTGCCCTACCTCACGTCCTCACACAACCGCCACTCACCTGGCGGCCGGCGATCACTGATCAGCTGCAAGTCGGCAAGTCCCAAGAAGGCAAGGACACTTCAAGACGCAAACACACAATCAGATCTGCTCCTCACGGTAAGCAACAAGACAAGGGTTATAAAATTTCTCAAATTAATTATAAGGATTATAAAATTATAATTTAATGTTTTATTTGAATATCATAAATGTTAGGTACCAAGCATTTTAGTTTTTATTACATTATAATTGTTATGTTTCATGGCCTAAACGTGTACTGCAAGAACCTATTATTCATACTATATACTATCTCTATACCAAAAAAAAAACTTGACGTTTAGGACAAGTTTTTCGGTTTAAGAATATAAATCAACAATAATTTTTAAGTTGTTGTGTTTGTAAATGTGAAAACTATATGAATAGATTTATTTTGGAAGTCGTTTTTGGAGACCGTGGACGCTGAACTAAACGTCAAAAAAAAAAATTTGTATAGAGGGTGTATATATAAGAGTACAAATTAGTTCAATGGGCCCTTATTTTTTTTCCTGCCCATAGGCCCTTGACATTATAGAGCCGGCACTGTGTCCTGCACCGCCAGCTCCATTGTCGCTGAGCTCCAAGTCGTCGCGTCCAAATGAGTCGCAGCAGTGCTGTAAACAGACTTCCTAGATCGCAAATCTTGGGTCGGCATCGGCCGCGACGGTGAAGTTGCTGACCTGTGAGCAGGAGACACGTCTGGAGCCGGTGCCGCCTTGGTAATTTCCAGCACCACATCCTCCATGGTCGGGCGACTGGACGGGTTGAGGTGGGTACACTTCAAGCCCAGCAGCAGCATACGCTCTGCCGCATCTGCGATGACCGCCTGGCTGTTATCGTCCTCCCCAGCTGCGCCTGCTGTGAGCATGCTGTCGTCGATGGTCTGGACCAGCTTCCCCTCCCGATGAAGACGTAACACCCAACCGGTTATGCCATCATCACCACCATCCCATTGTCGACGACCGGTGACAATCTCAAGGACAAGAACACCGAATGCATAGATGTCAGATTGTCTTGTAGCCTCACAGCTCTCTTTATACTCGGGCGCAAGGTATCCCAGTACACCAAGGATCTTGCCTGCGAAACTGACCGAGCTCTTGTCCACATCGACAGTGCATGCGATGCCAAAGTCGCCGAGACGGGCGCGGAGGTTGGAGTTGAGCATGATGTTGCTCGCCTTGATGTCACGGTGGAGCACCATTGGTTCGTGCTCATGATGGATGTAGCGAAGCCCTGTAGCTATATCCCTCACAATGTCATACCTGGTCTTCCACGGTAGAACAGCCGTGTTTTCCTGCTGCAGCGTTGTGCGGCCATTCCGGAATAGATGTTGATCCAAGCTACCTTTACTCATGTACTCGTAGATAAGGAAAGCCTCTCCTTTGTAGTAAGACCAACCTGGATTTTCACACACCGCCGCGCAAATGAGATATTAGTATAGTACGTAGAGCAATATATTTATATCTCAATATCTATACAATGATAAATAATTTTTTCAAAGTATGAGTTACGTTTCATCCATGCATATAAGTCATTTCTTGCACCCAATGTCAAGTGGGCCCAGCTTGAACCCACGCTCTACCACTTACGTAACACCTCCGTACCACTACACAACACATTTATTTGTGAGTATATATAGGATGTCATCTTTGTTTGATGTCCTAATCTTGTATTAGATTGGATTGAATATTTTGACTACTAAATAAACTCAAATGAAAAGGTTTCAGTTACAAAGTATCAAATCATGTTAAGCGCTATAACTTTAGTACATGATGTGTCCCCATCCAAGATCATTTGAAAGTTTCAAATTTTTAAATCTCAAAATATGTGAAATTAAAACAGATATTTGAGACTCAAAACAATTTCATCTCAAATATTTGTCAACAATAAACTTGTAGACCAGGTCCGGCACTACAACTCTGATACTAACCATGTGAACATTTGAGGTGCTTTGGAAATTCTAAATATTGATTTTCAAAATCTAAGAATTTAAAACATATATATTTAAGACAATAAATAGCTTCAGATAAAAAAATCAATTATAAAGTCGTAGATCGTATAGAGAACTACAACTTTAGTTATAGACCATGTCAACATTGATGTTGTTTGAAAACTGTAAATCAAAATTCATGAACTTACTAAAACAATATGTCATGAGTCCAAACAGTTCTAAATAAAAAAAATATCCACTATAAAGTTATAGTTTGCATCAAGAGCTACAATTTTGTTATAAAAGTTCATCTTCATCTGCTTACATATGGAAAAGTAATCAATTATTTTTTGATGCAACTATTTCTTGACACAGGCCAATTAAGATACCTATCTCTCTTAATCAATTTTTAGAGACGGTCCTGTTGATAGTGATTTTCAAAGACAGACATCTTAAGATGCCTACATCAATTAATCGATTTACAGAGAGGCGGACATTCTAAGGAGACCATATTTGTAAATCAATGATTAAGGTGGACACACTGAGTTTAGAACGTCCATATGTTAATCAATTTAGTGAGGCGGACGTTCTAAGAGTCTAGATAAGGGTTACATAATTAGAGTTTTGTTGTTATATTCTTTCTAGGTATTACAAGTATAGTTAGAAGTAGTATTGAAGATGCCTAATCTTAATAAAGGCATGTTTGTTTAGGCTTTCTAGGAAGTTTTAGACCTTTCAAAAACCAAAAGAAGCCAAAAGCAACAAGTTCACAGCAATTGTGAGATTTTAGGCTTTTGGCTTATGGAAGTTGTTTAACTTCTTTTGACAAGTCCAAAAGCTAGTATTCTAAAAAGTGATCGAAATCTCAAACAAACACTATGTTTTGGAAAAAAAATATCAACATCAAAAAGTTAGTAACTACAAGCGCCAATAGAGGTAGCACGTTTATTTTCACCAAACGCATTAGAAAACTAAAAGTTCTCACATCAGAAACATCAACTTTAATATGGTAGACTCTAATCTTCATCACCAACAATAGCCATTATTAAAAAATATCTGCCTCTAACATTGTGTAAAATACATAAAGTAACTCGTAATATTGCATCAAAATTAGCCACCTTTATCATTACAAAAGATAATTGAAAATAACACCAAATTTGTAAGTAAATTACCCACATCTTCCATTATGAAAATTAATTAAAAATAACCCTCTAAATTTGCATTGAAATTACCCACCTTTCTTATTATGAAACATAATTCAAAACAACCCGCTTATATTGAATCTAAATTACCTACCTTTACCATTATAAATAATAATTTGAAACAACCCTTTAACTTTGTATCAAGGTTACCCACATTTATTATTATATGAAAGATAATCTAAAAGGCCTCAAATGATTTTTATAAGTCACCCGCATTTGTCATTATGAAGAGTAATGCAAAGTAACCTCCTAATTTTGCATTCAACCTACCCATACATATCACTAAAAATGATAATATAAAAGATTACCTTTATATATTTGTATCTACCTCAACCATAATAAAAAATAAACAAAAACATCTCTCAAGTCTACTTGTTAAAACTAATATATGTTATTCCAAACAATAAATCAATTTCTATAAAACATGGCACATATATATATAGGGTGCACTTTCTATACAGCCGGGTATATAGTTACTCCCATATTTAAAGACCACATTGTGTATGTGCTCATACTTGTTTATCGGTTTGAGTATGTTTAGATACTCATATTAAGATACTCTAGATCTTACTACACGATTTTTTAAAGGCAGAACACACACACACACACACAACACACACATATATATATATATATAGGGTGCAGTTTCTATACAGCCGGGTATATAGTTACTCCCATATTTAAAGACCACATTGTGTATGTGCTCATACTTGTTTATCGGTTTGAGTATGTTTAGATACTCATATTAAGATACTCTAGATCTTACTACACAATTTTTTTTTTTAAAGGAACCTATATTTTTTAATATATTACACAAAAATGCCACTACTACTATATATAAAAAAAGTATATCCATATATTCAACGTATGAATGCATACTTAACATATATACCACCATATATGGTCTAGTATGATCATATACTTCATCCACATGTACTTCGTTCGTAATATATACCATAAATCTTGAGATATAATATGGGTGTAACTACACCTAGGGTGTAGAAAAAATTTACCCTATATACTTCAAGAACCATGGAATTAAATTACCATAACTCTATGTTTCACCATGTATACCAAGTAAACATCTATACATGAGGATAAATATTTATTTTAATAGCTTATGAAGCATGGAAGAATGTTCACTTACCAAACCACATAGCAATAACACTGACAATTCACTTTAGTTTATCTAAATACTCCATTACAATAAATTGCATAAGTTATTATGTAGAAAAGTTTATACATTTTGACTGTAATGCTATGTCGTATCAACATTAGTCATTTAATTTTTAAGCACTCTATGATATATAAAACAATATTGCACACATATAATCCTATAACACAACAAATTCAGCATGTTAAGTGCCCTGGTGCAAGTTGAGGTTCAACATAACATGTGAAAATCAATAATACTAGGACCTAAACTCTTTTTAACAAAAATAAATAAATTTTGAATTAAAAAAACACTAGAGTTTGTACTTATCATATGGAAAAACTTTGCAACAACTGAATTAAAAATTGAAAGCTAAAGTATAACGAAGTCATAGAAATGGATGCATCAACCCATTATATATCCTAAGACTAGGTTTCAACTAGATACACATGGAAGAAGAAAATACTATAAATTCTAACATACCTTCAAGATGAAAAGAATTTGAAGCAGTAAATAAGAATAAAATTTGGAAAAATCAAAATTCAGACTCATGACTGTGCTGTGTCAGGAGCCCCTATTAATTAATGGTAAGGTTTCAAACTAATTGCATATTTGAAGTATATAGAGATGCCATATAAAGGAAAAAAATATGAAAATAGATGAAAAACAAATATAGATCAGTCCCTTGCCAAAAAAAAAGTGATTAATAAGTTTATGTAACAAGATATAGACTATCAGTACCTATTATGTCTTTTAGATTAGAACATAAACGAAGACAAAACTTACAATTTGATAGGATTATAACAAAATGTAACACATGCATTACCAATGAGAGGGACGATATTCTTGTGGCTCAGACGGTGGATGACGCTGACCTCCGCTAGGAAGTCGTCGTTGCGGTTATTCTGCTTGTGGTACCGCGTGAACTTCTTGACGGCAACCTCCTCCTCTGTTACGGGATCTGGAAGCTTGCATCTGTACACAGCACCAAACTCGCCCTTACCTAGCGTTGTAGTCTCGTGGAAGTTGTTGGTGGCCTTCTTGATGTCGGCATACTCAATCTGCGTGGGCACTCCTGGGAGCGTCTCCATGGCCTTGGCAAGCTGATCCAGATCCTTCTTCCACCTTCCATATTTCGAGGTGAAGAAGCGGTAAAAACCAACGACGCATGCGACCAATTGCGCGACGAAAACCGAAATCGTGGCCACAATGTGGTATGTTATCTCCGGTTGAGGCATGTTGACTATGGGGATGGGCCAAAGGGAGCACTACTAGTACTTGCTTATTGATTGATAAAACGCTGCCTCACATATGCTTGCTTTATACTAGCGTACGTACATGCATTCTAGATGGTACGTACGACTAGAATGAAAGGTTCTTGAAAGGCTCAGCTGCCAATGGTTCTCAAGTCAGTAAGTCACCGAGGCGTGGTGGCCAAAAGCCCAGAAGGTGAAAGTTGACCGTGCGAGGGCCATACGCTGGGCTGTCGCTCCGAAAACCATACAACACGTTCGTCCGTTAGCATACAAGTTCAAGTTTTACGCGTTCAATGATCTAGACAATTTTTTAAGTAGGAAATTATCTGGACAATTGATCTGGATATGGTACGCGACGATCTCTGTTAGTTAGCAATGTGACACAAACGAATACGTCGTAACTGTGGAGGTACGCACACTCCCTGCAATAATTAACTTTCAGTAATTCTCCCTAATAACCCCGATCGGCATAGTTTGCTCCGGGCACAGAAAATATATCCATGTAACCATGACCCAATGGGCTCCATCGAGTTTGGACCGAAAATTTCTTTCCATTAAGTGTTAGGGCCTGTTTGATACCATGAGCTAATTGTTGGCTAGATAATTTTAGCTCCAATTAGCTCTAGTGCATTTTATAGCCAAGTCTCTAATTAGTTGTTAGCCAACTAGTTAGCAACTATAGTTAATTTGCACTAATTTTTAGCCCAAATAATAACTGGCCATGTGTATCCGAACATGCCCGTGTAATCGACGACCTGATGTCGGGTCTTTGCACTGTCTATCTCTGCATCCTTGGAGTCTTCCTGCTGCCGAAGGAGACTATTTCGGCGACCTCACATCCGGTCTTTCACTGTCTACCTCTACTTCCTTGGAGTCTTCCTGCTGCCCAGGGCGACTATGTCGGCGACCTCACATCTGGTCTTCGCACTGTCTACCTCTGCTTCGTTGGAGTTTTAATTTCCGGCTGCTCGAAAGTGAATATTTCAGGGACATCATGTCCGGTCTTGCACTGTCTACGTCTGCTTCCTTGGAGTCTTCCTGCATCTCGAAGGCGACTACTATTTCGGTCACCTCACGTCTGGTCTTGCACTGTCTGCTTCTGCTTCCTTGGAGTCGTCTCCCTCGGCGTAAGGCTTCTTGGAGCACTGCTTCCTAGAGATTTGTCCTTTTACGTTGAGAGACTAAGGATATTCACCTTCTCTCTGTCTCTAGAGCATCTTCAGCGGTGGCCAGCAAAATAGAGCTCACTTTTTCTGAGTAGGTGTCGGACTCCGACTAGATTGGGCGGAATTGACACCCGATTGACGGTCGTTGGAGGGGAAGGGGGCGAGGAGGAGGCGACGTGGGGCAGCGGCTCGGCCGCGCCCTCGGCGCGGCGGCGACGGGCGGCGGTGGCGGCGGCGCGCGCGGCCGCGCGTCTTGGTGGCGGCGGTAGGGGAGGGGGGCGCGGAGGAGGAGGAGCGGGGAGAGATTGGGATAAATTTCTTTATTAATTTGCTTGTTACCCTGAAAGATTACAGACCCCTTACTGTGGGGATCGATATTCAGGACACTGACGATGAGCTCCCCGCTCAACGTCGACAAGCTAATACAGCCCTAAGAGCCCAGTCAGTCAACACAAAGAGGTCGCTACCCTCCAAAGAGCTCCGCGCCCGCGGAGGAGCTCCCACCTCGGCCGAGCATGCGTATACGAGCTCTCCATGCCGAGGGACCTATTCTCGCCTCGACCGAGCTCTCCCAAAGTGAGCTCTCCCATTCGCGTGACGGACGTTCTCCTGAGGACCTCTTCCCGTCTCGCTCGAGCTCGAGCTCAACAAATCCAGCGGCGATGGAAGAGCTCATCTGTCTTCCGCGCGAAGCCTGCCGGTACGGAGTTGGCCAACCACTCCCTGACAGGTACTGTAGACACGCGTCGCTACAGCAACAGGGAGGGGTCTCCTCCATCATACCGCCATACCCCATCAGCTCCAACAGCGTCACCACAGTACCCTGAAGTACGATCGACGTGTGCATGCCTCATCCATGGTATGGTCGCGCCCACGCCGACGGGATCGATTCCTACCACGATTAGGGACAGCGCGACGCCTGCCCTCTGCCCAGACCAGGATTCACGCGTACGACGACGACCGATTTCAGCATCCTAAGCTACCAACAACTCTACTACAGTCCCCAACGGGTACACACGAAGCGCATCCCGGCGTCAGCGGCATGGCCGCTCCTCCCATACCGAAGAGACGGCTTCCAACTACGATTGAAGACAGGACGACGCCTGACCTCCGCCCAGACCAGGATTCACGCGTACGACGACGACCGATTTCAGCATCCTAAGCTACCAAGAGCTCAAAGAGAGCTCCCGACCAATCAACGAGCTCGTTCGGAGAGCTCTTTCACCTACCCGCCGCTCCATAGCCCCTCACTCTATCTGCTCTCGCCTGAACTCGAAGAGCTCACATGTCCTGCTCCCCTTGTCACTATAAAAGGAGGGGCAGGGATCTCAGTTGAGGCGAGAAGAGAAGGAGGGACAACGAACCCCTGTTTTCTAAAAACCAGCATCCTCACTCACCCTCATATTGGCACTTGCCTCAATCTCAAGAGACTTGGGAGCCCGCTCCCTCTCTCGATCTGCTTGTATGCACCCCGGTATGAGCATTTGAGCTCGGATAGTGATCACACCGGACTAGGGAGCTTGACTTCGCCCCCCGAACCCCGGTATAAACTTGGGTCATTGCCTCTAGAGCTAGGCCATTCGGAGAACACATTAGCTGGTCGATTCTTTGTGACCGTGGTCACCGCGATATCGCACCCACGGCGGTTGGCGCGCCCGGGGGGGCGCTAGTGTGACTCCACCACCCCGATGGCTTCTTCCTCGTCACCGCCGACCGGAGCGCCGTGCTGCGCGCCGGCGCCCTCGACCACCGGCGCCCGCCCGAGAAGTCCCCGTGGGAGCCGTCTTCGCCCGCCCGATGCGGCGCGAAGACATCCCCTCAAGCACCTCCGTGGCGCCCACCAACTCCGTCCCCGCCAACATGGGGCAAGGCTCCACGAGCTGCCGGTCCCATCCGTGGCGGCGGACGGACCGCTTCGTCCCTAATCAAGGATCTCCTCCCCGACATCCCGGGACGCGCCCACGCAGGCCCCTGCTTCGTGATGTCACCTTCTCCATCGCCAACGTCGTCCTCCGGCTTCGCCGGGGAGGGGACGCGCCGTCGATGGAGCGAGTTCACGGCGGCGTACGCCAAGATGTACCCCGAAGGCCAGCCGGGTCTCCCCCTCTTCAATGAGCCCCGGACCCATCCACGAGCTCGAGCTTCGCCCTCGACGGGATGAGCCTCATGGATCGCGACCCCACACGCCAGTGTTACATGTGCCACACCCCGGGGAGCTCGATAGCCATCCTTCCAAAGACTCGAGCACACGCCCGAACTCCGCCAAGGCGCCCGGACCCGCCCGTCGATCGCGTCAAAGCCGGCCGGAGGAGCTCGAAGAGCTTCGGCGCGGCGCGGCTCGGGGCGCGCCCTCCTTTGCCGAGCAAGGAGGAAGGGCGTCGCCCGCGGGGCACGAGCTTCGAGCTCGGGATGTCCATGACCGCATCAACCGCGACGACGATGCCGAGCAGCTCCCCGCCGGTGTTCGGCGAGCTTCCTGCCCCCGGCGGCCGTCGCGTTGCTCCTCCCGCGAGTGCCCGGTCCCCGAGGACCCCAAGGCACGCCCGGACCCACGAGCAAGTCAAAAGCTCGTGGCGGAGGCAGCGGTGCAGCGAAGCGGCGAGCTCCGCGTCTCATCGACGGCCGGAAGAGCACGAAGCCTCCTCTCATCTCGAGGTACACGCTACGCCGGATCGGATCCGAGAACCGCGACGCGACACCATCAACGCCCGACGAAAGCGGAGGCCCGCGCGAACAAGAACGCCCCCAGAGACAACGAAAAGTACCACCGTGGACGACGGCGCGTCCTGCCGCACGCAAGCGCCGCCGGGCGGGTGACACGACGGCGGAGGACAAGAGTCGCGGCCGACGCCCGCAGACGGTGCGCGGAGCCCATCGCCGGCGAGACCACCGGCATTCGAGCTCAAGCTCAAGGCGGCTACATGTTCGCTCACGCATCCACGAGGCCCCCTTCCCTTCAAGGCTTCCGAGCTCCGACCTCGGTCGCGAAGTACAACGGGAGACCGATCCAGCCACGTGGTTGGAGGACTACCGTCTCGGTGCCAAGCGGCGGTGCCGACAAATGACTACTTCATCATCCGTAACCTGCCTCTCTATCTTGCGGACTCACTCGTTCCTAACTCGAGCACCTACCGCAAAGGCACCATCCGCGGCCCAGAGGACCTACGCGGCGTCTTTGTCGGCAACTTCCAGGGCACCTACGCCAGGCCAAGCACGACCTGGGATCTGCGCGGATGCAAGCAGAAGAAGGGGGAGAGCCTACGTGACTACATCAGGCGCTTCTCCAAGCTCTGCAACAACCTCTCTGAGGCCTCCGACTCCGAGATCATCACCGCGTTCACCTTCGGCACCACGTGCGAGAACCTCATCCGCAAGCTCGGCGTCAAGAAGCCCAGGTCCGTAAAGGAGCTCCTCGACCTCGCCACCAGGCATGCCGAGGGAGACGACGCCGTCTCCGCCGTCACGGGCAAGGGCAAGCCCAAGGACGACGATGAGGCCGCGGACGGGTCCGGCTCCCGCTCCCGCAAGAAGAAGAACAAGAAGAACAAGCGTCCCCGCGACGACGACGACGACGAGGAGTTTGTCGCCGTCACGGATAAGCGCAAGACCCCACCCAAGGGAGCGAAGGGCTTCGTCCACAAGGAACACTTCGACAAGATGCTCGAGGCCCCGTGTCCGCATCACGAGGGCCCCGTCAAGCACAAGATGAAGGACTGCCGGCTCCTCGAAGAAGCACGTAATGGGCACGCCCCGAAGGGCGGCGGCAAGGGCGAACAGCCCAGAGCCCACGGCGGCGAACTCAAGGACGGAGACGGCGACGATGTCTACATCGAGGATGGAGCCGTCAACGCCGTCTTCGGCGGAGCTCCGGCTCTGAGTCCAAGCGCCGACTCTCTCACACGCCCGAGGTCCTCTTCACCGAGCCCGCTATGCCCACCTACCTCAAGTGGTCGAGCTCGGCAATCACCTTCGATAAGGCGGATCACCCACGACATGTCCCGTGCCGGGAGATACCCGCTCGTCGTCGGTCCCATCATCGGCACCAAGCGCCTCGGCAAGGTGTTGATGGATGGGGGTAGCGGCCTCAACCTCCTCTACGTCCATGCGCTCCAAGCCCTTGGCATCACCAAAGCACGTCTCCGTCCCTCGCCGACCCAATCCACGGCGTAGTCCTGGGGAAGCCGGATGATCCCGCTCGGGGAATCGACCTCCGTCACCTTCGGCACCCCACAACTTTCGCAAGGAGGTCCCTACGTTCGAGGTGCTCCCCTTCGGGAACGCCTACCACGCTCTCTGGGACGGCCCGCTGCGCCGGGGTTCATGGCCGCTCCCAACTACACCTACCTCAAGCTCAAGATTCCCGGGCCCAAGGGGTCATCACCGCCGACTCCACCTTCGAGCACGCGTTCGGGCTGCGAGGCTGCGCCGCCCAATCCGACGCCGGCGCCGCGGTCGAGATCGAAAGCGAGACGCCGCCAAAGATGGCGGCCCGGGCGGCGTAGAGGACCCCCAGCTCAAGAAGACTGCGAGCACGAGCTCGTGGCGACGAGCTCAAGCAACTGGGGGATCAAGCTCATCCAACGAGCTCAATAAGGCCGCGGGCACGTTCGAGCCCGAGAAGGACGCCAAGGAGATCAAGGTCGATAAGGATGGGTGCACCCTCTGCGTGAGGGTCCGAGCTCACTCCTAAATAGGAAAGCGAGCTCGTCGACTTCCTTCGCGCGAACCTCGATGTGTTTGCGTGGAGAGCCTCGGACATGCCTGGCATACCGAGGGAAGTCGCCGAGCACTCCTTGAACATTAAACCCGGCTCTCGGCCGGTGAAGCAAACGCTTAGACGATTTGACGACGATCGACGCCAAGCAATCGCCGAGGAGATAGATAAGCTCCTAGCCGCTAGGCTTATCAAGGAGGTGTATCATCCCGAGTGGATAGCCAACCCTGTACTAGTCAAGAAGAAGAATGGGAAATGGAGGATGTGTGTTGATTACACGGGCCTCAACAAGGCATGCCCGAAGGATCCGTTTCCTTTGCCGCGCATCGACCAAATTGTTGACTCCACCTCCGGGTGTGAGACGCTCTATTTTCTCGACGCCTACTCCGGCTATCACCAGATAGCGATGAACGAGCTCGACCAGCTCGCCACCTCCTTCATCACCCCGTTTGGTGCATTCTGTTACGTAACAATGCCCTTCGGTTTGAAGAATGCCGGCGCCACCTTCCAGACATGCATGCAGAAAGTCTTCAAAGAGCTCCTCGGAAAGCTCGTAGAAGCGTATGTCGACGACATCGTTGTCAAGACAAGGCGCTCAAAAGATCTCGTCCCAGATCTTGAAAAGGTCTTTGCCAAGCTCCGAGAGTTCGGCGTCAAGCTCAACCCCGAAAAATGCGTCTTCGGGGTCCCGCGAGGGAAGCTGCTCGGCTTCATCATCTCCGAGCGCGGCATTGAGGCCAACCCCGAGAAGATCGCCGCCATCATGAACATGGGGCCGATCAAGAACGTCAAATGCGTGCAGCGGCTCACGGGTTGTCTCGCAGCGCTAAGTCATTTCATAGCTCGACTCGGGGAGTGAAGCCTCCCGCTCTACAAGTTACTTGAAGAAAACGAGTGCTTCTCCGGACCGACGAGGCCCGGCAAGCTCTCGACTTCGGGCCAAACAACTCCTTGCCCGGCCCGTTTGTGCTCGTTGCTCCCGCGGCCAATGAGCCCATCCTCCTTTACGTCTCGGCCACCTCGAAGGTGGTGAGCACCGCGCTCGTCGTCGAGAGAGAGGAAGAGGGACACGCGCTCAAGGTGCAACGCCCGGTCTACTTCATCAGTGAGGTCCTCACCGACACCAAGACCCGCTACACACAACTCGAAAAGCTCGTGTACGCGTTACTAATCACCCGACGCAAGCTCAGACACTACTTCGACTCCCACCCGGTCACCATCGTCTCCAAGTACCCTCTTGGAGAGGTCATCCGCAGTCCCGAGGTTACGGGCCGCATGGCTAAATGGGCGATCGAGCTCATGGGGAGCCGAATTACCTACGCGCTAGGGACGCCATCAAGTCTCGTGCCCTAATGGACTTTGTCGCAGAGTGGACCGAGATCGAGCAGCCACCCAGGCCAGACGATATCGAGTACTGGGTCCTGCACTTCGACGGATCGGTGAAAAAGTACGGAGCCGGCGTCGGCCTCGTCCTCACTTCTCCTAAGAAGGTGCGCATGAAGTATTCGATACGCCTGCACTTCCCCGCCTCCAACAACGTGGCCGAGTATGAAGCGTTGGTGAATGGACTCCGCGATCGCCGCGAGCCTCGCATCCGCACCTCGAGGTCCGGGGGGACTCCGAGCTCGTCAAGAACCAGGTCATGAAAGAGGTCAACTGCGTCAACCCGAAGATGGTCGCATACCATCAGAAGGTCCGCGAGCTCGAGGAGCACTTCCACGGGCTGGAGGTCAACCACGTCCACCGCAACTTCAACAACGACGCCGACGCCCTCGCTAAACTCGCGTCAGACCGCCTGCCGGTTCCCCCGGGAGTCTTCATGCACGAGCAACGCAAGCCTTCGATACGGCTCAAAGGCGAGCCCCGTTCGGAAGGCGCGAGCTCGAGCTCCCCAAGGCCGGGCCCCATGGACACCGACGCCCCCGAGGGGTCAAGCTCTCCTGATACGAGGGCCGCGTCTGTCGCGCAAGCTCTTCGATGCTTTGCTCGGGGCCGGACTGCACTTCGCCATCCCGAAGCCGGACTGGCGCATCCCATTGCTACGATGGCTAAAGGGAGGCGAGCTCCCCCCGGGGCAGGAGGAGTCACGACGACTAGCCCGAAGGGCCAAGGCCTTCGCCCTCGTGGGAGAAGAGCTCTACCGGCGTGGGGCGAGCGGCATCCTTCAGCGCTGCATCACCATCGAACAAGGTGAAGAGCTCGTCAAAGAAATCCACGCGGGCGAGTGCGGCCACCACGCAGCACCACGAGCTCTTGTCGGAAAGCTTTCCGCCAGGGCTTCTATCGGCCAACCGCCGCCGCCGACGCCACCCGAAGTCGTCCGGCCGCGCAGGGCCGCCGCGCTTTTGCCGCGAATGCATCTCCCCCGCCCAATCCCTCCAGACGATCCCGCTCACCGGGCCGTTCATGCCTGGGGGCCTCGACATGGTGGGACCACTCCAGAGGACTACCGGAGGGTACACTCACCTCCTCGTCGCCATCGACAAGTTCTCCAAGTGGATCGAGGTCATGCCCATCACACGGTGTCGAAAGCCGAGGAGACCGTCATGTTCTTCATCGGCCTCATCCACCGCTTTGGGGTCCCGAACTCGATCATCACCGACAATGGCACCAACTTCGTGGGGAGGTCTTCATCGACCGGGTGCGGCGATCACGCGGCATCCGCGTCGACACAAACTCGTCAGCCACCCCCCTGGACCAATGGGACGGGTAGAACGCTAATGGGATGATCCCGCAGGCATGAAGTCCCGCATCTTCGAGGCTTGAGAAATACGCTCGTCGATGGCTCGTCGAGCTCCCCGCCGTGGTATGGAGTCTTCGCACCACACCCGTGCCGGGCCACCGGGCGGACCCCTTCTTCCTCATCTTCGAGTCCGGCGGTCCTCCCCACCGAGCTCGAGTGCGGCTCGCCCGAAGCTCGAGCTTTCGACGAGCACAACAACCAAGCGCCGCCGAAGACGCCGCCGACCAGCTCGACGAGGCTCGTGACATCGCGCCATCCACTCCGCCAAGTACCCGCAATCCATGCAATGCTATCACGAGCGACACGTCAAGGGACGAGCCTTCAGCGCCGGGCGATCACATCCTACGACGAGTCCGTAGCTCGAAGGACAAGCACAAGCTCTCCGCCCCATGGGAGGGTCCCTTCACCATCGACCAAGTGTTGAGGCCGGCACGCGTAAGCTCAAGGACCACCGTGGGACGAGTCCTCGCCAACGCATGGAACATCGAACAGCCTACGCCGCTTACCCCCTAAGATGTACTTCTCAACCTTATAGCTGCAAGACTTCAATAAAACACCAATTCGATGCAAAAACCTGTGCAAGCATCTCGAATTCGTACCTTAAGCTCAACCAAAACTGAGCAACGACAGGCCTTTGCCCAGGCAAAGGCCTGCCCTTGCTCGGGGGCTACAGGGAATGGGGGCACACCCCATCGTTTCAACACACCGTTTTTTCGCAAAAGTTCACGAGTGTAGAGCTCAGCGACGAGCTCGTACTCAAGAGCTCACGCTCTCTCCTCTCGGCCCAAACAATGTTTCGAAACGACTAAGTCCTGAGCTCAACGAACTTAGAGCATGGCGCGACTGCCTAATAACCTCCCGCGCCCCCGCGGCCAGCGAGAAACGGCCCGCCACTCGGCTCTCGGTCACGAGCTCACGAGTCAAAGTAGAAATTGAGTGCGAAAAAAAGGGCAAAGATGTTTTCCATTAACAACAAAAGCATGCTTCCATAAGTTTTTACAAAACGCCTCAACTACGAGGACTTAGAAACTTATTACACAAAGGGGCCCGGTGAAGATCTCTTGTTTGGTTTTGGCTAATTAGTGACACCTAAGGACTAATCTCTCAATGCTAAGTGTTTGACATGATTGGAGATTGGTCGTGCCGGAGTTGGTGCATGGTGGTCATGGTTGAGGGATCGAGGCGATCCAAAGGTTGATCAAGCATGCAACCCGGTGAAGTTTCGGAGATCGAAGGTCCCAAGGCAAAGGTATAACCATAGGGCTTTTGGTTTCACACCCAAGACACCATAAAGGGTGTGGGTGGTTATAGGATCGATAAGCCGTACTATAAAGAGGGGAAAACTTTCGTACATATCGATCCTCACGTGCCTTTAGGTTCAAAATTCATATGCATGCATTCTAACCTAAAGTGCTAACTCCGTCCTTGTCGAAAATGGTTTCAAAAATGCTAACACATGGAGTCGTGGTGCTCTTCGACGTGTCGGCAACAAGAAACAAGTGACGGAAGTCGGTTTGGAGCAAAGGCGAAGAAACGCGCGACGAAACGACGGTCTCGCAGCTCGGCGCGTTGACCGGACGCACCAACCGGAAGCTGGTCGATGTGACCGGGCGCCCGTCCGTGCATCCGCGCGAGCTCGCAGGCGGGTTTCGACCGGACGCGCCGACGGGACGCTTGACCGACGCTTCCGGTGCTGACCGGACGCATGCACCGGACGCACGAAGGAGCCGTTGGTCAGGGCCAGTTATGCGTGTCGGTTGTGACCGGACGCGGCGACCGGACGCAGCGACCGGACTCTCCGGCGCCCCGTCCGGTCGCGTCCCGGCCGTCCGATCGCGCAGCTTTGAACCCCAACGGTCATATTTCGAGATGGGGCTATATATATGTGTTTGGCCGGCTCTTGCTCTCTCTCTGGTCATTTGAATCACTCCTAACATCTTTGAGCAAACAAGCAAGCCTCCCTCCTCTCTCATTCTTGATTTGAGCTTCATTCTTGAGAGAAGAGAGATCCAAAGTGCATTGCATTGTGTTCTTGCATCTAGAGGCACTTGGGGATCGTGTTGTGACGGTGGATTTCCCGTTACTCTTGGAGGCACCGCTCCTAGCCGGCTTGGTGGTTTGGTGGAGTTGTTGGCAAGAAGAGGAGATTGTTTCTTGGCCACCTCCGGTTGGTTTGTGAGAGGATTACGCACTCCTCGTCGGGAAGACAAAGTGCAAGGAATACATTGCTCGTGCTTTGGGTACCTCACTTGGTGTGTGGTGTGTTGAGGCTAGCAAGGGCACCGCCTAGCTCAAACATCACCCTTGTGTTGGTCGGCACAACCGGAGAGTAGTTGTCGGTGTACAACGAACTCCGGGTGAACAAATCGACTTGTTCATTGTCTCTTGTGTGGATCATCACCTTCGAGTGATTGATTGGTTTTCATCTTCCCGGTGATTGGTTGACATCCTCTACACATCGGTATAACAAGCCTCTCACTTTTGTTTTTACCTTCCTAGTTTACCTTGAGTAGAGAGCTAGCACTTGCTTGTGTAGGTTGTTCTTGCTAGCATAAGGACCTTATTAGGATTGCTCATTAGTTAGAGTAGTGACATAGACTTTGTGTGGACTAGAGATTATAGAAATATTTAGTCTTATCACTAGAAGGCTTGCTTGACCATTAGAGCTAGTGCAAACCGCTTTTCGCGTGTTTTATACTAATCGGTTTGTTTAGTTGAGCTTGTAGAAAATTTTTATAGGCTATTCACCCCCTCTCTAGCCATCTAGGACCTTACATGTGGTATCGAGCCGTGGTCACCATATTTGAAGGCTTAACAACCTTGGTGTGATAGTATGGCAACCATTGTGTTCAACAATGTTGGGGAAAGCCTCCTTTCTTTGATGGGGTCAAGAATTTTGACTATTGGAAGAGATGCATGAGAATGTACTTGGGATCAATCAATGACCAAGTATGGGAGGTCACCGAGAAGGATTATGTCATCCTTGATCCTACCAACCTCACCAACACCGACAAGATCAATAGACAATGCAACACAATGGCATTGAGCATATTGTACAAGGGAATGGATATCAAGGTGTTTGAAAGCATCAAGGATCTTGAGAAGGCAAGTGAGGTATGGGAGAAGCTTTGTGAGATCTATGAGGGCACCAAAGTTGTGAAAAGTGCCAAGCTATATGTTCTCAAGAGTGAATTTGAGAATTTCAAGATGAAGAAAGATGAGAGCATCCCTGATACATTCCATAGGCTCCAAGTGATTGTGAATGATCTCAAGGCACTAGGAGTGAAGACCTTGGATAGAGACTTTGGGCACAAATTTTTGATGTGCTTGCCCAAGAAGTTTGCCATGTTGAGGAAGTTACTCTTTAGAGATGGATTGAACACCATGACACCGAGTGACTTGCTTGGAGAGGTACTAACCGATGAGCAAGTTGATAGAATGGAAGATGAGGTGGAGATGGAAGATGACAAGAACAAGAAGGTTGTGGCATTCAAGGCCGCCACCACCTCATCCAAGGCAAAGGGCAAAGCCAAAGCACAAGAAGAAGTTGATGAGGAAGTTGACCTTGATGAGATTGATCAAGAGTTTGCTATGTTTGTGAGGAATTTTAGCAAAGTCTTGAAGAACAAGAGAATGGGGCAAGGTTCAAGAAGAAGAAATGATTCATCCAAGAAGAATGAAGAGCCAAGAAAGTGTTTTGAGTGTGATAGTCCATACCACATCCTTGCCGATTGCCCAATCAAGAAAGAGAAAGAGATGCACAAGGCAAACAAGGGTGGCAAGACCAACAAAAGAGCAAGTCTATAACCTTCAAGAAGAAGAATGATGGTGCATTTGTTTGCTCTTGGGATAGTGATGGTTCATCCGATGAAGAGGAAGAAAAGCCCAAGGCCATGAGTGCAATTGGCCAACACATGACATCATCCCTCTTCGGCTCCTCACCTTCATGCTTCATGGCTAAGGCCACTAAGGTATCATTGTATGAGCATGATGAACTAAGTGATAATGAAGTAAAATATGATAGTGATAGTGAAGATGATGATGATGATGAACCCACTAGAGATGATCTCTTAGAGATGCTTAAGCAAACTCATATCATGCTTAAGACTAAGGACAAGGAATGCAAAGCTTTGCAAAAGAGTGTAAAAACTCTTGAGCAAAACTTTAGTGAGCTAGAGGCCACCCATGAGGGTCTAAAGGAAGACCATGGGGAACTTGAGCTAGCTCATACAAGGCTCCAAAAAGCCCATGCCTTGCTCTTAGAGAAGAATGATAAAGCTTGCTTAAACATTAAGAAGGATGTTGGAACAACATGTGATATCATAGTTGAACCTTTGTGTTCGATTTCATTGATGCTCCATGCATTCCTTCCACATCCACATCAACCCACTCTACCTCTACTAAGAATGATGAAGTAATTTTAGATTCATCATTAGTGGTTGAGAATGAGACTCTCAAAAGAGAGGTGGATGAGCTCACCCATGCCTTGGGTAAGGCATATGGTGGGGATGCCAAATTGCTAAAGTGCTTGGGTAGCCAACGGTTTTCCCTTAACAAGGAAGGCTTAGGCTATATCCCCAAGAAAGGCAAAAGGCCTTTGCTACTCCGAAGCCTAGCTTTGTGAAGAGCAATGGTACCTATTGCCATAGATGCAAGCAAGTTGGGCATCAAGAGCATAAATGTGCTAAAATGAACATGAACAAGAATTCAAACAAAGTGCATTCCATACATTTTGATTCTTGTTATTTACTTACCAAGGGTGAGAAGGGTGTCAAGGCAAAGTTTGTTGGTACACCCATTGTTGGCCCAAAGAAGAAGGCAATTTGGGTACCAAAGGCTTTGGTTGCTAACCTCCAAGGACCCAAAGGAAAAATGGGTACCTAAATATTATTGATTTCTTTGTAGGTGAATTACAAGATTGGGGGCAACCATTGGATTCTTGATAGTGGGTGCACTCAACACATGACCTAAGTGATGCAAGGAAGTTCAATATTATTGATTCAACTCAAGAGAATGGCAAGCCTATTACATTTGGTGATAGCAAAAGTGGCAAGATTCAAGGTGTAGGCAAGGTTGCAATAACCAATGACTTGACACTATCAAATGTGGCACTAGTTGATATCTTGAAGTATAATTTACTTTCGGTGGCACAAATATGTGATCTTGGTTACAAGTGCATCTTTGGTGAAGATAATGTTGAGATTGTGAGCACAAAAGATTCAAGCTTGATCTTCAAGGGAATAAGATTTGACAACCTCTACCTTGTTGATTTTGGTGCTAGTGAGACATAAATTAGTACATGCTTGATATCTCAATCTAGCATGGGTTGGCTATGGCATAGAAGACTTGGTCATGTTGGCATGAAGCAACTCAACAAGTTAGTTCAACATGATTTAGTAAGAGGCTTGAAGGATGTTCATTTTGACAAGGACAAGCTATGTAGTGCATGTCAAGCCGGCAAAGCAAGTTGCAAACACTCATCCAAAGAAGAGCTTCATGAGCACTTGCAAGGCATTTGACTTGATCCATATTGATTTGTTTGGTCCAACCGCATATACAAGCATTGGTGGCAACAAGTATGGATTTGTGATTGTGGATGACTATACAAGATTCACTTGGGTGTTCTTTCTCAATGACAAGAGTGATGTGTATTCATTGTTCAAGTCATTTCTCAAGAGAGTGCACAATGAGTTTGACATCATAGTGAAGAAAGTGAGAAGTGACAATGGAAGTGAGTTCAAGAACACAAGAGTTGATGAGCTATGTGATGATTATGGGATTATGCATCAACTTTCGGCCAAGTACACACCAGAGTCAAATGGCCTAGTTGAGAGGAAGAATAGGACTCTCATTGAGATGGCAAGATCAATGCTTAGTGAGTACAATGTGAGTCAATCATTTTGGGCCGAAGCAATCAACACAAAGATGCCACTACATCAATAGATTGTATTGCCATCCCATGATGAACAAGACACCTTATGAGCTATTGAATGGAAGAAAGCCAACCATTGCATACTTTAGAGTATTTGGGTGCAAATGCTACATATTGAAGAAGGGTGCAAGACTTGGCAAGTTTGACAAAAGGTGTGATGAAGGGTTCCTACTTGGTTATTCCACCACAAGCAAAGCATATAGAGTGTGGAACAACTCAAGTGGCACATTAGAAGAAGTCCATGATGTTGAGTTTGATGAAACCAATGGGTCCCAAGATGAAGATGAGAACCTTGATGATGTTAGTGGAACTCAATTGGTAAATGCCATGAGAGGCATGGACATTGGTGATATTAGGCCAACTCAAGTTGATGATGACAAGAATGATATGCAAACAACTCAAGTTGGTGGTGCTCAAGTGCAAGATCAACAAGCTAGTACATCATCTCAAGCAACAACAAGTGATCAAACAAGCTCAAGCAATCAAGTCCCAATACTCCAAAGCTCAAGCATAGCTAGAGATCACCCAATTGATCAAATTGTTGGTGACATTGCAAGTGGAGTACAAACAAGAGGAAGACTAGCGGCCTTTTGTGAACACTTTGCATTTGTGTCACAAGAGGAGCCCGAAAAAGATTGATGATGCCTTGAAGGATGAAGAATGGGTCATTGCTATGCAAGAAGAGCTCAATAACTTTGATAGAAATAAGGTTTGGGAATTGGTAGAGAGACCAAGGACTACAATGTCATTGGAACCAAATGGGTTTTCAAGAACAAGCAAGATGAAGATGGCATTGTTGTGAGAAACAAAGCAAGACTAGTTGCTCAAGGTTACACTCAAGTTGAGGGTCTTGACTTTGGTGAAACATATGCTCCGGTTGCAAGATTAGAGGCAATTAGAATTCTATTGGCCTATGCATGTGCACACAACATCAAGCTCTATCAAATGGATGTCAAGAGTGCTTTTCTCAATGGCTTCATCAATGAGCTAGTGTATGTTGAGCAACCGCCCGGTTTTGAAGATTATCATCGTCCCAACCATGTGTACAAGTTAAACAAGGCATTGTATGGGTTGAAGCAAGCACCTAGAGCATGGTATGAGAGGTTGAGAGACTTCTTACTCAAGAAAGGCTTCAAGATGGGCAAAGTTGACACTACTCTCTTCACCAAGAAGATTGGCAATGATTTGTTTGTTATGCAAATATATGTTGATGATATCATATTTGGCTCAACAAATCAAGAATATTGTGAAGAGTTTGCAAAGATGATGGCAAAAGAGTTTGAGATGTCTATGCTTGGAGAGCTCACATATTTCCTTGGTCTTCAAATCAAGCAAATGAAGAATGGCACCTTCATTAGTCAAGGGAAATACATTAGAGACATGGTCAAGAGGTTTGGATTGCAAGATGCCAAGGGCATCAATACACCAATGGGTACCAATGGATCATTGGACAATGATGAAAGTGGCAATATGGTTGATCAAAGGTATTATAGGTCATTGATTGGAAGCTTACTCTATGTGACCGCTTCTAGGCCCGATGTGATGTTTAGTGTGGGCAAGAGTGCAAGATTTCAATCCTCACCTAG
This sequence comes from Hyparrhenia diplandra, assembly GCA_015847255.1. Lineage (NCBI taxonomy): Eukaryota > Viridiplantae > Streptophyta > Magnoliopsida > Poales > Poaceae > Hyparrhenia > Hyparrhenia diplandra. Next base: position 1,291,432 of record JADLZK010004649.1, on the reverse strand, counting down.
AGAGAGTCATCTCACCGCATCAAAGAGGATATTGAGGTATTTGAAGCACACACAAAAATGTTGGGCTATGGTATCCCAAGGGGTCAAACTTTGAGCTTATTGGATATTCGGACTCCGACTATGGGGGATGCAAGGTTGATAGAAGAAGCACAAGTGGCACTTGTCAATTCCTTGGAAGATCTCTTGTGTCTTGGTCCTCAAAGAAGCAAACCGGTGTGACACTTTCAACCGCGAGGCCGAATACATTAGTGCCGGTAGTTGTTGTGCACAATTGCTATGGATGAGATCAACTTTGAAGGATTATGGATTTGATTTCCATCATGTGCCTTTATATTGTGACAATGAGAGTGCTTGCAAGATGACACAAAACCCGGTCCAACATACAAGAACCAAGCACATTGACATAAGGCATCACTTCATAAGAGATCACCAACAAAAGGGTGACATTGCTATCCAACCTATTGGCACCAAGATCAATTGGCGATATCTTTACAAAGCCACTAGATGAGAAGAGGTTTTGCAAGCTAAGAAATGAGTTGAACATCCTTGACTTCTCAAATATGAGTTGAATGCACCTCACTATCATGACATGCCCCTTCATCAAGCAAAGCAAAGGTATCATTGTTTGGCATGGCATTCATGATAACTAAGGACTTGTTAGAACATATAGACATATAACTTGTGCCTTAGGAAGCATTCATGGAAAATAAAAGGATTTCAATGTATGTATGCCATCACTATTGCTCTTTATGATTGTTTGATCTAGTGATGACATATGACATGTTTATGAGCTTGCAACCTCAAGTGTTGAATTTGGCTATCTTTTCACACATATACTTCAACATAGGCAAGATAACCCTTGTCATGAGGTGTGAAGAAGCTTGTCTTTGGTTCAAACCGAAATATATGTATGACAAGTGATCCAAATTTGACCAAATTTGAGCACTATTCTCTCTTCCAATACACAACATGGTCATACCTTTTGTGGAAATTGTCGACAAAGGGGGAGAGATTAGTGCATGAAAGGTTTTGAAAATTTAAAAATTCCACATGTTTTTGAGAAGGTTTCGAGTGGTTCTCATGTGGTTCATGAGTTAACAAGTGGTTCACACAAGTAGGGGGAGCAAGCTCATAGACAAGTTGTTGCATTTGGTTGTGCACTAACATATGACTTGCTCATTGCACATGTATTTAAATTTCATATACATGCTTGTGTGGTGTATGCTAGTTCTCACATGATTGATTCACTAGTGGTTGATAACTAGCATGCATAGGAGTAGCTAGATTTTCTAAATTTTGCTCTTAATTCAAGTACCTTGCTTATAATGTGATCTCACGTGGTACTTTGAGTTTTGATGAAAATCTAGTTACCTTGATGCTTGTATGGTGAAAATGGCGCAACTCCGATTGGTATCACGCTTCAAAGGTCCATTTCTTTCACCTTAAGCATCATTTTGGTAACATAGCTCACCCTCAATTTCAATATTCATACATGTATGCAATGCTTCGTTCCAAACTCGTGGCATACATATAGGGGAGCTCATGCTACCAAAACCGAACTATGATGATTGTCCAATCCTATGATTGTAAGCAAAATGCTTGGACAACCGTTGTATGTTCAAAAACATTAATCATAAAACCTTTATGCGGGTTGTCACCAATTACCAAAAAGGGGGAGATTGAAGATCTCTTGTTTGGTTTTGGCTAATTAGTGACACCTAAGGACTAATCTCTCAATGCTAAGTGTTTGACATGATTGGAGATTGGTCGTGCTTGGAGTTGGTGCATGGTGGTCATGGTTGAGGGATCGAGGCGATCCAAAGGTTGATCAAGCATGCAACCCGGTGAAGTTTCGGAGATCGAAGGTCCCAAGGCAAAGGTATAACCATAGGGCTTTTGGTTTCACACCCAAGACACCATAAAGGGTGTGGGTGGTTATAGGATCGATAAGCCGTACTATAAAGAGGGGAAAACTTTCGTACATATCGATCCTCACGTGCCTTTAGGTTCAAAATTCATATGCATGCATTCTAACCTAAAGTGCTAACTCCGTCCTTGTCGAAAATGGTTTCGAAAATGCTAACACATGGAGTCGGGGTGCTCTTCGACGTGTCGGCAACAAGAAACAAGTGACGGAAGTCGGTTTGGAGCAAAGGCGAAGAAACGGGCGACGCAACGACGGTCTCGCAGCTCTGGCGTTGACCGGACGCACCGACCGGAAGCCGGTCGATGTGACCGACGCTCCGGCCGCCGTCGCGTCAGCGAGCTCTCGCAGCGGGGGTTTACGACCGACGCTGCGCCGACCGGACGCTTGACCGGACGCTTCCGGTGCTGACCGGACGCATGCACCGGACGCACGAAGGAGCCGTTGGCTGTGGGCCAGGTTGCGTGTCGGTTGTGACCGGACGCAGCGACCGGACGCTGGACCGGACTCTCTGGTGCGTCCGGTCAGTGCGTCCGGTCAGGCTGTTTTCTGCGCAGTTTGAACCCAAACGGTCATATTTCGAGATGGGGGCTATATATATGTGTTTGGCCGGCTCTTGCTCTCTCTCTTGGTCATTTGAATCACTCCTAACATCTTTGAGCAAGCAAGCAAGCCTCCCTCCTCTCTCATTCTTGATTTGAGCTTCATTCTTGAGAGAAGAGAGATCCAAAGTGCATTGCATTGTGTTCTTGCATCTAGAGGCACTTGGGGATCGTGTTGTGACGGTGGATTTCCGTTACTCTTGAGGCACCGCTCCTAGCCGGCTTGGTGGTTTGGTGGAGTTGTTGGCAAGAAGAGGGAGATTGTTTCTTGGCCACCTCCGGTTGGTTTGTGAGAGGATTACGCACTCCTCGTCGGGAAGACAAAGTGCAAGGAATACATTGCTCGTGCTTTGGGTACCTCACTTGGTGTGTGGTGTGTTGAGGCTAGCAAGGGCACCGCCTAGCTCAAACATCACCCTTGTGTTGGTCGGCACAACCGGAGAGTAGTTGTCGGTGTACAACGAACTCCGGGTGAACAAATCGACTTGTTCATTGTCTCTTGTGTGGATCATCACCTTCGAGTGATTGATTGGTTTTCATCTTCCCGGTGATTGGTTGACATCCTCTACACATCGGTATAACAAGCCTCTCACTTTTGTTTTTACCTTCCTAGTTTACCTTGAGTAGAGAGCTAGCACTTGCTTGTGTAGGTTGTTCTTGCTAGCATAAGGACCTTATTAGGATTGCTCATTAGTTAGAGTAGTGACATAGACTTTGTGTGGACTAGAGATTATAGAAATATTTAGTCTTGTCACTAGAAGGCTTGCTTGACCATTAGAGCTAGTGCAAACCGCTTTTCGCCGTGTTTTATACTAATCGGTTTGTTTAGTTGAGCTTGTAGAAAATTTTTATAGGCTATTCACCCCCCCTCTAGCCATCTAGGACCTTACACCCGGCCTCGAACTCCTCTCCCTATGCGGGGGGGAGACCCGGTCCAGCGGCTCTCGGGGCGAACGTCCTCCACAGCCCCCTCCTCCTCGGCAAGCTCCTCGGTACGCTTTACCCCCACCGGCCGGGGGCTCGAAGACTTCAAGCTCCTCGGCGGCAAGCTTGAAGAGCTCGACAGAAAGCTCCACGGTGGCGGCCTCGGCAACAGCAATCTTCCGCTCGGTGTCGGCGTCGTCGACACCCGGCGCCCACCCCGTTTTCACGACGTCAACATCGAAACGAGGGTAGTGCGTGAAGACGACGCTGATCGCCTTGTGGACCACCCGGCCGGCGTCCTCCGTCACCTTGTGCGGGAGGGCCGACACCCGTGCGATCGGGTCAGCCGCCTCCTCCACGCCAAGGGCATCGCAGACATCTTCCACCACGGACGCAAGGCTCCCGCGCGCGCGCTCCGAGCTCTCGGCCTCCTTCACGGCCTTGGTCGCGCGACCCTGGAGGGCTTCGAGCTCCTTTCGCGCGTCGACGAGGTCGCTGGTGCGCTGCTTCAAGTCCGCCTCCTTCTCCTGCAGCGCGAGCTGCGTGTTTTGCAGGGAGGCCTCGGCGGAAGCCAGCTCTCGGGCCTTGTCCTCAACATCCCGGGCCGCTTTCAGGGACTTCTCTTTCTCTCCTGCAAGACAAGAAGATGGCTCAGCACAAGAGTCACCACAGCTCAAAAACCAAGTCGAGAAGCAGTCGCCCGCTTACTCCACAGCTCAGAGTAGAGCCCCTGCTCGTTGCGCCAGAAGTTCTCGTTCTCGGCGTTGAGCCGGTCCCTCTCCGCGATTGTCGCATGGCAACAGCACCACATTTCGGCGGCCTCGCGGTCATACGCTGAGGTCCCGCCGGCGAGGACGATCAGCCCCAAACACCGAGAAGACAAAGAAGCAAGATAGGGGTGAGAACACTCACCCGCGAGCTCCTCAGCGTCATACCGACAGAGGCACTCGGGCGGTCTCCGTCTTCTCCTTGTAAAGGGACTCCGCCCCTTTCGGCCGCCCGATCGCTCAAGCTCTTTGTCCTCGAGCAGGCGGCGGAGGGCGTCGAGCTCCCCTTGCATCTTCTCGCGCTGCAGCTTGTGGGCGCGCTCGAGCCTCCTCCTCGCCGAGCCGCCTCCCGCAGCGGCTTCGCCCCCTCTTGTGCCGCCCGGGCAGCTCGGCCCTCCGCATCGCGAATGAACCCGATGACGCCCTCTCGTCGACGCCGAGGAACCGGTGTTGAAGTTGTGTCGCGCCAAGTTCTTCACTCGGGCGCGCCGCAGCCCGCCCCAGCCTCCCCCCGACGGCCGCCGCCCCTCGTGGCCGGGTCAGCCGGTTGTGCCCTCGGATGGAGTCCTGCACACCCTGAAAAGCGCAAACACGTGAACAACTCGGGGAGACACAAGGAAAGGTATCTGGCGTCGTGGCGGCTTCAAACCTGCGCAAGGCGGAGCACGCACACCGGATCCTCGGAGGGCGTAGGCTGCTGCGGCGTCATCGGGGCATAGGTCGGCGGAAGAACGACGTCCACACCCGCAGGTGGGACGCTTGCCGCACGACAACGCACGGACACCGGGACGCCGTTCATCATGACCCTCCGGGTGGCGAGGAAGGGTACCCCGAGGGACCAAAGAAATGCCTCCTAAGACCGGCTCCGACGGGCCCTCGCCTTCGGCCCGCGATCCTCGCCACCTCCGCCATCCCTTCATCATCGAGACATCGACGACGAGATGCTCCGCGACGGCCTCCTCGGTCCGAGGACGGATCTCGAGCCCTCGGCCTCCCCCTCGGCGGGCCCTCGACAACCGGGGCCTCCTCAGGGACCGCCGTCCCCATCTCCGTCGCCACCGAGGAGCTCACAGTGGTTTGGGCGCCGGACGCTCCCGAGGACGCCGTTTGGAGCTCCTCGACCGAGCTCAGAACCGTCTTCAGCGCCTGGCTCACGGGGACGGCCGACGCCGATGAGGGGCCCGGCGCAGCGAGCTTCTCGCGGACAGCGAGGCGGTGGTTGACAGCGTCCCTTGAACGGAACAACGCCATCATCATTGAACCCGCCACCGAGCCGCGCCGCCGCCGCGTCCGCCACCGTCGCCCGGACCCTATTCCCGCAACGCTGAGCTCGCCGCCGCATCACCGAAGAGCTCACCAACGAGAGCCGGCCCGCCCGACGCCGAGCTCATCATCGGGCGGGCGCCATGGTGCTCACCGCTTCTACTCCCAAGCTCGCACCGCCCGAACTCGACGCCGCCGGTCCGCGGGCGTTTATCCGATACGGGGCCGCCGCCCCCGCAACGTAACGGACAAGTCAGAGCACTCATAACGGGACGCCAGGTGCGAGGCGACCACGGCCACGCAAGCTCACCGGGTGGCTGTCTTCCTCTTCTTCGACTTCTCCGGCGCCCCGGAGCCTTGACCCGCCCTCGCCCGGGCGACCGGCTCCGCGTCGTGGCCTCGGGCACGGGCGCGGGTTGAGACCGTGGGGCAGGCTCGCGCGGGCGAGGCGGCACCACCGGGGGCGCCAGGGCCCGTGGGACCGGGCGAGGTCCCGACCTCTTCGGCCGCTGGTTCCGGCGATGTCGGAGCTCCTCCAAAAGCACGACGATGGGCTCAGCCTCCTCTGAAGCCCGCCACCACCATCGATCGACGACCGCCCCCCGGCCGGGGCAGGAACCTGCAGAATGGCGGCAGGAAGAGGGGGCTGGGAGCCGAATGGCCGCATCTCACCAACCTAAAGAGCTCGAGCCCGTCAGACAAGCTCGCGGCGAATCGAAACGAAAACACGGGGCGGGGGCCGGGCGAGGAGTTCTTACCGGCGCGGATGTCTCCGAATTTGGCGTAATCGCGGGGGCACCCGCGACCACACGCCCGTCTTGGTCACCGCCGCATCTAGAACTCCACCCGATCGACAAGGAGACCAGGGCGTTCGCGTCCCCGTAAATGGGACCTTGTCCGCCACCATCTCCCACACGCGGAGGGCTCGACGCTGGAGAGGCACCACCGCCTTCTGAAGCCAGGCCGCGATGATATGATTCACCGTCAGCCCAGCGTCCCGGAGCAGCCTGATCTTGTTTACGGTCGCCTCCACCTCCGCCATAGAGCTCTTGTGCGGCATTTCACGCCACACCGAGTTCCCCGTCGTGAAGGTGCGGCCGGTGTACCGCGGCAGAGGATGGGACGGGTCGTTCTTTAGGTAGAACCACTCGTCCCTCCACCCCGTGTTGGCGGATGGAAAGTCGCCCTCCAGGAAAGTCTCACGGACCCTCCCCCCGCGTAACTGCATTGGCACACAGGCTATCGGGGCCGGTCTGCCGCCCTTGGCCAGCGGCTGGATCTTGGCGAAGACGTAGTGCTTGAAGAGCTCCCAGTTGGGGGGGATCCCCAACCAGCCCTCGCACAGCATCGTGAGCGTCGAGAGGAGCAGCACCCCGTTGGGCGTCAGATGCTGGAGCTTGACGCCCCAGTACGAGATGATACGCCGGAAGAAATCGTCACGGCGCATGCCCGAACTTCCACGCCGTGGAAGGCGATGAACGACACCACGTACCCATCCGGGCGGGTCGGGACTGCTGGGACGCCGGCGGACGATCCACTCCATCGCCGCCGTCCGCGGGTACGGAAGCCCGCCGACAGTGCTACACTTCGATCATCGCCTCCTTCACCGACGACGGCCGCCACGAACCCATCTCTCGGCCCTTTTGAACTGGACTACCGGCGGGGAGGGGAGAAGGGAGGTTTGGATCTACGGATAAGCGGTGGCGCATTTAATCTTCTTGGCGAAGGAAAGCAGAGCACGAAACGGAAGGTATGACCGCCCCGACCCCGCCTATTTATGGGAGCTCCGGCTCGGCGGAGGCATCAAGGAGAAGCCGCAAGGGGACCCACCTCCCGTCACGTCCATCTGCAACCGCCGTCGCGAGATCGCCGCGTGTCCGACGCCCCGGCGGAATCCGAACCGCCGCGACATTAAGGCGGTAATCGACGGCTAACGGTAAAACTCCAACGGTAAAATCCCAACGGCTCTTTTCTACATAACGGGCAAAACGCTGAGAGCTCGACGCAACGGTCGAGACGCCGGGTTTCGGCGGCTCGCGGGCGCGAGCTCACCACCGCAGGTTCGAAGGTCAAGCTCGACCCGAGCCCCTTGGGCCGCCCCGAAACGGCAAGAGCCGGGAGCACCTTGCGGAAGCAAAGATCAACGGCCCACGCCCGAGCTCGAAGGGCCCCGGGGCTTCCGCTTGCGTGCGTCCGGGTAGCTGAGGGCTACGAACGACTCCGAGCTGGCCTCTTCGAGGAGGAAGCAACTCGCCTCCGGGCAACCCCCAGGGGCTCGAGAACCACGGAAGTCGTGCCCTCAAAATCTGAGGTCGATCCACTAGCCGACGTCGAACGAGTTAACAAACTCGGGCCTCGCCTGACCATCCGACAAAGAGCTCATCGGGCGCTCGATCTCGCCAACAAGGCTGGGTCGGGCTCGAGCTCACCGCCTTCGCACCACGAAGGACAACGGGTCGATGAGCCCATGACGATTCTAAAAAGCCTCCGTGAGAGCTCACGGCTCTCACGCAGCCTCTGGGGCTACACCGCGGAAAGAGGCCAAGGCGCACCCACGTCCAAAACACTCCCCAACTTAAGAACCTTCGCAACAAAGGCCACCATTCGGACAGCATCTAGGAGAGACCCCCGTCTCTCCCAGATGCTCGGGGGCTACCGTGGGGATCGATATTCAGACACTAACGATGAGCTCCCCACTCAACGTCGACAAACTAATACAGCCCTAAGAGCCCGGGGCCAGTCAACACAAAGAGGTCGCTACCCTCCAAAGAGCCCGCGCCCGCGAGGAGCTCCCACCTCGGCCGAGCATGCGTATACGAGCCTCCATGCCGAGGACCTATTCTCGCCTCGACCGAGCTCTCCCAAAGTGAGCTCTCCCATTCGCGTGACGGACGTTCTCCTGACGACCTCTTCCCGTCTCGCTCGAGCTCGAGCTCAACAAATCCAGCGACGACGGAAGAGCTCATCTGTCTTCCGCGCGAAGCCTGCCGGTACGGAGTTGGCCAACCACTCCCCGACAGTATCGTAGACACGCGTCGCTACGGCCGCGGGGAGGGGTCTCCTCCATCATACCGCCATACCCCATCAGCTCCAACAGGCGTCACCACGGTACCCCTGAAGTACGATCGACGTGTGCATGCCTCATCCATGGTATGGTCGCGCCCACGCCGACGGGATCGATTCCTACCATGATTAGGGACAGCGCGACGCCTGCCCTCCGCCCAGACCAGGATTCACGCGTACGACGACGACCGATTTCAGCATCCTAAGCTACCAACAACTCTACTACAGTCCCCAACGGGTACACACGAAGCGCATCCCGGCGTCAGCGGCATGGCAGCTCCTCCCATACCGAAGAGACGGCTTCCAACTACGATTGAAGACAGGGGACGACGCCCGACCTCCGCCCGCACCGGGATTCACGCGCACGACGACGACCGATTTCAAGATCCTAAGCTACCAAGAGCTCAAAGAGAGCTCCCGACCAATCAACGAGCCTCGTTCGGAGAGCTCTTTCACCTACCCGCCGCTCCATAGCCCCTCACTCTATCCGCTCTCGCCTCGAACTCGAAGAGCTCACATGTCCTGCTCCCCTTGTCACTATAAAAGGAGGGGCGGGGATCTCGGTGAGGCGAGAAGAGAAGGAGGGACAACGAACCCCCCTTTTCTAAAACCAAAGATCCTCACTCACCCCTCATATTGGCACTTGCCTCAATCTCAAGAGACTTGGGAGCCCGCTCCCTCTCTCGATCCGCTTGTATGCACCCCGGTATGAGCATTTGAGCTCGGATAGTGATCACATCTTGGACTAGTGTTGATGCTCACTAACTCATATTTTTACGCATCAACAATTCATGAAAAAGGACTAAAAAGATAAATCAACAATAGAATAGGGCTTTGGACTAATGATTTCCACGAGTTTTGGTAAAGTTGTGATTTGCGGGGACTTAACAGGAAAACAGCAGAATTGACGTGTCATACGACCGACGCAACGTAATGCAATCCAACTCCGAAACAAGTCTAGAAGGCTCCGAATTACTCCCGACGTGAACGAAACTTAACACCCAAGAAAACATCATCTAGAAGACTCTAGAAGCCACGACGCGCCGCGGGACCCGTGGGCCACACTCTGGGGCCGGCCGGCCTAAATAACAGCCGGCCGGCCTCCCCTCCGCCACGCCAGCCCCCGGTTTCCGAAGCTTCCTCCACCGCCTCCGAGACGCAATCTAATCCGCTCGTTTAATGTCGGTTTTGATCCGATGGTTACGCCGAGCACGTGATGCCCTCTCCCGACTATATAAGCAGCCCCTAGGCTCCCCTGTTTCATAATGGATCTGAAGCCTCAAGTCATCATCAAGTAGAAGATCAAGTTGAAGCCAAGGCAGAGAAGAGGAGGCGCCACCAAGAGATAGGATAGCTAATTGCCGCTCTATATATAGATCTAGAGCCTAGTTTAGATAGAAAGTCGAGTTTAGAGAAGAGAGAGCGTCTCGCTCCTGGTTACGGATCTCGTAAGTTACTATGAATCAATATTATTGTTTTCATACACCTTCGTGCTATTTCATTACTATGCATGCAATTAGTCTATTTTTTTACTTTATTCTAGTCATAGCATATTTGATATGATCATTAATCATGATAATTCAACGCGCTTATTCGTAGAGCTCCTAGTATATTACTCGAGTATGCTAGGTAGTAGAAAGTATGTAAGCATGGTGCTTAGATATAATTTACTTGCGGATTCACCTTATATGCCTGGTCGTGTGGTAGATCGTAGTGGTGACAAAGACTATTGAGTCCTTTGCAATCCATCCCCGTATGTAAGCCTAGTCGATAATGGTTCTTGGGATAATCTTGTTTCGTTCCCGATTTTCTTAAGTAATCTTCGTGGTGCACATTCTTATTTATGGTTTTGATTTATATATGATTTTATGCTATGCCTGCTTTAAAACCATTTAATAGATTCTTTGTATGCTACCTAAGAACTGTCCCTTTGTCTTAAATCCAATCCTAATCTCACTAGGAATTAGTTTTATGCTATACTCACCACGTGTGTGCCTCTCGCCCCGTCTCATATACCTTAATGCTATTTATTATTGGCTTACCTTGTTTAAGTATATGCCGATTACCAAAATCTCATTAGTCTTCTATCACCATCTTTAATCAATTGAACCACCTATCATATCTTCCTTGTGGATACGATATATATTTAAAACCCTCCCCGGATGAAATGCTCACTTTGACATCCGTGCGCTTATGGATTCAAATATTTCTCTCGTAAGCTAACAAATACCAACAAGCATTTCGGCGCCGCTGGGGAAGATTTTGATAGCTACTCTTTTGATTATTGATAGATGAATATTAAGTGTGGATTTTGCTACTTAGCACCTCTCGCTAAAACAGATTTACCCGTGTATTGTCTATTAGTCTATCTTATGCGGGGTAATTGATTAAAACTTCCGGCGACCTACGGTAAGAGAATCCAAAGTGTACCTGAAACTTCATGAACCATTAACATTGGAACCCTCGCCCAAGTCGTCGTCACAAGAATTCAAATCACATCTTCAAGTGACGGATAAAGAAAATTTTGCACAACTCACAAATTCTATTTGTGAGTGAAGGTAAAATATGATCGAACGTGAGACGGTCTTGCTCATGGACTTTAAACTTTTGAGTAATTATCCTTTTAAATTTCCCATAGCATGTTTACTTTCATCTATGCATTCAATCCATCTGTTCATGTTGTCCCCATAGTGAATCCATTGCATGTTTAAATTCCTCGCCTTTATATACCTATTGCATCTAAAAAAAGAAATTAAAAATATTAGTCTCACCATGATCATACCCCTTCATCTCTATAATACTTTTTATGCTACCTCTATTTGCTATAGTATGCTTAAGTTTTGAAGTATCTTCATACACCTTAGACATGATGCTTAGTTTAATTTGTTTTCATGGATCAAGTTAAACATGGTGTTTAGTTTGATTCCTAAACCGCAAGGTGTGTTGATTTTGTTTCTAAAGGCTTTTAAATTAAACGTGGTGTTTAGATTAAATTGCCTTCTTAAATTGACTTGGACATTATGTCTAGGTTGATTTTTTGGACCGATAGTATACTTTAGTAGATTCTGGTTATCTTTGTTAGACTAACCCCCGCAGAAAATTATCAAATCCAATTTGGGAAAAGAAATTAGCTTACGCAAGGTATGTGACGAACTCCAACAACTCTGCAAAAAAGAAGACTCAACTCACTCCTTATGAAAGGACGAACCGTAAGTGCCTAAATACTCAATTTGTCTTTTGTCGCAAGTTGCCTTTGCCTTAGCCACGCTTTAGTGCGGCCGCTTCATAAAAAAAAATATATATATATAATAATAATAATAAAAACAAAAACAAATATATATAATCGTGCTAAGTTTTTAAAGAACCATCATTATGTTAGCACGAATAAATCATGTGGACAATAACCCTTTTTCAATATCATTGCTGTCCTTCGGGTATATGTCCATTAATACTTCTGCGAGAAAGAATCCGTAGTGGGCACGTTCATGGACCTACCTCACTACCACTTCCACTACAAAACAGAGGAGTACCAAGCCAAGAGGCTGATGAGAAGCGAGGATCAACGTCAACCTACATCATCTTGTCAAAGACTTGCTTGCTCTCATCACCTACACAAGAAATACACCTGGTAGGAACGCACTCCAATCAATGACGGGCCAAGACAAAGAGAAGTCACAATAATGCCCCGAGACCGGGGAGGACAAGGTTGTCACCAATGAGGTTTCTCCCTTGATCATCAAGACGACCCGAGTGTGCTACACACCATCAAGAAGAACACTCCACACCACGTCGTTAGAGGACAAAGCTAATCAAGGAGGGACTCCAAGTTTACATCTCAAATGAGCATCCTTTTCGTCAACCGTAGTAAAGGAAGATCAACCGGGCTGTCGGCATCCTCATCCCTTGGGCGATTAAAAAAAAAAAAGAAGAGAAAAGAAAATGGATTGATGCAAGGGAGAGGACGAACACAATAAGATTCCATCAAGACCGACAGTCACAACACACTCAAGGAGATGATGAACAGTTCAAACCTAACTTTAAGCGCCGAGTGACATAGAGTTTGAGCTTGGGGAGGAAGACCAATTCCACTAGAAGATGATCCGACAAGGCTCTCCCTCCTCTCTCGACTCCCACCGTTCCGACACAGAAAAATGAAGGGAAGATGATATGAGGGAAAAGAGGACAAGACGCTCAACTACCACACATGCCACGAGAGAACCCCCATGAGGTGTTATGATGTTGCCATGATTCTACAATAAAGGTAACGTCTTAAGGTAAGTGTCCTAATCGATAAAGCTTTACTCTAATCATGGCATGCTTACTAAGGAGTTAAATATGTTAGCTCACAACCTCACTTAGATTAATCTGAATAGCTCAACATGTTAGCTCTTAGTTGTTCTTACCCCCTGTCTCTCTAGTTTTATTTTCTCTACCCTTTAGTTTGCTATGTTATAAATGCCACATTCATACCCGCTGTCCGATCTTATCACCTTTGCCACAAATAAATGAAACACATTATGCTACCATGGTTATATGTGCTCAAGGTTAGAGTAGAATGAATACAATTTTGGTTACGTTGGTGTTTTCCCACCGCCAGAGCCCATGCACTTGATCTCTACCTTGACTTTGTGAACAGGACACACTTTGCGCCAATTGTGGAGGAGTTGCCACTTCTCCAAATCTCTACTAGTTAATGTCCTACCTACAACATGCACAATAAGCAAGGAACATGGGTGATGCCATCCTCGGGATCACAATCCTAAGAGACGCAACTTCAAGATCGACGAAGCACTCAATAAGCAAGCCTAAGAAGAACAAGACGCGAGAAATCACAAGTTGGATACGGAGTCGACGGACAAGGAAGACATTAAGAAGATTCAAGAAAAGTCCACCCAGCTCCCACCAACCAAGCACGCCCGAACCAAATACTCGAAAGGTCTCCACCGAAGAAACAAGCTTGGAGGAAGAAAGAAGACACGCCTACCAAGGGAGACGACAAGAGTACACCTTCTAAGACCTACCACCACCCCAGCGTCACTAACTCGATCAAACACCGCCGGGCTACCTCATCTACGCCACTCATCGAGATCATTGAAGGCACCGCACTGCACCACGACATCCCGACGAGATTCCATAGATGACAAAGACGCCACGAGAGTAAGTACTTTCGAAACTCTCGCCGAGAGGTAACTCGGTATTTATCTCGCATATTTAATTTTCTGCATAGCATATTTCAATTAGCATGTTTCCTTTAAGCATATTTACTTTTTCTAAAACCTGCATTAGAAAATCATAAAATTATGTTTGCTGCATTTGCATTAGTTCCTTAAAAGCCCCATGCAAGCACCCCTTGCCGTGGCGGCATAAAAATAAAAATACAAAAATACGTGAGCACATGAAGGCTCACAACATAATCCTAGAATTTGTTCCTTCGGGTATGTGCGAAATTAATATTTGCGGGGAGAACATTTAAGGAAAACCCAGAGATGAACAAGTTCCAAGGACGAATAAAAAGACTACTTCAAGATCCAATTTTGGGGAGAGAGCACCCTCGCTTATCACGATAAGTATTATTATCCTATCTATTTTAAATATTAGCTAGTTAGTATATTTGCTTAGAGTTAATGAGTCTTAAATAAAAAGTATTAGTGTTAAGAGTCCAATAAATGTTAGATGCTTGCGAAGTTAGCTCTCTTTCTTTAATTGTGACCTTGGTGACATATGCTTGGAAATGATGAATAGTTGCTCCACCATAATTTTTCTTAAAGTACTTACATTTCGGACTTAGATTCTCCTAGAGCTTTAAATGCTTAATTTGCTCTAAACCCAACACCTGTGGGAAGCACATGCTTAATCTCGAGTCTTAGCGTTGAAGGATAAAGATTCATGAAAAGTTAAGTCGCTTTTTTTATCATATTCCTAGAGATACTTGATTCCTGGCTTTATCTTTTGAAAAATCATAAAAATATTACATGATGAGTTCCTTAGTTATGACCCTTAAGAGTCTATCATCCGCATCAAGATCATCCCACTTCACCAAATACGCCGCTTCTAATCCGAAGTACGCATTCTCATACTCCATCGACCACTAGCCATATTATAAAAATAAATTCTAGCAATTTTGGATATGTCTCTCTCAACATTTTTATGCCAATTAGATTCTCGGGCTACATTCGAAAAAAAAAGAGAGAAAAGAAAAGGAAGAAAAATAAATATTTAGAAAGAAAAGTGAGACGAGAGAGGGAGAGTAAAGGACAAGTGTCATACTAGGCGAGAAGGGCCTACCTCCCTAATAATAATATTTAGAGATGAATAATAGACACGTGTCCGAGGGTGAGTAGGGCCCACATCTCTAAGGAGAGAGAAAAATGGACAAAAGTCCGGGGCAAAGCCCACCTCTCCAAGAATGGACAGCCCAGGTCTTAGCAATTTTTTAGAAAGAGAGATATAGTCCAAGATGCATATATATACTAGAAAAAGGCTAAAGGCTAATTACTACCTTTCATCCTCATCCATTCGTCACTATCATCCCACTATGTATGTTCCACCACATGTAACTCCACTAAATACCATCTACTTAAGAGGGTCATACATAGGATCTCTCGAATTTCTTTTGAAAAATATTGCAAAAATCCGGATGATAGTTGATCAAAGAGCTTGAGACATGGTACTTAACTTGATTGTTCTGTCTTTTTATTTGCTTATGATTCGTAAAAAGGCTACGTCCCATGGTAAAAGGTATGAGAGAGCAATCTTGTTGAGTGGAGAATTTATTTCGATAATCATATTATTTCGAGGCATGAAAGCGTAGTAGCAACTCATGATCCTATAATAGCATAGCTTTGCTAGGGACTAGCAAAGGGTAAGCTTGGGGAGTTTGTTGATGCTCACTAACTCATATTTTTACGCATCAACAATTCATGAAAAAGGACTAAAAAGATAAATCAACAATAGAATAGGGCTTTGGACTAATGATTTCCACGAGTTTTGGTAAAGTTGTGATTTGCGTGGGGACTTAACAGAAAACAAATGAATTGACGTGTCATACGACCGACGCAACGTAATGCAATCCAACTCGAAACAAGTCTAGAAGGCTCCGGATTACTCCCGACGTGAACGAAACTTAACACCCAAGAAAACATCATCTAGAAGACTCCGTAAGCCACGACGCGCCGCGGGACCAGTGGGCCACACTCCGGGCCGGCCGGCCCCAATAAAACAGCCGGGCCGGCCTCCCCTCTCGCCACGTCAGCCCTGTTTCCATAAGCTTCCTCCACCGCCTCCGAGACACAATCTAATCCGCCGTTTAATGTCGGTTTGATCCGATGGTTACGGTGGAGCACGTGATGCCCTCTCCCGACTATATAAGCAGCCCCTAGGCTCCCCTGTTTCATAATGGATCCAAGCCTCAAGTCATCATCAAGTAGAAGATCAAGTTGAAGCCAAGGCAGAGAAGAGGAGGCGCCACCAAGAGATAGGATAGCTAATTGCCGCTCTATATATAGATCTAGAGCCTAGTTTAGATAGAAAGAATCGAGTTTAGAGAAGAGAGAGCGTCTCGCTCCCGTTCGATCCGTAAGTTACTATGAATCAATATTATTGTTTTCATACACCTTCGTGCTATTTCATTACTATGCATGCAATTAGTCTATTTTTACTTTATTCTAGTCATAGCATATTTGATATGATCATTAATCATGATAATTCAATGCGCTTATTCGTAGAGCTCCTAGTATATTACTCGAGTATGCTAGGTAGTAGAAAGTATGTAAGCATGGTGCTTAGATATAATTTACTTGCGGATTCACCTTATATGCCGGTCGTGTGGTAGATCGTAGTGGTGACAAAGACTATTGAGTCCTTTGCAATCCATCCCCGTATGTAAGCCTAGTCGATAATGGTTCTTGGGATAATCTTGTTTTAGTTCCTCGATTTTCTTAAGTAATCTTCGGGTGCACATTCTTATTTATGGTTTTGATTTATATATGATTTTATGCTATGCCTTTTAAAACCATTTAATAGATTCTTTGTATGCTACCTAAGAACTGTCCCTTTGTCTTAAATCCAATCCTAATCTCACTAGGAATTAGTTTTATGCTATACTCACCACGTGTGTGCCTCTCGCCTTTTGTCTCATATACCTTAATGCTATTTATTATTGGCTTACCTTGTTTAAGTATATGCCGATTACCAAAATCTCATTAGTCTTCTATCACTTGTCTTTAATCAATTGAACCACCATATCTTCCTTGTGGATACGATATATATTTAAAACCCTCCCCGGGTGAAATGCTCCACTGGACATCCGTGCGCTTTGGATCTCAGAAATATTTCTCTCGTAAGCTAACAAATACCAACAACTAGGGAGCTTGACTTCGCCCCGAACCAAGTATAAACTTGTGTCATTGTCTCTAGAGCTAGGCCATTCGGAGAACACATTAGCTTGCCGATTCTCGTGGACCGTGGTCACCGCGATATCGAACCACCGACACTTACTTTTATAGCCCGACTAGTGGGACTTGTATCTCAAACAATCTCTCTAAAGGTTTCCTTATAGATTGGAATACCTTTTACAAGCATATCCTATTTATTTTCCTAATAAGGGTCTCCCTTACAGATGGAATATCCCCTTGCACACCAAAAAAAGCGTAAGATAATCCTAGATAATTTCCTCCTTTATTCTCGAATTAATTGCTTGAAGAATCCGCGGAAGGGAGTTGGAGGGGGGAGGCGCGCGCCACCCCAGGGTGGCGCCCGTGTCTGTCGGGCCCTGGCGGGCCCTATCCTTCGGGCCCTATTTCTTAGGACATGACATCTCCCCCCCTCTCCGACCGGCGCGCCCTCGCGCCGGATGAAAGTCCATTCGGTCACACCGGATGGAGATCGCTTGCACTGCATGATCGGCCAACCCGTAATATCGCCTTGCCATGCACCGGGTTCCGGAGGATCATGTTTTCTCGGGCACGCCGTGGAGCAAACTCCAAGAGGTAGTGGAGGTTCCCAATGTAGCCGTGGTAGATGTACTTGGTGGACAAGATGTCCCCGCTTTGTGATGCCGTCCCTCGTCAATGGGCCGCGAGCGAGAGCTCCCTTGAACGCACACCTCAAGGTGCCGATGCACCATGTCACGGGGTGGGCTCTCCAGGAACAAGAAGCGCTCATTGGGCGGAGCATTGACGAAGAGTGGAAGGAGGCGCCAGATGGTGATGTCGTGGCGAGTAGGGGGAGTAGCAGCCAAGTTCAACATCGTGCACCGTACATGAAGGAGCAAACGCCGAACAGGGGAGGGAGAAAGCCGGTGTGCGCCCTCTCTGCGTCATAGCTGATGTGGACGTTGTCGACGGTGAGGAAGAGGCGATCCATGCCATCGAGGAAGACGACCCTAGCCGGGCCGACGTGGTGGCGCCATGGCCACATGCCACCCAGCAGGATGGCGGTCGAGGAAGCTGACATCGGTGCAGTCGTGTAGGCGCCCAGGGCGAGGAAGTTCGTCCGGCGAACTCCGCCTTGAAGCAAGGCCCCTCCAAAGAAGTCCGGCAGGCGGGGAGAGGAAGCTGGGTGGTAGAAACGACCATCGAAGAGGAGGAGGCCGTCCTCAACCGTCCATGCTGGGGCGGCGTCGCCCGTGGTGATGTCGAGGGTGATCCGACGCAGGTGCTGGTCCTCCAAAGGTCATCGCCGTCGTAGCCGTCTGAACACTCCCATGGATGTGTCGTAGAGGTCCAAGGAAGTTGCATGCCTTGGGCGTTTCCCCACCTGGAGGGAAGTGTCCGGACACCAAATAAGATGCCCGACCTCAGCAACTCGGGGCCGAGCGCTCCCACGCCGAGGAGGTGGCGTCGACGTCCGCCGGTAGTACCGCAGCTCGTGAGTCGCATGCACTACTACAGAATTGAACTTGCGTGGTGTTTGATTTCATTTTCCATGGCGGGCATTTAAAAAAAACTCACGGAAAATCACTCAATTAACCGCGGACGGTTTTTTAAGATTTACCATGGCGGTTAAAGTAACCGCCACGGTAAATCAATCAACCGTGGCGGTTTTCTAAAATAACCGCCATGGTAAATAAAGTCCATACACATACCAATTTCCAGCCCGTAAAGCCCATCTCGCCCGATATTCATGGGCTAGTATAAAAGGGCAGGTTAGGGTTTCACTCTCAACAGCCAACTCTCACTCTCCACCTCTCTCCCTCTCTCTCGTCCAACCGGCGCCCCCTCCCTCTCTTCCTTCCCACTCGGTCCTCGAGAAAGGCGCCCGGCGGCGGTCGGCCGCCCCAACCACGCGTCCGGCGCTGCCAACCGCGCGCTCCGGCCTCCCCAACCGGCGGCGCCGCCGGCCTAGAGGCTGCCCCAACCACACGCCCCGGCCTCCCCAACCGCACGGCGGCGCGGGCCTAGCAGCCTGCCCCAACGGACGGCGGCGGCGGCGCCGGCCTCCCCAATCGGGCGACGACGGCGCGCTCGCCTCTCCAACGGGCGGCGGCGGTGGCCTCCCCAACGAGCGGCGCCCCAGCCTCCCCAACGGGCAGCGACGGTGGTAGAAGGCGGACGAAGCGGCGCCCGGCCTCCCAACGGGCAGCGATGGCGGTAGGGCGGATCCGCCTCCAACCGCCGGATACGTGGGCGTTAGCGACCGTGGCGGCGTCCCCGACGGCGCCCGGTGGCGGCATGGTGGCGACCCCGTGGGCGGCAAAGTGCCATGGTGGCGTCGGCCTAGATCCGGGCCCGTTTGGGCCCGGATCTTGGTTTTTTTTATTTTTTTTATTTTTTATTTTGATTTTCGTGGCGGGCATTCCATGGTGCTAAAAACCGCCACGGAAAAGATCTGATTTTCCGTGACCCTTCATTCGTGGCGACTGAAAAACCGCCACGGAAAATGCAAATTGCCCACCACGGAAGCTCTTTATCCAAAGAGTGATGCCAGAGCCGTCGCGTAGTACCGCAGCTTCGTGAGTCGCGAAGTCCCATGTCACCCGTCCCAAGCCGGCCAGCCAAGGCATGCCAAGGATGATGTCGACGCCGTTGCCCACATGCATGACATAGGTGTTGATGTCGAAGGTGATGGCGTCCACACGTAAAGGTACGTCGAAGGTGGCAGCCCGGCATGTCAAAGTGGCGTCGGTGCCAGTGGTGATCAGCACACGCACGGGTTGAGTCCGAAGGCCTGCCGTAGCCACCACGTGGGGGTCGATGTAGTTGTGCGTTGCTCCCGAGTCGACGACGATGTTGAAGCCTGTGCCTCGATGATGCCGACGAGGTATAAAGAATGAGCACCATGCACCGGGGAGTCAGGGTCCTCGAAGAGGACTTTGAGGTCGGCGGGCTCCTTTTGACATCCGCTAGTGGAACGCCCCTTATGTCCGGTCGCCGTGTAGTCGTGAAGATTGTGATATCGAAGAGGTGCTTGCACTTGTGACCCCGCATGAACGGCTCGTCATAGTTGAAGCAGAGGCCGGCCTTGCGTCATTCTGTCATCTCTTCCGGTGTCAGCCGCTTGAACGGCCAAGTCGATGCTGGTGCTGCCGACGGGGTGGGCGCCTGGGGGGGCGGCCAGCAGCCCATAGGTGCGCCGCCTTGCCTTTCTATCGTGCCGGGCTTGCCGGGTTGTAGAGGATCATCAGCGCCGCCGTACACCTGGGCGAGAGACATGGCAGCCTCCATGTCCTTGGGGTCCTCGCATCTCGACGCTCGCCTTGAGCGGCTCGCCCAAGCCCGGGCGTAGATGTTCACCGCTACTTGTCGTCGAGGTGGCCTGCACGCCATGTGCGCCGAGAACTGCCCCGTGTACTCATCGACGGTGCTGTCTTCCTCGATGCCACTCACCCAAATGGGTTGCGTCATGCAGGCTAGGCCGGCGCTTCGTTGACGTCTCGGGCAAAGCTTGCCCAATCGCCACCGGTTTCTCCCGACAGCCTCATGTACCACTTCTTGAACCAAATTTGTCCAATTAACTTTGGTTGAACCAAATTTTTACTAGAATCTGAAACAAGCAAACTTTCATGCATTGGCAAATGTTGTAAATGGAAATACTTATCTCTTACCTCAAAGCCCGATGCACGTTGAGCAAGCAAGTTTGCTCTTTGCACATAATTCACATGTAATTGATCCTCTTCCTTGATATAGCCGTAAGCAAGTTGAGCATAAAAATTGGCCTTATGATTCTCTTCTCCTGGAATATGCCAAATCTTAAATTCGCAAATTTACCAACTAAATCAAGGCAAATGTCGAGGTGAGCAAGAAGTGATCCATCCAAACATTGACATTCACCGGAAACTTGTTGCACCACGAGTAATGAATCACCAAATGCTTCAACGTGTTCAACCCCTATAGCTTCTAACATGATCAACCCGAACAAGAGAGCTTCATATTCGGTTTGATTGTTAGTACATGGAAACTCCAATCGGCTTGACATAGGAAATTCAGTACCACAAGAATTAACAAGAACAATTTCAATTCCGGCACCGTCTTTGCAAACCGATCCATCAAAATATAAAAGCGCCATGGGGTAGAAGTGACATAATCCACCTCATAATCAAGATTAATACCATGCTTAATGATAAAATCAGCAAGAACTTGATCCTTTAAAATTCTCAATGGTTCAAAAGTCAAGTTATACTCAATCAAAGCATATGCCTATTTGCCTACCCTTCCAGAAAGGATTGGCCGAAACAACATATGTTTGATTACATCGGCCCGGCATGCTACCACACATGTGCTTGACAAAAGATAGTGTCTCATCTTGGAACAAGCAAAATATAGTGATAAGCATAATTTCTCAATATGGGCATACCTTGTCTCGGGATCAAGAAGACAACGACCAAGATAAGCAACAACATACTCCTTTCCTTCATCTTCTTGAGTAAGAACAGCCCCAATCACCTTCTCTTCGGCGGCGATATACAATCGGAAAGGCACACCCCTTCTAGGTGCGCAAAGAACAGGCGGTGAAGACAAATATTCCTTTATCTTGTCAAATGCATATTGTTGGCTTGCCCCCTGGCAAAATTAGCTTCGTTCTTCAACTTAAGTATGGGGGGTGAAAGGAATAATCTTCTCGGACAAGTAAGCAATAAATCTTCTCAAGTAGTTCACTTTACCTAGGAATTTTTGCAAATCCTTCTTACATTGAGGTGCTTGAACTGCCTTGATCTTCTCTATCCTCTTGGGATCAATCTATATGCCTTTGTCATGAATAATAAATCCAAGAAACTTTCCAAATTTACACTCCAAAGGCACATTTGAGTGGATTCATCTTCAAACCATAATAATGCATCCTCTCAAAAGCAAGACGCAAATCGGCTAAATGAGGATCATGTGAAGCCGATTTAATCACCACATCATCAATATACACCTCCATAATCACACCAATGAGATCATGAAAGATGAGATTCATAGCTCTGTATTCTTGAGGCCAAAAGTCATGACAATCCACTCAAACAAACCAACAAATTCGGGACAAATAAAAGCAGTCTTGGAGGTATCTTCTTCGGCCATAAATATTTGATTATATCCAAAGATTACCATCAATAAAGTTAATAACCTTGTGCCTCGAAGCATCATTGATTAACATGTTGGAAATAGGCGTAGGATACTCATCTTTGGGAGTGGCTCTATTTAAATCTCTGAAATCGATGCACACTCTAATCTTCTCGGTGTCTTTCTTCTCAACCGGCACAATGTTAGAGACCCACTCCGCATACCCGCATGGACGGATAAAATCTGCCTTAAGCAACCCGATCAATCTCCTCCTTGATTCAGGTCATTGATGGCCGAATTGAAGCATCTTGGCGGTTGCTTGTATGACCTAAATCCATTTTTGATGGGAAGCCGATGCTCAACAAGATTACGGCTTAACCCGTGCATCTCCGTGTAATCTCATGCAAAACAATCAACATATTCTTTGAGAAGCGCGATTAATTTAGCTTTATAATCGGCATCCAAGTTTTGGTTCACAAATGTCGGCCTTGGCACCGAACCATCCCCAATGTCAACTTGTTCCAAAGGGTTGGCCGACGTGAAACCTTGGCCCAACTTATTGAGCTCATCGAAGTCATCGATAGCTTCACAAGAATCGGTCTTTTCAATCCGATAATGCTCAAGTCTATGCTTTAACCATTGAAGTTTGTCTTCCATTGAGAAACAATGTTTACAATATAATATTGAGCCGATTATCCGTCGGCTTCAATGTTACAGACACAAATCCACGCTCATCATAGCTAATGTACTGATAATTGGATAAGTCTCTACCTGAAAGACAAGCAAACCCGAGCTCTCAAGCGAAGCATCGGTTGTAGAAATCTCAACCGAATTATCCGCATGAACAATCTCTATGGCATCTTCCACCCATTGGATGAGGTATTGGTGCAAGCTAGAAGGAACACATGGATTGGCATGAATCCAATCATGACCAAGTATAAGATCATAGCTACCTTCCACATCGGCGATAAAGAAAGCGGTGGCCATGGTCTTGCTTCCAACGGTTAATTCGGCGTCGGCAATGCCCTTTGAAGGAATTGGCGCACCTCCTCCTACGCCGGTGATGGTCATGTTGGTTTGAATCAGCTCCTCCTCTTTGCCGCCAAGCTTCTTGAACAATGAATAGGGCATAAGATTGACAATTGCGCCACTATCCACTAGCATCTTCCTGACCGGTTTCCCGTTGATATGTCCGTTTACATGCAATGGCTTGAGGTGTTTGATAGGCACAACAGCTTCTTGAAGATAGCATCTTGCACCCCAAACGCAAACTCTGCAGAAGAACCTCATCATCTCCCCGCCCATCGATCATATAATAATCGGTGGAGAGAAAGATGGTGTTTATCTCGGCGTGTGGTGGTGAAGGCTCATAGTCCACCAACTCTTCATCCTCGCTTGGCATTTCAATGCCAACCATGGCGGAGATGGCAACAAAGAAAATCCCTGGTGCACCCGCAAGCTCATCGTAAACAAATGTAATCGGTTCAACCGACTCGGAAGTCGGTAAATCCGAAGTTTGGGCAATAGCAGCCCCGTCAACCATCTCGGTTGAGTTATCAACTTGCTCATTTAGCTTGGCTGCCCCGTCTGCTAGAAGTGCCAAAAGATCAACATTTGGTTCGGGCACCTCTTCCACAAAGCTTGGGCGGCTCTTGTACTTTGACCGACTTAACCGATTTATTAGCAATCGGTTGAGACGTCCCTCTTGGCAGCAGCCGATTATCTCGGCCTCTTTATTCTTGATCTCTTGCACAATCTCTGGCAAGATCGGACCTTCACCTTGTGCAGCAGCCAAATGCTTGAGCATCTTTTGTCTAGCTCGCTGAAGCTTCCTCTTTTGTGTTTTATCAATGTCAACCGGGCACCACTTGGGCTGCAGGAAACGAGGATCCACAAGCTTTTGCTTCTTATCTTGAGCTTCAGCAACCTCCTCCATGATTTGATCTTGATCACCCTTTGTAGGCTCTTGCCCCCCAATCACAATCGGTTTCTTGACATCGTTTATAGGAGCTGTCATCGAACCGTTAATGATAGAAGGTGGAGGAGTAGACACTGGAGCAGGCTTTTCAACAACTTCGATCTTCTTGGGAACATAAACCCGCCGCATTTGTGCCTTTCCCCTTTTTTCTCATAGGTGAGCTCTCGGGACGTAGGCACCACCTTCTTCATACCGCTAGAGCTTGATTGTGGACCCAATCGGTTAAAGACGGCAGGCTTGGCCATGTTTGCAGGCCTCCTTCCTTCATGGGACCCGAAGGATAGGGAACAAACACTCCCTTCGGGTCCCCATTGTGGTGGTGGCGCCACTTGTGATAGCGGTGGCCCCCAACGAGTCATCCTTGGGCGTGCAACCTGCGAAGAAGAAGCAACAATTGGAGGAGTGTCATAAACCAAAAGAGAGATCGCGAATAGGGCCCAACAAGGGGGAACCGCCGCCGCCTAGGGCCTAAGGCCCCAGCGCCTTGCGCACCTCCCTGGCGGCATTTGCCGCCGCCCGCCGTAATCAGCGCCCACGTCAATTGCTTCGCAATAAAGTAAGGAATATTTAAGGAATAAAGATAGGAATAAAATAGGGAATAAATAGGTTGCTTGTGAGAGAGGTATTCCAATTTGGTATTCCAATCTATAAGGAAACCTCCAAGAGATTGCTTAGCATGCAAGTCTTCCCCGGACTATAAATACAAGGGAGTCATGTCGTTTGAATTTTAATCGAGAAAAATTAAAAGGGTAACACCCAAAAACTCTCCAGCTCTCTAGCTCTCAATCTCTCTCTCTCTCCAGCGCCGCGTGCGCCGCCGCCGATCCGCCGCCCGCTCCGCCGCCGCCACGCCCGCGCTGCCTGGGCGCTTGCGCCGCCGCCCGCCGCCGTCCCGATCCGGGCCGGGCGCCCCCCCCCACGCCGCCGCTTCTTCCTCTTCTCCCTCCTCTTCTTCTTCCTCCCTACTACTCCCAAACAGCCCCAATCACCATCTTCACCCTCACCGCCGCCGTCAAGATCGCCCGACGATCAGCAATCGGGTATCAATTCGGCCCAATCTAGCCGAATCGATAGCCGGTATCCGGAGACCAGGGCGATTCCAACCACCGACGACTTCCGACCACCAACAGCACCAAGATCCGATGGGCAACCACAGCACGCCGAGTTGCGGATGGGGGGCACCTTCGCCCGACTTCTTGGAGACGCTCGATGATCAGCCCCGCCCGACGACGCACAGCGCGGCGACACTCTCGAAGTTGAATCTTTTTGGTGACGCTCCTTCATCCACGATGACCCGGTGGCCAAGACAACAACAACACCGCAGCACGCGGCCTTGCTAGTGGACGTGCGGCGCCTCACGACGTCACCTCGGCCACCATCGACGACGTCCCTACCATGGGTGCCGCCAACGGTGACGACGCTCCCTACCGCGCCCGCCCCACGCCGCCCCTCCATGATCATCGACGCCGCAAACAACGAGCACGCCTACCCCATGGGCGCCCCCACCGTTGCTCTCGGTCGATCGAACCGGAGACTACCACCGACGCCCACCAGCCTATTCGACGAAAAGCCTACCCAACTAGGCCAACGTCTCCACGGCTACTTCAATGTCACGAGATAAGTTCCCCTGGTCACTACCAACATCATCCTTGA
Source organism: Hyparrhenia diplandra (assembly GCA_015847255.1). Lineage (NCBI taxonomy): Eukaryota > Viridiplantae > Streptophyta > Magnoliopsida > Poales > Poaceae > Hyparrhenia > Hyparrhenia diplandra. The sequence continues at coordinate 1,265,780 of JADLZK010004649.1, read as the reverse complement.
CATTGGGAACATCCGGAGTGCCAACAAGGATGACTCAACGACCGTCGCTGACGTCGGCACCGACGTCGCCAATCTCAACCCCGACGTTCACGACATCCTGGACAACAACGGCGACATGAACAACAACGCCAACAACTTCGCCCAGCAATTTTTGACCCTGTTACATCGGCAATTTTTCGATGTAATAGGGCCTAAATTGATGTGATAGCTTGATGTCGCATCATTTCGTGTTTGATGCGAGCCGATGCAAGTGCTCTTGATGCAATAGCCTTTCGCATCGGTTACTTGTGGTTGATGCAAGAAGCAACTATTGCATCGCCCATCCATTGTCTCTTGCATCAAAATTGAGAGATGCAATAGCTTATTGCATCGAAATCATGTGGATGCAATACATCTATTGCAATGCCTATCGCTCAATGCAAGAGACTATGTTGCATCACCATGTTGATCCGATGCAAGAGGTTCTATTGCATCACCATTTTGGTTCGATGCAATAGGAACTATTGCATCGATGCTATGTTCGATGCAATCGAGCTATTGCATCGATGCTATGTTCGATGCAATTCGAGCTATTGCATCGACGCTATGTTTGATGTGACTCGAGCTATTGCATCGACATGAGGTTCAGTGCAATTCAAACTATCACATCTACATGAGCTTGGATGCAATACAAACTATTGCACCGATATGAGATTTGACGGACAACCAATTATTGCATCGAATTCATTGCACATAAATATATAAAATTACAAAATTCAATGGCACAAAATGAGAAAATCCAATTGCATGAAAGGGAAATGCATTAATAATAACTTCTCGCTCATCCAGATTCATTTAGTAACATTTACAATAAGAAATTAAAAGAAGCTTGATAATTCCAGAACTAAACAATTAAACTAAGGACTCTTAGCACAAATCATTTAAAGTTCTTTGTCATTTCATATTTCTTGATTCAGCTCATCCTTCCCAAGTGTCTGAGCAATATTCTTTAGGTGCAGTCCTGCTCAATAGAAACAGTGCAAAATGACATATTCATTAGTTAGTAATTAAAAATATTAAAGATTGAACAGTAGTTTATTAAGAACAGTAGATACATAGTAATTAATTAATTGACCAACAATTATGCATAAACTAGTTGATAAATATATCACAAGTGTATTTGATAAATCAATAAACAATGTGCTGATATAGTCATATATCATATAAGAATGTTTAGCATTCACATAAAAAGACACGTTGTAGAGAAAGGGTTAACACACAGACACTTCAGTCCACACATGCATGCCACGGAGGGTGCAAGGACTAACTAACGGCCTAATTTGATCAGGCAGCAGAAAAAAAAAACACAGCTCATTAACATGAAGTTTAGTCTCATCTAATCTCAGTATACATTTTTTCTATTGGCATATAATGATAGAACACTATCTATCTTCCAGAGCAATATAGTGCCTAGTAGTGCAATAGTGCCAAACTAGTATACTAGTAGTTAGATCAACGACAAGAAAAATTAAGTACTGTATACAGTAGTGCAATAGAGCCAAACTGACCTTTAGGTAAAAAAATTAAAACACAAATTTTTTTACTGTTGGTTTGCAGAGAACCATGCATAGCCTGTCAAGATAACTCTAAGCCAAAAATGAACTGGTTCTTTATGATTTTAATCAGCTGTACAGTTTATTTCACACAAGCAAGAGGCTATATATAAAGGGCAGGCTAAATTTGCTGCTCTGAACATTGTATTTCTTTCAAGTTAGTCTGTTGCAATGTGTATCTTCAATGGTTTTATATTCGAAAATAAAACTAGACTGCTAACTTATGTTATCATATATCTTGTTATGATACTTAATAGGAAGATAATATATGCTCACTAATATATATTAGAACACAACTATAGAAGAACACAACTCAAGTTCAGGTAAGAACACAATGATCCTTTATAATCATCAAAAGATTTCCAGCTCGTACCTTTCCACCTTTCTTTCTCATATCTCGCTTTTTAGCTGCAGTATTCCTCAGTGTCTGTGATGAAATAATTTTTCTGGCACATTATTGTCTTTGTCTTATCTGTTGGCCGTGTGGCAAGTGACACAACAAAATTGAATTGTGCTTTGTGTGCTCAATACACTTTCTGTTAGAGTCTACAAAATCAAGGAGATTTGAATGAACAATCAACTCTAAGAAGTATATTACTGCAAGTGATATTTTGGAAATATATTACCTCTTGCACATGTTCTTGGCTGGAAGTGGGAACAACAGCAGGTCCATCAAAAGCTTTAGTGTTTGTGACCATTATGTTTTGCATCCCAATCTGCAAATTGAAAAGGAGATGCACACATTACCTCTAGACTGGGTTCTTCTCTAATCTTGTTACTTCCATTCTCTAGTTGTTGTTCCAGCCGTTGAATCTTTTCGTTGTCTCTATCCCTCTCAGCAGCTTGAATGGTAAGCTGTTCTTTTAAATTCTCCTAGAAAGCAATGAAAACTCCAAGAAAAATGAATCTAGCATCGATATACCTAGACAAGAAAACACATGTACATATGAGATTTATTTTCACCTGAATAAGAAATCGTAAAAATAAACTGTCCAACGACACCAGGAGATGAGAACACCGAAGGAATATCACACGAAACACGTCACTGCACCAATCAGCTCGTCATTTTGGATTAAAAACAATTTGCATGCCAATGGTAAGATGCCAATTCCACCGATTGGTCATGCTTATGCATGGCAAACGAGCATTCATGCAGAGATTCAGAACGCGGTACGGTTATTAGCAAAAACTAGGCCCATCGACTGCGTACCTGGTACGTCTTCGTCTTCATTCTGGCTTTCATCGATCTTGTGTGCAAGGTGTGTCCTCGGTCAGGTCAACGACCTCTACGTCGGCTTCACGGGAACGCCGCAGTCTGGACAGTCTCTTGGACGACCGACGATCAGGCGACCTCCTGGAGACGGAGGAGACGGCAATATACTTCTAGACGGCCTCCTTATGATCAGCGGAGGCGACGACGACCTATTGGAGGTAGGAGATGGAGGCGCCGGTGCTGCGGTGTTCTTCTTGCCTTGGAGGAACCGCAAGGTGGGCGACGACGCCTCTCACCCAGAGGTCCGTGATTTTAGGATCTAAATGAAACTGATTATTTGGAAGGAATTGGAGGGAGGGTTAACGTGGACGGTTTTGGCGGGGGCAGGCGGGCGCGCGCGGAGCAGGGGATAAATTTTGCGAATTATTTTGACCACCGTCGAGGAGTGCCTCAGCTCGAAAACAAAATTAATCCGAGTACCTGCCCGGATGCTGTGTGATCGAGCGCGCGCGCGCGCAGCGGCGCCGTGCCGGCCTTGCGAGAACCGAACCCTGTTCCTTGGAGTCATGTCGACAGCATGTCATTGTGCTTACGTCATATACTACATTTTCTCCTTATAAAAGGGCAAAAGGAAAATACAATAGAAAAACAGGAAGCCATGCGTACGAGTCATCATTGAACAAAATAATTTATTAGGGTTTCAAAAAAATCATTTATTAGCTTTTCATCAATCTATAGAATAATCAACTAGCTTAAACATGTAAAATAATTATAAATAATAAAAATTGGATTTTAATTATTAAATTTTAATATTCAACATCTTTTTCTAATGCTTGCTTGCACCGCAGGCTCCTCGACTCATTAGTACACATACGACTTCTCTTCTCGCGCTAAAAACACGGTTACCCCCGGTTGAAAATTGAACGAGGAATAAAGGAACCTTTATTCCCGTTGTACTCTCTAGCCGGGAGTATAAGGCCACGCGGCCAGCTACCCCCGTCTTGCCCAGGACCTTTACTCGGTTAGAGACTCTAACCAGGCCCGTTATTCACCCAAACCGAATAAAGCTCTACTCCCGGTTGAAACCCCAAACGGAAGTAAATCTAAACTTTTATTCCTGGTTAGGGTTGCAACCCGGGAATAGATGTTTTTTGGGCATTTTCGTGACTTTTGGTATTCATGACTTTTCAATGAGAGACCGTCTAGGGTTCCGAAAACCCGATCCGAGCGAAAAAATTAAAAATTCAAATTTTGAGGCGTCAAAAGTTCAAAAAATGAAAAGTTAACTCTAATACCAAATGTAGATCCTGAAGAGAACTACAAAACTCATATTCATGACTTTTCGATTTGAAACCAGCTAGGGCCTCGAAAACCGCTCGAAGGTGCCATTTTTAAAATGACCAAAGTTTGACTTGGTCAAACCCTAGTCAAATCCTGAAAGCACTAAACGACGCTTCAATGAAAAACTTTTTGAATACGAGATTGTTAGAACTCATCAAGATCTACACTTTTTATATGGGCCATTTTTCCGTTAGAGAAAGTGTTAATAAACACTACTCACAAAACCAAGATTCTCACAGAGTCTATGGAACTCGTGGAGAGAGTTGTTCATTTTGAACTACACTTTTCGAACGCTTCCTAAAATGCAAAATGACTTGAATAATAAATTAAGATCTTGATGAGTTATGAACTTTTGGTATTCGTGACTTTTCAAGGAGAGACCGCCTAGGGCTCAAAAAACCGATCCGAGCCAAAAAAAAAAAATTCAAATTTCGAGGCGTGAGAAGTTCGAAAAATGAAAAGTTGAATCTAATACCAAAGGTAGATCCCGAAGACATCTACAAAACTCGTATTCATGAATTTTCTATTTGAAACCGAGATAGGGCCTCGAAAACTCGCTCGAAGGTACCATTTTCAAAATGGCCAAAGTTTGACTTGGTCAAACCCCTAGTCAAACGGAGCACTAAACGGCGCCCATTAAAAACTTTTGAATACGAGGTTGTTAGAACTCATCAAGATCTATACTTTTTATATGGGACATTTTTCCATTTGAGGAAGTGTTAATAAACACTACTTCACAAAACCAAGGTTCTCACAGAGTCTCCTCAAACTCGTGGGGGGAGTTGTCCATTTTGAACTACACTTTCCGAACGCTTCCTCAAATGCAAAAATGATCTGAATAACAAATGTAGATCTTGATGAGTTATGAACTTTTGGTATTCGTGACTTTTCAAGGAGAGACCGTCTAGGGCTCCGAAAACCCGACCCGAGCCGAAAAAATTCAAAATTCAAATTTCGATCGTCAAAAGTTCAAAAATGAAAAGTTGATTCTAATACCAAATGTAGATCCTGAAGAGATCTACAAAACTTGTATTCATGGCTTTTCGATTTGAAACCGATAGGGCCACGAAAACTCGCTCGAAGGTGTCATTTTCAAAATGGCCAAAGTTTGACTTGGTCAAACCCCGGTCAAAGGGAGCACTAAACGACGTTCGCTTTGAAAACTTTTGAATATGAGGTTGTTAGAACTCGTCAAGATCTACACTTTTACATGAGTCATTTTTCCATTTGAGAAATTGTTAATAAACACTACTCACAAAAACCAAGGTTCTCACAGAGAGTCTCCGAAACTCTCTGAGGGGGAGTTGTCCATTTTGAACTACACTTTTTGAACGCTTTCTCAAATGCAAAATGAACTGAATAACAAATGTAGATCTTGATGAGTTATAAACTTTTGGTATTCGTGACTTCAAGGAGAGACCGTCTAGGGCTTAGAAAACCCGATCCGAAAGCAAAAAAAAATCAAAATTCAAATTTTGAGGCGTCAATAGTTCGAAAAATGAAAAGTTGACTCTAATACCAAATGTAGATCCTGAAAAGATCTACAAAACTTGTATTCATGAATTTTCGATTTGAAACCAGCTAGGGACTCGAAAAACTAGCTCGAAGGTGCCATTTTCACCCATTGATCGACATTCCAAACCTTTAAATTTAATTTTATTATAAAAAACAAACGATTACAAAAATATACTCTAATATAAAAAAAATAAATATTTTGGTGATCAGAAAAACGAAATTTAAATTTCATTAAATTGTTATGTAAAAATTATAAAGTTGACTACTGAATTGTCTAAAATTTTAAAAAATTTATAGAAAACTTTGACTATTGACAATAAAAGTACGAAACAATATGTAAATTCTAGTAGATGTTTCACAAAATATATTACTAGATATAAATGGCGTATTGGGAAAGTGGCCATGAGGTGCCTGGTCAAATTTTGTCCCTGCCTTGATCGCCTTTGTTTGTTGAGTTTGGCGGCTCTGGTGATGCCCAGCAAAATTTGGTCGCGACATCGTGGCACGAATACAAATGGACGTCAATTTGGGCCAAATCGTGGGCGCGCAAATCAGCCGCCGGCGATGCCGAGCAAAATTTGGCCGCGACAACTTGGCGCGAATGCAAGCGGAGATCAATTTGGGCCAAATCGTGGGCGCGCAAATCAGCGGCCGGATTTTGGCTTCGCCGCGTTGTAGTCTAAATATAGTCTAATATAAATATCCCGATTAATCTCCTCTCTTTGCCACACGTGTGAGCAGTTACCGCCTGGCTTTGTCTCCTTGGAGTCATCCACGCTTTCGGCTTCCCAGATCGGCCGTGCCGCAGCCGCCGCCTCCCCAAATCGCTGCGGCGTCGACCTCTACCTCTACAAGGCACACTATCGGTTTGTCCACTCTTTTTACTCGTGTGACAGTGCCTTGCCTTCCTCTCCTGTTTTTTTTTTTTTTTTTCAGCTGCTGGAGTTTGGCAAAGGGAAGGAGAAGTGATTGAGTGGGGCAACGGTGAATCAACTCGCAAATCTAGTTCGAGTTGAAAGAACACGAGATTCAGGTATTGTCTTACTATTCTTTTTACTTGGTATTTTTCTTCAGTGACATGCACTGTCGATAATTGAGATTTTGTGTTGAGGTGAAAAAAGTCAATTTAGTACCTGATTCCTGTGTGAGCGTTTTAAATCCTCTGGTCTTTCCAAACCACTGATGTGTCAAGCTTGTTCTACAAACTGTCTACTCATCTTAGTGGAAAAAGGTTACTAGAGGACACCTTTCATGTCTCTAGAGGAGCAAGTAGCAATGCTTTGTAAATATGGTTGGTCAGCACCATATTAATTCAGCTGTAGGATTTTCTTTGTGGCGGTCCAGTGAAACAAGTGAATCAGTTCTTAGGGTGGGGCAGAATTTCATTAGATCTGTGAGATAGACAGCTACTAATTTCCATAATCGATTCTCGATGCTACTGCATTAGTCATACTATTTTGTTTCCATTATTAGTTGGGTACAGATTTCATGCTATTTTAATTTGATGTCATCGATTTGAGCATGAATGACGAACTGAAGAAGCTGGAACTCTATTAATTCACTTTGATAGGTACTCATTTCAATGTTGTTTCGTTGCTTCGATTTGTTGCTATATAAGAACCAGTGACACTGACTGTCTTGGTTTATAGGACTGCTTATTGTACTTATAATACATGTATTGTTTTCAAGAGCAGTTATTATGGTCAGCTCTATTTTCGACATGAGCGGGAGCTCACCGTGTCCGCTCGGTTTTCTGCACGATCAGCATGAGCTCTCCGAGAAGGCATTGATGCGAGGGCAAGTGAATTCATGTCCGCTACGTGTGAATCCTGGAGCCTTAATGACAAGATCGAATCCATTGAGGATACTCCACTTATGTTCTTCTATCCCTATCTCCTTGTACTATTGTTCCATTTTTTTTCTGTAGTTCTTCTAGCGCACCGACAGATCTAGTACTTGCGATGGAGATGATTTCTTTGATTTATTTATTGCATCCTGTACCTAGATGTGTGAGTAAAACATGATGCTTATCTCTGTACTATTGCAGGTCTTAAAATGTGAGTACGCAGACTGAGGGGAGATTGTCAACCATGCTCAGGTATCTTGAGTGACTACTTCCATGCTCACTACCTTCCTTTCATTTTTACCTGTAGAATGTTTCAGAGTTCACTAATATAAACTAATTCTAGATGTTCTCTCTACAGACTGAAAGTGACAAGTATGGTGGAGAGGTTATCATCTGAAGATGTTAGTGAAGTTCTTGCAATTACATACAGGTAAATTTTGTTACTGTTGTTTTTGTTATTAACATGCTATGCCTGCTTGTAAATAAGAGAGTTTTCATCAGAACTTAGTGGGCACCCAGCTTCAATCAGCTATCTTGTAAAACAATAGTAATATACACCAAGAGAATTCCAGTATATATAGTGACATGAAGTTCTAGCGTAAATATATTGCTAGTGCAGTTCAACTGATTATCTTGTACCTTATATATGCAAGTTTTATCTTGTTATTTATTATGATGGAATATGGCTTCTATACATTAAAAGTTTTGTTACTGTAAGTAAATTGAAGCACATTGTTCACATTATTTTTCAAAGAACAATAACTTAATGAAGTCTGAATAATTGTATTTACAATCTTCTTTTTAACTTTCACAGAAGAAGTTTCTTCTCTATGATGATATCTGATTGTTAGTTTTGTAGTACCCATTAGATATCTGATTTTCTTCATTTAGCATCAATTGGTTAGCTTTCTTGGAATAAAACCGATACCGACTTAAATTTTACTTATTATCATAATATGCAGAAAATAGCCAGAAGAAACAAACATTTCGGGCTTGCATTTTCACTAAACAAATTTGGTGGTGAATATGCTTGGGCTCCCATTTTGCTTTTCCTAATGGAGGAAGCTCAAGATTTTATCTTGATTGATGATGCATGACATCCAGAACTTCGATTCAATGGCTGACAGCTGCCTTCGTATCTGGCAAGTTCAGGAGAGTTGTTCCGGTTGAGAAAGTAATTTTGTAATAGTAAACTAACTTTAAGGCTTGTGTTGTTTTTCCTAGGCAATCCTAGGGTTATAACTCTTTGTTGAAGACTTCGTAAACTCTTAATGAAATATGCACTGTCCACAAAAAGATTCCAGTAACCAGTTCTTGCTTGATAGAAACCCCTAAAACCTAATGGTAAGAGCAGCATGGGCATCATAGATGGAGTCTGGTGACTTTATGTTGTGCTGGACTTTAGTTCGCTAATTTGTGATGGAAATATATATATGAATGCTCTGAGTTCCGTCAATATTAGCAATGCAAGTTGTTGTGAAATGAGAAAATACAATTGGGAGGGCACATGTGGCATCTATACCTTTTAAAATTTAAGTAAATACACATTGTATGGGTATGATGATATGACAAACGTTGACTTTACGACTGATAGGTTGATGGGCCATGATCAACTTGGCCTTTTTCCTTTGTCAATTGTCATGGGCCTCTAAATCAAAAGGTTTATTATATACCAAATACAAAATTATATGTGCTAAATACTTATGTCATCTTGCCCCCTGCTCCATGCATGGGCCCTCGGTGATTACCCCGGCTGCCCACCCCCTAGAGCCGGCGCTGTCGACTCTTGTCTCTAGAAATAAATGTCGTATGATGCCTGATGGGCCGCGATCAACTCCTTGCCTCCAGAAACAAATGCCCGTATCCTTGTAACTACTAATACCTGATGGGCCACGTAATTACCTAAAGGGTATACGACATGTGCTTATGGGCTGGGTTGGCTTATGTACATACAGTAAAAAACATGATTAGATAATAGTATAAAAGTTAAAATATACTAGTTGTCAATTTTTTAATAAATAATTAATAATTTACTTATTAGACCGCCCATTTTTTAAAAATTAACAATTCACTTATTAGATACCCACAAGGTGTTTTCACCGTTAGTCAATATTTATTCAAAAATAGCGGTTGCATCAAACACAAATCCGTTGCAATAGTACTTCATAGTTGCATCCATATTCCAAATCGGTGCAATATCACCTACATATTGCATCAAAAATCTAATACTAACGCAACCAAATGTGTCTCGATGCAATAGTGTGTACCTATTGCATCCCTTGTTCCAAATGATGCGATAGATCACACATATTGCATCGATATGAATTAATATCGCATCCAACTCTTTTTGATGCAATATGTGATCATTATTGCATCGTAATCCAAAAATGATGCAATAGCAGCCACCTATTACATCATATTTTAGTTTGATGCAAGGGGACGTGATGCAATAGGGTCAAAATTTAGTAGTATCCACAGTCACCGTGCAAGTAAATCTCATTCAACAAGGAGCTTCTACCTCTATCACCCATGCTCCAATGATGTCGCCGACATCGTCAACCAAGACGCCTTCGACCCCAAATCATCGACGAGAACAACGACACCCCCTCGAAAAGTTAACGACATCCCCCCGACATCGCCATTAACGCCGCTAGCCACAATGCTTGCGGCATCGACGGCGCCGACAACGACAAGGACGCTACCATGGGCGCCATGAACGGCAACGACGTCCTCAAGGATGCCAATGCCAATGACGTTCCTTTGATGTCGACTACGCCTTCACCATGCCTACCATCGACAACAACTACAAGGGTACCAACCACGACGACATCCTAGCGCCAACCTCGACATTGGCAACCACGACGTTCCACACACGGGGCGCCACGGCCGATGAGAACACTAACGCCCCCCCCGCGCCGCCAAGGAGACGGTGGTTCACTCGCCGACCTTCGACGATCTACTACGCCTTGACATTCAGCCGACATCAACAATGACGGAGAACACCATCTCTCAAGCTGCAGCTCCAAAGCAAAGGCGACATCATCGCATTCACGCAAAAGCGTAACATCGGTATACGATGCCAAACCGACAACAACGACATTCCTCCTTCTTTGGCTCCTCCGCATTCCCAAGGCGCCACGACGAACGGAGACAACATACCATGGTGCCCCACTCGGGTTTTGGGACGTTCTTCAACGGCGACACCGGCAACCATCGCGGCGTCGACTACGCGACTCTAGCAGCAGGGACGACTCCAGAGCCATATCAGTTGGCTCCCATGTTCCTCAATGACATGTATGCCCAGTACGACTACGCCAACATACCGTGGGCTGCACTGCACCAGGAGACGCCCTACATAGGGAGCACTACGAACCAACTCGTCAAGGAGTTCGACGCTTCCATCGTCGGCAAGCCTCGACTTGTGAGCTTCAAATGGCGGCGACAAGAGGTACATACCACCCACATCAACCTCCTACCTCGACGGCCGTCACTACCCCTGAGGCTCCCATCCTTCATCAAATGGCAACACAAATTGGCGACAACCTACCCGCATCGCTGGAACCATCACGCTCCAACCAGAACAACAACGGCTTGACGTCGGCAATGGAGAACGCCTTCCTCGACAAACATCACCACTACGTCCCGCCTTACTAAAGGTACTACAGGGTGGTCTCGCGGCCGGAAAGGTCAAAATCTCCATCTTCGCCCAAGACATCAACAACAACAACAGGTGCAAAACGACAAGTCGCGAGGACGCTACGGCCCGAAGGGGGAAATGTCATAAACCAAAAAGCCAAGGCCCTCGGCGCGCGTGCACCTCCCGGCCGGCCGCCCGCCAGAATCGCGCCACGTCGGTTGCATCGCAATAAAGTAAGGAATATCTAAGGAATAAAGATAGGAATAAAATAGGGAATAAATAGGTTGCTTGTGAGAGAGGTATTCCAATCTATAAGGAAACCTTCTAGAGATTGCTTAGCGTGCAAGTCTTCCCCGACTATAAATATAAGGGAGTCAGAATCGTTTGAATTTTAATCGAAAAATTAAAAAGGGGTAACACCCAAAAACTCTCCAGCTCTCTAGCTCTCAATCTCTCTCTCTCTCTCTTCGTGCACGCGCGTCGCCGATCCCGAAGCCGCCGCCGTTGTTCACGCCAAGACGCGCCGCCAGCCAGCCTTGCGCTGCCGCCAAGCCGCCGCCCGCGCGGCCGGGCGCCCCCACCCCACGCCGCCGCTTCTTCCTCTTCTCCCTCCTCTTCTTCTTCCTTCCCTACTACTCCCAAACAGCCCCAATCACCATCTTCACCCTCACCGCCGCCAAGATCGCCGACGATCAAGAATCGGTGTCGATTCCGCCCAATCTAGCCGGAATCGACAAGGAGTCATAGCCACTTGCTTATTTCTCCCTTCATCACGCTTTGGGAGGCGTAGACTCTTTTTTGTTGGTCGATTCTTGAATCAGCCTTTTCCTTCTTTTAATTTCGCCAAAAGTCCGTCAAATTCACATGATGGCTTGATGTGCTTTTTGACCTTTGGCTCATTAGTCTTCCAAACTCCAACCTCCGGTTTTTGTGGAATAAATGTCTTCACCGTATGAGTACCGGAAGTAAGGGAGCTAGAATCCTCCGGGCTAGCCGACCCGACTAAGGTAGTCGATTCAACCGGCTTTGTTGGCGCCGGGGCTTGATCCTCTTGGCCGATTGCTTCAATCGGCCTAGCTGATCTTGCCTACGCCGCACGACCATCTAGCCACGCTTGATGCCGTAATGTTTGCGCCGAAGCTAGCCACAATGGTAAGCTTCGTCTTGCCTTCGCCGTTTGATCAGCCCAACACTCGACGTCCCAAATTCTTAGGAACATTAGGTACGGGGCGAGGCTCATCAATGATCGTGGTTCTTGCCTTGAGTTGTAGTAGCTTGCTCGGGGCGGATCAAGATGGCGGGAGCCTTGACCTCGGGTGTCTTGGCTTCGGGCTTAGCTTCAACCACATGCACCGAAAAGGATTCTTATCAAGCTGCATGTCGGTAAGACTTAATCGGCCCTCATTAAGAGCCGATTGTACCGCCGATGGAAAACATGACAATCATTAGTGGCATGGGAATAAGATTCATGATATTTGCGTAAAGCCCGCTTCTTCAACACATCTGCAGAAGGCATAACATATTTAATCTTAATGTACCCGATTTTCAACAATTCATCAATTCGGTCACATTTAGATGTATCAAAAATAAACTTTATTCCCTCATTCCGATTCCTATTAATCGGCTTGAGAGAAGGGCAAGTTACTTGTTTTCCTCCGGCCACCTAATTTCAGCGGACAAATACCTCTTTAGTCTCATCGTCGAACGAAGAATTATCGTCCCACGTGGTGCACGTTAGAACGACGAGACTTATAATCATGATCTTGAGAGTCTTTTAAACGAGATTCAACAATAATAGCTCTCTCAAGTAAATGCGGCAATGTAGTAAACTGAATATGCTCAAGCTTATCTCTAATCTTAGGATGCAAACCATTAAAGCACATGTCTACTAAATCACGCTCAGAAATCATCAAATGATAGCATCAGTTTTTAATTTCTTTGCAACGCCTAATAAACTCAAGCGCTGACTCACTACGACCCTGTCTAACCGATGTCAAATGAGATAATCTAGTTTCTTGGACTCCATCATAAAAGTGAGCATGAAATTTTTCTTCTAATTGAGCCCAAGAACCAATGATAGATGTTGGTAAAGAAGTAAACCATGAAAATGCAAAGTCAGTAAGTGATAAAGGGAAATTACGACATTTCATATAATCAAAAGCACACCCTTCACCTAACTGAGCTAAATACATGCTAACATGTTCCATGGTAGATTTATTAGCATTGCCACCAAACTTTTGAAAATCAGGTACCTTCCACCCTGGTGGGTTTCTCATATAATCAAAGTGTGGAGGGTACGGTTTGTTGTAGGTGCCCCTTGAGGTTTTTATTTGGACACCAAGGCTTTCTTGCAAAGACTTATTTAAATCTTCCTTTAGCCGATTAAACACATCAGTCAAATCGGCAAGAGGAGGATTTGGAGCTGTAGTTTCATTGCCAAAAACAAGAATTTGGCTAGGGGATTTCGGTGGGTTGGGTAACACGGTGTTGCCCCCGAATTCCTAGCGTGTGTTGTTCTATTAATGGTTTGCCGATTACGGTCTTGTACATCGGCAAATGTGACAATTTGCTTGTTATTAACCGCTTCCTTAGTGGTGGAAGAACCGGCTTTATCGGCTTCCGTAGGAGCCGATTGGACCGATTTCCCTTTGCTATAAGCGGTGTACCATGCTTGATTTTCATAATAATTAGGAGGCATGCCATACTCATATTGTTCATCAACAATTTCTTCTATTCTAAGAGATTTGCCTTCTAATTTATCAAAATGAGCCATAATCATACCAATAGCATTAGTCATAGTAGAATCTACTTCTATTTTATGGCCCTCAAGCATAGCAGCATAATCAGCGTGTTGAGGATAAGAATCATCAAATTTAGGACCAGTATATGTTACCTCAACTGCTGGAGTGGATGAAGCGTCGGGAAGACTGACGGTGATAGGCTTGTACAGCTCCACCTTGTCGCCACGACCCACGGCGCAACTCTCCGTGAACGCACAATCGGTAGCTTCCACCATCATTTGCATCTTGGCCTTCAATTCATCGGGAAGATGATCAACGAAGAAGGGGTGGATGACGTTGTCATCATGTATCTCGCTAATTGAAGCACCACCACACTTGCCGCTAAGGCGGGCATGATGTTGGGGTCTTCAAAACGCAATTGACGCCTCGAATTCCCCGTGGAGTCGCCAAAAAGTGTGTTGATGCGAAACTAGGGCTTCACACTCGACACACCGGGAGGGCCTTGGACGCCCACAAAGATTGCACACAACCTTGAAGCTGCGAGCACCGCAGCGTACGCCCCTAACCGATCTAGGAATCGGTAGGGGTGACGTGAGAGCTCGGTGATGGCCGGAAGAACCTCCTCGAGCACCTCCGGTAAGACCCGCCGGGAGGACGCACGTGAGGGTTGCTCTAGGACCAGCGCGTCGCCTAGAACGCCGATGAAGAACACGGAGTTCGCCACCGAACAGCAGGATAGAGGGGTTGAGGGAAGAAGACGACCTACAAACGGGAGAGGAGGTAGATTGATTGTTAATTGGATGTAGATGGGATCAAATCGCCATGAACGTTCCCAAACATCGGGACTCTCCAAAACCAACCCGAAATAAAATCGTTCGAATTAGGAAAATCTCGAGCAGATCGCGAATCGCGACGCTGACGCCGCAGCGCCGGCGCGACGACGCTGCACACGCAAGCCATGCATGCCGGGCCGTATTTTGAATGGCGCCGGACACATGCCGAAGCAGCGCATGCATGCGCCGGACGCCGCCAGCGGCGCCGACGCTGGCCACGCATGTGAACGGCGCCAGCGCCGGTCGCCGGACGCTCCATGCAATGCCAGCCCCCGCCGTGTTATTTGTCGTTGCATGCCTCTTTTGCTGATTTCTTTGACTTTCGTGGCTTGCATTCCTTCTTGACTATGTTTATGATATCTTTTGACATGTGTTCTTCATATAAAATAACACAGTCCATGAATCCATTCACTAGAAATTGCATAGAACTATTTTAGGTGTCAACACATAGTACTTAGTAACGTGTATTTTTCCATTTTCATTGATAGCGACTAAACCATGGGAAACTTGGAAATATGCTATCCCATGGTGTTAGGATGGAGTGGTGCAGCATCATTGAAGCAGTACTGAAATGACTAATGAGATCCTGAAACCCTTGTTGAGGAGCTCAAGTTGTTCTAGAGGGTATCAGTTCCAACTTCCAGGACTGGAGACACTCATGGAGCAGAGCATTGCTGTCCCATTTTGTATTTGCCAGGCCCAAGCTACGACGAAGCCGGATTCTGTTTTGTCAACGTACGGCACATATGGTCTTTTGCATAAGTTTGGATCGTGGAAAACTTGCCTTACTATAGTTTCTGTGTTAGTTACTTCAGCCCTGTTTGACTGTTTGAGAGCGCGCGTGCGTATTCAAGCAGAGACGTGCTTCTGTGTATTGTTATGAATAAATGAAAGGAAACAGTTTCAAGGCTCGTCGAAGCACTCATGGAGCCTTGGTGTCCCATTCTCTACCTGCAGGGCGCAAAACTATGACGAAACTGGAATGTGTTGTCAACAACATCTATTGCTTCTTTGCCTGAGTTTGGATCTTCAGAAACGTGCCGTCTAGATTCTGTGCAGCAAGCATGCATATATATATTTCACATATATTGTACTGGGCATGCTGCTGTGTATGTATGAATAAATAACTTGTTCAGTTCGTTGCTGCAAATTTGACATTGCTGTTTCGCGTTGCTTGTTCAGTTCGTTGCTGCAAATTTGACATTGCTGTTTCGCTGGTGTGGCTGGGTGGACTCCACCTGAGAAACAAGTTTCATGTCAGAGGCACAACTATATCCATGTTGACTTTGACATGAAGTTAATATTTGATGAAATTCTTGTGTTCCATGACATTGCGCCATATATACTGTTTTCAGAAGCAGAGTTGGTGTGAACAAACAAGAGTGCGTAAAATAAGAGTCAGCTGTGATTGCAAATTAACCATGGACTTTTCGAGTGTGCAGATTGATCGCGTTCCGTTCTGTTTAGGCCCATCGAAGGGTGGACCCCTTGGTTATTGTTTGCCCTTCAGAATTTTGGTTCGTGGGCTCAGCCCAACTTCATGCGTGGGTGCGTCGACGGCCCCGTGGCCCAGCACTCTCACCCCGCCGGCGGACTGGCAGTCGACGAGGGTGGAACCGCGAACCCTCCGAACCCGTTGAGGCTGAGGCGGACGGCGGCGCGCCAGAGGGAGATGGCCGTACGGGCAGAGCACGGCGGCGGGGAGAGGGACTGAGCTTGAGCAGCCAGTGCCCGACGGTGTGCAAGGGCGGAGGCCCAAACCCGAGAGAGCCGCCGCGGGGTCCCAACCTACAGATCTCGTCCGTCAACTACAACGGCAGCGGCGTGCTTCCAATCAGGTTATGCATCTGTGTTCTGAAATTCATCACCTATGTCGTCCGGTATTCCTGCTTGTATTTGATTTACACAATGCCTTCATTTCTTTAATGAGAAATTTGGTCCTATGTAAAGAAGCTGTGCTAGCTCAGGAAATTTGAACTCGCTGTTTGTGGTTACTTAATTACACTCGGAGGATACCAAATCATTGTCAAAGAATCACTAAAGTGATGACAATATATACCGTCTAGATTGCTCCAGCACAAAAAAAACTTTGTGTAGTCAATGGTTATGTCATATGGGTTACCAGACGTACATCTTTCCATTTGCTAGTGTCCATGGACCATGGTTATACTCTAACCACTAACCTTTGAAAAATTGGGACAATGGCCTGGTGCCTAAGTCTATTTGATCGGTTGGTTCCTGCCATCCATTTTTAGTTAGCTCGCTCTTGAAAAAACTCCAAACAAGGTTGCATTTTTCTGGTTGGTTTCTCTAAATTTCATTGCACCATCCTTTTTGTTTGCATGTCTTCTTCAAACTTTTGTTTTCACAAATCAATTGACAGTGCCTGGGTTGTTGGGATCAGAAACTCAGACTACCTTACGGTTGCATTCTAGCCACTCATTTCATTTTTCTAATCTGAAAATGTCGCAGTTGGTGGTAATACACATATAAAGAATATCTCTAAGAAGACTTGTGGAGTCATTAGCACTATCGTCTCCTCTTAATTAATGTGGTACTAAACCGGTCACAGTTACCTTTATTTATTCTAATGCATCACCTGTCGTGTGTCGTGGCATCTGGTTTGGTATGTACCAGGGATTCTGACTTACTATTTGCGCATTCATCCTCCTTCCTTCCTCTCAGCCCCTTCTCCCCCTCCTAGAAAACTAAGCATGGATTCCATGGCAGACTTGACGAGGAAACTTGATGGATAGCCTGGTGCTTAACTGTAATAGGCTGGTTTCTGTCACCCATTATCAGCTTGGTCGTGAACAAGATCTTTGTTTACCTAGTGTTCGACGCATCAAAAAAACTCAAAGAGCTAGAGAATGAGATTATCAGAAATCTGAAGCGGACACTTGGTGCAGTGGAGGAGCAGACGGTGCTTAGAGCAGCTGAAGACAGTTCGTCTCAAAGCGATCTTAAGATACTGGACAACATGAAGAAGGATCTCAAGTCTGCCTTGTATGAAGCTGAACCAACTTGCTGCTGTTGCACCTGGATTGCTCGCTGCAATAAGAGCTGGTTTGGGCGATGGATAGATTCCATTGTCGCAGCGGTAATGAAGAGCGCACAGAGCATGACCCTGCAGCTGCAGGGGCAGTTCCTGATTCAGGGGTGGCAGAGCTCTAGGCAGAACTCTGACCTGTTGTCTGTCCATAGAGCCATAAACATCGCTGGTGCTGCAGTACTGCAGTTTGCACAGAGCTGGTACCTACAGCTGGGGCAACTACTCAGGAGTTCAGTACTGCAGTGCACACAGAGTTGGTACCAACAGCTGGGACAACTATTTAGGCGTGTTATACTACGCAGACCAGGTTTGCTTCTTCCTGTTTCCATCAACCCAATCCCGCAATCCCCATGTCTTGAGTCCAGAGGTTCTGTGCTTGTTTCAGCGGACCCACCGTGTAGGCTGATGGATTGATTTTCTAACAAGACGTCTGATGCTTGGCTTAATCACTTAATGGTGTGCTACGTCGAGCGAGAAAAAATTTAAAGGAATTGATCTTGAGAAGATCAAGAAAACATTTCAAAGCAAGAAAGACAGGCAAATGCAATTTTGCCCGGGGCGTCTAGGCGTGACTAAACCTTCATAGTCACATAGATAGTTGACGTTACTTATATTTTCTATAATTATTCATGTCCTAAATGCTAGTACTTTGTGCTTCACTATCACCATGTCTAGTGAACCATTTTGAATACTATACATGTTATTGACAACTCGACGTCGTCCTACCTTAATTTTTTTTGGTCCTCCGCCGCTGGGTCACACTATGATTGTTGAAAATTTAGGCATATTACGATAATTCATAAAGACAATATCATGTATGCTAACGAGAACATCATAGGCATGAATAAACTCAACATGTTACTGCATCGAGCACAATATGCTGAGCCTAAAGCAAAAGCATAAATAGGAGAAGCAACGGGTTATACCTTTGGGCGAGTCTACCAGTGCCCGCGGCTGAAACATCGCCTGATCCGGTTGCAGCAGCCTAAAGCAAAAGCATAAATAGGAGAAGCAACGGGTTATACCTTTGGACGAGTCTACCGGTGCCTGCGGGCCGAACATCGCCTGATCCGGGTTGCAGCAGCAGCAGCGGTCCTTGTCGAGGGAGCCATCACTCCAAAGAGCGCCGCCTTGTACAGAAAAGGTGCGCCGGGAGGGAACAGAGCAGTCGCGCCCGTAAGCGCTCCCCAAAAACTTGATCGCCCGGCTACCCGTGCAGGTACGCTTAACGGACAGAGCTCCGGAGGCCTGCTCGCCAGAGAACCCTGTGCGCGCAGGGAGCTCAGGTCGGAGATGCAGAGACTTAGCTCGAGCTTAGAACAGTGGACATAGAGAGTGTGGCGGCTGCGGGGGTTGGGCCGTTGGCCCATCCTTTGTGACTGTGGCTGAGCCCAGCGTGCCTCAAAAAAGGTCACATCGGGGCTCGGCACGGCGGCGGCGGTGGCGCGCGCATGGCTCCCCCATGTTCCCTCTCAACTTTTCAAAGAGAGCACCAACTAGCTTCCTATTTAAGTTGAGCACTCTCTCAGTGAGTGTACCATGTGGTACTAATCACTCTCCACTTATCATAAATGTGTGGTACTTTGAAGTTTCCTTGATTAATTGCTAGCTAACTAATGGGCCCAGCCCAATTAATCTAACAATGATATCGTCGAGGCCCTGGTAGGGCTGCTTGGCTGCTGCAACGGCTGCAGCGTGCGTTCCAGGCTGGTGAGATCTCAGATAATGCTATTATTCCTTTCTCCTTTTTTTATAAAAAGGAGCGCACTCAGATAAAAGGTTAGGATCACTCCATGCTGTCCTCGCCGGGGGACTGATCTCTTGGGCTCCTTCCGGCACTTCCTTTTGCTTGTGGCGGATTGCTCTGTTTCTCGTCGTCTCTGTTTGTCTTGACCTTCTCGGTCGTTCTTCTTGTTTTTTTTTTTTCTGTTGGCAGCTGCGCCTACTTTGGCTTCCTGGAGCCTCGCCAGGTGTGGCCTTCGTTTGACCGTTTGTTTGCTTTGTTTCGTGTGCTTGAACTCTCTACTTAATGAAATACGCGGAAAGTCGTGTTTTAGAAAAAAAAAATCACTCAATGCTGTCGGGGTGGGGCTTAGAACCGTCTCCCTTAGACTGTCAGTGCGATGCGCTGATGCATGAGCACCAACCGCAATGATAGTCCGCCAACCGCACATGTTTGCTGCCAGGCGAGCTCTCAGATAAAGCTATTATTCCTTTCTTTTTTCTTTTTTATAAAAGGAGCGCACTCAGATAAAAAGGTTAGGGGATCAGATGCTGTCGTGGGTGGAGCATAGAAAACCGTCTCCCTTAGACTGTCAGTGCGATGCGCCGATGCATGAGCACCAACCGCAATGATAGTCCGCCAACAGCACATGTTTGGAGCTAGGATTCTTTGTCGTACCATCGTATAAATTCTCACTGTCTGAAAAAAAATGTAATTCACGCTTTTGATGGGTTATAAATAGTCTGAAGCTTTTCCTCAAAAAAAAAAATAGTCTGAAGTTTAACTAAAGTTATAAAAAAATATATATTTATGACTAAGAAACAAGTACCATTAAATTAATTACACAATATATTTTTTTATACTAAATCTAGTTGTTGAGACATACATGTTAGCATTATTTAATCAAAATCACGCTAGTTTGGATGGCATAAATCAATTTTTGTTTGGGTCTAACACAAACAAGCAGAAAGTTAGTAATATTCTTTGACAGGTGAGCCTTTCCATGTCCTCGACATCCTTTATGTGTACACCCTCCCCATAAAAGCATAGTACGTTTCATATCGTAGCGAGGTGCAAATGTAAATTACCAAATGTCAAAGTGCAAACATGCAACTGGGGCCAAATGTTAATACCAAGTATTTCATGTATGAATGTGTAAATCTTAATTTTGAGCCCAGGTAGGTTGTCTTCTGTAAATTTGCTCATGAGATCCAAAGATTTTTATATCGTTTATTAGTTGCGGGAGGCATCCGGTTGCTTTACACCAACCTATATTATATATTAAAGCAACCAAATTACATAGAGGTTTTCTAACCGGATAAGGAGACAACAGCGTCGACTGAGGCGTAGTGACGAACGATTCTACAGGTGAGGGGTATTCGTAGGGGCATAAAAAAGCGTCTGCACCCATGGACTGACCGCACTAAGCGTCGATGGAGAGTGGGCCGGTGGAGCTGGCGAAGAAGAAATATGCCGACAACTGAAGGATATTTTTGTTGTCGTCGTCGGCGGTAGAAGGAGGAGCTCGAACCGTAGGCCCAGATGGTGGCGGAATCGACGAACCATCGCCAAACAACTAGCTGTCAGGCTGAGGCAGAGGAATGCAGGACCTGAGGCTGCAAAACAGAGACAGAACAACACAACAATGATGATGGGATCGACCCCAAAGGTGTGGAGGACTGGAGGACACGTAGACATGTTAGGAGCCGCACAAGCCAGGCTACGTAGAGGCCTCGTGCACCAAGCCTCCAAAGGGAGTTCGAGCAGGCAGGGGGCACGCTTGCCCCTTGCATGGGAAGCACGTAGAACTTGTGGGTCTCATTGCAAGGACACATGGACACGAAATGTGGAACTACGCGGTGGAACTCGCGGTGCCACGTTGACGGTTTCCTTTGCTGCACCGATGCAGCAACCGCATGGCGCACTGATGGACCCCATGGCGCTGGCAGCGGGCCCCACATAGGAGCACTGTAGCAGCGGCGGGGGGGATGCGGTTGGAGCTGGCGGGTCGCCCGGCGCCAGAGTAAGCGGTGAGGAGGGCCATCCAGGAGATGACATTGCGGTGGGGCATCCGTCGAACACTTGCTGCGCTTCGGATGCGGCCTCGGTGGGCGGGAGTCGAAAGCAATGCGTTGAGCTGGGCCCCGTTGGGGGAGGCCCCGCACCGGCGAAGGCAAGTGATGTTCCTAGTACGGGAGACAAAGACGGAACGCCCGCGCTGGCCAGGACGGCCATGGCCGGAGCTCTTGGTAACCGCACCGCGGTCATTGTCGGCAATCTCCAGTGCCACCGCCGCCTAGCCCTGCTTCGATTCTTCCCCTTCGAACGAGGCGGAGGGGATGAGTTGGTGCGATCCGTGCTCGGCCACGGGGGTTGGGGTGGGTGCGAGGAGGAAGCCCCCCGTGATAGCCGCAGCGGCACTGCGTCCTTCGCCGCGCCGATGATGCAGAGGTATGACCGGAGTAGCTCGCCGAGGTTCCACGTGCACGGCCGGCCGTCTTTGGAGATAAAAGGATGGACAAAACTTTATTTTATTCCGTCTCACCCGGGGCAACAACCATGACCGACGACGGCGACAACGATGCCAAAGGCCGGCCAGGGAGCTCACGGCGACCATACGGTAGAAGATAAACCGATCGCACTAAGGAAAATCTACAGGGGGGACCGCCCACGCCCTTGTCTCGACGAACACCGGAAAGGAGGAGCGGGGGCGGCCGGCGGCGACGCATGCACTAGGCGGCTCTTGCACGGAGGGGCTCTCCGGTCTCTCACTTCTCTCTCGGCTCTCTCTCTCTCCGGGTGTAACACCCGGCCCAATAAGGATGTGGCCCAAGAGGGGGGCCTGAGTCTTCTTGCCGCACATGTTTAGTGTACCACCTTGCTAGTTGAGCAAGGGTGGAGCCAACTTATAAGCCTTTGCCATCCAGCCATATCACCTTCGGGTTAACCCTTTTACGGCGGGAGGGGACGGAAGTGTAAGCGCGGGTGCTATGTGTGCAGCGTGCGCCGGGAAGGGCTGTGCGGTCGCGGCACGGAGGGCGGGGTGTCACAAGTGGTATCGAGCCGTGTTCGCGGCCACAGGGCGCGTGCGAGGCGAGGTGCGGACATGGAGGTTCATTGCGCCGTGTAGGCTGCGGGTGCACGACATGGCACATGTGTCGGCCCCGGCGCGCACGTCGTGTGCCAAGAGGGGAGGTCCCTGTTAAGAGATTGGCGCTTCGAGGGACGCCGAGTCCTTTGAGGGGGGGTGTATGTAACACCCGGCCCATAGGATGTGGCCCAAGAGGGCTCTGCCAAGTCTTCTTGCCGCACGTGTTTAGTACTACCTTGCTAGTTGAGCAAGGGTGGAGCCAACTTATAAGCCTTGCCATCCAGCCATATCACCCCGGGTTAAACCTTTACACGACGAGGGCGAAAGTGTAAGCGGGGTTATGTGTGCTACATACGCGTCTACGCTCCTCCGGAAGGGCTGTGCGGTGCGGCTTTGGAGGGCGGGGTGTCACACCGGGTCACTCCTTATCTTTATTGTCTAAGTTGTGTTTTGGGGGCGGGCCACAGACTAGCCACCTCCCTCCTCTTTGCCTTGTTCTCGCACGGGGTAATCGCCACTGGGACAGACCGGAGCAGATAGAATCAAAATCATATTCGCTCAGGCAAATATGATTTCGATTGTCACATGGGTGTTCGGCCAATTACGATTTGCCCAGCCCGCTAAAACGGAGAGGCGTTTGCGCTTTCACTACCGACCCCGATACACCAGCGCCTTATGACACGGAGAGCGTCACCGAAGAGCTCAGTAGGCAAATGCGTGTTCGTGTAGGCGAACGCGTTTTCACCGCAGCATTGTATTTGATGTCCAATGTTTGCAGGGCCGGCGACAATGGGGGTGAAGGCTACAGACAGCTCTGTCGAAGTGGGCCAGGTCGTGTCATGGGAGGAGTAGGCAAGACCCGGGCCCTACAGTCCTGAGATGTGAGGCATTTCTCCCCATCGCCCGGACGGTTGTGCCCTAGAAAGTTTGGAATATTCCTAGATACCCAGCAGTTAGGAGGGCACGATGGTCCTGGTTGAAGCCTGCGGGTGGGTATAAATAGTCCCGCTGATGGGATTGCAAAGAGGATTCTAGACGGAAACAAGATAGCTCTTTCATTTTGCTCCGGTCCGAGTTAAATTTCGTGTGTTCGCTTGTTGACCTTCTCGGGCTAGGACCAGAGGGGGGGTCTGAGGTTTAGGCCAAGAACAACATTGTGACTAAGAATTTTGCTCCTACGTTTTGACAGTGTTTGATGAAGACATAACGTGGGACATATATATATAACTTAAAAAGTGTGACAAGCTACAACCCTGAAGTAAAACCAATCACTAGTCTAAACAATAATGCAGGGGCAGAGAAGGCACACGGGATCTTGGAGTAGCTGTCTCATTGTTACCAGCCATGTCAAGGAAGATGCTGATGATGGTGATCACGGCCAGGACCTAAAGCGAGGCACAAGAACCAGGAAGGCCAACTCGCACGCCGTGGGCCCGACGGGTGGCAAAATGAAAACGGGTCGGCCCAGCCCATTACAAATTCGCCTATTCTCAGCCCATGTAACGGGAATGGGAGCAGAGACTCCTATGTATTGCTTGCGAGCCGAAGATGAACGTTGAACTCGATCTCATTCGTTAACCCGTGCCTTGTGTGGTCGCGGCGGCGTGAGCTCTCGGCGGTGGCCGAGTCACGAACTCCACGAATTCCTTCGAGTATCCATACTATCCGGTTATCATATACTTGGTTGGTTACATCTGGTACCAGATTGCCTCTCGATCCCCAACCCAAAGCATTCGCCACCATCGATTGAGGACAAACGGCGCCGGTGATAAGCCCGAATCCGCTCCTGTAATTCTTCGCTGCAGAGGGGAATCGCAATCAATCCATCCACCGTCCCAATCGGAGTGTAGATTCCTCCATAACCGACCCTACCATATCCCCATCGCCATTCCACCGCAATTTCCCACTTCCAATCAGATCCCCGCCTGAATCCGTCACCAAATCCGCATCACCAACTCGATTCGCGCCGCACAAAATACGGTACTCGGCAGCAGATGGCGCAACTCACGCCGGAGGAGCAATTTGGGAAGATATTCGCGCTGTTGAGCGCAAATTCCAAGGGAATTGGCGAACTGAAGACCTCCATGCTGGAGATGGGCAAGCTCCGCAGCGACTTCAATGAATGGAAGCCGCAAGTGGACAGCCGCGTCAACGAGCTTGAGCAACTGGTGTCTGACTTGGGCACAAAGATGGATCAAGCGTTGGGAGAGCTACCGCAAGCTGTACCTCTTCCTCGCGACGATCTGTCAACGGATGACGTCACCATCGCGTCGTCGTCGGCCCGGCAGGAGGACATCCACCTCCACCGCCTCCGAAGATGCCGGGCCCGCCCATCCCATCCGAGCCATCCATTCGGGGCGGCGTCGTCATGTGACCGCCGCGTGCGAGATTTTGGGGCGGTGTACACCATCGCCCCGGGTCACAAACAGCCTCAAGGTGAGATGAATCATACCAATCCTGCTATTACACTGCCTACTCCAAATGCTACTTGCCATGCCAGTCATATGATTCCCTTGCCTGTCAATACTGATACTAGTCATACCCATATGCCTCCTGGTACCTATTTTTGTCCTAGACAATACCGTTATCCTAAGATACCCGAGACCCACCATTTCCTCAATTTGATGGCGGTAATCCCAAATATGGTCAAAAACAAGAAAACCTTCTTTGACCTGTACCAAATTGAACCACATATGTGGATTCGTTATTGTACCATGCATTTGACTAGCTCGGCAGCTTTATGGTTCCAAACTATACAATCCAATGTTTATGAGATGACCTGGGATGATTTCTCTACTCTTGTTAGTGCCAAATTCGATAAGGATGAGCATAATCACCTTATGAGACAGTTTTCCATATTTCACAAACATCCAATGTCATTGAGTACACTACCAACTATTGTGACTTAGTCCATCAAATTCTAGCCCATGATCCAAATCTATCCCCAAATTTGTTTACCAATAGATATGTTGATGGATTGAAAAAGAGAAATCAAATGTGTTGTTATGATGCATCAACCTCAAGATCTAGATGCTTTTGCTAGCTACTTGGCTTCTTTGCGGGAGGAAGCACTGTATGGGTCCAATCCCAACAACAAGAAGAAGACCGAGAGTGGCAATTCTCATAAGAAGCCATATTATGAAGCTTCAAGATCCACTCGGCTATACTCCCGTCCTTACGAGATATCAAAATAATGATGATAAGAAGACACCTGATGCAGCAAAGGTTAAAACCAATGAAGAAAGGCTTAATACATTGAAGAATTACGAGAAGAGCTAAGGGCCTATGCTTCAAATGTGGAGAGAAATGGAATCATGGCCACAAATGCCAAACTGTCTCGGTGCATGCAATGGAAGAAGTATGGTCTCTGATTTACGAAGATTCTCCTCAAACCACTACTATAACTGATGAAGATTCTGACTCGGAGATGACATATGTGGTATCTCATTACAAGTCGTGTGAATGGTCTAGAGGATCACAAGACTATGAAGTTCAAAGGATTTATTGAAAATCATGAAGTGGTAATGCTGGTAGACTCTGGCAGTTCTCACTATTTTATCGATGTCTTGAATGGCTTCTAAATTGACAGGTATTCAGCCACTCCCTGAACTGCGCAAGTGACAAAGGGCAAATGGGCAGGTACTATCTTGCACACATGAGTTTGTGGATAAATTGTGGCACATCCAAGGTATCAATTTCAGAAACACATTCAAGGTACTACCATTGAGCTCATATGATGATGTTATTGGAATGGATTGGCTAGTCCACTATAGTCCCATCAATTTCCATTGGGGACAGAAATGGGCAGAATTTGACATCAATGGTCAAACAAAGGATTCAAGGCATTTTGGCCGCAAGGCGTGTTAGGACCTCCCATTATCCCAACTCGGTTGCAAGCTATGATCAAGAATGATTCACTTGTTATACATGGTCCAGTTACATTCTGTTGACCTCATTCCCTCTGCATTATCTGAGGCCATACCACCTGAAATTCAGCAATTGATTGATAAGTATGCTTTGCTATATTCCAACCAATACCGGATTACCACCACGTAGATCCGGTGACCATGAAATCAATCTTCAACCCGAGTCTGCACCATTCAAAAAGTTGAGACCTTATAGGTACAACCCATCCTAGAAAACTGAAATTGAGAAGCGGATTCAGAAATGCTTGACAAAGGGTGGATCAAACACGCCTCGATCCATTTTCTTCTCGGTATTACTAGTTAAAAAGAAGACAGGTGATTGGAGACGTGTGTGGATTATAGGAAGCTCAATGCTCTCACAATTAAAAACAAGTATCCTTTACCTATCATTGATGAATTGTTGGATGAATTATATGGAGCTCGGTGGTTCTCTTCTCTGGATTTGGCATCCGGGTTTCACCAAATCGATGGTGAAGGACACTCTTACAAGACCGCATTTCAAACACACAATGGTCACTATGAGTATGAAGTCATGCCTTATGGAGTTACTGGAGGTCCTGGTACATTTCAAGATATTATGAATACCATTTTGGCTCCTCTGTTAAGAAAATGTGTAGTAGTCTTCATAGATGATGTTCTCGATCTATAGCTCAACTTGGGAAGAACACTTGGCTCATGTTGAAGAAGTGTTCAAATTGCTGAATCAGCATTAGTTACATGTTAAACTCAAGAAATGTTCCTTTGCACAACAAGAACTCAAATATTTGGGGCATGTTATTTCTCCACAAGGGGTATCTACTGATCCAGCCAAAGTTCAGATCATTTCTGATTGGTCACCTCCCAAAAATGTCAAAGAACTTAGAAGCTTCCTTGGTATGGCATGATACTACAGGAAATATGTCGAAACTTTGGCATGTTATCTAGGCCTCTTACTAATCTGCTGAAGAAGGGTATCATTTATACTTGGGCAAACTAAAACGTAGGCTTCCTTTCAAGCTCTCAAAACTGCCTTGATGACGGCCCGAGTACTACAACTGCCAGATTTTAGCAAGCCATTTGAAATAGAAACTGATGCATCTGAAAGAGGTATTGGTGCTGTTTTGCAACAGGATGGTCATCCTATAGCCTTTGTCAGCAGAGCCTTGGGCCCTAAATCTCAAGGATTGTCAACATATGACAAGGAATGTTATGCAATACTACTAGCTGTTGATCATTGGAGACCTTACCTTCAACATGCAACATTTCTCATCAAGACTGATCAGAAGAGCTTAATTCACCTAGATGATCAGAGGCTTTCCACACCATGGCAACATAAAGCTCTGACAAAATTACTGGGCCTTAGCTACAGGATCATTTACAAACAAGGTACTGCTAATCGAGTAGCTGATGCACTCTCTAGAAGTATTCATGCCCCTTCCCATGATTTAGGAGCAGTATCTGTGATTACTTCACCTTGGGTTCAGACTTTACAGTCTGCATATACTGTGACCCAGATTCTACTAAGCTGTTACAAGAACTGGCCATTCAATCTCCCAGTGGACATTATTCCTTGGACAAGGGGCTTATCTACTTCAAGAAGAGAATTTGGATTGGCAATGCAAAGGACATTCAATTGCAAATTTTTGCAATCATTACATGCTAGTGCCATTGGTGGACACTCTCGGCTATGAAGCTACTTATAATAGAGTTAAGAGACTCTTTGCTTGGCCTCAACTCAAGAAGATGGTAAAAGAATTTGTATCACAGTGCAATATTTGTCAGCAAGCCAAAACTGAACGTGTTGCTTATCCTGGGTTATTGGCACCTCTACCTGTGCCAGATGGTTCTTGGCAGTGAATCACTATGGATTTCATAGAAGGTCTTCCACGATCAAAGTCCTTTGATTCTATTCTAGTGGTGGTTGACAAATTCAGTAAATATGCTCATTTCATACCACTATCTCACCCCTTTTCAGCTCTGGACATTGCACATGTTTTTATGGATAATATCTTCAAATTACATGGCTTACCTCAAGTGGTAGTTTCAGATCGTGATAGAATTTCCACCAGCAATGTTTGGAGAGAAATATTCAACATCCTGTCTACTGACTTGAATCTCAAGAAGGCTTATCACCCTCGCACAGATGGTCAATCTGAACGGGTAAATCAATGCCTTGAAACTTATCTTCGATGCTTTACTCACTCTGTCCTACAAAATGGTCTCACTGGATTTCACTAGCCGAGTATTGGTATAATACTTCAGTTCACTCAGCTTTGGGCACTACACCTTTCCATGTTCTATATGGCCAGCACCCCAGAGACCTGGGTATTCCACCACTAGGTCCTACTGTCAACTCTGACCTCACTGAATGGCTTCAGGACAGAGATACAATGCAGCAACTGGTAAAACAACATCTATTGAGAGCACAGAAAAAGATGAAGACCCAGCCGACAAGCATCGCTCTATCGATTTTCGAAGTGGGTGACTCGTGTGTTTGTCAAGATTCAACCTTATGTCCAAACCACACTGGCTAGCAGGTCTTCACACAAGCTTTCCTTCCATTATTTTGGCCCTTTCACCATTGTTAACAGGGTCAATGATGTGGCTTATGAACTGGCATTACCGGATGATTGCAAAATCCATCCGGTCTTCCATGTCTCCTTGCTGAAGAAGGCACTTGGCGCTCAAGATCGTATCAGTACTGAATTACCTGATCCCACTCAACACATTCAGGTACCTCAAATTATTTTGGACAGGCAAATGTCTATGCAGGGGGACAACTCAGTTTCCCAGGTACTGGTCAAGTGGTCTCATCTGCCTGAAGATCTTGCTACTTGGGAAGATGAAGAATCATTGCGTCAGGAATTTCCCTTTGCACCGGCTTGGGGGCAAGCCGTTCCTCGTCAGGGGAGGGATGTTACCAGCCATGTCAAGGAAGATGCTGATGATGGTGATCATGGCCAGGACCTGAAGCGAGGCACAAGAACCAGGAAGGCCAACTTGCGCGTCGTGGGCTCCGACTGGGTGGCAAAATGAAAACGGGTCGGCCCAGCCCATTACGAATTCGTCTATTCTCAGCCCATGTAACGGGAACGGGAGCAGAGACTCCTATGTATTGCTTGCGAGCGAAGATGAACGTTGAACTCGATCTCATTCGTTAACCCGTGCCTTGTGTGGCCGGCGGCGGCGTGAGCTCTCGGCGGTGGCCGGAGTCACGAACTCCACGAATTCCTTCGAGTATCCATACTATCTGGTTATCATATACTTGGTCGGTTACACTCATCTTGATCTGTTTGAGCTCAATAAAACCTTTCTTTACCTAATAAAATTAACTGCCGTGTCTCTGTAGCCAACCAAACCGTTAGTGCAAATCCACCGTTAAATGAAAATGTGCTCTTTGGCTACGCCTGCACTATTGAATCAACAATTCTTATTTACATCAAGAACAAAGCTTAGCAAAATTCGTTCTTATCCAATAATAATTTATTTACCACTATCAGTACCTTTCTTAATAATGTTATTTATAAGATACTAGTACAGTGCCCGTACTAACACTATAGTAAAAGTTAAAAAATAGTATTTTTTTTTCTACGCATAAAATTATTTGTATCACTAGTGCATTCACGTCATTGCACATAATTATCATTTGTATAGTTATTTTCCTTGTCTCTATGCTCTGTTGTCTAGAGTCTGTACTTGGAAAACTGCTGAAAACACTCATCAGATCTACACTATTACACGTCTCGGTGCGCTGGGTTCTGCTCATGGTGCAGTGGGTTCTGCTCATGGTGCAGTGGGTTCTGCTCATGGTACAGCAGCAGACAAGCGTGGATCCGAGGGCACGATCACGACGGCCTTGGCGCTGCGTCCCCACGTCAGCTGCGACGCTTGTAGCAGGCAGCGGCAATGCAGGCTCCGTGACGTGTCCATCCTCAGATGCATGCCACGGCAAGGCTTAGGCTAGCAAAAAAATGTACTTTAAACACAATATACGCAATACTCCATTTTGTAACGAACCATCAATATTACAAACGGCAATCCGAGATGGGAAATAAAATGTTCAAGGTTAGAATTCCACAGGAGATATATAATAGATGAAGAAACAATAATGTAGGTCAATTAGAGGTTCCCTCTTTTTTCTTTTCGAGAAGCGTGACCTCTACCTTCAAATATTGAGCTTGTCTTCCCCACGGATCGAGTTTTACATCCAATACCAACCGATAAATATAACATTTGATCATTTCTTATTTATACAGCATGCTGGCACAAAAATGCATGTGAGAAAAAGACTCGTATAGCCTTCTTAGACACTGTCTAAATGAACAAGAATACATGTTAAGACATCAATAAGCTAATAAAGATGATCTCATCATCATTTTGACCGAGATGTCTGAAACCGGCTGTGATAGCCAAGGACCATCACAGTTGATTATTCTCCGCCGATACGATTATGGTAGTGATGCTGGGTTTAGACCTGACAGTGATCCATGAATCTGGAGTAGCGGGTGCTTGCTTACTGCTTTTTCCCAAGCTTTCCTGGTGTCTTCGCTAAGTTCAGAACCCAAAAGAGTTATCTCCTTGAGACCTTTGAGATGCCCGATGTCATCGACTGCAAAACCAGATATGTCTTTACATAGTAGTCGAAGTGAGATGAGATACCGCATAGCTCCATCTTCTATATTCAACTTTGGAAGCTTTGGAGCCTGAATGCATAGTCGTTGAAGGCATGGGAATCCGCCACTTCGAAAACTGAAGCTACTATTAACAAACTCTTGACAATTTAACTTCAGGTAACGCAGCTTCTCTAAGCTTTCTAGAGCCAACAAACAATCTGTGCTTAGAGAAGTTGACGAGAGGAGCAACTCGAGACCTTCTAGAGATTTAATAAATTCAGGCAGTTTGGTTAACTTCCCCTGCAACTTGACTGAGGTGAGAAGACATGGAGGTTTTAATGAGTCCAGAAAGTCTATGGAGTGATCACCGAAATCAATCGATAGAGCCTGAAGACCATTTTCTAAATGAAAACGACGTTGAAGGGAAGAGATTAGAATATCAGTGGAATCTGTCCTTGGAGTACCATCAGACCATACTACTTTAACCTTCCTTAGTGTGTTAACGTGCAGCAAGATCGCCACAAAACCATGGTTTCCGTCAATAAAAATTCCTGCCAGTGTCTGCAGTCTACAAGTCTCTGAAAGAATTTTCTGCAGCTGACTCCCTTGCCGTACTTTGCTAAGCTGACAAGGTAGCTTGAATTGGCCAAACAGGTGAGCTAGTCGTGGCAGAGAGAAAAACTTCAATTGGTAATATCATCACATTTGTCTCCCTCATGTCCAGTGTCTCTAGATGGTGTAACTTTGATATTTCGCTTGGAATCTCGCTGACATTAGTACCCCGGAGGCTCAGGTATTTCAGCTGCATTAACCTCCATATGTTCTGGATGTCACTTTTGTTAAGCTCCCTGCACTTTTCTAGGTCCAATACCCGCAGCAACTTACACTGTCGAAGATTGATGTAGCCACCAACATGACCAAAAATTGTCAGAGACCTGACTCGGGACAAATCAATGTTCACTGTTGCACCAGTTTCTGCACTGCTGTTGTGGAGTGATACTCGACGGACAGCACAGGTAATCTCTGTGTTTGGTATAGGTTCATTATTGTGGATGAAAGTAATGAAATTCTCGGACACTGACTTGTGGGCGATGAAGTCCAGCATTACTCCGCGTACTTCGCAAGTCTTCACCGCTGCGTTGTTTCCAGTGTGTATTGGCTGAATCATACTTCGATCAATCAAGTTCTCAAAATATTCAGTGGCAACTTCCTCAAGGTTGGGTCTGCTTTCCTTGACTACGAACCCTTCTGCTAACCATCGTCTGATTAGACGTTTCCTTCTGATTTGATGATCCTCCGGAAATATGCTTACAGATAATAAGCAAGTCTTAAGGTTATGGCCAGGTAGATTGTCGAAACTATGGATAAGAACTTTATTCAATCTTGAGTCTTCATTCTGCGGATGAGAACTCAAGTGCCTGCACAGCTTACTGCAGTAATTGATTGTCCACTGTTCTGGCTTCTTCAAATGTCGAGCTATGTTAACTAGAGCAAGTGGCAAGCCATCACATTTCTTCAAGATGATTTGCAAACCTTCAAATTGTTGTCGGTTTTCCACCCGAGAGCCAAAAATTTCTTTCATTAGTAATTCTTCCGCTTGATCCTTGTTAAGTGCTAGCATTCTGTACACATAACCCCCGTTGGAGATCCAGTCGTTTGCAATTGACAGAATAGTTGTTGTCACAATTATTCTGCCAGTGGTATTGAATGGAAATGAGGATTTTATCTCACTCCACACATGTGTTTGTATGTCGTCGATTACAATGAAGTACCTAGCACATATTGGAAAAAAAAAAACATTATTACTGGTCATGCCACTCCAAGTTATTCGTATGGGATCTTGCATTGCCTTATTGCAGCTAATATAATGTTCACTTGCATGAGCACAAAATGCATGTGTGAAAATAAGCCTGCTATATGAGATGCAGAATTAATTATCACTAGCAGAAGCATAATGTATTTTTGTTCATGAAGGTTAAAGGTACTTTTTGTCATCAAGTAAAAACTAGTGTAGTATAAGACTAAGATAAGTAGAAGGATATGGGGAACGAATTAAGGTTTCATGCAAAGTTTGGATAACCTCCGTACCTTCTATGGTTCTGTTTGGCCCGGGTAAAATAAAAATCACTTTATTTACTAGCAGTACTATAACTATTAGTGCGTCTGTGTGCTCCCTGTACACTTTTTGGGCTGCGTGCATATCAATAGCGGTCGATAGTGCCTTCAACATGATTGTTTTAACCAATATGGAATGATGTTGAAAGGTAATAAAGCTTTGTTTTTAAAAAATTGTCTCGTTGTTGGTTGCCCTATCTGCGCAGTCTGCACATGCAAAAATCCTCGCACACCTAGGTCGCTGCATCACCAACGCCCCGCATCAATAATGCGCATATATTTCACTTGTAGTCAAAATGATCAACGTGAGAGAAGCAAGTTCATTGCTGCCTAGAACTCAAGACTTCTTTTTTTTTTTTTTTTTTTTTCTAAAAAGACAAGGTACGTACAACAAGGTCAAAATCATACCTCTCTTGGGAACTTCAGGTGTGTCCTGAGGTTTTCTCCCAGTTGTGCAAGAGAGGAAGCAGGGTCTATTTGCTGCTCAGGGAGAAGTTGGGTGAGTATCTTTAGCAGAAGACCCTTGGCACCCTTGCACTCGGACGCTACAGCCCAAGCACGGGGTTGAGGCTGGCTGTCGAAGACCAACTTGGCGAGGGTTGTCTTCCCGATGCCGCGGCATCCTAGAATGGAGATCACCGGGAGCTGCTTTGACGCCGGTTGACCTTCACCATCCACGGCACCGGCCTTCAGTAGATTCAGGAGCTCCTGTTTGGGATCTTCAATGCCCACAAGCTCATCCTCATGGACATATGGATCGGATTCGGACGGGCCGCCGGCGTATGGATCAGCTGCTGCAGGAGCATCGGCACTGCAACTAGTCTGGTACCTGTTTCTCCGCTCATATGCCTCCTGCGCGCGCTTCTTTAGCCTCTGGATTTCCTTTGCGAACTCCATGCGAGTGCCCTTGGTCTTCTGATCATGTAATCTGCGCTTCAGCCAACATGCTTTGGGCGAGCAGGTCGCGCTATCTGTGAACTCATCTATCTTGTCTTCAATATCGTAGGCCAGCTCTTGCACTTCCCGTATCCACACTCTATTGCCCTTGTTGGGGTCGGTATGTTTCTTAAGTTCTTGGTTAATCATGTCCATCTCGTACTTGATGTATCTCAGATCTTCCGTGAGCTCCTTGCGCAGCTTCTTGTTTTC
Organism: Hyparrhenia diplandra; assembly: GCA_015847255.1. Lineage (NCBI taxonomy): Eukaryota > Viridiplantae > Streptophyta > Magnoliopsida > Poales > Poaceae > Hyparrhenia > Hyparrhenia diplandra. Next base: position 1,231,414 of record JADLZK010004649.1, on the reverse strand, counting down.
TTCGATCATGGTGTTGAGCTTTGCTAGAAGGATGCCTATAGAGCTGTTTACCAGGGCTGTCCCAATTACTTCCACTACTGGATCCATGCCTGGTCACCTCCCCCGTCTCCGATCCCGGCACGGAGCACTCAGACCGGAAAAAAATGAGAGGAGGCAAAGCACCACATAGCAATGCATCCTCCAAGACCAAGACCCAAGATTGTAATATAACGGAGCATGGACTAAACTACAATTGTCACATAATGCATGGGCTGCGCCACCAAAGTTGTTGTGCGTTGATTCATGATTCCGCCATAGTTGAGGCGCCCTTTGACGAAATGTCACAAAAGATGCTGGTGACTGACTGATGTTGGCAATTGTAGTGCTCACCCACCACCTGTGCCCACAAAATGGAATAAACTTTAACTCTCACCTTCCTCCTCTTCTTTGGGTTGTAGAGCATTAGCCGGCTGCAAAAGCCATACCGACTCCTCCTCTCCTTACATTTCTCGTTCATTCATTGAATCGCCGGATCCACCATTCTCCCCGCTTGCAATTGGGCAATCTTCCTGTAGAGCAATCAAGCGAGGGTGCCGGCCGGGCTGCCCGGCCGCCCCTCAAGCATGGCGCCCGTGACAGTGAGCCCTTCGACGGGGGCCATAAACTCTGTCCTATTCAAGCTCAACCACCTGCTGCGGGAGGAATACAATCTGGCCAAAGCCATGCGAAGGGAGGTGAAATTCCTGGTGGACGAGCTTTCGAGCATGCAGGGTGTGCTTGAGAAGCTCAGTTACACGGAGGATCTCGACCCCTCGGTCAAGCGGTGGGCAAGCCAAGTCCGTGAGATGACCTATGACTTAGAGGACAGCATAGATCTCTTCATGCACTCGATTGCCCAAGGTGACCCCCTCCTCGGTCGCCATTCTTCAGGAAACTTCGGAAGAGACTTCAGAAGATGAAGAGCCTGCGGCGTACGCAAGAGGTCTACCAGGAGATTCGAGAACTCAGGTTTCGTTTTCATGAGGCAATCGAGCGGCGGTCAAGGTACAAGCTTGACGAAAGATTGACGACGCCGCCACTTCATCTAGGCGGCGTGCAGTAGCCTCAGTCCACGCTCGTCTTCCGCCTCTGCTTCGTGGTGTCAGTAATAACAAGGATAGTCTTGTTGGCATCGATGGACGTCGGAACAAGCTCATACAGTTGTTGCTGGCAGATGACCAGCAGCACCTCAAGGTGGTGGCAATTGTTGGCATGGGGGGATCGGGTAAGACTACCCTTGCCATCAATGTGTATGAAAGGCTTCAAGACAAGTTCGAATGTCGGGCCTTTGTTTCAGTTTCCCGTAATCCTGGTATCATGGAGATTTTGCAACACATCCTACGTCAAGTCGGAGCAGAGCAGAAATCTATTATTGGAACCACTGAGCAACTCGTTCTTGTGCTACGTGACTTCCTCTCCTGCAAGAGGTATGCATCTGCAATTCCATGACTCGTTCTGTGTTCAAATAGTACTGCAAATAGCTGAGGGTATTTACATTTTTTTTCATTCCTTTATTATTTACTTGAGAATATCTTTTTAAAGTTTTTATAAATATTTTTATTTGTTTCTTTTATTACAATAACGTTACCCCCCCCCTCTTGAGCTAACACCGCGGATTTAAGAAAACAAGTTGGGAGGGGGCTTCTACCATTATCTCCTACCTCTAACTTGTCCCTTTCGAACTTCTACGGTATCCAATTTGTGGGAGGGATTCCATGCTTCGAGAAGCAGTTGCTTGAGACCACCCTGCCTCGAGGCTATATCTGCCCCAGCAAACTGTGTATAGCTATCATCAATCAAATCCTTGACTAGTGTCATCTTGGTCTTCTCTTCTGTTTTTCAATTTTATTTGCGGCCGTGTAATATTCTATTGAGGCTTAATCTACTAGAAATAATCATGTGTGTCTAGGTGCATGCTAGTATCTAGGTTCATAGCCTTAACTGTAGCATAATTTCATTATGGAGTAATATGAGTAATAGGCTGATTAAGTGTGCAATATTCTGCATCAACTAGGAGGCTGTCATGGCCGGATATGTAGCTCATGGCTGTTTATATAAGTAGACTATAATCAGACGGACCACGAGCAAAAAGAAGGCCACGCGGACGGAGGACCGCACGGACAGAGGTGGGACCACGCGTGGATCAAGGCCGTGCGGACGTCGTGGTCGCGGGGTCGGCGCAGATGAACTCCGGGCAACGGAGACTGCGGATAGGTGGTGACGGGCCGCGCAGATCAAGTGGGATGGCGTGACGACAGGCAAAGGAGTGTGGACGAAGGGTGGCGGCTCATGCGGCAGGATGACACGCACAGAGACGGCGTGGACTCGGGTCGCATGAAAGACGTCCACGATGGCGACCTGATGATAGACAACTGCGATGGCTGCTTGACGGAGAGCGGATGGTGGGGTGGATCAAAAAATTTGATTAGCTCTAATCCTAAACCTAATCCCAAACCTACAGTGGGATATATATTTAGGGAGATGAGGTGCCCCTGATAGGGCGATACCCCTAGCTACGTTGATCCCCATCCTCGCCGCAGCCAGCTACTGCCCAACACCGGCACCCATGCCCCCTCCCCCCTTCCGTCCCCTTCCTCCACCTCCCTAACACGCCCCCTCTCCTCCTCTCCTTGGCTGTGCACAGACGCCATAGATTTTGCGGACCCCGGCCAGAGGACCAAAAAGGCCTGTCTGTCGGATATATGGGCCGGGTGTACCCGCATACCTGAGCATTTTTAGACCAGACCGACCCAGCCTGCTGGCCCGGCCCGGGCCCGGCCATGGACCTTACTAGACGGGCCTGGACGGAGATCTTGCAGCCAAAAAAAAATCTTGGCCCGAGCCCAATCTGAAATGCTATTTTTAGCTATTTTACACTATAAAACACATGGGCGGCCCACCCAAGTCCGGGCCCGGCCCGAAAATTGAGGCCGGACCAGTCCAGTGGGGACAGTGCATGGGCAGATTTTTCTCAGTCCGAAATAAACCGGGCTTTTTTCAGCCCGGCCCAAACCCAGCCCGGCCCAAAAAAATAATCAGGAAGCGGCCACGTCTAGCGTCAGCTTATAGGAGCTCTCAAGGAGAAAGCCCACGAGGGTTGAGCAGTGATCATTGTGATGGCCAAGGCACGTCGCCGGGATCCAAAATTTCACTTGGCAATAGCTTGGATCAATCTCTTGTGCACTCCGGGTACCAAGCTAGGCATCCAATCTGTAAACCTGATTGCCCATGTTGTAGCCTTACCTCCCCTATCTAAATAAAGAAGGGCAGCAACCTAGGGTTCATGATCCAACTCATTTCAATCTATTACGTAGCTAGGAGCAACAACCCCTGTAACCGAGCATATGAATACACGAGCAGCAGCAGCACCACTAGACGGATGGGCATGCACCGTACCTCGAACTAATATAAGTCCTTGTGTGTTGTGTGCTACCATCTTCGTGATTATGTTACCGTAATATTGCTAGAGTAAAATCTTGTGACATTTGGCGCGCCATGTAGGGGCCTTTTGCGTACAAATTTGTTTTTTGTGTTCCAGATGATAGTAGTCTTCAACTTCAATGACGAGTTGGAGAAGATGCTATCGGGAGAGAAGATCACTCTTGGCAAGCTCGATCTCATCATCGACCCGATTCGTGGATCTGTGTCTCCGTGAGCCGGAACCATCTCGACCAGAGGAACAGTCTCCCCAAATCCGCTCTTTTCGCCATTGAATTAGAGGAGGATGTGGATGGAGGACCGCTTGTCATCTCACCAGGTGTGGCTAACTCCTCGCCAGGCCAGGTCACGAGCATGATTTCGATGCCATCTTTAACCTTCGCAAGATCAGGGATCCTGTCATAGAGGCAGGTATGGCTCCCAATCAAATCATTTCCTAATCTACCGAGGAACCTTCAAATACGGTGACAATTCGCTAGGTATAGCCTTCTAAGTCCATAGACCAACCCATCAGTCCTTCCATGGAGGACCTGCTCAACCCGCATCAAGTCGACTAGGACTATAGCGGTGACAACATCGACCAAAACTTTGTTGGAGTCACCATCCATAATCTTACCTAGAGCAGCACTATTTTGGACGAGTCAGATGATCCCGAGCGCAAATCTTAACATGGTGATGCGGATACCTCGGGGCTCGTTAATCTAACGACACTTTGCCGATTCCCGACGTAGTTTACCTACTACTTGAGAGCCCTGATAACAGCGACAACGATGATAACATCATCTAACATGTGTGGCTGCTAGGTCAGTGAGTCGGATGACGATGGGAACAATGGGTACAATACTTTTGAGCATTACCCACACGGCCATGTTGACTATGACTACGCGGCCTCTTATGAGACCAGTCAAGAAGTGCAAGACCACTTACTCAGCCACAATGACATACCGGCAAATGAAACTCGTAAAATCCAACGTCAACTCTAGGAGCAGGACGTGGCCCGCGGTCACCAAGTTCACAAATCACAACGACATCCTTCGAGCAACCCTGCCATTCTCCAATGCAGAACAAAAGCTGGCCGAGACCTTGAAGGAGGCAGCAACAATGTTGTAGCCCTTGACCGAAGAAGGGTGACATGCTATCCAAAGGGCACAAGAGCTAATGGTAGCAGATGCCTAGCATATGCCAGCACCCAATGACGCATCTGTCACACATAGCCAAGCACCACGAAACTTGGGGCATGGCAACCGTACAGGGATAGTAGGTTCGCGCGCCTTCATCCCGAACACCACCAAGGCGTAGCCCAGCAATCAGGCAGAGGCGGTAGGGGTGGAGGAGGGAAGGGAGGACACGACTATAATGGTGGCGGCCGCAACTCCAATGGAGGAGCCGATGATGTGGGAAGCGATTATTACTCCGACGATGCGAGCAACCAACCTTGCAACGGGAGGAACAAGAGGAACCTCCTGAGATCGGCACCACTTTTCACCGAGGATGACTCCTCGCAATCTAGTAGGACCCCCATGTTTAGTCATCAAATTAGATCGCCCTAACGCCTTAGAAGTTTCATGCCCCAAACATCAAAAACTACGATGGCAAAACCGATCCAAAATTTTGGCTAGTAAATTACTGCCTCGCCATGAAAGCGGCGTCCGCATCAGACATATACTTCATGATTTAGTACCTCTTGATCTACCTCACGGACTCAGCCAGAACTAGCTAAACATCCTCCAAGAGGGCACCAATAAACGATGGGTAGATTTAGAGAGGGAGTACTACATTCACTTTGAGGGTGCTTATACGAAGCCCAAAGACCTCGTGAGACCTATTAGGATTCAAGCGTGGGATAGACGAAAGCATATGAGATTACATCAAGAGCTTCACACTTTGCAAGAACCGGCTCGAACATCCCCGATTCTATAATCATGACCGCCTAATCGGAGGCATAATTAGCAATGGGAAGAACATCAGCATTCAGGACATATTTGCCTTAGCCCATGAGCATGCCCATAGTGAAGACTACTATAAGGCCAGCAATGGCAAATACAAGTCATGATTAGCTAAGCGATGAGGCGTCCCTCTTCGCCCACGAAGAAGGACCACAAGCGCAAAGGTGAATTCGTGGCTAGTGCCAAAAACCAACCCGGTAACAAGAGTAAACAAAGTTTGTGGCGGCTACGGCAAGTTCGACGAGATCATGAACAAATCATGCCAACTGCATGGCTTCCTAGTGAACCACCTTGCTAAAGACTGCAAGATGTACAAGAAGTAGTTGAACAAGCAGGATGGCAGGGAGACATTGATGGAACCACCTGAGCAAGGACAAGAAGGGGATGATGAGCGGGAGAGCTACACTAAAGTTCTGGGCATCATGATCATCTTTGGCAAACCAGAAGGCTACAAGGATTGCCACCTCCAAAAAGTAACCCATCGTTTAATCTTTTCTACCGATGTTGTAGTCCATGTTTATTTGAAATTGTTAGAGCGGCCGAGCACCTACAATAGAGACGATCATCCTGACCAAGTCACTGAGGCTAGTCAATTCCCCCCGGTCGAAGATAGTGGTTGAAGGAGTTAAGATGACGAAAGTCCTAATGGACAAAGGTAGCAACATAAACATCCCTTACAAGGATGCTTTTGAGAACCTAAACATCAGGGCTGGCAAAGTACGTCCCCCATGCTCCCGGTTCCATAGGATCGTTCTAGGTTGTCGGGTTATGCCACTTGGCATAGTCACGCTTTCTGTCACAATTGGAGACTAGATATACTACCGCAAAGAGACCATGCTACGCTAAATTTATGGCCGTTCCTTACTATGCTTACCTCAAGCTAAAGATGCTAGGCGCACACAACATTATTACCATTGCTGGTAATTTCCAGGATGCAAACGAATGAAGGTCCACTGCAAGACAAAGATGAAAGTAGGGAACGCCAAGCACTGCTGCAACCTTGTGGTGCACTCCATCCACCACCACCTCGCTGATCCGCTCTAGAAGCTTTTGGACCTGCTCATGGAAGTCCAGTCCCCACCGGTCACACCAGCTCAATGACAGGTGTAAGCACCTCTTGCAACTCCACAAAGTGACCAACTGATGAGTCCGGCCCAGGCAGGGTTGAATGAAAAGCCCGACACACCGATCCGGATTCCCCTCGAATCCCGCAATCTTAGCACCGACAAACCGAAAATTCGACGCACCGATTCGGCTACAATGCCACTAGGGCTTCCCGTTGCACCTCGGCAATCTTAGCACCGTAGTCTGGTGCCCCCACTCAGGGAAGGGCCCAATCACCCCAAAAGACTAGTGTCTCGTGTTTGGAACCGGCGATCCCAAAACCAACGAGTAACTTGCCACGCGTTTCCCAATCCGGATGGTTGATGTGAGTTGGCACAAGGATGTATACTGGTTTAGGCCAATGCCGGCCCTAGTCTAGTCGGGTGGTGGTGGTGTAAGTGTCCCTCACACCGGTGGTGCTTATAGTAGGGGATTACAAGCATGAACGAGAGAGAAGCTAGAGCTTCAAGTCTCAGTGAAGTGCGGAGGAAGAGGGAAGACCCTTCTACTCCCCCCTTTTTTCTCCTCCCCTGCGTGTATTTCGCCTTGTCCCTTTTATAGACCAACGGTGGGCATTACATGAGTTGTGCATGGCCACTTCTTGTGTTTGAGAATGGTTTTGATGTCCAGTGTTGTTCTACCTTCGCGAGAAAGCACGACGGGCCTGCGGTCTTCACTCTCATGTTTCCCATCACGCTTTGTACCGGGGGAGGGAGTCGTCCTTCTGATTATCGCGAGGGCATTTCCGGGATGCTAAGGCCCTTGTTGTTCCGAGGGGGTCCTTGTAAAAGGACAAAAAAAGCTGCCGAGTGGTGAGCCGGATAGCGACCCGGTGCTGTAGCGACGACTTTCGAGGGCGCCTTGTCACGGCTACAGTGATACCCGAGACCTAGAGGGATGGGCACGTGAAGTGACCTAACGGGGCCGCCGGTGTAGTTACAATATTCTTGATCGTGCTTCCGGGGTCACTTCAAGAGCGAGGACGGTCTCACAGTGAATCGACTGTGGCCTGACAGGTCCTTCCGAGGGAATCCGGGGTGTCGAGGATTCCTGGCGCCCATACGCATTGAATGCGTGTACCAGTATCGCCACTGCCGCTTGCACAGCCATCGCCGAGGGGTAGAGTATGGAGGGTTGCCTACGCTTCTCCCGAAGGGACTCTGTTTCGATCGAGGGGCTCGGACGAATCGCGACGCCCTCCCCGGACGTTAGCCCCCGGGCGACGACGCCGCGCGGCGCCCTCGTGATCTCCGCGCTACCCCTTCTCGCTGATTTCATCAACCGAGGGATTGCTGATGACCTTGCTTTCTTCTACCCTGACAACTAGTCTCATGGGGGAAGGGTGGCTCTCCCTTTTAAGGTGGATTCCTCCTCCCAAGTTAAGCAAGGTGGGATTATTTTTAGAGGCTCACACGGTCGCCGCCGACTACAACCGGGCCACTTGGTCCATTTTTTTGTTGCGTCTTTGCCAACGGGTATAGTGGAGGATGTCCTCATCATTCCCACCCCTTAACAAGGGCCCAGCTCTGATACAAATAATAAGTCCGGCCAAGGCAGGGTTGAATGAAAAGCCCGACACACCGATCCGGATTCCCCAAATCCCGCAATCTTAGCACCGACAGTCGAAAATTCGACGCACCGATCCGGCTATGACGCCACTAGGGCCTCCTATTGTGCCTTGGCAATCTTAGCACCGAAGTCCGGTGCCCCCCACTCTGGGAAAGGCCCAATCGCCCCAAAAGACTAGTCTCATAGGGGAAGGGTGGCTCTCCCTTTTAAGGTGGCTTCCTCCTCCAAAGTTGAGCAAGGTGGCATTATTTTAAGAGGCTCACACGGTCGCCGCCGACTACAACTGGGCCACTTGGCCCATTTTTTTGTTGCATCTTTGCCAACGGGTAATAGTGGAGGATGTCCTTATCACCAACGCTACTACAAGATTTATTTACCATGGTAGTTTTTTTTGGATTAACCGTGGCAGTTTTTGCAACTCGCCACGGAGATAAGGCCACGGTAAATAGACTATTTACCATGGCGCTTTCTTGTTGCCTTCCATGGTTAATAAAAAACGAAAGTCCGGATGACGTGGCCGCCCTTGTGCCGTCGTGGCTGCCCTTGGGCCGCCTGCTCGTGGCCAGCCCTCCTCACCGTGGTCGGATTCTCCTCCTCCTCGCTCGCGGCTGGCGGATTCGGTGGAGGAAGGGGCCACGAGCGGCCGACGCTCCGTCTGCTCCGCCGTGGTCGGGAGCGACAGAGTGGAGGCTTTAGCAACTAATCTGGCCTTGTGTTTTACCACTTCACCATTTGCATCTTTCTTCAATTTCTAAACCCACTTCAACCTAATTGGTTTGTGCCCTGCTGGTAGATTCACCAAATTCCAGGTTTTGTTCTTAGTTATAGATTGGATCTCATTCTCCATAGCACCAATCCAATTCCCATCTCCAACAGCATCCTAGTAACAATTTTGTTCCTCCATGACAGAGAACAATGTCTCAGTTTTAGTGTCATACTGAGCTTCAACCTCCACACTGTCCTGATAGACTTCATTGAGGTTTCTATACCTCAGGGGTGGCTCATCAACATCACTTGAGTCACCCATCTCAACATCCGCATTCTGTTCTAGAGCAAGGACTGCATCTGCCATCACTACACCACAACCTTTAATCAGCGACTTTTCGGTCCGTTGCTATAAGGGGATGTACAGCCACTTTCAGTCCGTGGCTAAAAGTTATAGCGACAGACCTCTCGCAGATGCTAATGAAGCCGTGGTTATATGTATATAGCGACGGACCCTCTTTAGCAACGGACCATTCAACGTTAAAACTTTTAGCAACGGACAGCAAGTTAGAGCTTTTTCAAAGAACGGACAGTTCATTGCAAGAAGGACTTTTAGCAACCGACAGTCCATTGAGCTCATTTGTAAATAGATAAAAAAATAAAAGCTTGTCTCAATTTATAGCTAATGATCAAACAATAGCCATACATTAATTCACAAGTGATGACATACAAAGGGAATCACATGTACATTGATTCATGTATCAAACAAGTACATTATACATGTAATGTCACTTAACATCACACTAGTCCTTGTTTGAAGTACCTAATGATAAAAAGAAAGGCTAATCGTAGTTGTTGATCTAATGCACATGTTCATGAAAACCAACAAACATTGGTCAAAAGCTCAAAATCGACAAGAATACCGCCATTAGGTCATGACTAATCATTAGTACAATGGTCAGCTTCTGTTCACAAGCTTGTAGAGCAGCATCCAAAAGTTCCTGAAAAAATGATCATCCAATGTACAACTTATAAGGGAGTGCGAAGTACACAGTTTCACAAATATAAATCACATTCAGTTTGCCTCCAAAACAAAGTGTATGGAAATCTTAAGGTCAAATTAGGTCCATATGACACAGAAAATACCAGCTAACAATTATAGAACAAACTGAAGAAACATCACCAATCGGTAATTTTTTAGTGCATTAGCAATAGTGAACCGATAGGTGAGGAATTTTTTCTAATAAGATATTCAATACAGGTGTGAAGCAATTCCCTGTTTGATTTGCTGTTGGTAAATGAAAATCTGTTAGAGCCATCTCGATCAGGATATTGTACATGTTCAATACTAATTTATGGAATGTAACTGCGCACAGTTATTTGGTAATGTCATCGTACCTTAATTTTTGGTTTGTCATGAGCTGCTTCCTCAGTGCCCTCAGCACTTTCTTTGAGCAGCAGAGCTGTTGTGGAACCAAACAATAAGGATTCACTAAGCACGGGCTGCCTGTAAAAGACACAACAGCACCACATAATTCAGTAAATTTCCTATGCATTGATGGATTGTGACTTGACAGTAGTACAGGACTGAAGCAATTCTTTAATACTCCATTATGTATATTTCAAGATAATAGTGCTGCCATCAGAGTACTTCTCTAGCTAACTGAACAAAATCTGCCATCACTTTGTAAAAGTGCTACTCTAACCTACTACTACATCAGTGAAGTATTAAAGGAACATTTCATAAATATTTGAAAGTTTTGAGAAAGATGGATTCAAGCAAATGCTAACTACTACACTATAATAATTCAGCTTCATGTCTAATACTGTTCATTTGAAGCTGTTTTGATCAAAGAAGCTTCATGTCTAATGCTAACTACTACATTATAATAAAATCAGCTTCATTTGCAGCTGGGAAGACAAAGAAGTATTCTGTTCCCATTATTACTGCATCAAAGAAAGATGTTTTGATCAACAAAAAGAAAATTTGGTCATAGCAGATAAGATTATCACCTCAATGTTCCTCCTGGCAGTACTCCTTTTTTTTTCCTTTCACCATACAACTCTGAACAAGATTTGAGCATGTTAAATTGAGACCAAGAATTCAATTGACTTTAAGAAATACTTCGACTTTTTAATCTAGTTCATCTATAGCTACTAAAAACTGCAGTAAATCAAGGAACAGTTGTCCACCTAATTTTGCACAAGTATTATAACTTTTTAATCTAGTGCATCCATACTTTTTAATCTAGTACATCCATACTTTTTAATCTAGTGCATCCATAGAATTAGAAATTACTACAACTGAAAACACACAGAAGTCTGCATTGCTCCAAACTGCTAGTAATCAAAACAGAGTCTGAACACTAATGTTTGGTCCCCAAGTTAACACTAATGCCATACGTTTTATAAGGTGCATTGCCCTGGAAAATTAGAATTCTGCAGTAGCATGTGCAGTGCTTAAGGAACTGACTGTGTTCTAACAGAGCAAGATCATGACTAAACTGAGTAGGGAAATTTCAATGAGTTATCTATATTGAGTATCAATTGAACAAGACAAGGCAGACCAAATTTTTTACTATAGAAACTCATGGCCAGAAGCTAATTAATCTGTGGGAAAATGGATGAAAATACTAAATTTGGAATAAAAAATATGAAGTATCCAATGGAACAGGGTAGTGAAAGCATTCATGTAAAAGCACGAAAGGATAAATTGTTAGCATGCACTGCTCAAGATGAATTTAGCTCCGGCTCTAATAATAGTATTACTAAACAAGCTCATATAAGAATAACTAAAATAAAAGGAGTTATTATCTATGCTAAAAGAAAGCCAACTCCCATCGATATTATCATGAACTAAGGAGAGACAAAAGCCAATCTCTTTACAGTGAACACATAATGTGGCACATAAGAAAGTGGTGCATCCCTATTCATATAGCCAAGAAGTTTATGTAACTAACCTTTACACCTTCAGGAAAACAGAATGAGGGAAATCAGTCTGCAACATATGGCAGTTCATTCATGACCCCGTGATTTCAGATGCATGTACTTACAGTCTGAGACATGGTGTCCCATTGCAAGCTCTGTGAATTAGAAACTGGTGTTCAGAATAACATTTGAAACATTCTGTACAGAATAAAAACAGAGATTTTAAAATTGATTTCACGCTGGACAACAATAACCTGAGCATAAATAGGTAGTATCTATTTTTTTTTTTGTTGAATTGATTCAAGTATACACACAGACACGCCCAATTGATAGCAAAGTTATCAGCCTCCACAAAATACTTGCAACACTCACCAGTTACCACATAATATAGTCCTCATATTTTATTTTGGCACCTGACTCTCATCTCAACACTGTTGCAGACATCACTTGCCCCAAACACTTATCTGCTCGACAATTAAAGGACTGCATCAGAGACAACTCATTATTATGAAGTAAAGCATTAAAACATCCCTACTAAGTACTATCTCATCCAGTATACAGTCTGAACCAGATGCTATGGCTATAGAGTACCAAAAGTTCAGAGACAACCTAACCAGCACAATGTTTAGTGTCTGTATCTGCCAAAGGTGTTAAAAGAGCACCGGATCTGAAGGAGTGTGTACCTCGACCGCCGCTGAAGGGAGGAGCTCGACCCGTGCAGAAGACGGATGAGAGGAGCTTGCCGAGATCTTGCCATCGACGGTGGGGCGCAGCGGGAGCGTACATCTGCAGAGACAAGGCACCTCCGGGGAGGAGCCCGCCACGCCGCCGGGGCCTAGGGATACACGCACGCCGCCGCGGGGACGGATCGCCCAACGGGCGCCTAGTGGCGCCGGGCGGGCGCCCTGGCAGGCGTCAGCGGGGGCTGACGGTCGGGGTGGGCGGCGGGCGGACGCCCAAAGAAAGGGAAGCCGGCGGGGGCGGCCGAACGAAGCGGCGGCGGCCGCCCATGGACGGGGAGCCGGGCGGGGTTGTGGAGGCGGCGTGTGTGGAGGGGCATCGGGAGGAGAGTGATAGAGGTGTATGCGTGTGTGGCTGACTCTAGGGTTTCAAGTGACTTGTTGGGCCCAATTGTTCACGGGGCGGCCCAAAACGCAATTCCTATTTAGCAACGGACCATCCGATTCTCTTACTCACATATTGCAACGGACCGTCCAATGCAAAAGTAAAATTCTTATAGCAACGGACCATTCATTGAAGTATTGAAATTTAGCGACTGAAGCTCCGAGGTAAACATTTAGCAACGGACGGTCCAACGGTAATTTTAAACTTTAGCAATTGATGTCCATTGCTGATTTAGTGTTGTGGTGTAGTGCATCTCGACCAACAACAAAGGTGCAGGCTATTTTCAATCCCGTGTTGAACTGAGTGCTCCACTTCACCGGGGGCACCTTCACCTCTTTTTGCTCCACCGGCTCCCCCTGAATTCTCTTATTCTTGATGGTCATGAAATTCCATCTCATCTCCTTGAGGTTGAGCTGTTACTTCTACAAACTCTTCCTCTCTGAATTCTTAATTTTCTCCAAATTCAGTATTCCATTGCCATGCTTCTGATTCTTCAAAGATGACATCCCTGCTTACAACAATTCTCTTGGTCTTTGGATTGTATAGCCTATGACCTTTACTCCCATCTTCCACCCCAAGATATACCATTGCAACACTCTTGTCATCTAACTTCTTTAGATGTGGCTCTGCTGGTCTAACATTTGCCTTGCACCCAAACACTCTCAAATGCCCAAGTTGCGGTCTCTTTCCACACCAACCCTCAAAAGGAGTTTTGTACCCCATCACCTTAGTCGGTAACCTATTCAACAAGTACATTGAATGTCTCACTGCTTCACCCCAGAAACATCCTGGTACATTCATGCATTTCAGTATTGCTCTAGACATCTCCATGACACTCCTGTTCCTTCTTTCAACAACCCCATTTTGTTGTGGAGAGTAGGGTGTTGTGAAGTGCCTCTTAATTCCAGCAGTCTCACAGACATCCCTAAAACCTGTTGCCAGAAACTCTCCACCTCTATCTGATCTCACCATCTAAATTTTGTAACCCACCTCATTCTCTGCCTCTACCTTAAATTTGGCAAAAGCAACACTGGCTTGATGTTTTGTTTTCAGAATTGAGACTGACATCCATCTAGTATAATCATCCACTAAAAGCATAAAGAACTTGCCCCCTAGCTGTTTCAGGTGTTATAGGACCACACAAATCAACATGAATTAACCGCAAAGGCTCATCGCCTCTCCAAATTGAACACTTAGGAAATGACTGCCTAGTTTGCTTAGCCGCTAAACAAGAGTGGCAAACCTGATGTGGGTGTTCAATCAATGGTAAGCCACCTGCCATCTCCTTTTCTACCAGCATTTTGATAGACTGAAAATTGACATGCCCCAATCTACCATGCCACAGCCATGACATATCATCACATTTTGCATGAAAACACACTGGTTCTACAGTATTCAACTCTATCTTGTGCAGCCTATTCTCAGCTCTCTACACCCTCAAGATAGTTCTCATTGCCCTCTTTTCAATTACCTCAATCAAGTCATCATCCATCACTACTTTATACCCAATTTTGGTTAACTGACACAAACTAACAAGATTACTTTTCAACTTTGGAATAAAGTAGACATCTAACAACAACCATTGCTCACCGGACTTGCCTTGAAATAAAATGGAGCCTTTACCATGAATTTCTACTGTAGAGCCATCACCAAAGCGTACCTTGCTACCAACAGTGGTGTCAATGCTCCTGAATTTCTGATGATCACCTGACATATGATTGCTAGCACCATTATCTAGGTACCACACATCACCACACGACCGACCATCACCAGCAAACAGTAACTTGGGATCAAGTTTAACTTCCTTCGAAACACCTCTTCCGAAACCGATTGCTTGCCTTCATTCGAACACACTACATCTCCCGAACCTGAACTTTTTCCAACAACAGGTGCTTGAGCTGAATCGGCTCCTCCGTTTTCAGCAAGCAACACCGTGTGTTCAAGATCCACCTTCTTGACATAGCGCGCTTCTTCCTCCTTCCCCGACTTGGACACCTATGAGCATAGTGACCATAGTCCTTGCACTTGAAACATTTTATGTGGCTTTTGTCATGCTTCCCCATGCTCTCCCTGCCACCATCACTGCTACTGCCGCGGCCACTGCTTCCACCGCCGCGACCTCGGCCTCGTCCTCGGCCACCGCCTTGCCCTCTTCCACCACCAGAGCTCTCCACAGACACCCGCTTCTGCCGAGCTTCCCACTCAGCCTGCGTCAAGAGCACCTGACCGGTGTCAGATCATGCGCCACTGCCTCCCCGCCTGACGCGCTCTTCACAGGTCTTCAACCGCCCAATCACATCATGAAACGACATCTTATTGAGATCATGATTCTACTCGATCCCGGCTACAAGCTGGATGAACTTCTCTAGCACGATGTTGAATACCTTCTTCACCATCGCCACATCATCTAGCACCCCGCCCAAACTAGAGTACCGAACTGACATACTCATCAGTTTCCCGGTATAGGAGTGAAGCGTCTCATCATCCTTCATCCTCAAGACATGCCTTGGTCCTACATGATCGCCTGTGTCGTGATGCTCCAACTTGTGTACTTGGTGGAAATGAGCGCCGGATACCGGATCCGACCGCGATCTCCTCCACCTCCGCTCCCGGCACCTCTCTCCAACATGGTAACCCAAAACACAACGCTTTGAAAGTGATTGACGGCTTTGATACCAAATGTTGGCTAAGGATCAACAATCACAAGCAAATATTACAGTGGCTAAACCTAGAGATCAAAATCTCACATCAAAGAACACGATCACGACAAACTGGCAACTGTCGACGGGGAGTCGACAGTGCCCTTTTTCACTGATGAAATCACAATGTTCACAAGAGGTTACAACTTAACCAAGGCACTAACACACACCTATTACATCCGACTACTTATACCAGTAGCCTTAGCAACTACTTAAAACATAAAAACGCGCGATACAATTCGATACATGTTGACACAATACAACCGCTCCGCCTGGACGCTGTCGTGGGCGCGCTCATCACGCTCCCCCTCCGCTCCTTCGTTTCCCGCCTAGGCTCCAGTACAAATTCCATCAACTCTTTTTACAAACAGACTCGACGTCAGAGTTACACTCATCCGTGAACACAAGCTTACACCAACAATCCTCAGCAAGCACTTTGTTAGCAGCTTCAGTTAGGATGGTGCTCACGGCTGAGTCAATGACACGATTAGCAATGTCCCTGAGTTTATTCCCAAAGGAGCAGCACCAAGGCCAGTACCATCAAGTGTGTTGTTATCTTCTTCCATAGAATCATTGGACTTTGCTCTCTTGACGTCCCTGTCCGCTGCATTCTCATCCTCCTTCCCCGCCCCTCCACCATCTCCATCGCCACCAAAGTCTAGCTCAACCCCTTCACCATTGTTTTTTTTTTTGAAAGAAAACCCCATCACCATTGTCATCAAAACCAACATTCTCCTTCTCAATCTTGAGCTCAGAATAGTGGCCACCGATGACAACGTCCATACTGGACGGAAGCAGAGCCCGATCTGAAAGACCAACCACAACTCGTCCAAAGTCTTTCTTCCGAGTTGTAACCATTCAACCATTTGAGTTGAACCAATCATGGTTTGATAGAAGCACCATAGTGCCTGTCTGGCTGTGTCTTTAATGGAAACTCCCCTTCTGTTAGCGAGTTTTTGCTACATGTCTTGGGATGAGTATAACCTTTGGTGCCTATATGGCCGAAGCTAAGAAACTTCAAGCTCTCGGACTGAATAGGGTAGGAGCTTTGGAATGAGTCGTTTCCATGCCGTTTGGTTGTTACAAGTATTTTTCGGGTAATCGTGTTGTAAAGTGTTTCCGACCTTCTCATGTATAGTCTTGGCATGCATTGGTAATGTATATAGGCCATTTATTCCTCTCTAAAATACAAAGATACACAACTCAGACACCCTTTTCTAGATCCCGCACAGAGCGGGAGCTCTCTGCACACACCTTTTTTTTTTGTCCAATACCTTCCGTAGTTGTGACCCTAATTGGGTTCTGCAATGGATTCTTCTTTACTTGTGGTACCTGTCTTTGATTTATTTACTTATTTGTTATTATATCTTTTCATAGGGACTGTCTTGATTTCAAGAATCAGTGGCAGTTTTTAGCCCTTGAGAGGAAAATAGATATTTTTTTAACTTCAGGTATAGTGATACTTATTATTGAAATCAGACAATTTTAACTTAAATTTTAAATTCAGAAATAATTTTAAGGGGACAATGAAGGAATCGTTATATTCCAATTGTGGTTTCGATTATAGTGTCTGACCAAAGGGAGGAAATCCTGATGGCTTTCTATATAATGTCTATGGCAAAGACTCGTCAGTCTCCTAATCAACCGTATTTTCTAATGTGACTCCTTTCTTTGTCAATGCTTCTAATAGGTTTTTGATTATCACTGATGATATATGGAGCACATCAGAATGGAGAATAATCAAAACTGCTTTGCCTGAAAATAACTGTGGCAGTAGAATATTGGTAACAACACGCATACATTCGGTAGCTTACTCGTGTTGCTACCCGGACAAAGGCAACATATTTCAAATGGAACTTCTTACTGACACTGAAGCTATGAAATTACTTTCCATAAGACTATTTGGTTATAAAGAAAGCTGTCCCCATGACTTGGTTGAAATTTCAAAAGAAATCATGAGAAATTGTGGTGGTCTACCTTTGGCAGTTAATTCTATGGCTGGCGTGTTGGCTGGCACATCTTTAACAAGGGACTGCTGGGAGAAAATAAGAGATTCTGCTTTTTTGCCACTCTACAGAGACGCTGGTGCAGAAATTATAAGTACAATAAATCTTAGCTACATTGGTCTCCCCACATTTAAAAACATGTTTGTTATATCTAAGTATGTTTCCGGAAGACCATGTCATTGACAGAAAGCAGTTGGTAAGAAGATGGATAGCTGAAGGTTTTATTGCTGAAGAGGATCGAAAGAGTTCAATGGAAGTAGGAGAAAATTATTTCAATGAGCTTCTGAATAGGAATCTGGTTCAGTTAGCACGTGTCCGGTATGATAACAGAGTTGATAACAGAGTTGATGCTTGCCAAGTTCATGATATCATTTTGGATTTCATTGTGTCCAAATCTACAGAGGAAAATTTTGTGATCACATATGGTAACAACAATGAGCACATAACTGGACTACAATATACGATTCGTCGCCTCTCCCTTGACTATCGTAACCAATGTGATACCTTTCAACCATCAGAAATAAGTACTTCTCATGTCCGATCACTTGCTGTTATTGGCCCCAATGGGAAGATACCTGCTCTTGAAAGGTTCCGTGCCCTTCGTGTGCTCGATCTGGAAAACTTTGGGGTTTCAGAAAGCCATGTTATTGAAGGTTTATGGAGACTTAACCTGTTGAAGTACCTGCGTCTCCAGACAACAAGTGTCATTGAGTTACCTGAAGAAATAGGGGAATGCAGTATCTCCAGACTCTAGATTTGAGTGGGGCTCCAGGAATTAAATTGCCAAAAACTATTGTTCGGCTGCAACGTTTGATGTATTTACTTGTTAGCAATGTGAAATTGCCAGATGGATTCGGAAGGATGACAAGTCTGCAGGAGCTATCATGTATTAGAATTGACACAGCAGATGCTTTGCAGGAGCTTAAAAATTTGTCTCTCAAGGTTATTGGACTTAATGTTGATGTGGGTACTTTGGTCTCGTCATCACACCTCAATCTGAGCACTCCAAATCTTCAGTCTCTATATATTGAAAGTGCCGATGACTGTTCCCTGGATTTTTTGTTGGATTCTTGGTCTTTTCCTTTCTTTGAGCTCAAGGAATTTCAGATGAAGTCAAGTTACTTTTTCCCGAAGGTTCCCGAGTGGGTTTCTTCCCTCCTTAACCTAACCTTGTTGTGCATCAATATTGAAGTAGTAGGAGAAGAAGTACTGCAGATCCTTGGGGAATTGCCTGCTTTGATATCTCTGATATTAATGCTGAAATCTGAAGCCACTGGACAAGGACTCACCATAAGGGGAAATGAATTCAATGGGCTCAAGAAATTTGAGTTCACTTGTTGGAATAGTTGGATCAAACTATTTTTTGAACCAGGTGCTATGAATAATCTGGAAAAGCTTGTGGTCGTGTTCAGTGCACAAGCAGAACACGTGGCTGATGGTTTTCATGTTGGTATTGAACACCTAACTTCACTCAAACATCTTGTTGCTAAGATTAACTGTCGGGGTGCTACAGCCAAGGATGTGAACGCTGCAGAGGATGTCATAAAGAATTTATTCAGGAGCGATTTTAACAAACTCAGAATTGAACTTGAAAGGCATGATGAGCAGCACATTGTTAAGGATAAACCGGACATCTCTGTACATGATGAGGAGGACAATGGCCAAGATGAGGTCAGCGATAATGTGGAGCATGAAGTATTGGTGGAAGAGGGGTCTTCGTCAGAACCAACTGAAACCTTAGAGGTATTATTTTTTCCCCCTTGGTCTGCAACAAAAAGAACATTTCCATAACAACTGCATTAAATTGATGGTCATTTACACGTGTTTATTATGTTATATTTTTCCTATACAGCTGAAGCTGCATCAATTAACAGCTTAAAGCAACAGCCCAATAAAACGCTGTGCGTCTGTGTTGCTAGACCCTGTCATCTGGATTCTGGAGGGTTACTTAAGAAACCTCAAATTCTGCTGTTTGCTTCTCCTGGAGTCGATCCAAGTGTTCATCGCCAGCTGAAGTATTATGTTGCGCGTGCTGTTCTTTGTTCCAAGCACATTCTGTGTATTTCTCTATTATTTGATCAGTCTTTGTTTTAAGCACTGTTTTAGCTTTTCAGTGTTTGTGCTCAGCAAGACTCCAGTGTGCTCAATTCTTCTCGAGCAAGTTTCTTCGGACCTGTCTGTTCTCAACGGTTGGTAAAATGCGTGCCTGTATGCCGCACAGTTGTTGTAGCAAAGTATTTGTGTGGCTGCTACTGAGCTGGCCGAGGTGTGATTTGGATCTGTTTTATTTTGGTGGTGTCATTTGTTTAACAGATTCCATAATGAACTTTTACAATTTGCTTTTTGTTTCCTGTACATTCGATTATCATGTTTCGATCGGACTCCACGGATTAGATCCGGTGCCGCAGTTCTTGCTGTTGCAACTTCCAAACAATAACAGACAGTTCTTTTTTTTTCTCAGGTAGTTCTAGATGAGTGGCAGACTGGCGCATCCTGACCTGTCCCTGATGACTTCGATAATCTTACGTAAAGCTGTGTACATCACTGAGGAACTCTGATACCGAGGCCCACGTATATGTGATTCTGAAGGCCCATTGAGGCTCATGCAGGCTGATTATAATCACACAAAAAAAACCCTGTGGCATCGTAAGGCCCATAACGTGCACGGACCGTTATTAGGAGGAATACAGCTATCGTGGGCCTCGTTTAACAAAAATACGCTGTCTGGAAGCTTTACCAGGACTCACACTCACTAGAAAAACGCCTAAATCCGGAAGTAATCAGGAAAAGAAATTCCATCTGGGAAAAAAGAGCAATATCGTATTCGTCTTAAGGAAAAAAAAAAAAAAAAAAAAAAAACCTACTACCCTCTCACGAACGCAACAAGTTCAATAAACTGTGCTGATCAAAAATGTTCAATAAACTATGAATGATAATTCATAGACCAGCCAGCTTCTATCTAGGAGTCTCTCCCTCACACTATGTCATGGTTATTACTATCCGACCAATACTTGAGGCTAATAACTCAGTTTGATTTTTTTTTTTTTTTTGACTCTTGACGTGGATACTTTGCATGACTATTTATGTTTGCACATGAAGACCCCGTTTGGCACAACTTAGCTTCATTAGAAAACAATTGCTAACTACATGAGCAACTCTCTAGGTGAACCTGTGCTGTTTTGAAAAAATATTTGGCAAAACAGGCTTTATCAATAGCTTCATGCATAGATATAAGAGAGAGAAATAAATGAAAAATAAATGATAGAGCTGGAATAAGCTACTTTTTCAGCTCTCTCCGACGCCAATCCTTTATAAGAGGGAAGATGAAGCTGTTTTGAAAATAGAAAAAAACAGCTCAACCAAATAGGCCCGAAGTTAAAAATGTTATTAACTATATAAAAGTCATATAGACGTCACCAAGTGCTACATTATCATATATTCCGATTATAAACGTGAATGCTTCATGAGTCGTTTCCAAGCAATTCATACCAAAAATAATCATTTCACACTATAAATTCACTAGTAAATAATACCATTAATAAAATATTTTTACCTTACATGTTTTTATAATTCCATTCATAGATACATAAACTAAAACAAGATGAATCGATCCTGATCCATAAGTCATACATTATCTAGATATGATTTGATTTAATTATACATCGCAACAACTTGAATAAAATATCATCACTCTTTAGTATAGATCCCATAGAGAGCAATAACTTTCGTATAAAATTTGTTTCCATCCAATGTCCCATAAAAGCTAAGAATTTCCATAGGTTGTTACTTGGAAGTTGGAACCAACTGTTTTTTAGTGAAGGTTTTGAAGCCATGTTATAGCTAGCAATATGTGTGGATTTATTGATGAACAAGTAATTAATAGATAACCGATAATCCTATTCAACCTCCATAGGAGGCTCCCAACTTCCTAGGTTAATTCTTATCTACCCACACCGTTGGGTAAACAACTCCAAACGATCTTTATTGATGAATACTTAGCCACAAAGGCTGGTACAACATGTCCGTTACAAAAAAGACCCCGGGGGTTATTTATAGGCCCCCTTGGCTTCGTAGTTCCTAACAAGTGACAAACTTTACAATGGTAAAATTTAAGTTTGGGCGAAGCTGTCTCGACATCTTCGCGTCCTTTATCTTGGGCCTCATTTGTATTTCTTGAAATCTGTCCAAGAAAGGTCCTTCTACGAAGCCGTCTTCATTCATACGTTCTTTGTGAAGCTTCATTGCGCGAAGGTCATCTTGTCACCTTCGCCAATCCTTCTTAACTTCAGAGCTTGATCATTCCTACAAATCACTTTTCTTCTTGTAGTGACCTTCGTATCAAACTCTGTCACAACACACATGAATAACTTCAAAGTTTGGGTTAGAAGTTTATGTAAACAAAGTTGACCCCCAACAAAGCCCCTCGTGGGCGAATGCCAACTTCAAAGGCATGAATCCCACGAAAATTTCATCAATCTTTGTAATAAACGCCGTCCCAAACTTTGAAGTTGGGATTTTTTGATTTTGCCAACACCTTCGCTGAGATCATAATATTTAAGAAAGATTATTTTTATTATTTTTATTTTTTTGAATTTTTCCAATGGCTAGTTTGACCGTTTGACCGTTACGTGCTTATAAATAGCGAGAGGACCCCCTGCTTTTCTTATCTTTTCGAAGAGGGAGATTCTCCCAAAATTTTTCTTTGTGTGCGAAGGTTTTTTGCGAAGCCCTCTTTTTATCGAAGGTCAACTGTCGAGATCCGCTTTGTTTGTTTTGTTTCTACATAATCGAAGGTGATTATATTTTCTACTTAAGCTATTTCCCTGTGTTGTTTTTCCTGCTAATTTATAACTTTATTCTTGAGTATTTGTAGATGATAGAAGAACAAAGTATTTCTCGCTCACACTCGTTCGAGAAAGAAGTCGCAGACTCGGATGATGGACTTAGCGGATTTAGCGCCGCCCTCGTAA
Organism: Hyparrhenia diplandra; assembly: GCA_015847255.1. Lineage (NCBI taxonomy): Eukaryota > Viridiplantae > Streptophyta > Magnoliopsida > Poales > Poaceae > Hyparrhenia > Hyparrhenia diplandra. The sequence continues at coordinate 1,208,906 of JADLZK010004649.1, read as the reverse complement.
CTTATTCCCTTGATGGCTATTCATATCATTTTGGGAAAAGCAAAATGAAGCCTTCGGACTTTGCACAACTTGAGAAGGATTTCATCTTAAAGAAAGGATATTATCGCCTGCTGGTCCCGATGAAGTCATTCCGATCCCAAACGTGATGAATGTGTTGTTTTCAAGGATTTTTTTCATAGCCGGTCTTCGGTTTCCATGTCAAGATTTTCTTGAAGAAGTTCTTAAGGCCTATGATATTGAAATTCATCATCTTACTCCGAATGCTATTGCTCGCCTCTCGTCTTTATTTGGGCGTTAAGAGTTAAGATGCGGAAGCTAGACATCAATACTTTCTGTAGTCTTTATGAACTTCACTCACAATTCGAAGCAAGGTGATAGACGGAAAAGAAAGTGACATACTATTTTGATGTTGCAATTTTAGGGCTGCGAAGAATGCTAAGCAAATTTCTCCCCGCCGCTAAGAATAAGTGGGTTGATGGTTGGACCGGGATGTGGTTCTACCACAAGGTTCCGTATGTTGAGGAACGTAAAGGAAAGAAACTTGAAAGGAGGTATCCTATGGCTGCTGAGATGCACAAGCGAGAGTTTACGATAAGACCTCGCTGTGAATAAGACGAAGAATGCTAGTGAATGCCCGAAAGCTTTCAAAACAACCGCTTCGCTTCAAAGTACAAGGGATTTGGTTGAAGAGTATATTGCTTGTAGAGTTTGGCCGCTTCGGTGTGGATGGAATATCCTTAGATTTCATAAGCGAGAAAGTTAAAGGAAAAGATTATGTATATCTAGATCGAGACATTGTCGCCTTACGAGTTTAAATCGGGACGAAGAATATGTTAAAGCCGTTGAATTTAGGGCTTGCGAAATTCTTGGCAAGTATGTTTTGCAAGAGAAGAAGTTGATCGATGAAATTCTTGGCACAGCACTATGAGAGGTTTAACCGTATTTTTTTATATTGCGAAGATTCCTTATGAGGAGCGTCCACCTCCCGCATATTCTCGTCTTTGAGAAAGTTGTTTGAAGAAGAAGAGGCCAAAAATGACCCAAAGAAAGGGAAGAAAAGGAAACAACCTGACTCATCCGAGCCTACATTGAGGGAAAAAGTTATGGCTGTAAAGAAACGTAAAAAAGCCTACACTTACTCCTATAGTTGATTTATGCGATGATGAAGATTTTGCCATTGATGACGATATGATGGGAGTTTCTTTGAAAGATTTGGAGGTAAGGGAAGAAGTTAAGGAGATGAGTTTGGCTTTTGCTTCCACGTGTTTAACTCCCCGAAATGTTGACACCACTTGCTCCGTACTTGCGAGTCTTGGTGTTTCGGCGAAGGTGTTTCGCAACCCGGCGAAGGTGTGCTTCCAACAGTTCCCTACCGCTGGTACTTGCTACTCCCCTGCCTTCAAGATTTGATTTGCAAACTCTGTCGTGGCCGTTTGTTGACTCGGTGCTAGAATTCATCTAGGTGCTAGTAATGAGGATGCTAGAGATGATTTGAATGAATTAGTTGTTTGTTGCTAGAAAAACTCATCTTTCGTGGGGCGAAAGTTGTGGTTTGAAAGATGGAAGCAGTTTTGTTTCTCAAAATGTTGAAGCCGCTGTTCATGTTGTTGTTTCGAGAGAAAAGTTTGATTGGTGATGATGCGAATCTGCCGCCGGTATGGCTGTGGATGAGGAAACTGTTAATGTTGTGAAGACAAGGGGCTTCGCAAAAAATTGTTTCAAGAGGTTGGTAGCGAAGTTGTTGCTAAGGAATCTTCAAAAGATGCTTCAAAAATGTTCTTTGCCGTAAAGTTATTGAAAAAGAATCCGAAGTTTTGGTGGGTAGCAAGAAATCACGCTGGTCTTTGAAGCTGTTCGAAGAAATTCAAAAAAGTTTTGAAGGAAAGAGGCACCAAGCTTGCTACAATTACCTTCGAAGATTTTAACGAAAACATATTTGATAAAGACGTTGAAGATGATAAACAGCTTCGTCTTGAAGAGTCAATGATAAATGTTGACACTCAAGAGAATGTTTCTTGTCCATTGAAGGAAGGCGAAATTGTTGGTAGGTTTTACGTGATGTTTTGAATACTAATTTTTGAATGTTATGTTTTTATGTGTTTCATGCTTTGCTTGTTTGCGCACAAGTATTTTCCTGATGCCTCCACGTCTTCTAAGGACAAGACTATTGATTTTGGAAAGATGAAAGAAGTTGCCCAGGATGTTCTTACTCCTGCTGCCCCGATCGAGGATACCGCCGCTTCTGGCCGAACCTTCATCCGGAACAGTTCAAAAGGTTCTAAACTTTTGTCGCTTACAAGGTGTAAATTTAGATGCTTTTAAGTTTATTGGAGTTGGTGCCGATAAGCTTCAATGATGCCAAAGAGAACTGAACTTCGCCTTGCAAAGTGCATTGATGACTCATTCATCGCTCCTCGATGCCGAGGGTGAATTGGCGAAGAAGGACCCGTTGGAACTTGCCGATGCAAGTGTTTCTTTAATGTATAAAGTAAGAAAAGTTGTTTTGTTTTTCTTTCTTGTGCAATTTTCTTTCTCTTCTATTTTTGTTCTAACTTTCTTGTTTGGTGTTTTTTGTAGGGCGCACTTCTTGCGCTGAAGCCAGGTATAAAAGCTATGGAAGATAGACTTGTTGAGTCTACACTTCGTGAGAAAAAAGTTACAAGAAGAAATTGCTACATTGAAGTCCGAGGTTGCGTGAAGGAAAAAGATAGAGGTGAAGCCGTTGATGATTGGCATAAGATGAGTACCTTGTATCATGGTGCTTGTGACACTATCAAGGAGAAGGATGTTGAAATTGCCGAGGCGAAGAAGGTTATTGACTCTTTGAATAAGGAGAAAAACATATCTTGAGAAGAAGGCAAAAAGAGCAAGAAGAATTTTTCCTTAGGAAGTTTAACAGGATGTGGGAAATTTGCAAAAAGTATTATGAGAAGTTTGGTGCTAAGCCCGAGGATCCAAAACCGAACTTGGAGAGTTTGATCCCTTCTTCACCGGCTTTGCCGTCAATACGAGGATCTTGGTGTTCTTGTGAACACCTTTGCCGACACGAATGTGTGATGTACTATACACGAGCTATTCTTCACTTGATGGCCGAAGCAAAGGATCCTCTATGCTTTGAGTTTGTAAAGGATGATTTCAAGTTTCTGCTGAAGCTATAAAAGCAAATCAGCTCTCGCACCCGTAATTTGTGCGAAAAGTACTTTGAGCAATATTGGGACGCCTGTGGTCGTGAACATTGTTTTGAGAAAGTGAAGTTGAAGATGGAAGCGGTAGGTTTCTTTTTATGTCTTTTTTGGGTCACCTGATCTTTATTTTTTGTTAATTCTTTTTGAATCTTGATAGGTTGAGAACAAATATGCGCAGGAGGAGAAGAAGAGGAAAAAGGAGATGGAAGAAGAAGCAAGAAGAGCTCGGGATGATGATGTTCGTGAAAGGGAACTTTAGGAGTATATGTTTTAGTTTTTCTTTTTTGGAGTGGCTTTTGTGAGGGAACTTATTGTAAGTTGTGTAAGTTAAAAACTCTTAAGATGTTTGACTATTATACATCCCCGCGTAGGTGTTTCAAGCGAAGCCCCAAGAGGATGTTGCCACCGTTATGCCCTTGATGGTTGCAAAGGGGAACTTTATCTTTGAAACTTCAATTTACGGAATATTGTGAATCCGTTGGCGATATTGATGTTGATATTTTTTTGCCGATCATAAATTTGGGGGTTCAAAAGTTGACACTAATTATAAAATGTCTCGGGTTGTTGATTTTAGTGCTTTTGGCGCTGTGAGGTTCTATTTATGCTGACTTTCTCGTTTCATATGCGTTTTTGTGAAAGTTTTAAAATATATTTTTACTTTTTTCGGTCATCATGTTCAAGCGCTTCCCCAAGTTATCTTTCGAGGATGTCCTCAAAACGCCAAGCGCAACAAAATAGTTGATGAAGTTGTAATCGAACTTTTGTCGAAGCGAAAAACTAGTGTTGCTTTCCGAGGATACCGGTTTGTAAATCATATATTTGTGACTCAATTGTAAAATTACTGAATAAGATTTGTAAAGATGAAATGTTGTAATTTAAGTTTATTGGTAATGAAAATTAATGAGTTTGTCTTGGAATATAATTGCTTTTTGTGAGTGTTAAATGTTGTTCCCTTGTTTTAGCGAAGGTAGAGCGGTAACTACGCTTTGAAAGTGAAAATTTTCCCTTAGGAAATTTGAAAACGCCGCCCCTTGCTTTTTAGCGAAGTTAGAGCGGCAACTTCGCTTTGAAGTGAAAATTTTCCCTTAGGAAAATTGAAAACGCCGTCCCCTTGCTTTTTAGCGAAGGTAGAGCGGCAACTTCGCTTTGGGAGTGAAAATTTTCCTTTAGGGAATTTGAAAACGTCGTCCCCTTGCTTTTTAGCGAAGGTGGAGCGGCAACTTCGCTTTGGAAGTGAAAATTTTCCCTTAGGAAATTTGAAAAACGCCGTCCCCTTGCTTTTTTAGCGAAGGTAGAGCGGCAACTTCGGCTTTGGAAGTGAAAATTTTCCCTTCGGAAATTTGAAAACGTCATCCCCTTTGCTTTTAGCGATGGTGGAGCGGCAACTTCGCTTTGGAAGTGAAAATTTTTCCCTTAGGAAATTTGTAGGTAGTAATTTTCTTTCGAAAATTGCACCTACTTTTCATTTGTTTTGCCGATGTAAGAATGTTATGTTCTTCGGCGTTTTTGTTTTAAAATAAATGATTTCAGCGATAAAAAAAAACGAAGCAAGTCATTTTTGGGGAAACTACTTTCTCATTTATATTGGTATGAGAATTTATAATAGAGACTGCCTCGTTAAAAAACCACTCGCCTTTGAAGGACTTCCCCAGTGGAAAAAAAAGTGCAGCTCTTTACTATTTGAATGTAAATTTTGCTTGAAAATAAATGGTGCTTGCTATCTATTTACATATTTACGAGAGAAGTATTTTTCTTCTATGGGTAGTACTTACGAAGGTCTTGGATATTCCATGTGTGACTCAGCTCTTCCCCTTTAATGTTTCCAAGTGATATGATCCTGGCTTATTTGACCTTGAGACGATGAATGGTCCTTCCCACTTTTTCTTTGGAACTTTCCAACTGTTCCTTCATTTCTTTTTCTTTTCAACATGAAGTCTCCCGGCTGAAGTTCCCTTCGATAACTTTTTGTTGTACCATTTGCTTGTCTCTCGCTTGATATTTGGTCGATTTTGGAGAGCTTCGTTTCTTTCTTCTTCTAGTAAGTCTTTGCTTGTCTTCATATCATCTTCGCTTATTACTTGTAACGTTTAACCTTGGTCCTTCGTGCCGAATTTCTTCTTCCGGGTCATGGCTTCATCTCCATACAACAATTTGAATGGTGAGAACTTTGTTGATCTTGTAGCGGTTGTGTTATGGCTCCAAACTATTGTTGGAAGTTCTTTGACCCATTTTCCCTTTGGCAGTCCCCACAAGGTTTCTTGATATTCCAAAGCAAATTATTCTATTTGCTCTTTCAACCGCCCGTTTGATTGTGGATGTCCGAATGACGCAAAGCATAGTTGAATTCCAAGATTGGAGCAATATTCTTTGAAATCTTCGCTATCAAATTGAGTGCCATTGTCTAGAGTGATATGTCTCGGGACTCCAAATCGCAAATGATGTTTTGCCATAGAAACTTTTTCATTGTCGAAGACATGTTTGTTCTTGGCTTCGCCTCAATCCACTTTGTGAAGTAATCAACTCGCTACTATCGCGTATTGAAAGTTCCCTTGAGTTTGTGGTAACTTTCCGATGATGTCAATTCCCCATCTTGCTAGTGGCCAAGCCGGTTCTATTTGCCGGATTAGATTTGCTAGTGCATTTGTTTTGTTGGCAGATATTTGACAATTGTGGCATGTTTTGATTATGTCCTTGCTGTCTTTTTGAGCCGATGGCCGTAAAAACCCCGCCTCGAAAGCCTTTCCCCGCAATTGATCTTGCACCGGCGTGAATTCCACAAGTTCCATTGTGTATTTCCCCGCACTATTTCTTTGCCTTCTTCGCTTGACACACATTTTAACAAAGGTTCACATATGCCATGCTTGTTAAAGTTGGTCATTGATGATCTTGTAGTTTCTTGTCTTGTGCTTCAATCTTATTTCATCAACTTCGCTTTGTTCATAGAAACCTTTGAGAAAAAGCAATTATTGGGGACCTCCAATCTTCGCTTTCTATGATGTGGATATTTCTTGGTTCTTCTAGCTTTGCTTGGATTGAAGATTCCGAAAGGACTTGATAGAAAACATCCGGGCGGTAGCTTGACTTTTTAGGCTGCGGCCTTTGCAATTATGTCCGCCTCTTCATTGTTTGTTCTTGAAATGCTTCTTAAAGTGAATCCTTCGAAGTGTCTTTCCCCGATCGACTTGTTGTAAATATTTTGCCAACTCGGGATCTTTTGCTTTGTAACTTTTTTCTATATGTCCAGCCACAACTTGTGAGTCTGTTTTGATCAGCAACTTTGGAATTCCCATAGCTCTTGCCTTGCGAAGCCCCAGCAGTATTGCTTCATATTCTGCGATGTTGTTTGTGCATTTGAATTCTAGTCTTGCTGCATATTTCATTTTTACTCCTGATGGCGAAGTTATGATTGCAGCCACTCCGGCACCTGAGGAGCCCCAAGCACCATCACAATTCATCGTCCATTCTTGACAAGTCATTGTCCATTCTTGAGTTTCTTTTTGTTCTTCTGGATTTGAAGTTGGAGTCCAATCTGCGACAAAATCTGCTAGAACTTGAGATTTGATTGCTGTTCTTTCCTCAAATTCTATGAAGTACTGAGAGATTTCTGCTGCCCATTTTCCCAATCTTCCTGAGGATTTGCAACTTTGTAGAACATCTTTGAGTGGGTGGTTTGTTGGTATTCTTACTTTGTGTGCTTGAAAATAATGCTTCAACTTTCTTGTTGCCATCAAGACTGCATATGCTATTTTCTCGATTTCTGAATAGTAGATCTTTGAGCCTGAGAGTGCTTCAGAGACAAAATATATTGGTTGTTGCTTTTTGATATGCTCCTCTATCTTTTCTTGTATCGATCGCTAAGCCATCGTGTGTTTTTGATGCCGAAATGTACAAAGAACAATTCTTCTTGCGGTTGGACTTGCCAAAGTTCTTGGATTTGCCAAGTACTTTTTTATTTCTTCGAGTGCATTTTGCTGTTCCTCTCCCCATGCGAAGGTCTTGTTTGAGCTTTTCGATTGCTTGAAAAATTGGGTAACTCTTTTTCACCGACTTTGAGATGAATCTATTCAAATGGCCAATCTTCCGATCCATCGATGACGTCATCTATGATGCACGGGTCCAAGTGGTTACCGTGGCTAACGTGGCGGGGTCCATGGGCTTTGGTGACTGACCTGTGGGTCTAGGTCAACGGTTGACAAGTCAACGGTCAACTTGGTTGGGCCCGGACTGGGCTCGATGGGTCGGATTAGGGTTGGACATGGGCGGTTGGGCCGACCCGGCCTGGACACGTGTCACGTCGAGTGGCTAGCCACGTGGTTCATTTGGGCTTGTTTCGGGCTGGCCTACAGACTTGGGCGCGGAAGCCTGGCTCACGGTGGACATCGGGTGCAGGTTCATGGACCGCACTCAGGGTTCACGGTGGACTGAGTCCACTTCCCTTCTCTCCTCACGGCTCACGGTGCACCAGGTGCACAGGCCCCAGCTTCTCTTCTTTCTTTCCCCAATCTCCTCTGCTTTGCACGCTGCGGCGCATACGCCAGCGGCGAGCTCGTGCTCCTGCACACGGCAAGGTCTGGCAAGGCAACTCAGGGGCTTCTAGGGTTACGTAGGGTTACGTCGAGTGCGGTCGTTGGCCAAGGAGGCGGTTGGCGCCTCGGTGGCGGTGTGGTTGGTGCGGCGATCGGCGCATGCCGCGTTGCGGCGGTGAGGCTCTGCAATGCACCGGCAGAATACGGGAGTGCTCAATGAGCTTCCCCATGCCACTGCATAGGTGGACAAGGGTCTAGGGGCGGCCGACGGTGAACCGGTGTGGCCGGTCATGGCGGCAGCAGGCGATCTTTGGGTGCGGAGGAGTCCGTAGCACGTGACGGAGCTCCGAGAGTGGCTACGCCGGTGAGGTCCCGCTTTTGCGACGGGCTAGGCCATGACGAGGGCTTCTATCTTATTCAGCTAGTTGGCTAGCCTCTCGTTGCATTTCTTAAGCGCAATCACTAGAAACGGGTTTAGAACCCATCTCTAATAATGGCGCCGTAAATGCGCCGTTGACATTCCTAAGTGAAACCACCATGTAGGTGATCGTACTAGGAACATCAATGGTGATAGACCTTGCCAAAATAGATATTCATCCACAAGCGCACGGATCTATCATTGTATCATTTCACCCAAAGATATTCGGGTATTGTTATTTATATTTTCCCAAAGGAAGGCATGGTGGAAAAGAATCTAATATAGAGACATGAACAAGATAACACGAATGTGTAATGGACCAATGCTTATAACAGGGGATATAAGGTAACGGTATAAGGATAACTTGACACACTCACTCAAGCCAAACTCAAGGATAAAGATAAATAAGGAATAAAGAAAGTCCTAAGTGGAGCATACATATTCTAGTCATGGCTGTGCATAGAACCAGCTGATAGTCATGCAACACTCATGAGTAAGAGGTTAGAACTAAGAGTGTGATGGACAGGGAGACCCCAAAGAGGTAGTCTGCTACCCACCAAGGCATTTACGAACTCCTACATCACATACAAACGTGGGGGGATTTCAAGGGACGGACAAAGCTGTCACGACCCTGCCGCCTACCCCCTCAACCGTGGCATGCTTTCATATCCAAAGGTTCCCGCTCACCCGTGCACCATGCCCACGTGTTAAGGTACAACCCATATCCCCTCGCAGACTCCCACCCTTCCGGATGGACGAGAGCTAAGATATGGACCA